>JAIOJX010000023.1:123647410-124342410 GCA_022376925.1 Tragulus kanchil
GTTTAAAGATCACTTCCTTTATACTCTGTGCCTTGGATTAAAAATATAAACTAGTTGAGTATAATTAAATCAAGTAACAAATTACAAAACAGTTTTTGCATAAAGTAATTCTGTAGAGCAAATCAGCTTTTCAAAATCAGTTTACAAATACAAATTAAAAATTAGTTACTATGAGATAACATGGTGATAAGTGTAACTTAAAAGTGCTTTTTATATGACACCTTGTCCTAAATATTAAACAATTATCTTGGTGTAGTAGTGGCAAGATACCTAGAGAAAGTGTAAGACTGATATTCCTCCATGTTGCAAATGATTAAGAAAAAACATAACTGAAATAATAATAGAATGAAAATTATAAAAAGCAAACAAAAGCAAACCAATTATGAACTCTGACATAATATTTCCTAACTACAGGATGACAAGGCTTAAGAACATTCTGAATCCAAGTTACTACAATCTGATCTCCACTCTGCCAACTGAGAAATTAAAATAGCTTAGTTGTTGCCAAGTAACCACTACTAACACTACATTCCCTGATTGGCAAGAAATCAGAGCTAACTTAGTAGTGGTATTTTTTCTCCTTTGCTCTGTTGGAAAATTGTACAAAATCAATTCAGCACTGTTACAGAAAAGACAACTGTTCTACTTCTCAACTAGATGACAGTTTAATTAATCCACTAAAAGCCATTCAGATTTCAGGAAGGGTAATGTAATTTTGAATAATAGTAGGGAGAAAAATCACTAAAACATTCTTAAGTTTTATTATAGCGGCAAGAGAAGTGCCACTATAGAGTAGTTAAAGTTGAGTTGCAGTTTCTATTATACATGCTAAATTTCTAGATTTTTATATCTTGGGCTGTTCTTTCTGCTTAGAACTTAAAGCAGGCTTAAAATATCAGGATATCAATTGGAAGCCTTTTTTAGAAGTAGTTGTTTATTTTTTATGCAGGGAAGTGGAATTGTATGATTATAATGAGTTCAGACCTTTTGAAGATAATACACAAATAGCTTAAAAAACGTTTATCATTAACACACAAAAGACAAAGACTTCAAAGTCTTCTTTTAAATAAATATGTTCTTCATTTATAAAATTAAAAAATTGTGTCATAATATAATTTTATTATTGTTTTCTCCTGAAGATTGTTTAAAGATGAAACTGTTTAAAGATCACTTCCTTTATACTCTGTGCCTTGGATTAAAAATATAAACTAGTTGAGTATAATTAAATCAAGTAACAAATTACAAAACAGTTTTTGCATAAAGTAATTCTGTAGAGCAAATCAGCTTTTCAAAATCAGTTTACAAATACAAATTAAAAATTAGTTACTATGAGATAACATGGTGATAAGTGTAACTTAAAAGTGCTTTTTATATGACACCTTGTCCTAAATATTAAACAATTATCTTGGTGTAGTAGTGGCAAGATACCTAGAGAAAGTGTAAGACTGATATTCCTCCATGTTGCAAATGATTAAGAAAAAACATAACTGAAATAATAATAGAATGAAAATTATAAAAAGCAAACAAAAGCAAACCAATTATGAACTCTGACATAATATTTCCTAACTACAGGATGACAAGGCTTAAGAACATTCTGAATCCAAGTTACTACAATCTGATCTCCACTCTGCCAACTGAGAAATTAAAATAGCTTAGTTGTTGCCAAGTAACCACTACTAACACTACATTCCCTGATTGGCAAGAAATCAGAGCTAACTTAGTAGTGGTATTTTTTCTCCTTTGCTCTGTTGGAAAATTGTACAAAATCAATTCAGCACTGTACAGAAAAGACAACTGTTCTACTTCTCAACTAGATGATTCCTTGTAAAACTGATGCTTCAATGGTTCCACTTCCTACTTAAAAGAGTTGCTGTGTCAAAGAACACTAGGATCTCTATGGGATCAGCTAAATGTATACGGACCCAGGATCTACAGTTTTTCATATGTTCATTTAAAAGAATTTATCAAAATATCAATCACTGGCAAAGACCTTGATAAAAATAGCATAAGACACCAACTTTCTCTGTCTTCAAGGAGCTGACAGTTCAGAGGAGATAAACAAGGAAGACAATAAAGCTTAATACCTGTTAATGCACAAAAGAGGTATGCATCTCAATCTTAAGGAAAAGAGTTCAGGGAAAAGTTTCAATAATTACCTTGAAAGTAAGTCTAGAAGGTATGAAATAGTTAATGAACTAGACAAACAAGAAACTAGGAAAATATCTGTGATAAATATTATGCAGAGTTTATTTGCTATATTTTAAAGAGGTCATATATGTAAACAAAGTTTAAAAACATAAATATACAAATTGCTAGAACATTTGCAATAAAACCAAGAGGAAAATGAAAAACCTCACTATTTTCCAAGGATGAAAAAGAGAAAAAAATGAATTAACAAGGCTGTTTTTAGACTATAATAAAGCTTGCAAGGTTATAAAAAGTGGGTACTCTGATACACTGAGAAGAAAATTTAGCATACTTCTGGAATGTCACTTAGTATGCATGATAAATTCAAAAGATTGATGTTCATAATTCTGACATATGAATTTTACTTTTAAAAATTTATTGTTGCAAATGATTAAGAAAAAACATAACTGAAATAATAATAGAATGAAAATTATAAAAAGCAAACAAAAGCAAACCAATTATGAACTCTGACATAATATTTCCTAACTACAGGATGACAAGGCTTAAGAACATTCTGAATCCAAGTTACTACAATCTGATCTCCACTCTGCCAACTGAGAAATTAAAATAGCTTAGTTGTTGCCAAGTAACCACTACTAACACTACATTCCCTGATTGGCAAGAAATCAGAGCTAACTTAGTAGTGGTATTTTTTCTCCTTTGCTCTGTTGGAAAATTGTACAAAATCAATTCAGCACTGTACAGAAAAGACAACTGTTCTACTTCTCAACTAGATGATTCCTTGTAAAACTGATGCTTCAATGGTTCCACTTCCTACTTAAAAGAGTTGCTGTGTCAAAGAACACTAGGATCTCTATGGGATCAGCTAAATGTATACGGACCCAGGATCTACAGTTTTTCATATGTTCATTTAAAAAGAATTTATCAAAATATCAATCACTGGCAAAGACCTTGATAAAAATAGCATAAGACACCAACTTTCTCTGTCTTCAAGGAGCTGACAGTTCAGAGGGGAGATAAACAAGGAAGACAATAAAGCTTAATACCTGTTAATGCACAAAAGAGGTATGCATCTCAATCTTAAGGAAAAGAGTTCAGGGAAAAGTTTCAATAATTACCTTGAAAGTAAGTCTAGAAGGTATGAAATAGTTAATGAACTAGACAAACAAGAAACTAGGAAAATATCTGTGATAAATATTATGCAGAGTTTATTTGCTATATTTTAAAGAGGTCATATATGTAAACAAAGTTTAAAAACATAAATATACAAATTGCTAGAACATTTGCAATAAAACCAAGAGGGAAAATGAAAAACCTCACTATTTTCCAAGGATGAAAAAGAGAAAAAAATGAATTAACAAGGCTGTTTTTAGACTATAATAAAGCTTGCAAGGTTATAAAAAGTGGGTACTCTGATACACTGAGAAGAAAATTTAGCATACTTCTGGAATGTCACTTAGTATGCATGATAAAAATTCAAAAGATTGATGTTCATAATTCTGACATATGAATTTTACTTTTAAGAATTTATCCTACAGAAACAAGTGATGAGAATAAAGACAGACAAATAAAATGTTCATCATAGTATAAAATCAGAGGAAATAGAAAAAAGTATATTGAAATAAGTTAAATACTCCAGAACTGAGAAATATTTAGGTTAAAAAAATGGTACATTCTTATCTTAAACAATAAGGTAATCAGAAAAATGTTTTCAAATGTTTAATCATACAATGAAATGCTAACTGTACAAGCAGGATACAAATTTATATACTATATGATGCAATTATACAAAATATATCTTCTTCATTTGTTTTTCATACCCTTTATACACACAGAGCCACATGTAGGGTTTAAGGCCATGCCTCCCTTAGGTTTTCTTTCATCATCATTTGAAGGTGAAGGAAAGAGCAAGCATTGGGGGTAAAACCTAATTTCCATAGATTTCACCCCAATCTACAGACATCAGTAAGGAACCTTAGGCAAAGCCCTCTCTATCCCCAAATACACCACCTGCCATCAATATCTGCCTTGAATTCACTGATCTCATTATGTCTTATGTACTTTATGGTGAGTCATCATAAAAGCCCTAACTCTGTCAAAGGGAGTTTCTCCTGGAACTGTCATACTCTCATGCTAGTTATGAACTATTTGAAAAAAAAAAAAAAACTGAAGCAGTAATAAGGTTGCAAATTGAAAGTCAAACAGTTCAGGCAGATACGAGGGGGAAAAACAAATGTAGCTTACAAGTATACTGCCACCCCCTCTATTTCCTATCTCACCTTTTACAATTAGACTCTCACTCTCTCTTCCATGTCCACTCACCTCTTTCATGTTCCTCATCATGCTGAATTTCTGTACAATATTCTCAGAAATTTTGTCACTTTATTAGTCCCATTTTCCAATTCTTTTTATTTTAGCTCAGTAACTCACAGAATGAGGGTTCTATTATTACCAAACAGTATAAAAAGTTATATAACAGACCAATTTCAGTCATAAATAGAGATTTAAATTTCAAGTATCAGTACGACAACTCAAAGTATAAAAGGTTAAAAATGTCTCAGGTATCAAAAGGTAAAATATATGATAAAATTATCACTATTTATGATATTAATTCATCTGATTCTTTCATCTGATACTGGGTATCCATAAGAAACTTACAGCTAAATTCATAGTCCATGGCAAAATATCCCCTTTGGAATTAGGAATAAGACAAGGAAACCCACTCAAACCACTTTCTATTGAACTTCTGTATGGCAAAATGTGTAACAACTGACATGACAAATTAGGATTTTAAAGGAATAATCAAAATGGCTATTATTACGGGCTCTCTTCACAGAAAACCCAGAGTATCTAAAAAAAATTTAGAATTATTAAGAGATCAGCAGAGTATCTAAAAATAAGATAAACATTTAAAAATCAATTGCACTGCTATATACAAAGAAACAGAAAATCTAATAAAAGTGCTAGTAGCTAAAACAACAAAAATGTAAGCTACTCAGAATCTAAAAAAAGGCCTAATATAACATACCTAATCAAGAGCTTTAAGACTTTAACAGGACTTCCTTAATGGTCCAGTGACTGAGAATTCGCCTGCCAATGCAGAGGACACAACTGCGAGCCATGATTACTGAGCCCACATGTCACAGCCATGAAACCTGTGCGCCTAGCACCTGTGCTCTGCAACAAGAGACACCATCACCACGAGAAGTTGTCGCACCGGAAGAGAGTAGCGCCTGCTCACGGCAACTAGAGAAAGGCCGCAAAGAGCAACAAAGACCCAGCACAGTCAAATATAAAGATTAATTAATAAATTAACTTTCACAAAAATATCTATGGGCTTCCTTGATGGTCCAGTGGGTAAAGAGTCCG
Source organism: Tragulus kanchil (assembly GCA_022376925.1). Classification (NCBI taxonomy): domain Eukaryota; kingdom Metazoa; phylum Chordata; class Mammalia; order Artiodactyla; family Tragulidae; genus Tragulus; species Tragulus kanchil. The sequence goes on from JAIOJX010000023.1 coordinate 123,652,928, forward strand.
CCCTGTAGTACAGGGGTACAAGTTCGATCCTTGGCCAGGGAAGATCCCACGTGCCATGGAGTGGCTGGACCACTGTGTCCAATTAAGAGCCAGCACTCTGGAGCGCATATGGCCAAAGCCAGTGCTCTGCAATGAGAGAGGCCACTGCAACGGGAGGCCCACACAGGCCAAAGAATAAAGGTGGATGGATTAAAAACAAAAACAATAAAAGCCAAATTAAAAAAAATATATATGGATAAAACTACAAAACTTAAACACATTCAAGAAGATGGCATGTGTGGGAATAGAAACACTGAAAATGACAACAATATCAGTTCTCCTCAAATAAATATCCAAAAGATTTTACTGGAAATCTGAGAGTTGGTTTCCACACTAAACAGCAGAGTATTAACAATATTCAAAATACTGTTGAAAAAGAACGTGGCAAGACCTGTCATATCAATTATCAAGACTCATTATAAAGCTACAATAATAAATACAGTGTTGTTCTTTCAAAGATTTAAAAAAATTCACCCAATGCAAATTTGCTGTTTAGTTGCTAAATTGTGTCTGACTCTTTCAGACCTCCACATGCCAGGCTTCCCTGTCCTTCACTGTCTCCCAGAGTTTGCTAAGATCCATCTTCACTATGTCAGTGATTCTAACCATTTCATACTCTGCCTCCTTCTCCTTTCACCTCAATCTTTCCCAGCATCAGGGTCTTTTCCAATGAGTTGGTTCATCACATCAGGTGGACAAAGTACTGAAGCTTCAGCTTCAGCATCATTCCTTCCAATGAATAGTCAGGGTTCATTTCCTTTAGGATTGACTGGTTTGATCTCCTTACAGTCCAAGGGACTCTCAAGAGCCTTCTCCAACGCCATAGTTTGAAAGCACCAATTTTTCAGCACTAGGCCTATTTTATGGTCCAACTCTCACATCCATACATGACTATCAGAAAAACCATAGCATTGACTCAGCAGATCTTTGTCAGCAAAATGATGCCTCTGCTTTTTAATATGCCATCTAAATCTGTCATAGTTTTCCTTCCAAGGAACAGGTGCCTTTTAATTTCATGGCTGTAGCCACCTTCCATTGATTTTGGAGCTCAAGAAAATAAAAACTATCACTACTTCTACTTTTTCCCTTTCTGTTTGCCAGTAAGTGATGGATGGATGCCATGATCTTAGCTTTCTGAATGCTGAGTTTCAAGTCAGCTTTTTCACTCTACTCTTTCATCTTCATCAAGAGGCTCTTTAGTTCTTCACTTTCTGTCATTAGAGTGGTATCATCTGTATATCTGAGGTTGCTGATCCTTCTTCCGTCGATCTTGATTCCAGCTTGCGATTCCTCCAGATCGGCATTTCAGTCTGGATGAATGATGTACTCTGCATATAAGTTAAATAAGCAGAGTGACAATATACACTCCTGAACTTAAACACATTCAAGAAGATGGCATGTGTGGGAATAGAAACACTGAAAATGACAACAATATCAGTTCTCCTCAAATAAATATCCAAAAGATTTTACTGGAAATCTGAGAGTTGGTTTCCACACTAAACAGCAGAGTATTAACAATATTCAAAATACTGTTGAAAAAGAACGTGGCAAGACCTGTCATATCAATTATCAAGACTCATTATAAAGCTACAATAATAAATACAGTGTTGTTCTTTCAAAGATTTAAAAAAATTCACCCAATGCAAATTTGCTGTTTAGTTGCTAAATTGTGTCTGACTCTTTCAGACCTCCACATGCCAGGCTTCCCTGTCCTTCACTGTCTCCCAGAGTTTGCTAAGATCCATCTTCACTATGTCAGTGATTCTAACCATTTCATACTCTGCCTCCTTCTCCTTTCACCTCAATCTTTCCCAGCATCAGGGTCTTTTCCAATGAGTTGGTTCATCACATCAGGTGGACAAAGTACTGAAGCTTCAGCTTCAGCATCATTCCTTCCAATGAATAGTCAGGGTTCATTTCCTTTAGGATTGACTGGTTTGATCTCCTTACAGTCCAAGGGACTCTCAAGAGCCTTCTCCAACGCCATAGTTTGAAAGCACCAATTTTTCAGCACTAGGCCTATTTTATGGTCCAACTCTCACATCCATACATGACTATCAGAAAAACCATAGCATTGACTCAGCAGATCTTTGTCAGCAAAATGATGCCTCTGCTTTTTAATATGCCATCTAAATCTGTCATAGTTTTCCTTCCAAGGAACAGGTGCCTTTTAATTTCATGGCTGTAGCCACCTTCCATTGATTTTGGAGCTCAAGAAAATAAAAACTATCACTACTTCTACTTTTTCCCTTTCTGTTTGCCAGTAAGTGATGGATGGATGCCATGATCTTAGCTTTCTGAATGCTGAGTTTCAAGTCAGCTTTTTCACTCTACTCTTTCATCTTCATCAAGAGGCTCTTTAGTTCTTCACTTTCTGTCATTAGAGTGGTATCATCTGTATATCTGAGGTTGCTGATCCTTCTTCCGTCGATCTTGATTCCAGCTTGCGATTCCTCCAGATCGGCATTTCAGTCTGGATGAATGATGTACTCTGCATATAAGTTAAATAAGCAGAGTGACAATATACACTCCTGTTGTACTCCTTTCTCAATTTTGAGCCAGTGAGTTATTCCATGTCTAGTTCTAACTGCTGACCCACTTAAATATGAACCCATATATACATGCAATGATAAATACCAGAGACTGCACTCTATATCACTAAGAAATGGAGTGATTATCACCACAATGCATATTACTGAAAAAAAACCTAAATTTTTAAAAAGTTAAAAAACACATCTTACTCATAACAAATAAAAATCAGTATCACACAGATGGAAGACCCATATGTGAACATCAAAGCTATAAGATTTTTAGGTGAAAATATAGGAAAATAGATAAAATTTTAAAAATAGGAAAATATCTTTGAGTTTAAGATAAAGTAGGATTTATTTTAAAAGATAATAAAAAGTACCACAGTTGAAAAGAAAATATTGAGAAATGCAATGAAATTAAAATGAGTATCTTCCATTTTTCAAAAGACACCACAGAATAATTGATAAGTTACAAACAAAAAGACATTTACTAAACATGTACTAAAAAGTACATGTACTAAAAAACTCTTTTTAGAAATGGACACATATCTCCCAATATTTTGGGGCAGTATTTCCCAAATCTTCTTTGCAATTAGGTAACATGTGGTCAAACAATTGAGTTACGGACAGTGACCTGCCAGCAGCAGTGATATGTACCATTTCTTAAGTCTTATTCATAAGAACTCCCTAAATGTGACTCTCTCAGAGCTTTTTACCTTCTTGTTGGCTGGAATATAGCTAATCTGGGGACAACTGTGGGAGACAAGTTTAAAGCTAGTGGATCCAAAAGACAAAAGGAGATTTCGGAACTATTTCTTGGAAGTTGAAAATCCAATACCCACATTGAACTCTTAGCTATAAATAAGAAATAAACCATGCTAAGCCTCAGAGATTTGTGGTTTATTTAATACAGAAGCTGACATGATATCAAATACTACTAATATAATAACTAGCAAAACATTAGTATCCAAAATAAAGAATTTCAGAGACAAACATTCTAATAGAAAAACTGGCAAAGAGGACAAACAAGTATTTCACATAATATAAACATAGCATGCTCAAGCTCATGAGAAATTAAAAAAATACAAAATTAAACCAAAGTGAGATATCATTTTACCTCTTTTAAGAATATAACTAAGAAGTCTATAATTTAAGACAGCCACTTTGGCAAATAATTTGGCCTTTTCTTGTAAGCCTAAATATTTGCATATTCATGACAGGTGATTTCAACCTTAGCAATATATTCTAGAGAAAGTTTTGCAAATGTGTCAAAAGACATGCACTAAAAAGTTCATGGTAGCAGTGAGCAAACATTTCTATAGCTAAAGAAACTTTAAATGATACACTGACAAAAGAGTGGACAGGGCTTCCCTGGTGGTCCAGTGAGTAAGGACACTGCCTTGCAGTGCAAGGGGCGCCAGTTCAATCCCTGGCCTGGCAAGACCCCACGTGTCGCAAAGTGGCTGGGCCAATGTGTCCAACTACCAAGCCGGAGCTCTGGAGCACATGTGGCCAGAGCCAGTGCTCTGCAGCGAGAGGCCACTGCAATGGGAGGCCCACACAGGCCCAAGAACAAAGATGGAAATAAATGAAAGAAGTTGCCAAAAAAGAAAAGAGTGGATAAATAAATTGTAGAGTATTTGTACAACAAGTTGTTGCACAAAATAGGAAAAAAAATATCACTATACTCAAGAACAATGAGTTACAATACAAAAATAAAATTCAAAGAAAAACCTTAACTGCAAAGCATGATATACATAGACTATGATATGGCTAAGCTTTAAAATAAAAGCTGTACGGACAGTGACCTGCCAGCAGCAGTGATATGTACCATTTCTTAAGTCTTATTCATAAGAACTCCCTAAATGTGACTCTCTCAGAGCTTTTTACCTTCTTGTTGGCTGGAATATAGCTAATCTGGGGACAACTGTGGGAGACAAGTTTAAAGCTAGTGGATCCAAAAGACAAAAGGAGATTTCGGAACTATTTCTTGGAAGTTGAAAATCCAATACCCACATTGAACTCTTAGCTATAAATAAGAAATAAACCATGCTAAGCCTCAGAGATTTGTGGTTTATTTAATACAGAAGCTGACATGATATCAAATACTACTAATATAATAACTAGCAAAACATTAGTATCCAAAATAAAGAATTTCAGAGACAAACATTCTAATAGAAAAACTGGCAAAGAGGACAAACAAGTATTTCACATAATATAAACATAGCATGCTCAAGCTCATGAGAAATTAAAAAAATACAAAATTAAACCAAAGTGAGATATCATTTTACCTCTTTTAAGAATATAACTAAGAAGTCTATAATTTAAGACAGCCACTTTGGCAAATAATTTGGCCTTTTCTTGTAAGCCTAAATATTTGCATATTCATGACAGGTGATTTCAACCTTAGCAATATATTCTAGAGAAAGTTTTGCAAATGTGTCAAAAGACATGCACTAAAAAGTTCATGGTAGCAGTGAGCAAACATTTCTATAGCTAAAGAAACTTTAAAATGTTCACTGACAAAAAGAGTGGACAGGGCTTCCCTGGTGGTCCAGTGAGTAAGGACACTGCCTTGCAGTGCAAGGGGCGCCAGTTCAATCCCTGGCCTGGCAAGACCCCACGTGTCGCAAAGTGGCTGGGCCAATGTGTCCAACTACCAAGCCGGAGCTCTGGAGCACATGTGGCCAGAGCCAGTGCTCTGCAGCGAGAGGCCACTGCAATGGGAGGCCCACACAGGCCCAAGAACAAAGATGGAAATAAATGAAAGAAGTTGCCAAAAAAGAAAAGAGTGGATAAATAAATTGTAGAGTATTTGTACAACAAGTTGTTGCACAAAATAGGAAAAAAAATATCACTATACTCAAGAACAATGAGTTACAATACAAAAATAAAATTCAAAGAAAAACCTTAACTGCAAAGCATGATATACATAGACTATGATATGGCTAAGCTTTAAAATAAAAGCTGTAAGAAACAACATATTATTTATAATCACTTACATTATTTAATAGAACATAAGTTTTAACAGGCAGAATCAACCACACAAGTCTAAGAAAAGATGTCAGGTGGGATTAGAGAGTAGCATGTAGATAGCATTAAGAGTACTGGTCATAGTTACTGGTGAGTACACTGACACGACATTTATTCTTTTATAGATTTCAAATGTTCAGTAATAAAATTTTTTGGAAAAAAAAGTGAGAACCTAAGGTAAAATGACATACAAAGGGACAATTCTCTATTACCTAAGAAAAGAAGGAACAGTATCTGTGAAAAGAACTAAAAATTAGCAAACCTCTCATTAAAATTCACAATCCTGTGTTGTGCTGTTAGTCACATGGACTGTATCTCATTCACAGATAAACAGAGGAATTTTAAGGCCTAGATTTCTCCCTTGTCCTCTACTTCAAGATATTCCTCCAAGGCAAGAAACAGTACTTCTGCATGGAAAAGATAAACAATCGCTCTGAGATGAGAATAGGCAGTCATTTCATATTCAGCTAGTTAAGAGCAAGGTGCTAAGAAATCAAAGGTCACAGGTTTCAATCCCATATGAACCAATTAGCTTTGTCCTTTTCTCTGGCAAAGATTGTCAGCTGGTTCACCAAGAAACTTTAAAATATTCACTGACAAAAGAGTGGACAGGGCTTCCCTGGTGGTCCAGTGAGTAAGGACACTGCCTTGCAGTGCAAGGGGCGCCAGTTCAATCCCTGGCCTGGCAAGACCCCACGTGTCGCAAAGTGGCTGGGCCAATGTGTCCAACTACCAAGCCGGAGCTCTGGAGCACATGTGGCCAGAGCCAGTGCTCTGCAGCGAGAGGCCACTGCAATGGGAGGCCCACACAGGCCCAAGAACAAAGATGGAAATAAATGAAAGAAGTTGCCAAAAAAGAAAAGAGTGGATAAATAAATTGTAGAGTATTTGTACAACAAGTTGTTGCACAAAATAGGAAAAAAAATATCACTATACTCAAGAACAATGAGTTACAATACAAAAATAAAATTCAAAGAAAAACCTTAACTGCAAAGCATGATATACATAGACTATGATATGGCTAAGCTTTAAAATAAAAGCTGTAAGAAACAACATATTATTTATAATCACTTACATTATTTAATAGAACATAAGTTTTAACAGGCAGAATCAACCACACAAGTCTAAGAAAAGATGTCAGGTGGGATTAGAGAGTAGCATGTAGATAGCATTAAGAGTACTGGTCATAGTTACTGGTGAGTACACTGACACGACATTTATTCTTTTATAGATTTCAAATGTTCAGTAATAAAATTTTTTGGAAAAAAAAGTGAGAACCTAAGGTAAAATGACATACAAAGGGACAATTCTCTATTACCTAAGAAAAGAAGGAACAGTATCTGTGAAAAGAACTAAAAATTAGCAAACCTCTCATTAAAATTCACAATCCTGTGTTGTGCTGTTAGTCACATGGACTGTATCTCATTCACAGATAAACAGAGGAATTTTAAGGCCTAGATTTCTCCCTTGTCCTCTACTTCAAGATATTCCTCCAAGGCAAGAAACAGTACTTCTGCATGGAAAAGATAAACAATCGCTCTGAGATGAGAATAGGCAGTCATTTCATATTCAGCTAGTTAAGAGCAAGGTGCTAAGAAATCAAAGGTCACAGGTTTCAATCCCATATGAACCAATTAGCTTTGTCCTTTTCTCTGGCAAAGATTGTCAGCTGGTTCACCAATAATTCAGATTATAAGTGAGATCGAGAAAAAGAAAAGACAAATCACCACCAATGCAGAAAAAAAAAAAAAAAAACCCTCAAATCTGCTAACATGAGAAGTGCTTTTGTAAGACTTAACATTATTGCTGTAAATATCCTCATGCATTTTCTCCTATAAACTTCATAAAACAGCTATGTGGTAGGTATTATTACAATATAATTTTCCAAATGACAAAACTGCGACTTAGAAAGGTTGAGTAAATTGTTCAAAGTAACACAGACAAGGGACTCAGATTTCAGAATTTAGGTTGTTATTTACTGCTGTGTAAATGTGTGCGTGCTCAGTTGACTCGCCAACACCAAGAACTGTGCCTGCCAGGCTCCTCTGTCCATGGGGTTTTCCAGGCAAGAATACTAGATGTAGGTTGCCATTTCCTCCTCCAAGGGATCTTCCAGAACCAAGAATCAAACCCACATCTCCTGCATTGGCAGGCAGAGTCTTTATACTGAGTCACCTGGGAAGCCCCCTTAAACTCATGCACTGAGAAGTATCACTCTAAGCATTTGAAAAAAAAATATTTAAGGATACAAAAAATGGAAAAAAGAAAGGTTGTTTTTTTCTCAGCTGTACTTGCCCGCCCACTTAATCTTTTCTTGATCAAAGGGTGATCCCTGGACCAGCTACAACAGGATCATCTTAGAATGTACGAAATGCAGAATCTCAGACCCCAGTCCAGACCTACTACATTGGACCACACCCCAGCCCCTTCAATTCCATGAGACTCTAGCAGTTACTTACCTAGTCTATTCTCAAGATCCAAGACTCACAGCAAACTTTCTCAGCTCTGGCTCTGTGCTATTTACTTTCAACAAGAAGTCAGAAACTCCTAAATTTCAAACTGACATATTCTACTTTCTCTGAAAACCCTAGGATTCTCCTCCTCTTCATGCACAAGCTCCTTAGAAAACTTTCTACAAAGCTCATGCTTTTGTTCATGTTTCCATAATAGCACATTTTGTAATAATTATTTGTCCTTTTCTCTGGCAAAGATTGTCAGCTGGTTCACCAATAATTCAGATTATAAGTGAGATCGAGAAAAAGAAAAGACAAATCACCACCAATGCAGAAAAAAAAAAAAAAAAACCCTCAAATCTGCTAACATGAGAAGTGCTTTTGTAAGACTTAACATTATTGCTGTAAATATCCTCATGCATTTTCTCCTATAAACTTCATAAAACAGCTATGTGGTAGGTATTATTACAATATAATTTTCCAAATGACAAAACTGCGACTTAGAAAGGTTGAGTAAATTGTTCAAAGTAACACAGACAAGGGACTCAGATTTCAGAATTTAGGTTGTTATTTACTGCTGTGTAAATGTGTGCGTGCTCAGTTGACTCGCCAACACCAAGAACTGTGCCTGCCAGGCTCCTCTGTCCATGGGGTTTTCCAGGCAAGAATACTAGATGTAGGTTGCCATTTCCTCCTCCAAGGGATCTTCCAGAACCAAGAATCAAACCCACATCTCCTGCATTGGCAGGCAGAGTCTTTATACTGAGTCACCTGGGAAGCCCCCTTAAACTCATGCACTGAGAAGTATCACTCTAAGCATTTGAAAAAAAAATATTTAAGGATACAAAAAATGGAAAAAAGAAAGGTTGTTTTTTTCTCAGCTGTACTTGCCCGCCCACTTAATCTTTTCTTGATCAAAGGGTGATCCCTGGACCAGCTACAACAGGATCATCTTAGAATGTACGAAATGCAGAATCTCAGACCCCAGTCCAGACCTACTACATTGGACCACACCCCAGCCCCTTCAATTCCATGAGACTCTAGCAGTTACTTACCTAGTCTATTCTCAAGATCCAAGACTCACAGCAAACTTTCTCAGCTCTGGCTCTGTGCTATTTACTTTCAACAAGAAGTCAGAAACTCCTAAATTTCAAACTGACATATTCTACTTTCTCTGAAAACCCTAGGATTCTCCTCCTCTTCATGCACAAGCTCCCTTAGAAAACTTTCTACAAAGCTCATGCTTTTGTTCATGTTTCCATAATAGCACATTTTGTAATAATTATTTTCCTTTATGCATACTCGTTAATGAGATGCATAAAAGCAGACTACTTTATTCATTTTGTATCCCCTCACACTAAGTCTAGTACCTACAATCCAGTAGGAGTTTAATAATTCTTAAACTAAAACATAATAATAATAATTCTTAAACTGAATAATGAATAAATGGAGGGAAAGATGGATGGATAGATGAAGAGATCAATCTAGATGGGCCGAATCCTATAGAAGAGTTATAGGACTGACATGAGAAAGGATACATTACTAATCGAGAGACATTCTGAGTCTCCATATCTATTTCTCTCCATTTCTATTTCCCTAATTTAAGACCTCTATATACCTTCAGTGTCCTCCTCCTTTCTGCTGGGAGAAATGCTACAGTATGCCTTCTTTCCTGAGAAAATGGCAAAACTGTTCATTCAGATGATTAGGCCTGAAAATCCTGAATTCATTTTTAATTCTTCCCTTCTTCTCATACTTCACATCTAAGCTATCTTTGGAAAATCAAATATTACAGGTTCTACTTCTGAATTATTTCCAAAATCAAACTGCATCTAAACCTATTCTAAGTATTCCACAGACTTTCTTTTTTTTCTGAGTTTCATCTGGCTTATCACAATTGTCTTTTAAACTTGTCTCCCTGCTCCAATTTTTGCTTTCCTATAGTCTCTTTTCTGCATTGCAGTCAGGGTTATCCCTTTAAAACATAAACTTAGACTTATTACCCATCTGATTAAAATACTCTAATAGATTCCATGTTGTTCTTCTATTTAAAACACACCAAAGGCTTATGCAGGCCAAACAAGGCCCTAGAACACCTGATCCCACATCACTTCTCATCCACTTCCTCACGGCTCACTTGGATCCAGCCACACTCCCTAGGCAAACTCCTTCTTCATATGGTTGGCATATATTGATTCTTCCACTCAGAATGCTCTTACTTCATATATCTAAATAATTCACTCCTTCCATTTTTCTTCTCAAGAGTCACCAGAGGAGGGTAGCTTTGTCTTACTATAAAGAGTATCACCAGTGTCTATCACGATGTGTCACACAACACATTAACTCTCTTCAGAATACTTATTACCATGATATATGTGTTTATTTGTTTGATGGTAGTAACTCTCTGACCCAAATACACGCTCCATGAGTGCAAACATCTTATTGTGCCCCTTAACGTTTCCTCATCACCAAGAATGGTGGGTACCTAACACATGGTAGGATATCAGTAAGTATTTTTAAAATAAGTTTAGGTATATCAATTAATAAACAGTTCTGATTAATAGTATGATTACTTCGTGTCCTTAATACATGAAAAATTAATTTTCACTTCAAAAATCCTTTTAAACATCTACATCAGTTTTTCAAATAATGGAAGAGTCACTATGCTATAATTCCATAAAATGTATATATTTTAATGTCCTTTTATTAGCTACATAAAAATTCTATTTAAAAGACCTCTATATACCTTCAGTGTCCTCCTCCTTTCTGCTGGGAGAAATGCTACAGTATGCCTTCTTTCCTGAGAAAATGGCAAAACTGTTCATTCAGATGATTAGGCCTGAAAATCCTGAATTCATTTTTAATTCTTCCCTTCTTCTCATACTTCACATCTAAGCTATCTTTGGAAAATCAAATATTACAGGTTCTACTTCTGAATTATTTCCAAAATCAAACTGCATCTAAACCTATTCTAAGTATTCCACAGACTTTCTTTTTTTTCTGAGTTTCATCTGGCTTATCACAATTGTCTTTTAAACTTGTCTCCCTGCTCCAATTTTTGCTTTCCTATAGTCTCTTTTCTGCATTGCAGTCAGGGTTATCCCTTTAAAACATAAACTTAGACTTATTACCCATCTGATTAAAATACTCTAATAGATTCCATGTTGTTCTTCTATTTAAAACACACCAAAGGCTTATGCAGGCCAAACAAGGCCCTAGAACACCTGATCCCACATCACTTCTCATCCACTTCCTCACGGCTCACTTGGATCCAGCCACACTCCCTAGGCAAACTCCTTCTTCATATGGTTGGCATATATTGATTCTTCCACTCAGAATGCTCTTACTTCATATATCTAAATAATTCACTCCTTCCATTTTTCTTCTCAAGAGTCACCAGAGGAGGGTAGCTTTGTCTTACTATAAAAGAGTATCACCAGTGTCTATCACGATGTGTCACACAACACATTAACTCTCTTCAGAATACTTATTACCATGATATATGTGTTTATTTGTTTGATGGTAGTAACTCTCTGACCCAAATACACGCTCCATGAGTGCAAACATCTTATTGTGCCCCTTAACGTTTCCTCATCACCAAGAATGGTGGGTACCTAACACATGGTAGGATATCAGTAAGTATTTTTAAAATAAGTTTAGGTATATCAATTAATAAACAGTTCTGATTAATAGTATGATTACTTCGTGTCCTTAATACATGAAAAATTAATTTTCACTTCAAAAATCCTTTTAAACATCTACATCAGTTTTTCAAATAATGGAAGAGTCACTATGCTATAATTCCATAAAATGTATATATTTTAATGTCCTTTTATTAGCTACATAAAAATTCTCATTCAGAGAAACATGATGAACAATATCTAACTAATATTCACCCACTGCATTTTCAAACTCCAATTATGCAATGGAGAGAAAAATTATTTTGAGCTTTTTCGTTCATTGTCTCAGCCTGAATTTCCTCAAAGATGAACACAAATACTAACCTGACCAAAACTGAAAACATTTGACAGTTGCATCCAGCAAAACATATGCATTCTAGCACCTAATATTTGTGAAAAACATAAGTGTTTTATATGTTTACGCACAATTTTAAGTATAATTAACAATATCTGTCTTAACTCACTAATGAAAAAAATGATCAAACTTAAGAAAACAGCAAACTGCATTTTGTAATTAAATCAATGCAGATTTAGGAAAGTCTAGGTCAGAATTTAAGGAAAAAAATCAGCCAACAGGAGACACTAAGGGAGCATATATATACTCCCTATGCAAATAAAATACATCACATTACATTTTTTAAATGTGATTTATTTAAATTTTTGTGTAAAATGTTAGTATGTATTGAAAAAAGGACTAAATGAATCTTTTTGAAAAATTACTCTTATGAATAGTTATTATTTGTCACTTTTCTCTGGTAACAATCATAATTCCAAAGACATGAAGCCCATAACTAATCACTACTTAGAATGAATCTATTCAAAACTAAGCCAGAGAAAAAGGAGAAACATGTTTAGCTAAACTTTTAGGAGAAATATGGCTTAGCTACATATAATATAAATCACAAGTTGAAATTCATGTATTGAAGTATTATCATGAAGTACTGAAAACTTCAGCCATCAAGTCATGTCTCTTGTAGTAATCTCATTAATAGTATGAGTAAGCTGGTAAACAAAAACACAAGTATTAAAAAGAAGTAACAGTTTTGGTGGAAAAAAAGAAAAAGGTGACATAGGAGAGCCTAGCTTCTATATCTCCTCATGCAGATCAACAATTCAACAGCTCTCCGTGAACAAAACAGCTCTGGGATGTCATTAGGGTACATTTAGTACATTTCAGCAATACAGTGGAACAACAAAAAACAGAGCAATAGCAGAAGAAAAAAAAGAAAAGTTCATTTTGTCTGCATCATTCCCTATGTTGGCATTATTCAACACCAAGAAGGAACTTTCAAGCTAGAAAATTTTCTTCTCATCTTCTCTTTAAAATCAGTGTTAGCAACAGTCTTCGACAGCCTCTTAGGGACACTACACAAAAGTCTGATTTCAGTTTCACCTGACCCCTACCCAGACCAGCAAAGCTGAGACACGGAGCCAGCTAGTAACAAGGAAGAAAAGCAGAGACCACTAAACTTTGACAGTGCATTCTTAGCACCTAATATTTGTGAAAAACATAAGTGTTTTATATGTTTCGCACAATTTTAAGTATAATTAACAATATCTGTCTTAACTCACTAATGAAAAAAATGATCAAACTTAAGAAAACAGCAAACTGCATTTTGTAATTAAATCAATGCAGATTTAGGAAAGTCTAGGTCAGAATTTAAGGAAAAAAATCAGCCAACAGGAGACACTAAGGGAGCATATATATACTCCCTATGCAAATAAAATACATCACATTACATTTTTTAAATGTGATTTATTTAAATTTTTGTGTAAAATGTTAGTATGTATTGAAAAAAGGACTAAATGAATCTTTTTGAAAAATTACTCTTATGAATAGTTATTATTTGTCACTTTCTCTGGTAACAATCATAATTCCAAAGACATGAAGCCCATAACTAATCACTACTTAGAATGAATCTATTCAAAACTAAGCCAGAGAAAAAGGAGAAACATGTTTAGCTAAACTTTTAGGAGAAATATGGCTTAGCTACATATAATATAAATCACAAGTTGAAATTCATGTATTGAAGTATTATCATGAAGTACTGAAAACTTCAGCCATCAAGTCATGTCTCTTGTAGTAATCTCATTAATAGTATGAGTAAGCTGGTAAACAAAAACACAAGTATTAAAAAGAAGTAACAGTTTTGGTGGAAAAAAAGAAAAAGGTGACATAGGAGAGCCTAGCTTCTATATCTCCTCATGCAGATCAACAATTCAACAGCTCTCCGTGAACAAAACAGCTCTGGGATGTCATTAGGGTACATTTAGTACATTTCAGCAATACAGTGGAACAACAAAAAACAGAGCAATAGCAGAAGAAAAAAAAGAAAAGTTCATTTTGTCTGCATCATTCCCTATGTTGGCATTATTCAACACCAAGAAGGAACTTTCAAGCTAGAAAATTTTCTTCTCATCTTCTCTTTAAAATCAGTGTTAGCAACAGTCTTCGACAGCCTCTTAGGGACACTACACAAAAGTCTGATTTCAGTTTCACCTGACCCCTACCCAGACCAGCAAAGCTGAGACACGGAGCCAGCTAGTAACAAGGAAGAAAAGCAGAGGCTACTTTCAGCAGATAGGCAGCAGAGCGATGCGCGGTTCCTAGAGACCTGCTCTGTAGACAACCTTAGCAGAGTTCACCACTGCTGAAGCCAATGGACATGATTCACCATGGATCCTTTCAAAGCTCATCAGGTTTGGTACCACAGGCTTTCGAGTCAGCTGATGACAGTAGCCACCCCATCTGCACCACCTCCCCCAACTTATGCTGAAGTCAGGAACCACACTGAAGCCATCCAAGGAATCTGCAGCTACACAAGTGTAAGACTCCAGTTATATAAATCACCTGTTGCCTACACCAGACCCTGGAGCCACAGCCACAGCCAGCTTGGGTCTTTGCAGCTGCATAAGTATAAGCCTAGGCCAGTAAGGGGCATCTTCACCTTTCCTCCGTGGCACCCCAGGTCCCCAGTATCTCTCCCTGAAAGAAGATTTAGGGGCCATAGCTTTTGCAGCTGCCGTCCAGGGAAGGCACCTCTTTCCAACTGAAACTAGTGGCCAGAGAGGACTGTATCCATGGGTTCAACAGGACTGTAGCAAACAAGGAAACGGGTCTTTTTCATCTTTTTTTTTTTATTTTTTTTTTTTTAACACCAAAAACATTTTGTATTGGGATATAGCCAATCAACAATTTTGTGACAGTTTCAGGTGAACAGTGAAGGAGCTTGGCCACACATATACATGTATCCATTTCTCCCCCAAACTCCTCTCCCATCTAGGCTAGTAGCTTTAATGACATACAACTGATTTACAAAAAATAGCATGTCTGAGGTGTGTGTGTGTGTGTGTGTGTGTATGTGTGTGTGTGTGTGTGTGTGTGTGTATGTCTCTTGGTAAGTTTGGATATAGGCATTTGCCCTAATACCATCACCGCGATCATGTTAATAAACATATCTATCACTTCCAAAAATGTCCTTGTATTTTGTATGTGTTGTATATGTGTCTGTGTGTGTGTGGTAAGAAAAAGAAACAGTTCTCAGTATGTGCTTAGAGGGCTCAGTATAAAATGAGCAGAAAAAAATGTCATTCTATCAGTCCTCCCCTGAAAGAGGTCTATTTGCATAATGTAAAAGCTCCTGGCTGAGAGTCTGCCTTTCAATCAGCCTGCAGCTGGATGCTAACTGAAACTCTCCACTCGGGCGTACTGACAGGTCTTGGCACTCCCGTGACTATTGGGAGCCACTAAGAATGAAGAAGTGTGTCTGGACAATCACAAAAGTTTGAGAGATAATAAGAGCTATGGTTAAGTGGAAGGATGAATTTCATCTCCTTCATAATTTCACTTCTGTCTAGAAGAAGTGGCTGTTTTATCTAATACATGGAAACTAACAAAGAGTCAAGGAAAATAAAAAAAAAAAAAGATAACAAAAAACAAAAAAAAATAGGTATACGCTCCAAACAAAAGGACAATATAAAACCACAGAACCAACATAGTGAAATGGAAATTCACCTGATAAAGAGTTCAAAATAATGTTTATAAAAATGTTCAACAAAGAAAGCAATGTATAAACAAAGTGAGAATTTCAACAAGCAGTAAAAAAAACATAAGAACTTACCAAAGAAATCAGAGCTGAAGAATACAACTGAACTAAAACATATAGCACAGGAGGTCAACAGACAATTACATGAAGTAAAAGTAAGAATCAGCAAACTCAGAGAAAAGGGAGCAGAGTTTGTCCAATAAGAGGAGTAAAAGGAAAAAAGGAATTAAAAAGAGTGAACATACTTCAAGGAACTTATGAGACACCATCAAGTGGATCAACATTTATGCAACAGAAATCCCAGAAAGAGAAAAGAGGAAGAAAAGGGAAGAAAGCTTATTTCAAGATTTAATGACTAAAAACTTCCCTAACTTGCAGAAGAAAACAGACATCCAAATACATTTCAAACTGAAAGATTCACACAGGTTGAATGTGAAGGGATGGAAAAAAATTACATGCAAATGGAAACAAAAATGTGTAAGAGTAAACATATTTATATTAGACAAAATAGACTCCAAGCCAAAGCCTGGAAAAAGAGAAAAAAGAAGGTCATCATATATAAGGGGTCAATCCAACACAAAGATATAACATTTATTAATAATTTATACACCCAGCACAGAAGTAATTAAATACACAAGGGAAATAATGATGGATTTGAAGGGAAAAATAGACACCAATGGAATAACAGTTTGAGACTCAATACCCCACTTTCAGCAACGAACACATCATCCAGAGAAAAGATCAAAGGGAAACACCAAATTTAAACAATATGTTAGACCAGAGGGACCTAACACATATGTACAGAAGATTTCATCCAAAAGCATCAGAATACACACAGAAGACTGAAATCATATTAAGCATCCTTTTCAATCACAATGGTATGAAACAAAAATACAATCATAAAGAGAAAACTGGAAAATTCAAAAATATGTGGAAATTAAACAACATGATACAACACGAGCAACCAATGACTCAAAAAAGAAATCAAAAGAAAAATTTTAAATATCTTGAAACAAACAAAACAGGAAATACAGTATACCAAAATGCATGGAAGGCAGCAAAAGCAATCTTAAGGTAGTTCTTAGCAATAAACACCTATATTAAGAAAAGAAAACAGATCAAAATGACGTTCTAACTTTATACCTCAAAGAATAAAAAAATAAGAGCAACCTAAGCCCAATGTTAATAGAACGAAGAAAGATCACAACAGAAATAAATGAAATGGAGATTAAAAGGACAACTAAGGAGATGAATGAAACAAAGAGCTATTTATTTAAAAAGATAAAGTAAATCACAAAATTCATAAAACTTGGCTAGACTGACCAAGGAAAAAAAGAGAAATATTTGAGAAATTATTTCTCAAATAAGAAAATTAGATGTGAAAGGTAAGATGTTAGAACTGACACCATCAAGTGGATCAACATTTATGCAACAGAAATCCCAGAAAGAGAAAAGAGGAAGAAAAGGGAAGAAAGCTTATTTCAAGATTTAATGACTAAAAACTTCCCTAACTTGCAGAAGAAAACAGACATCCAAATACATTTCAAACTGAAAGATTCACACAGGTTGAATGTGAAGGGATGGAAAAAAATTACATGCAAATGGAAACAAAAATGTGTAAGAGTAAACATATTTATATTAGACAAAATAGACTCCAAGCCAAAGCCTGGAAAAAGAGAAAAAAGAAGGTCATCATATATAAGGGGTCAATCCAACACAAAGATATAACATTTATTAATAATTTATACACCCAGCACAGAAGTAATTAAATACACAAGGGAAATAATGATGGATTTGAAGGGAAAAATAGACACCAATGGAATAACAGTTTGAGACTCAATACCCCACTTTCAGCAACGAACACATCATCCAGAGAAAAGATCAAAGGGAAACACCAAATTTAAACAATATGTTAGACCAGAGGGACCTAACACATATGTACAGAAGATTTCATCCAAAAGCATCAGAATACACACAGAAGACTGAAATCATATTAAGCATCCTTTTCAATCACAATGGTATGAAACAAAAATACAATCATAAAGAGAAAACTGGAAAATTCAAAAATATGTGGAAATTAAACAACATGATACAACACGAGCAACCAATGACTCAAAAAAGAAATCAAAAGAAAAATTTTAAATATCTTGAAACAAACAAAACAGGAAATACAGTATACCAAAATGCATGGAAGGCAGCAAAAGCAATCTTAAGGTAGTTCTTAGCAATAAACACCTATATTAAGAAAAGAAAACAGATCAAAATGACGTTCTAACTTTATACCTCAAAGAATAAAAAAATAAGAGCAACCTAAGCCCAATGTTAATAGAACGAAGAAAGATCACAACAGAAATAAATGAAATGGAGATTAAAAGGACAACTAAGGAGATGAATGAAACAAAGAGCTATTTATTTAAAAAGATAAAGTAAATCACAAAATTCATAAAACTTGGCTAGACTGACCAAGGAAAAAAAGAGAAATATTTGAGAAATTATTTCTCAAATAAGAAAATTAGATGTGAAAGGTAAGATGTTAGAACTGACACCATAGAAATGCAAAAGTCATGAGAGACTACTCTTAACAATTTATACATCTTTTTTTTTAAAAAAAGGATAACTCAGATGGAACAGAAAAAATTCCAAGAAACATACAACTCTCTAAGACTGAATTATGAAGAAATGGAATCTAAGAAAAGCAAACTTACAGAAAGAGAGAACTGATAGGTGGCTGCCAGAAATAGGTGGTAGGGGCTGGGGATAGCGTGGGAGGTGGTCAAAAAGTACAAACTCCCAATTGTATAACGATGCAATGTACAGCATGGTGACCACAGTTAACATCCTACGTCTGAAAGTTGTTTTAAGAGTACATGTTTTTTTTCTTTAACATCAAAAACATTTTATATTGGGGTATAGCAGGGCATGACAACCCACTCCAGTATTCTTGCCTGGAGAATTCCATGGACAGAGGAGCCTGGCCAGCTACAGCCCATAGCATCGCAAAGAGTCGGATATGACTGAACAACTCAATAACAGCTGACTGACAATTTTGTGACAGTTTCAAGTAAACTGTCCTTATCAAAAGAAATAAACTGTAGCTGTGAGAGGTCACAGACATTAACTAAATTTATTGTGGTAAACATTTTGACATACGAAATCAGTATGTTGCACATCTTAAGCTAATATAGTGTAATATGTTAAAATACATCTCAATAAAAGTGGAGAGGAAATAAAAATAAAGACAATTAGACAAGATAGATTTTAGACAAAAATTGTCACTGTATATAAAGATGACATTTGAAAATGATAAATATAAGAAGATAGTCAAATATATTTCAAATATAAGAAGGTATTCCAGTTATAAATATACATGTACCTAAAAGCAGAGCTTCATTTTGTGAAGCAAAAATGGACAGAGTTGAAGAAATATATAGACAAATAATAAAGGTTAGGTCAACTAGACAGAAGATAAGCACGAAAATGCAAGACTTGAAAAACAATTCAAGTCAAATAGATGCCACAGACAATAGTGCACTCCATCCAACAAAAACAGAATATACATTCTATTCAAGAATTTAATAGATGGATACATCAGGATACCCATCAACACAGAAGACAATGTATGAACTGAAGAAAGCTCAAGGTTGAAGTAAAGAGAAAGAAAACCTTTTAAAATATAAAACAGTCAGAGATACAGAGAACATGGTAGAATGATCTAATATGTAATTGGTATCTCACAAGAACAGGAAAGAAAGAATATGCTGAAGTCATATCTGAAGAGATATTTAATGAAGACTTTACAATAATTCATAAAACCATATAAATAAAAGGAAAAAAAACTTTATAAACTTGAAAGCACAAAAAAAATCAGAAACCACACATATTAAAAACCACTTAACCCCCACAAATAGAAAAAAACCTGAAAAGTTATCAGAGAACCAGAGTAGGAAAAGGTAATCCACTCTAGTATTCTTGCCTGGGAAATCCCATGGACAGAAAAGCCTTGTGAGTTATAATTCATGAGGTCACAGAGTCAGACAAAACAACATCAAGAAAATGGATCAACAACTAAACAACAATAAAGAATGGATGCATTACTTTCAAAGGAGAGAGAGATGCCTTCACAGCTCAAAATAGCTAAGCCAGAAGACAATGCATAGCATCTTCAAAAAAGAGAGAGAAAAGACTCTGCAATTCTAACTATGTGAAAACACCACTCAGAAATGAAGGCAAAATGGCATTTTCTAATAAATATAAAATGAGAGAATTCATTATCAGAAGACCCTCACTAAAATAAATAATTTTTAAAGCTTAAGGCAATAGATCCTAATGGGAAACACAGAATTGCAGAAAATAGGGATAAAAATTCTCAGTGAAGGGGCTTCCCTGGTGGTCCAGTGGGTAAGGACACTGCCTTGCAGTGCAGGGGGCACCGGTACAATGCCTGGCCTGGGAAGATCCCACGTGCTGCGGAGCAGCTGGACCAGTGTGTCCAACTACCGAACCAGAGCTCTGGAGCGCATGTGCCCAGAGCCAGAGCTCTGGGACAAGCGAGGCCACAGTGGTGGGAAGACCACACAGGCCAAAAGGAACAAAATATGGATAATAAACAAATCAAAGACCAATAGAAGTGGCCAAAAAAAAAACTTAAAAAAAATTCTCAGTGAATATTGATCTTTTAAATAATAATAATAATGTATGTAGCAAAAATGTACATAGGATTAAAATGTAAGATAATAATAGCAAAAATGGGTGAGGATATAAAGGAGTTAGAATGTATTAAGTTCTTTGCACTATTGTGAAAAATTAATGCACTCTGAAGTAAGTTAGGTAAGTTAGTAAAAATACGCTATGGCCATACCACCTTGAACACGCCTGAAAAATTAACTAGAAAGTTCCATTTAAATAAAGGGAAAAAAAAGCACAAAAATCAGAAACCACACATATTAAAGACCACTTGGCCCCCACAAATAGAAAAAAACCTGAAAAGTTATCAGAGAACCAGAGTAGGAAAAGGTAATCCACTCTAGTATTCTTGCCTGGGAAATCCCATGGACAGAAAAGCCTTGTGAGTTATAATTCATGAGGTCACAGAGTCAGACAAAACAACATCAAGAAAATGGATCAACAACTAAACAACAATAAAGAATGGATGCATTACTTTCAAAGGAGAGAGAGATGCCTTCACAGCTCAAAATAGCTAAGCCAGAAGACAATGCATAGCATCTTCAAAAAAGAGAGAGAAAAGACTCTGCAATTCTAACTATGTGAAAACACCACTCAGAAATGAAGGCAAAATGGCATTTTCTAATAAATATAAAATGAGAGAATTCATTATCAGAAGACCCTCACTAAAATAAATAATTTTTAAAGCTTAAGGCAATAGATCCTAATGGGAAACACAGAATTGCAGAAAATAGGGATAAAAATTCTCAGTGAAGGGGCTTCCCTGGTGGTCCAGTGGGTAAGGACACTGCCTTGCAGTGCAGGGGCACCGGTACAATGCCTGGCCTGGGAAGATCCCACGTGCTGCGGAGCAGCTGGACCAGTGTGTCCAACTACCGAACCAGAGCTCTGGAGCGCATGTGCCCAGAGCCAGAGCTCTGGGACAAGCGAGGCCACAGTGGTGGGAAGACCACACAGGCCAAAAGGAACAAAATATGGATAATAAACAAATCAAAGACCAATAGAAGTGGCCAAAAAAAAAACTTAAAAAAAATTCTCAGTGAATATTGATCTTTTAAATAATAATAATAATGTATGTAGCAAAAATGTACATAGGATTAAAATGTAAGATAATAATAGCAAAAATGGGTGAGGATATAAAGGAGTTAGAATGTATTAAGTTCTTTGCACTATTGTGAAAAATTAATGCACTCTGAAGTAAGTTAGGTAAGTTAGTAAAAATACGCTATGGCCATACCACCTTGAACACGCCTGATCACATCCATTACACTCTAAAAAGTGAAAGACTAGAAAGTTCCATTTACAATTATAGCTGAGTAGATTTCTATCAGGTTAAATTTCCTGCATATAAATATTTCAACTCTGAGCAAAATATAAAAACAACTACTTGAAGGAAACAGAACGATCA
This sequence comes from Tragulus kanchil, assembly GCA_022376925.1. Taxonomy (NCBI): domain Eukaryota; kingdom Metazoa; phylum Chordata; class Mammalia; order Artiodactyla; family Tragulidae; genus Tragulus; species Tragulus kanchil. Next base: position 123,674,801 of record JAIOJX010000023.1, read on the forward strand.
AACATAGAAAAAAATCTGTACAATTATGAGTCAGTGCTCTGGAGCACATGCACCCAGAGCCGGTATTCTGCGATGATAGAAGCCACTGAGATTGGAGGCCCACACAGGTCACAGAACAAAGATAAATAAATGAAAGACCAACAGAAGTGGCCAAAACATAAATAAACAAATAAATAAAAATCTAAGGATAAAAATCACTAACGACAGAAGATCTGAATACTATCACTTAAAATGACATAATTAATATTGATAGTTAAGGGAAACTTCAGCCAATAGCTGCAGATTACATATTATTTTGAGGGAACAGTATGTTCATCAAAACTATACACTGGATATACAAGTATCAGTAAACTTCCAAATACAGAAATTCTATAGAGTCCTATCTCTAACCATAGTACAAGTATATCACAAGTGAATAAACATAAGATATACAAGGAAAAAAGCAACACATGTCTCAAAAATAAAAATAACCAAAGGGGCAAAAAGAAAACCACAAGGGAAATCAGAAGCATTTCTAACGGAGTATTTATCTGTAACACTGACAAGCTAATACTAAGAGCAAGAATATATAGAACATTCTTTAAAAAGAACAAAGTGACTTACACTACATCATCTCATGAGGTAAAATGGCGTATGTTAGTGGGTATTTCCTGGACTCTATTCTATCAATTATTCTGTCTGTCTTTAGGCAAACACCACACCATCTTGACTTTTAGCATAATAAATATGTCTCAAAATTGGGTGGTGTAAGTTCTCCAACTTTACTTTTTATTATATTTGATTTTGTCCCTTGTATTTCCTATAAATTTTAGACTGGCTTGACTATGTAAAATTAATGCACTCTGAAGTAAGTTAGGTAAGTTAGTAAAAATACGCTATGGCCATACCACCTTGAACACGCCTGATCACATCCATTACACTCTAAAAAGTGAAAGACTAGAAAGTTCCATTTACAATTATAGCTGAGTAGATTTCTATCAGGTTAAATTTCCTGCATATAAATATTTCAACTCTGAGCAAAATATAAAAACAACTACTTGAAGGAAACAGAACGATCAAACATAGAAAAAAATCTGTACAATTATGAGTCAGTGCTCTGGAGCACATGCACCCAGAGCCGGTATTCTGCGATGATAGAAGCCACTGAGATTGGAGGCCCACACAGGTCACAGAACAAAGATAAATAAATGAAAGACCAACAGAAGTGGCCAAAACATAAATAAACAAATAAATAAAAATCTAAGGATAAAAATCACTAACGACAGAAGATCTGAATACTATCACTTAAAATGACATAATTAATATTGATAGTTAAAGGGGAAACTTCAGCCAATAGCTGCAGATTACATATTATTTTGAGGGAACAGTATGTTCATCAAAACTATACACTGGATATACAAGTATCAGTAAACTTCCAAATACAGAAATTCTATAGAGTCCTATCTCTAACCATAGTACAAGTATATCACAAGTGAATAAACATAAGATATACAAGGAAAAAAGCAACACATGTCTCAAAAATAAAAATAACCAAAGGGGCAAAAAGAAAACCACAAGGGAAATCAGAAGCATTTCTAACGGAGTATTTATCTGTAACACTGACAAGCTAATACTAAGAGCAAGAATATATAGAACATTCTTTAAAAAGAACAAAGTGACTTACACTACATCATCTCATGAGGTAAAATGGCGTATGTTAGTGGGTATTTCCTGGACTCTATTCTATCAATTATTCTGTCTGTCTTTAGGCAAACACCACACCATCTTGACTTTTTAGCATAATAAATATGTCTCAAAATTGGGTGGTGTAAGTTCTCCAACTTTACTTTTTATTATATTTGATTTTGTCCCTTGTATTTCCCTATAAATTTTAGACTGGGCTTGTACTTATGTAGAAATTAAAGCCTACTGGAATTTTGATTGGGATTACATAATAGATCAGTTGGGGGAGAACTGACGTTTTCACAATATTTCATGTTGTGATTTAAGAATTTGGCATAGCTGTCCACTTATATACGTCTTTTAATTTCGCTCTGACATGTTTTGTACTTTTCAGCATACAGGTCTGGGGCACATTTTGCCAAATTCATCCTTAAGTATTACCATTTTCAATGGTCTTTTTAAATTTCAATTTTTAATTATTTGCCTCTAATATTTAGACATATCATTGAGTTTTGCAAATTGATGTTACATCTTGCAACACCACTAAATTTACTTACTATTTCTAGGAGCTTCACCATAGAGTCAGTAGGCTTTCTATACAGATGCTCAGGTTCTGTGAATAAAAAGAGTTTTACTTCCTTATTTCTAATTAGTACTTTGTTTCTTGCCTTACTGTACTAGTTAGAATCTTATGTAATGTTGAATATAACTGACTTGTTCTTTATGTTAGAAGGGAAGCATTCAGTGTTTAATAGCAAGGAAATAGTCTTACACACACTCTTCTAGTAATGTGAAAAAGAGAATACTTCACGACTCATATTAGGACACCAGCATCACCTTGATATCAAAATCTAAACAAGAAACATTTAAGAAAGGAAAGGAAAAGTCCAATATCCCTCCCGATGCAAAATCCTACGAAAATATTAGCAAACTGAATCCAGCAATATGAAAATAATAAAACATTACAACAAAGTTAGGTTTATTTCAAAAATACAAAACTGAATTAATAATTGAGCAAATCAGAAGCATTTCTAACGGAGTATTTATCTGTAACACTGACAAGCTAATACTAAGAGCAAGAATATATAGAACATTCTTTAAAAAGAACAAAGTGACTTACACTACATCATCTCATGAGGTAAAATGGCGTATGTTAGTGGGTATTTCCTGGACTCTATTCTATCAATTATTCTGTCTGTCTTTAGGCAAACACCACACCATCTTGACTTTTTAGCATAATAAATATGTCTCAAAATTGGGTGGTGTAAGTTCTCCAACTTTACTTTTTATTATATTTGATTTTGTCCCTTGTATTTCCCTATAAATTTTAGACTGGGCTTGTACTTATGTAGAAATTAAAGCCTACTGGAATTTTGATTGGGATTACATAATAGATCAGTTGGGGGAGAACTGACGTTTTCACAATATTTCATGTTGTGATTTAAGAATTTGGCATAGCTGTCCACTTATATACGTCTTTTAATTTCGCTCTGACATGTTTTGTACTTTTCAGCATACAGGTCTGGGGCACATTTTGCCAAATTCATCCTTAAGTATTACCATTTTCAATGGTCTTTTAAATTTCAATTTTTAATTATTTGCCTCTAATATTTAGACATATCATTGAGTTTTGCAAATTGATGTTACATCTTGCAACACCACTAAATTTACTTACTATTTCTAGGAGCTTCACCATAGAGTCAGTAGGCTTTCTATACAGATGCTCAGGTTCTGTGAATAAAAAGAGTTTTACTTCCTTATTTCTAATTAGTACTTTGTTTCTTGCCTTACTGTACTAGTTAGAATCTTATGTAATGTTGAATATAACTGACTTGTTCTTTATGTTAGAAGGGAAGCATTCAGTGTTTAATAGCAAGGAAATAGTCTTACACACACTCTTCTAGTAATGTGAAAAAGAGAATACTTCACGACTCATATTAGGACACCAGCATCACCTTGATATCAAAATCTAAACAAGAAACATTTAAGAAAGGAAAGGAAAAGTCCAATATCCCTCGTGAACACAGATGCAAAAATCCTACGAAAAATATTAGCAAACTGAATCCAGCAATATGAAAATAATAAAACATTACAACAAAGTTAGGTTTATTTCAAAAATACAAAACTGAATTAATAATTGAAAAACAGTTAAGTGCAATTAGTCACATTTACAGAATACATGAGAAAAGCATTAGTGCCACTGTAAAAGATGCACTGCATACAGTCAATACCTGCTCATAAGAATCTTCCAAGAAACTATGAAGAAATGGAAACTTCCTAATATTTACAAAAAACTCACAGCATATACAGTGTTTAAAGGTTCAATACTGTAAGTTTCAAAAAATGAGGACAACTAATCAATGATGGTAGTAGTAAAAATAGTGGTTAGGTTTTAGGAAAGTGTGAAAGTGAAAGTTGCTCAGTCACATATGACTCTTTGCAACCCTACAGCCCACCAGGCCCCTCTGTCCGTGGAATTCTCCAGGCAAGAATGCTGGAGTGGGCAGCCATTCCCTTCTCCAGGGGATCTTCCCAACCCAGGGATCAAACCCAGGTCTCCTGTACTGCAGGCGGATTCTCTAGCATCCAAACTACCAGGAAAGCCCTAATCAGCAATGTTGTAGGGGCCACTACTAATTATGAATATCATAGAGGTTTATTGAAAACTGGTAATATTCTATTTCTTGATCTGAGTGGTATTAGATGGATGTGTTCAATTATGAAATGTCATTGAGTTACTGAGTTATACACTTAAGGTTTGAACTTTACTATTTCTATGTTATCTCTTTTTTTGGCCTCTTTTATTGTTTTTATTTTATTTATAAATTTTCACCGATCTTTATTCTTTGGCCTACATGGGCTTCCCAATGCAGTGGCCTCTCTTGTCGCAGAGCACTGGCTTTGGGTGCACATGCTCCAGAGCGCTGGCTCATAATTGGACACACCGGTCCAGCTGCTCTGTGGCACATGGGACCCTCCTGGGCCAGGGATCGAACTGGTGCCCCTTGCACTGCAAGGCAGACTCTTCATCCACTGGACAACCAGTGGGTGTTTTATATGTGACCTTTTAACAAAAATGTTTACAAAAAATTTTGACAGTGTTTTCATGAACTATAAATTGTCCTTAAAGTCATAGTTAAGTGTGAAGTGCCAACATGTCCAAGACAGTTTAAATAACAGTAAGAAAGCAGATCTATCAAATATAAAGTATGCTATGAAGCTATACTAACTAAGATGCTGTAACATCGTCTAGGAACACAGAAGAAACAGGTTAGGGAGAAAGTCTTACAGGATATGTGACAGAGGTAGCCCAACACTACACAGGAAAAAAGGGGATCTTCCAATGGGCTGAACTGGAAAAACTGGCTACAATTTAGGGGAAAATAAAAAAAAATTCATCCTTAACCTTATACTACAAATGAAACACAATTTCAAATGAATTATAAACATAAAATGACATAAACAAAGCTTTAAAACTTTCTGATGAAACCAAAAATGCAAATATTTCCATATTAGGAGTAGGAAAGGATTTCTTAAATGAGCATTAACCATAAAAGATTCTTTTTCCTAAATTAAAATTAAGAATTTCTGTCCACCATACAACATGTTAAAGAAAATTAAAAGACAAGGCACACACTAAGAGAAGATAGTTGCCACACATTTAACCTACTAGAGATTAACATCAAGAACATTTAAAGAATTTTTACGAATCGATAAAATAAAGCCCAATAGAAGAATGGATAAAAGACAGAAATAGACACTTTGCAAAGGAGAGTACTCACTTGGCTAGTAATCATAAAAATACATGCTTTACCAGTGATAAATACATGATTATCAAAATACTATTTAATACTAATTCAGTTGTCAACAAATTAAGACTGACAGTATAAGTGGTAAAGATGAGAATCAACCAAATACACTGTCAGTGTGAGTAAAATGGATAAAAACCACTTTGAAAAATGAATGACCAGTGTTTTGTGAAAGTTAACATTTTCACACTCTAAACCTAGGATTTCCATTCTGAGATAGTCCACAAAAATGCATGCACATGTAGACTAAGAATCACACACAAAAATATCAATTGCAGCATTATTAATAATAGCAAAAGAACTGGATATAACCCTAATACTCATGTACAAATGAATGGCTATTAGCTATGGTATAATCACATATAACAGAATCTTTTATATCGTAAAAATAAATGAACAGTCATACTAAACATCATAGATGAACCTTAACATAGTGCTAAGTCAAAATTTCCCAAACAGGAAAGTATACAATTTGATACATTTTTATATATTGCAAAACTAAGCAATATTCTATTTCTTCATAAATTTTTATGTGATAAAACTTTCTAAAAAGTAATCAGAACGATAAACAGTAGCTACCTTTAGTAGCTCCCTCTGGTGAGAAGTAGGGTACAATTCAGGGAAAATAAAAAAATTCATCCTTAACCTTATACTACAAATGAAACACAATTTCAAATGAATTATAAACATAAAATGACATAAACAAAGCTTTAAAACTTTCTGATGAAACCAAAAATGCAAATATTTCCATATTAGGAGTAGGAAAGGATTTCTTAAATGAGCATTAACCATAAAAGATTCTTTTTCCTAAATTAAAATTAAGAATTTCTGTCCACCATACAACATGTTAAAGAAAATTAAAAGACAAGGCACACACTAAGAGAAGATAGTTGCCACACATTTAACCTACTAGAGATTAACATCAAGAACATTTAAAGAATTTTTACGAATCGATAAAATAAAGCCCAATAGAAGAATGGATAAAAGACAGAAATAGACACTTTGCAAAGGAGAGTACTCACTTGGCTAGTAATCATAAAAATACATGCTTTACCAGTGATAAATACATGATTATCAAAATACTATTTAATACTAATTCAGTTGTCAACAAATTAAGACTGACAGTATAAGTGGTAAAGATGAGAATCAACCAAATACACTGTCAGTGTGAGTAAAATGGATAAAAACCACTTTGAAAAATGAATGACCAGTGTTTTGTGAAAGTTAACATTTTCACACTCTAAACCTAGGATTTCCATTCTGAGATAGTCCACAAAAATGCATGCACATGTAGACTAAGAATCACACACAAAAATATCAATTGCAGCATTATTAATAATAGCAAAAGAACTGGATATAACCCTAATACTCATGTACAAATGAATGGCTATTAGCTATGGTATAATCACATATAACAGAATCTTTTATATCGTAAAAATAAATGAACAGTCATACTAAACATCATAGATGAACCTTAACATAGTGCTAAGTCAAAATTTCCCAAACAGGAAAGTATACAATTTGATACATTTTTATATATTGCAAAACTAAGCAATATTCTATTTCTTCATAAATTTTTATGTGATAAAACTTTCTAAAAAGTAATCAGAACGATAAACAGTAGCTACCTTTAGTAGCTCCCTCTGGTGAGAGAAGTAGGGTACCAGTAAAGGGTGAAGAATACAAGTAAGTATAAATTATCAGTGAGTTCCTACCCTTGGGTTAGTTGGTGGGACCAACGGTGTTTATTATTATTTAAAATAGTAACCTGATTAAAATAAATATGCATGTCACATAATACTGTGTCATGACACAAATTTTATAACTAATTCAATTCTGTGCACCTGTTGTCCAAAGAATGCAATATAATACAATACAAATATAAAAATTGCTGTTTTAGATTTGAGTTGTTAGCACAACAAAATATGCTGGATTGAAGAACTACTATTAAAGGATCATTAATATACATTTAGGCTCCCAATTATGTATATGTGTTAATTTCATTTTTTTTAATTCTAAAATTAAAAGATTCCATGGTAGTTACAAAGTGGAGCTGCTCTAGTAAGTAACTGGGCATTCTTGATTCTTGAGCATGGAATGTCTGCACAAGAAATGAAAGTTAATATTGCACTTTACAAGCACTGTATTGTGAATGGAAATTGAATGTCTTAAATAAAACTGTATTTAAAACTGGTACAAAAATAAATAAACAAAATTAAAAGAAATTCTGAGTGCATTAAATAAATTAATATGAATAAGATTTTTTAATAATATACATTTAGAACTGAAAGTTACCATGAAAATTAACTGAAAGAGGTACCTCTGGGTATTTTCTGACAAGTTCTGCATTAACATGCACTACCTCATTAATTCTCACAAAACTCTACAACAAAGATATCATTAATATCAACGTTCCTTTTTTTTAATTTTTATTTTACTTTTAACTTTTACAGAGTTTTGTTGTTTACAGATATGTATGTTCCAGATTAGTCATATTTTATTTGTGGAGAAACTTTGGCTAAAAGTGTTACGAAATGTGTTCAAGTTCACAAAGCTCACAGATGAAGCTATAATTTGATCCCAGGTTTATCTGAATCCTAAATCTGAATAGGTACTATCTCACTTAATGGGACAGGAAATAGGTAGAAAAGTCAACTGCCCAAAATCATATATGTCAAGGTAGTGACAGAACTGGGACTGGATGGTATTAACTACCACACATCAGGAACTAGGGCAAGTACTTTTATGAACTTCTCAGTCAATACTCTTCATTCTGTTTCCTCATTCAATAACAAGTGTCAAAATGACAGTGACCTTTTAATTTCCTCTTCATTATTACATATTAGTCAATTATTTCAGCCCATTATCTCTACCAGATACACCCTGTGTTTCTAAATGCATTTCTATACAAATCCACAATGTATGAAATACTCATTTCTACAGAGTACTAAAAAAGTACAGTGCAAATCTGCCACACTATTCTACTATATGCAAATTTACTTCTGTGTTTTAGTCAATTGTAGTAAATAATTTCATATGACATTATACTGAGTAACATTTTTAGAAAAGATTGCTCACCTGTTCTGAGTGGTCTGAGTCACATTCCTGAGGTAAAGGATAGGGTGCACTTTGTGATTCCTGAAGCTTTTCTTTTAATTTAGCATTTTCTTGCTCTTTTTCAAATAGCTGATCCTGAAGAGTAACAACACTTTGCCGGAGCATAGCTTCACTTGATTTTGTGGTTTCAAAACAAATATGTAACTCATTGTAAAGCTGTTTTAAAAAATATATCCAAATTTATTAACAGTCAATAGCCATGTGTGTGTATATATACATACATGTTCATACGCATGGTCTATATATGATCTACTCCTTTTCCTCAAGTTATTTTAATAGTCTAAGAGGAAAAACAATAAACAAACAAATGGGAAACTAAATGATACAACCACATGCCTATATAAAACTCCAACTGACATTAAAAAGACAATATGCTTTATTGAGCTAGCTATATTAAACTTCATGACAAAGAACAGAATCGAACTGAATCATGGTGGCATTACAGAAAATGAGTGAAAACAAAAAGTCATTCTAAAAATAGAAGAAATATATTTTTTTAAAAAATTATGTACTGTGGTAGGGAGAAAACAGGGAGTGTTAAGTTACATTAGCCTACCTGGACTCAAACTATAAATCGGAAGAAAAGAAAAACTTTCACTGAGAGTTCATTAAGGTTGACTGATATATTCCCATTTAGTTAAAAACTAGCATCTACTGCTTAAGTAGGAGGAACAGCAGAAGGAATAGTAAGAACAAGCAGAAGAGCAGTGGAGAATACAAATCTTCATTCTGTTTTCCCTCAGGAACTAGGGCAAGTACTTTTATGAACTTCTCAGTCAATACTCTTCATTCTGTTTCCTCATTCAATAACAAGTGTCAAAATGACAGTGACCTTTTAATTTCCTCTTCATTATTACATATTAGTCAATTATTTCAGCCCATTATCTCTACCAGATACACCCTGTGTTTCTAAATGCATTTCTATACAAATCCACAATGTATGAAATACTCATTTCTACAGAGTACTAAAAAAGTACAGTGCAAATCTGCCACACTATTCTACTATATGCAAATTTACTTCTGTGTTTTAGTCAATTGTAGTAAATAATTTCATATGACATTATACTGAGTAACATTTTTAGAAAAGATTGCTCACCTGTTCTGAGTGGTCTGAGTCACATTCCTGAGGTAAAGGATAGGGTGCACTTTGTGATTCCTGAAGCTTTTCTTTTAATTTAGCATTTTCTTGCTCTTTTTCAAATAGCTGATCCTGAAGAGTAACAACACTTTGCCGGAGCATAGCTTCACTTGATTTTGTGGTTTCAAAACAAATATGTAACTCATTGTAAAGCTGTTTTAAAAAATATATCCAAATTTATTAACAGTCAATAGCCATGTGTGTGTATATATACATACATGTTCATACGCATGGTCTATATATGATCTACTCCTTTTCCTCAAGTTATTTTAATAGTCTAAGAGGAAAAACAATAAACAAACAAATGGGAAACTAAATGATACAACCACATGCCTATATAAAACTCCAACTGACATTAAAAAGACAATATGCTTTATTGAGCTAGCTATATTAAACTTCATGACAAAGAACAGAATCGAACTGAATCATGGTGGCATTACAGAAAATGAGTGAAAACAAAAAGTCATTCTAAAAATAGAAGAAATATATTTTTTAAAAAAATTATGTACTGTGGTAGGGAGAAAACAGGGAGTGTTAAGTTACATTAGCCTACCTGGACTCAAACTATAAATCGGAAGAAAAGAAAAACTTTCACTGAGAGTTCATTAAGGTTGACTGATATATTCCCATTTAGTTAAAAACTAGCATCTACTGCTTAAGTAGAGGAGGAACAGCAGAAGGAATAGTAAGACACAAAGCCAGGAAATGAGATTCCAGATGGAGTGCAAAGACTCTTTAAAGCCACATCAAGGAAGATGGTTTTGTTCCTGTAGAAAACAAGAAAGCACTGAAGAATTTGATCAGAGTGATAAAAGTAGAATCAGTGTTCCAAAGTGATGACAGATAATTTTTTAAAAAATTAACTCAAGGTAATATGAATTAAATAAATTTAAATTGAGGGTTTATTGAGACTGTGAAGGGACTTTCGTGGCAGTCCAGTGGTGGAGATTCTGCACTTTCAACCCAGGGGGTGCAGGTACAATCCCTGGTCAGGGAGCTAAAGACTCACATGCCAAGTGGTGTGGCCAAAAAAAATTTAGAAAAAAAAAATAAAAGACTATGAGGCAGTATAAAGTATATACCTGGTGGCATACAGATAGTCATAAACGATAAACAATGGTAGTCTTCCAACTTACTTGGTGATAAAAATCCTAACTTATGATTGTGATTTAATTAAATATACTTCAATTTGTGGTAACTGATTCTCAATTTTCAAAAATCTTTGTATATATATTTGCTGATTACACTAGGAATGTGACCTAAGAATTAAGATTTACTTTAAAAATATGGCTACTAGTAAGACAGTGAGATTATAACAAAAGCAAATACCCAAAGGCCAATCTCAAAATTACATTAATCCAATAGGTTTTTAGATTTGCTTATCCAATTGAAGACAGGGAGAAGCTTCTATCTTTCAAGAAATAGTCTAAGAGGAAAAACAATAAACAAACAAATGGGAAACTAAATGATACAACCACATGCCTATATAAAACTCCAACTGACATTAAAAAGACAATATGCTTTATTGAGCTAGCTATATTAAACTTCATGACAAAGAACAGAATCGAACTGAATCATGGTGGCATTACAGAAAATGAGTGAAAACAAAAAGTCATTCTAAAAATAGAAGAAATATATTTTTAAAAAATTATGTACTGTGGTAGGGAGAAAACAGGGAGTGTTAAGTTACATTAGCCTACCTGGACTCAAACTATAAATCGGAAGAAAAGAAAAACTTTCACTGAGAGTTCATTAAGGTTGACTGATATATTCCCATTTAGTTAAAAACTAGCATCTACTGCTTAAGTAGAGGAGGAACAGCAGAAGGAATAGTAAGACACAAAGCCAGGAAATGAGATTCCAGATGGAGTGCAAAGACTCTTTAAAGCCACATCAAGGAAGATGGTTTTGTTCCTGTAGAAAACAAGAAAGCACTGAAGAATTTGATCAGAGTGATAAAAGTAGAATCAGTGTTCCAAAGTGATGACAGATAATTTTTTAAAAAATTAACTCAAGGTAATATGAATTAAATAAATTTAAATTGAGGGTTTATTGAGACTGTGAAGGGACTTTCGTGGCAGTCCAGTGGTGGAGATTCTGCACTTTCAACCCAGGGGGTGCAGGTACAATCCCTGGTCAGGGAGCTAAAGACTCACATGCCAAGTGGTGTGGCCAAAAAAAATTTAGAAAAAAAAAATAAAAGACTATGAGGCAGTATAAAGTATATACCTGGTGGCATACAGATAGTCATAAACGATAAACAATGGTAGTCTTCCAACTTACTTGGTGATAAAAATCCTAACTTATGATTGTGATTTAATTAAATATACTTCAATTTGTGGTAACTGATTCTCAATTTTCAAAAATCTTTGTATATATATTTGCTGATTACACTAGGAATGTGACCTAAGAATTAAGATTTACTTTAAAAATATGGCTACTAGTAAGACAGTGAGATTATAACAAAAGCAAATACCCAAAGGCCAATCTCAAAATTACATTAATCCAATAGGTTTTTAGATTTGCTTATCCAATTGAAGACAGGGAGAAGCTTCTACTAATTGGCCTTGCCTCATGTGAAGAAATTTACAGAAAAGTTGGCAAGATATTTTTGTTTGTATGCAATAGTTCACTTTTTAAAGTTCAGAATAAAAAATCTGTGAAATCTCTTTTTAAATGCTTTTCTTTAAATGCTTTGTTATAAAAACAAGGCCCTCCCAATCACTCCTCTGATATATAATTGTTCAATATACTTTTTATTTTCTGTAAAGAATTATACCTCTATATTAATGTAAATACTTAAAATAACCCATTTCACATTATAGGCCAGTCTAAAAATATTTTTAATAAAGAAAGGGTTGTCTTTATGATTTATAACGTATTACAGGATAAGAATTTGTACTTTCCCTTCCAATTACCTTTATACCAGGGTATATGTCCAATATTCTTTCCACAGCTGATACCATCGGATATTCTAGAAGGGAAGAGAAAGCAGGAACCTGACAGCTTTGAACAACAATGGTGGGATCAGAATGGGCCTTACGGTGACCTACCTTTGCTGTGTTGCTGCTTCCATGATTGAGTTCAGAGAAGAAAAGACAAAAGCAAAATCTAAAGACAAGATCTAAGTTGACTAGAAAGAACTGAAGCCAGGAAGACTGCCCAACAGCATACATCCACTTATTCAGTTACAAAATTATTCAACCCTTTTCCCTCTTATTTATATGCCTTATCAATACTAATCAGTTTTTACTAAATCAGACAGCTTTTTGGAGGAAAATAACAGGACAGAATATTATTTTAAAATGTACAGTTTTCAAATTAGACCTTGATAAAAAATTTTAATAAGAATCTATGGATTTCAAATATTTAAGAGTCTCATGAACATCAGTTAGTACTGGCAACAAAGTTTCCCTCCCGTTCCTAAGATTCAGGCATAATGGTAGTGTGTCATCAGGAAGGAGGATCAGTTTACTAGTCATTAGTAAATGTGGTAGACTCTTCTCTTAGGTGTCATGTCTTGGGATCTTCCTTCACAGACGTAAGGCTCCTAGATCTACTCCTTTATGGAAAATGCCTCTATCTTAATGTGTCTTATCTCTTCTTTTCTTCCATTTTCGCTTCCACAAAGATGAAGACTTAGCAGCTCTCCTCTTGTATTCTTTGCTTGGCTTTTTCTGCCATTAAATTTACACAGCTCTACCTATTCAGAAGCTGCCCTGGCTTGATCGCTTATGACTGGCTGGGTAACTCTAGACAACTGAGGTAAGCTCTGTCTTTCTCTGAAAATATCAATCCTTTCAAGCAGCAGGTGAAAAAAAAAAAACTTTTAAGAACCTCAAACAGATGATCTAGATCAGCCTTACTCCAGCAATCAGGACAAACTCTCTGTTATTCCCTAATTCTTACTCAAAATACACAACTCCTACATGCCCTTTTCTTGATTGAAAGTGAAAGTGAAGTTGCTCAGTCGTGTCTGACTCTGTGACCCATGGATAAGCCATGGAATTCTCCAGGCAAGAATACTGGAGGGGTAGCCTTTCCCTTCTTCAGGGGAGTTTTCCAACGCAGGGATCAAACCCAGGTCTCTCATCTTGCAGGCAGATTCTTTACCATATAAGCCACTACAGAAGCCCAAGAATCCTGGAGCGGGTAGCTTATGCCTTCTCCAGGGGATCTTCCTGATCCAGGGATAGAACTGGGATCTCCTGCACTGCAGGTGGATTCTTTACCAGGTGAGCTACAAGGGAATCTCCTTTTGACTGCACTTCACTATTTAACAGCAATAAGATCACTAAGCTCTGGACTTAAAGAAAGCCGTTTTTAATTCTAGCCTAGTCCACCGGCAAACATGGCTAGAAAAGGCATCAAAGGAGATTGTCTATTCTCATTTCTCAAGTGTATCTTTGGTGACAAAGCCTCAGGATGATAGAATGTTTGTTCCTCTAGGAGATCCTGCAAGAAGACAAAGATTTAGGATGTTCTGGTCCCCTTATTAGATGCCATTTTACTCTCAACCCATTAATAACAGCAGAGTGAGTCAAAAATAGTCCTCAAGTGAGTAAATTAGGTAATACAACCCATGCATTCCTCTGCATAGGTTTCAGCATCTTGAATAGGCATCCTTTTTTCTCTATTAGGAATCAGAACTGCTTTCAGAAATTTCCAGAGACGTACTTTTCTCTCTAATTTTTCCCTCTAACAGTCCAAAAAGCTGGAATAGATCAGAATCTTTTGGAAGATTCTGGCCTATAAATATTTACTCATACATTCCCCTGTGCATTTTAGAAGTATCAATCATTATCATACACAAGCAAATTATTATGCTTACTATTCTTCCTGTTATTTTTTGTTGAAAATAAAAATTAATTAAGTGAAAGAAAACATTAGAAGGATCCTAGGGGAGGGAAAGCCAGGCTACCTCCGGAGATAGCACCCTGTACTTCAAGCTCTTTAAATATCAGGGGCTGAGACTGAAGTATTCTTGTCATATTCTTATTAGTGTTGAAGAACAAGATGCTATTTACCTTAAAAACTTTGGAAATGTATAGGCTCTGTGATCAATGGTCAATTTTCACATTATTGAGTAAGTATACCAGCTGCTTGGAGAAGGAAATGACAACCCACTCATTAAGCCACCACATGGATAAGCCATGGAATTCTCCAGGCAAGAATACTGGAGGGGTAGCCTTTCCCTTCTTCAGGGGAGTTTTCCAACGCAGGGATCAAACCCAGGTCTCTCATCTTGCAGGCAGATTCTTTACCATATAAGCCACTACAGAAGCCCAAGAATCCTGGAGCGGGTAGCTTATGCCTTCTCCAGGGGATCTTCCTGATCCAGGGATAGAACTGGGATCTCCTGCACTGCAGGTGGATTCTTTACCAGGTGAGCTACAAGGAATCTCCTTTTGACTGCACTTCACTATTTAACAGCAATAAGATCACTAAGCTCTGGACTTAAAGAAAGCCGTTTTTAATTCTAGCCTAGTCCACCGGCAAACATGGCTAGAAAAGGCATCAAAGGAGATTGTCTATTCTCATTTCTCAAGTGTATCTTTGGTGACAAAGCCTCAGGATGATAGAATGTTTGTTCCTCTAGGAGATCCTGCAAGAAGACAAAGATTTAGGATGTTCTGGTCCCCTTATTAGATGCCATTTTACTCTCAACCCATTAATAACAGCAGAGTGAGTCAAAAATAGTCCTCAAGTGAGTAAATTAGGTAATACAACCCATGCATTCCTCTGCATAGGTTTCAGCATCTTGAATAGGCATCCTTTTTTCTCTATTAGGAATCAGAACTGCTTTCAGAAATTTCCAGAGACGTACTTTTCTCTCTAATTTTTCCCTCTAACAGCCCAAAAAAGCTGGAATAGATCAGAATCTTTTGGAAGATTCTGGCCTATAAATATTTACTCATACATTCCCCTGTGCATTTTAGAAGTATCAATCATTATCATACACAAGCAAATTATTATGCTTACTATTCTTCCTGTTATTTTTTGTTGAAAATAAAAATTAATTAAGTGAAAGAAAACATTAGAAGGATCCTAGGGGAGGGAAAGCCAGGCTACCTCCGGAGATAGCACCCTGTACTTCAAGCTCTTTAAATATCAGGGGCTGAGACTGAAGTATTCTTGTCATATTCTTATTAGTGTTGAAGAACAAGATGCTATTTACCTTAAAAACTTTGGAAATGTATAGGCTCTGTGATCAATGGTCAATTTTCACATTATTGAGTAAGTATATCAGCTGCTTGGAGAAGGAAATGACAACCCACTCCAGCATTCTTGTCTGCAAAATTCCACAGACAGAGGAGCCTGTCTGGGACAGGATGAGTCAGATATGACTGAAAGACTAAATCACCACTACTGTTTGCTAACTCTGATTGAGACAATAAATTTTACAAGTGAACACTACATTTATTTATAGCATAAAATGAGAAGAATCTGATTTTAACACGCTGTTTAAACTAAAAGTGTACATAATCTAACTCCTTACTTTGCTGGATTGATACTAGCTCATTAGTTCATGTCATGTAATTATCATTAAAAAGAACAAAAACAAATTAAGTATCCCCAAACATGTTAGATCATCAAGAAGTTGAAAATGCTGATACAACTGCCATCAATATTTAAATCATACACATTTATATAGATAACACAGAAAGGCAGAAAAACTATTAAAACTTACATAAATGGTTACAGCATCCTCAAAGGAAGAAAACACACTAGCTTATCTTTATTTCTCTTGATGGGCATTATCGTTCGTAAAGGCCCCCCCGATACATTATGTGTTAGGTAATTCTGTCTATGACACTACTGATTTGTGGAGACCTCGTGAAAAACCTCTTTCACGGGCTCAAAATTTTTTTCTTTTCTCTCTCAGCTTTTGTCTCCCTTCCTCATTCCCCTTATCCTATCACTGACGGCAACTTCTTTTTTTTTTTTTTTTAGGTAACAAATACTATGATATAAATCAACCTAAAAAATGAGAAAAATGAAAGGAAATGAGAGGAAAAAAAGACAGGAGAAAATTAAGAGAATTGGAGGAAAGTGAGATGCTCTATTAAAAACGGAAAAGTAAGAAAACCTAATTTTAAAGGAGCAAACTTAGTAGGAATCGGAGATAAACTATTACTGTAATATTTTTTGAATTCAACTCACCTGATTCTTACAGCTAGGTAGCAATTATTATTTGAGGATAATAAAATTAATTTATGCAAAAATATATTTACAAATCTTAATTTATAAGCAAACAATTACATTTCATTGTTGCATGGACTACTTGATTATTCAAATTTATTGAAAAAATCTATAAAACTACATGTGGAAAAAAAATCAAGACAAGTATTAAGTAAAATGTTATAGGATTAGAATGACTAATTTGACGAAAATGAACACTAGAAGTCTCAATGGTAGCATACTGTTTCTTCATGATAAATAAAGCAATGTGGTAATTCCCCAATTCATAAATCCTTAATTCCACAGCTGATGTATTTTCAGGGTGAGGGGCACCAAAAAAAAAATCTGAAGGTCGAAAAAAATTTGTAGGTCAAAAAATGTGCAAAGTTGCAATGCTGTAACAAAACAGAAGAAACCAATTGTGCACAATCAGGAGAAACACTGACTAAAGAATAATGATGAGGGCTCTTCCCACAGAGGATGATAACATGCTAGGCTTTCCTTTTGTCAAAAAGAATGCAATGGAATTTTTGAATAAAATTAACTTAGGTATCAATATAAATTCTCCATATTAAGTGATATTAAACACTGAAAAATTTTTGAGTAGAATGAATAATGCGAGTTTATAAAATCTATTACAGAACCCTTTCCGGATAAAGCCACCTTATTTTATGCACAACTGAACTATACTGTGGCCTTTACAATACAGTTTAACACAGTGAGTTGTGGACTCAAGATTAGCTAGATCTGGGTTGTGTCCCTGGTAGCTGTTTGACTTCAGACAATACTCTAGGACTCAGTTACTTGATTAATTAAAAATCAACAGGGGTGGATACTAATAATAACACACCACACAAGCTTGCTGTGGGGACAACACAGTGAGGCAAAAGCCCTTTTTCCAGTGGTTGATACATAGTAAGTTCAATAAATGTTGATCATTATTAATATATGGTTACTGGAGGTGACATACATTTGTATCTCAGATTAAATAATCTATTTGCCTCCATGCTATCCATCAGCACAACACACTGCCATCACATCTCTCATTATTAACAATAATGATTCTTGGAGAGGACAGTCCTAATCTTGGGGGAAGGTACGCATGGTTTCAAAAAGTATCCCAGGTCAAAAGGACAGGTTATGACACATTCTCCAAATAGGAGTGTATAGCTAGCTCTGTCTCTTCAAATGTAAAAACACTGACTGACTAGGGAATTGATGGGCTTGGCCATAGTTCATATAGAAGAATTATGAGAAATCTGCCTCTTGATGCCTTCTTATCTTCTCAAAATAAACATCACTGATATCACTTGGTCAAGAAGAGTCTTTTTTATCCCTAAACTAGGAGCCTACCCCAGGTATGTTCCCATTCTTCCTACCACTATTAGAACAAGTGTCATTCTTACACCTCCTATGTCATGTCAGTTACCAAATCGATTCAAGCTGTGAGAGGTGAGGAATAAAGGCAGTAAAAAGGCTATCTATGCAGATAACTGGGGGGAGATTTCAGACCATGGAACTGCATACAAAGACCTTGAGGGTGAAGAATATCTGGTACGTTCAGGTGAAAAAAAAAAAGTTAAATGTGGTCAAAGTGGAGAGACTGAAAAGGGAAAGATGAGATCAGAGAGGTAAGACAGAGCCAGATGATGTCCTCTCTCACAGAGTATAGTAAGAACCTACGATTTTACTTTTCATCAGAGAGAAGTGACTTGATGTGACTTACCAAGTTTTAACAAGTACATACTGGCATCGATGCGGAGAATGAAATCAAAGTAGGTAAGGTCAGGAGCAAAGAAACAAAGTGGGAAATACTGCAGTCATTCAGGCTGGAGTCCCAGGGAAAGCAGTAGGATTCCAGACACTCTGAATACAATTGAGCTTAAGTTTTGAACATGTACAGCTTAGTTCTGAACACGTGAATTTGAGATGCCCAGTAGGCATCAAGTAAAAGATGCTAAATAGGTAATCAAATATACTCGTTCCTAGAGTAGATAATAAAAACTGAGAGTCATCAGCATAGAAACAGTATGATTTTGAAAGCCAGGGTAAGTGGATAAAATCACCTTGTGTATAAATTTAAACAGGGTGGGAGGGCATGGATCCTAAGATTTTGGCTTGAAACATTTTAACATTTAGAGGACCAGGTGACTAGGGAAGACTAGAAAGACACAGAAAATGAACAGTTAGAAACTGAAGAAACAAAACCATACAACAGGCAAAAGGGAAAACAGTGTTTCAAAGGACAGAGTTATCAACTGTGACAGTGTTGCTGGTAAGTGAGGCAAGATAAAGACTGCTAGAAGATCGCTGACTTTAGCAATGTGGGAGACAAACGAATCTAAGAAGAGAAATTTTACTGGAGTTAAAGTGGCAAAAATCTCATTGGAATAAGTTCAAAAGAGAATGGAAGAAGAGTACTTCGAGACAAGTTAAGATAATGCTTTCAAGGAATATTGCTGGAAAATGAGAGAAAGGAAGAGAGGAAAAGAGATACAATAAGGTCAACAGGAGGTTTTTTGTTGTTGTTGTTGCTGCTTGTTTTGTTCTTCCATGTAGACCAGAAATATAACTCACTCGCACTCTCTCTGTCTGTCTCTCTCTCTCTCTCTCTCTCTGCAAAAAGTTGAGGCGGGAGACCTTAGTAATCATCAGATTATTAAATTCACACTGCATTTTGCATGCTCCTATTGAAGCACGGGGGAGGAGAGCAAGAGCTCTACATACTGTCATAGAAATATATCCAAGGCATATTATTTGAAAACAAGTTTAAGAACAGTAAGAAAAGGGTAAATCAATATTAAACGTGTTAGATGCTTTGATTGGTGATATTTGTATAGACACACAGACACACAGCATATGATACATGGAAAAGGTCTAGAATGACCACTCAGATAATTACCCATGGGGAGGGAAACAAAATGAACTGGACTGAGTGGAATAGAATTCAAAATTGTTATATTAGCATTATCAGTACTTCTACATCATTTCAACTTTTATAATAATAATATATTCATGTAATTTTTATATAATTTAAAAAGGTAAAATAATTTTAAAATATTCTGTTTCTCTTGAGGAACTCTGGGATACACTCTCAAATATTAAAAGCAGTAAAGTCTGGGGCAAGGGCCTCAGCCAGGAGGGTAAAGACCTTTATTTTTTTAACACATCCTCATAATTTTGGAAAAATTACCACAGGCATGTATTACTTTGGTACTAATCACATTAAATAAAAACGTTCAAGTATTCAGTTATTTGAAATGATACTGAATCTACAGAAGCTCTCAGGTAGGTTTATTTTTTTTTAAATGATCGCTCTCTGCAAAGGCTGCTAAGAAGAATCAACCTCATGCTAAACTTTACGTTAAGCAAGGCTGAAATAAGAATCTTAGAACAAAAGACTGAAAAAAATAAACAGTAAAAGAAACACTGCCTTTTTCTTCCACCTGCCTTTTTTCTTCCCCCTTAATGAGTTCTTTCTTGCTAAGAAGAGAAACATCAAAAGTATTTGCATATGAGACAAAAGGATTATCAACTTTTAACAAGCAACCCTAAAGATACAATTTTAATATAAACTGTCATGGGTTGGAGATTTTCAAGCAAAAATTAAGAGGGAGAAATGTTTGCGTTAAATACATATACAATGAAATAGAAAAAAATTCAAGTTACTAATAAAGTCCAATTTTTCAAGTCAGTTTAGCAACAGAGTCTGATTTAGAAACAAAAGCATAATGGGCAATCCCACCATATAAATAAAAGATGGAGCTGTTCTATTCAAGCAGGGAGGAGAGCAAGAGCTCTACATACTGTCATAGAAATATATCCAAGGCATATTATTTGAAAACAAGTTTAAGAACAGTAAGAAAAGGGTAAATCAATATTAAACGTGTTAGATGCTTTGATTGGTGATATTTGTATAGACACACAGACACACAGCATATGATACATGGAAAAGGTCTAGAATGACCACTCAGATAATTACCCATGGGGAGGGAAACAAAATGAACTGGACTGAGTGGAATAGAATTCAAAATTGTTATATTAGCATTATCAGTACTTCTACATCATTTCAACTTTTATAATAATAATATATTCATGTAATTTTTATATAATTTAAAAAGGTAAAATAATTTTAAAATATTCTGTTTCTCTTGAGGAACTCTGGGATACACTCTCAAATATTAAAAGCAGTAAAGTCTGGGGCAAGGGCCTCAGCCAGGAGGGTAAAGACCTTTATTTTTTTAACACATCCTCATAATTTTGGAAAAATTACCACAGGCATGTATTACTTTGGTACTAATCACATTAAATAAAAACGTTCAAGTATTCAGTTATTTGAAATGATACTGAATCTACAGAAGCTCTCAGGTAGGTTTATTTTTTTTTAAATGATCGCTCTCTGCAAAGGCTGCTAAGAAGAATCAACCTCATGCTAAACTTTACGTTAAGCAAGGCTGAAATAAGAATCTTAGAACAAAAGACTGAAAAAAATAAACAGTAAAAGAAACACTGCCTTTTTCTTCCACCTGCCTTTTTTCTTCCCCCTTAATGAGTTCTTTCTTGCTAAGAAGAGAAACATCAAAAGTATTTGCATATGAGACAAAAGGATTATCAACTTTTAACAAGCAACCCTAAAGATACAATTTTAATATAAACTGTCATGGGTTGGAGATTTTCAAGCAAAAATTAAGAGGGAGAAATGTTTGCGTTAAATACATATACAATGAAATAGAAAAAAATTCAAGTTACTAATAAAGTCCAATTTTTCAAGTCAGTTTAGCAACAGAGTCTGATTTAGAAACAAAAGCATAATGGGCAATCCCACCATATAAATAAAAAGATGGAGCTGTTCTATTCAAAGAGGAGGATGGGAGCTGCCCTAATACATGGTGTCAACCACATCCTGAAGGAAACTTGAAGAGAACATAGAAATTAGTCAAAAATCACTGCTACAGAGTGTCATTTGAACTATGGTGCTTAAAGTTTACTCAACAGTTTTATCTCATATTAATTATAGATACTAAATTTTCAGTGCATTTTTTTGGAAAAGAGTAAGTTTAAACAGAAACACATCCCCAAGTAACATAGGCTGCACTACTTTAACCTCTCGAGGCCTTGGCTGTCTCAACTATAAAGTGGAAATAACATCAATCTCATAGGGCTTATCTATGTAGAAACTAAATTATTTCTATAAATACATATACTAAACCAAACAAAGAATTCAATAAAAGTGTTTTTTAATTACTAGCTGTAATTATGGCTGCTGAGTCAGTCAGCATAGCTAAATAGCTGGGTAAGCCTTCTTGAGGGGCTCCTTAAATAACTGTAAAGTAAAATGACTACTTAAAGGAAACACAAAAAATTAAGAGAAAAATCCTTGGAAAATATTGATCCTGAAGACCTCATCAGCACACCCATTTATGTTTGCGCATATTTGCCAATAAAATAATGCACAAATTCTATAATGAAAGACCGCTTTAGGTCATAAACTAAAAGCACATTTGATGAATAATCTCTCATTATAGAAGGTTGAATAATTCCAGTTCCCAATCCATTCTGGTTTGTAGGTTGCAGCCGTAGTATGTTTCATAGCAGATACCAAAACTCCAATTTATGAAAACAATATTCTACAGAATAAATTTGCATATATATTTTAAACGGTTCAGCTTTAAAAGCTATAAAGAAAACTTACATCATTTTAAATATTACCAAATTGAACCAGCTTTCATTTTTAATTGTGAAGAAGCAATATAAAAGGGAGTAATAAAAAAACACTGAAATGTGCAGAAATTTGAATTCTATGTATTTTTTTAAGTTCATACATATAAATTTACATTTTATGACAGAATAAAAGCATACTTTTTGATACGATATACTTTCAGCTGTGTGAACATCTTCCTGGTTCCTCAAAACCTTCTGTGTGTCCATATTCAGCACCTGCAGCTGCTGGATCAGCTCGGCTTGCTGCACTGTGTGTGCACTGTTCTGTTTGTAAAGATTCTGCAGCTCCTGCAACTCCTTCCTGCGCAAAGAAAGCAATAAACAGAGAAAAGCATGAATAAAGACCAACTGACTTAAATATTTCATCTAATTTTTTTTCAGTGCATTTTTTGGAAAGAGTAAGTTTAAACAGAAACACATCCCCTAACATAGGCTGCACTACTTTAACCTCTCGAGGCCTTGGCTGTCTCAACTATAAAGTGGAAATAACATCAATCTCATAGGGCTTATCTATGTAGAAACTAAATTATTTCTATAAATACATATACTAAACCAAACAAAGAATTCAATAAAAGTGTTTTTTAATTACTAGCTGTAATTATGGCTGCTGAGTCAGTCAGCATAGCTAAATAGCTGGGTAAGCCTTCTTGAGGGGCTCCTTAAATAACTGTAAAGTAAAATGACTACTTAAAGGAAACACAAAAAATTAAGAGAAAAATCCTTGGAAAATATTGATCCTGAAGACCTCATCAGCACACCCATTTATGTTTGCGCATATTTGCCAATAAAATAATGCACAAATTCTATAATGAAAGACCGCTTTAGGTCATAAACTAAAAGCACATTTGATGAATAATCTCTCATTATAGAAGGTTGAATAATTCCAGTTCCCAATCCATTCTGGTTTGTAGGTTGCAGCCGTAGTATGTTTCATAGCAGATACCAAAACTCCAATTTATGAAAACAATATTCTACAGAATAAATTTGCATATATATTTTAAACGGTTCAGCTTTAAAAGCTATAAAGAAAACTTACATCATTTTAAATATTACCAAATTGAACCAGCTTTCATTTTTAATTGTGAAGAAGCAATATAAAAGGGAGTAATAAAAAAATACTGAAATGTGCAGAAATTTGAATTCTATGTATTTTTATAAGTTCATACATATAAATTTACATTTTTATGACAGAATAAAAGCATACTTTTTGATACGATATACTTTCAGCTGTGTGAACATCTTCCTGGTTCCTCAAAACCTTCTGTGTGTCCATATTCAGCACCTGCAGCTGCTGGATCAGCTCGGCTTGCTGCACTGTGTGTGCACTGTTCTGTTTGTAAAGATTCTGCAGCTCCTGCAACTCCTTCCTGCGCAAAGAAAGCAATAAACAGAGAAAAGCATGAATAAAGACCAACTGACTTAAATAGCTGTGGTCATCTAGAGGTAAAGATTGGCCTCCCATTTCTTCATCTATTTTTTTTTTACAACAGGCAAACCTATTATAAGAGAAATAACATATAAAGTATTTAATATTTATCACATATACCTAGAATGTATTGATAGAGCTACTATGACTTTCAAAGCCAAATGCCTATCAATTTTCTTCTATATTTTTGATCAGAATAAAATCCTGGATATACAGATATAGTACTACCTTCTTACTGAAACTGTTACACTTCAGTTCTAAGAACTGAGAAACACTGATGCCAACAATCAGACAGTACTGAATACAGGGTAACTCAACCTTTCACGTTATATTATACAGAATTGTAAGCATATTAAAAAGAATTTCAAAGGTAAACTAAGTATACAAACAAAAATTCCTTAAAGCTCTAGTTTGCAACTTCAGGGGCCTAGTGTGGGAATCCTGTGACTCCTCTAATCCAGCCTGCAGGAAATGATGAGGCAAAAAAGTCAAAAGTAAGGAGAGCAATACAAGGTGTAATCTGTTTTTTCCACCCACCCAGGGTAAGCTTGGTGAGCAGGACAAATGAACTGGAGGGATAGAATTCATAGCACTAAAGGTCTGCAAGAAACACACCGCTGGGACACAGGATTCCCGATTCCTTTGGTGGTGAATCCTGTGATACAGATCGTATAAAACTGGAAATGTTTTATAAAGTAAACATGAAGAGAAAATTATTTATAAAGATGTTTCATAGAAATATAATATTACAGTATATATTTTGGACACAATTTTTAATGGAAACTTTTCGTTACTTGTAACCTTCAAACTGGTGATTCACTCACATAAGATAAATCTTAAAAGAAAGAAGAAACATAAAAGATATGAAGACACTTGTTCAATGGTTGAATATTAATATGGGGAAAATGAGCTCTGCTTTTTAATCTGTTTTATTTGTTTATCTTTCTGTGCCATGGGGCTTGTAGAATCTAGCTCCCCGACCAAGGACTGAACCCAGGCCACGGCAGTGAAAACACTGAGCATTAACCACTGGACTGCCAGGGAATTCCAGAGCTCTGCCTTTTTAAAGGTTTAGAATATTAACGTTCACCAGATACCACAGCAATCGTTGAGCCCACACAAATACACATACATATACCATCTGCCTTAGTCCTCTGGAAGTTAACAAAACAGCACAGACTAGGTAGTTAACAAAACTCAAAAAGTTATTTCTCATATTTGGGCAGGCTAGAAGATCCTACCTCTACAAAATTAACTACTTTGATACAGAAAATGTATTTCACAAACTAAAACTATTTAGAACCTGATAAAATAAAAAGTCAAAACTGGATTACTCTATTATCCATTTAAATAATGAGTATTATATAATGCAAGGGCAAAAATTTTTATAAGAAAACAATGAATGAATGAATGAATGCATCTTCTCTCCTAAGGAAAGAAGCTCTGTTTCAGGGTTACTCTTTGTGCACACTTTTTCCAACCCTGTGGAACCTCCAACTGTCTCACTTAATTCCAGATGGTTCTAATGCACAAACATAGGTACTCATGGAAGACGTATACTGTTGTCATTCTGAGGTGTTAATAATGAACATAAAAATGCTGACATCCTGAATACCTGAAGGACATTTCTACAACGTCAAATTAAGCAGTCAGAGTACTTGCCTGACCAGGGTAATATCCATATCCTTCTGGATAAGTTCAGTCTGTTTATTATTCAACTGTAATAATAGTGCATTGTAGTTACTCTGTGATACTTCTATTTCTTTCCTTGCTTCAATTAAATTGTCTTCAAAGGCCTGAAATTAGAGCAGTCATATTACACACAAATATAATAAATATCAAATAAATAAATAAAATTAAAATTTCTTTCACTTGTTAAATAAATCTTAAAAGAAAGAAGAAACATAAAAGATATGAAGACACTTGTTCAATGGTTGAATATTAATATGGGGAAAATGAGCTCTGCTTTTTAATCTGTTTTATTTGTTTATCTTTCTGTGCCATGGGGCTTGTAGAATCTAGCTCCCCGACCAAGGACTGAACCCAGGCCACGGCAGTGAAAACACTGAGCATTAACCACTGGACTGCCAGGGAATTCCAGAGCTCTGCCTTTTTAAAGGTTTAGAATATTAACGTTCACCAGATACCACAGCAATCGTTGAGCCCACACAAATACACATACATATACCATCTGCCTTAGTCCTCTGGAAGTTAACAAAACAGCACAGACTAGGTAGTTAACAAAACTCAAAAAGTTATTTCTCATATTTGGGCAGGCTAGAAGATCCTACCTCTACAAAATTAACTACTTTGATACAGAAAATGTATTTCACAAACTAAAACTATTTAGAACCTGATAAAATAAAAAGTCAAAACTGGATTACTCTATTATCCATTTAAATAATGAGTATTATATAATGCAAGGGCAAAAATTTTTATAAGAAAACAATGAATGAATGAATGAATGCATCTTCTCTCCTAAGGAAAGAAGCTCTGTTTCAGGGTTACTCTTTGTGCACACTTTTTCCAACCCTGTGGAACCTCCAACTGTCTCACTTAATTCCAGATGGTTCTAATGCACAAACATAGGTACTCATGGAAGACGTATACTGTTGTCATTCTGAGGTGTTAATAATGAACATAAAAATGCTGACATCCTGAATACCTGAAGGACATTTCTACAACGTCAAATTAAGCAGTCAGAGTACTTGCCTGACCAGGGTAATATCCATATCCTTCTGGATAAGTTCAGTCTGTTTATTATTCAACTGTAATAATAGTGCATTGTAGTTACTCTGTGATACTTCTATTTCTTTCCTTGCTTCAATTAAATTGTCTTCAAAGGCCTGAAATTAGAGCAGTCATATTACACACAAATATAATAAATATCAAATAAATAAATAAAATTAAAATCTGGGGGCTTCCCTGGTGGTTCACTAGGTAAAGAGTCCACCTCGCAGTGCAAGGAGCACCAGTTTGATCCCTGGCCTGGGAAGACCCAACATGCTGCTGAGTGGCTGGACCGGTGTGTCCAATTATGAGCGCCAGCGCCCAGAACCAGTGCTCTGCAATGAGAGAGGCTGCTGCGATGGGGGACCAACACAAGCCAAAGAATTAAGGTGGATGAAAATAAATAAATGAAGGATCAATAAAAGAGGCCAAAACTTTTTTTTAAAAATCTGTTATATATAACTAAATAATCCACAAAAAATAGTGAAAATTTTGTAGTGTTTTACTTTTGATTTCCTTTAATTAAAAAAATGTTAGTACAATCAAAAAATTTTACACCACTCACAGGTCATTTTTTTCAGAAACTATAAAAGTATCATGGCCTCCTGGTGTGAAACTTAAGAAGCTGAAGCAAATAAATTTGAAAATCTATATAGAAATTTACTTATTAAAATTATAATAAAAAAGTACTGTACAACAAAAAGATTGTTAAGCACATGAACAAAAAATAAACTTATTTACTTAAATATTACTCAAGAAAAATTGCAGATATTTTATTACTTCTTCAATTTTAACTACAGGTAACATACTCAGGAAAGAAAAAAAAATGGTGCAGCAAAAAAACCCCACAAAAAACCCAAAAGACAAAATAAGTTTATGTTTCAGATTCAAATCACACTAATTCACTTGACTGTGGTAAAATTTCACCTAAAGTTCTTCACCCCCCTAAAAGTTTTTTTTTTTCTCACTTAATTCCAGATGGTTCTAATGACTGTACTATGGAAGCGTATCCCATTCTGAGGTGTTAATAATGAACATAAAAATGCTGACATCCTGAATACCTGAAGGACATTTCTACAACGTCAAATTAAGCAGTCAGAGTACTTGCCTGACCAGGGTAATATCCATATCCTTCTGGATAAGTTCAGTCTGTTTATTATTCAACTGTAATAATAGTGCATTGTAGTTACTCTGTGATACTTCTATTTCTTTCCTTGCTTCAATTAAATTGTCTTCAAAGGCCTGAAATTAGAGCAGTCATATTACACACAAATATAATAAATATCAAATAAATAAATAAAATTAAAATCTGGGGGCTTCCCTGGTGGTTCACTAGGTAAAGAGTCCACCTCGCAGTGCAAGGAGCACCAGTTTGATCCCTGGCCTGGGAAGACCCAACATGCTGCTGAGTGGCTGGACCGGTGTGTCCAATTATGAGCGCCAGCGCCCAGAACCAGTGCTCTGCAATGAGAGAGGCTGCTGCGATGGGGGACCAACACAAGCCAAAGAATTAAGGTGGATGAAAATAAATAAATGAAGGATCAATAAAAGAGGCCAAAACTTTTTTTTAAAAATCTGTTATATATAACTAAATAATCCACAAAAAATAGTGAAAATTTTGTAGTGTTTTACTTTTGATTTCCTTTAATTAAAAAAATGTTAGTACAATCAAAAAATTTTACACCACTCACAGGTCATTTTTTTCAGAAACTATAAAAGTATCATGGCCTCCTGGTGTGAAACTTAAGAAGCTGAAGCAAATAAATTTGAAAATCTATATAGAAATTTACTTATTAAAATTATAATAAAAAAGTACTGTACAACAAAAAGATTGTTAAGCACATGAACAAAAAAATAAACTTATTTACTTAAATATTACTCAAGAAAAATTGCAGATATTTTATTACTTCTTCAATTTTAACTACAGGTAACATACTCAGGAAAGAAAAAAAAATGGTGCAGCAAAAAAACCCCACAAAAAACCCAAAAGACAAAATAAGTTTATGTTTCAGATTCAAATCACACTAATTCACTTGACTGTGGTAAAATTTCACCTAAAGTTCTTCAAAGCTGGTCTTTTCCTCCGGCAATTCTGTAAATAGTTTATTCATTTTGAAGCAATTTTAAAACTGATGCTGTATTTTTTTTCAAAACTATTTTGCTAAAAAATACATTATAAAATTAATTTAAATTATTTTCATGAAGTATTAAATAAATATTTTATCTGAAACTAGCATATGTCCCAAAATAAACTATACGTTCATTATTTCCAATCCAAAGTGAGCAGCAAGTGTTAGGTCAAGCACGAAAACTCTATTATATTCTAGCAATACTCCCATTCCTCATATATTCACTATGTAGTAACTAGAATGAACTTTAAAAGATAAAAATATTGGTTTTTAGCCAAGTACTGTGAGTACATGTATATTTCATTTTATCATGTTTCCTTTTATTGCACTTCACTGATACTGAATGTTTTACAAATCAAAGGATTGTGGCAATTTTGCATCCAACAAATCTATCAGTGCCATTTTTCCAGCATTTACTCACTTCATGTCTCTGTGCCACATTTTGGTAATTCACTCTTTCATTATTGTTACTTTGTTATGGCGACCTGTGATGAATGATATTTGATGTTTCTACTACAAACTACTAAAGGCTTAGTTTGTTTTTTAGCAATGAAGTATTTTTAAATAGGTATGTAAATTGTTGTTTTAGACATAATGCTATTGTACACTTTCCAGACTACAGAATAGTAAAACGTAACATTTATATGCACTGGGAAACCAAAAAAATCTATGCAACTTATTTCATTGCAATATTCACTTTATTGTGATTTTCAACCTTCATTTTGTTAATATGGTATCATACTGATTGACTTGCAGTTGTTGAAACCTCTTTGCGCCTGGGATAAATCCCACTTGGTGATGGTGATGATTCTTTCAATGTATTGTTTTACTTGGCTTGTTAATACTCTCTCCAGAATTTTTGCGTCCACGTACATCAGAGATCTTGGCCTGTAATTTTCTTTCTCTGCGTGTTTCTATGTGGTTTTGGTATGAGTGTGTAGTTAGCCTTATAAAATGAGGTAGGGATAATAGCAATCATAGCATCTTCTTCAGTTTTTTGGAAAGCTGGAGACCGAGAAAATAAAAATGGTATTAAATCTTCTTTGAGTAGCTGGCAGAGTTTACCTGTAAGGTTGTCCAGGACTGGGGAGCCTTCTGATTATTGTTTCAATTTCTATACTAGTGATAAGATCCATTAAAATTTTCTATTCAGAATTCAGTCATGGAAGCAGTACAATTCTAAGAATCTGTACATTTCTTCTCATTCGTTCAATTTGTTGACATAGAGCTATTTATAACATTCACTTATAATCCTTCATGTTTCTGTGGCACCCATTGTTATTTCTCCTCTTGCATTTCTAATTTTATTGACCAGTCTTGTCGATTTTTTCTTAAAGAGTACAGCTAAAGGTTTATTAATTTTATATTTTCAAAGAACTATCTCTTAATTTCTTTGACCTTTTTTTCCTACTGTCTTAGTTTCCATTTAACTTATTTTGCTATGATTTTTGGGCTTCCCAGGTGGTTCACTGGTAAAGAATCTGACTACCAGTCCAAGAGACCCAGGAGACAAGGGTTCAACCACTGGGTCGGGAAGATTCCCCCAGATGAGGCAATGGCAACTCATCTCAACTTGTTTAGGAAACGCCAGGGCCAGAGGAGCCTGACCGGCTGTAGTCCATGGAGTCACAGAGCTGCAGCCATGATTGAGCACACATGACAGTCTGACAGTTAGATATAGGTGAGAGTGTTCATTTCAGATTTACCTGTTTCTTCGCCTGAATGTCTACAAATTCCTTTCTGTAACATTTATATGCACGGGGAAAACCCAAAAAAATCTATGCAACTTATTTCATTGCAATATTCACTTTATTGTGATTTTCAACCTTCATTTTGTTAATATGGTATCATACTGATTGACTTGCAGTTGTTGAAACCTCTTTGCGCCTGGGATAAATCCCACTTGGTGATGGTGATGATTCTTTCAATGTATTGTTTTACTTGGCTTGTTAATACTCTCTCCAGAATTTTTGCGTCCACGCACATCAGAGATCTTGGCCTGTAATTTTCTTTCTCTGCGTGTTTCTATGTGGTTTTGGTATGAGTGTGTAGTTAGCCTTATAAAATGAGGTAGGGATAATAGCAATCATAGCATCTTCTTCAGTTTTTTGGAAAGCTGGAGACCGAGAAAATAAAAATGGTATTAAATCTTCTTTGAGTAGCTGGCAGAGTTTACCTGTAAGGTTGTCCAGGACTGGGGAGCCTTCTGATTATTGTTTCAATTTCTATACTAGTGATAAGATCCATTAAAATTTTCTATTCAGAATTCAGTCATGGAAGCAGTACAATTCTAAGAATCTGTACATTTCTTCTCATTCGTTCAATTTGTTGACATAGAGCTATTTATAACATTCACTTATAATCCTTCATGTTTCTGTGGCACCCATTGTTATTTCTCCTCTTGCATTTCTAATTTTATTGACCAGTCTTGTCGATTTTTTCTTAAAGAGTACAGCTAAAGGTTTATTAATTTTATATTTTCAAAGAACTATCTCTTAATTTCTTTGACCTTTTTTTCCTACTGTCTTAGTTTCCATTTAACTTATTTTGCTATGATTTTTGGGCTTCCCAGGTGGTTCACTGGTAAAGAATCTGACTACCAGTCCAAGAGACCCAGGAGACAAGGGTTCAACCACTGGGTCGGGAAGATTCCCCCAGATGAGGCAATGGCAACTCATCTCAACTTGTTTAGGAAACGCCAGGGCCAGAGGAGCCTGACCGGCTGTAGTCCATGGAGTCACAGAGCTGCAGCCATGATTGAGCACACATGACAGTCTGACAGTTAGATATAGGTGAGAGTGTTCATTTCAGATTTACCTGTTTCTTCGCCTGAATGTCTACAAACTTCTCCCTTAGTACTGCTTTTGCTGCCTTCAATAGATTTTGCTTTGTCCTATTTTCATTTCCATTCATCTCAAAATGAACTTTCATTTGCCTTTTGATTTTTTCTTGAGTCAATAGTTGCTTAGTAGCATGTTGTTCATTCTCCACGCATTGATTTTCCCAGGTTTATTCTTATAGTTGATTTCTAGTTAATGCCACTGTGATCAGAAAAGATGTTTGATATGATTTCAACTTTCTTACATTTCTTGAGACTTGTTTACTGTCCCAGTATATGGGCTAACTTTGAGAAGGTTCCATGTATACTTGAGAATATGCACTTTGCTACACTTGGATTGAATATTCTGTACAAATTTATCAAATCCATCTGGTCTAAGGCATCATTTAAAACCACTGTTTCCTGTTGACTTTTTGCCTGGATGAACTATCCATCAATGTAAGTTGGGCACTGAAGTCCCCTACTATAATTGTGTTACTGTCAATCGCTCCTTTTAGGTTTTTTAGTAACTGTTTTATATCTACTCTGGTGCTTCTATGTTAGGTATGTGTATATATAATATCTTCTCTTTTTTTTTAATTTTATTTATTTATCTTTTTGGTAGATGGGGTGGGGAGGGAAGGGAATGGGCGGGCCACTTCTATTGGTCTTTCATTTCTCTATTTTCATCCGTCTTTGTTCTTTTGGCTCCTGTGGGCCTCCCATCGCGGTGGCCTCTGTTGTCGCAGAGCAACCGGCTCTGGGCGTATGTGCTCCAGAGCTCCGGATCGGTAATTGGACACATTGGTCCAGCAGCTCCGCGGCACGTGGGATCTTCCCAGGCCAGGGATCGAACCGCAGCCCCTTGCACTGCAAGACAGTGTACTTACCCACTGGACTGCCAGGGGAAGCCCAATATCTTCTTGATGAATGGTCCCCTTTATCATTATATACTGTTCAATTTTGTCTCTTACTACCTTCCTTGGCTTGAAATCTATTTTGTCTGACATGAGTATGGTTATAGTCACTTCATGTGACTGCCATTTGCTTGCAGTATCATATTCAGCCCCTTCACTCTTTTTTTTTTTTTTCCCAATGGTTTCTTTGGTGGGGGGCGGGTGGGGGGGGGTTGGCGGGCCACTTCTATTGGTCTTTCATTTGTCTATTTTCATCCATCTTTGTTCTTTGGCCCGTGTGGGCCTCCCATCGCTGTGGCCTCTGTTGTCGCAGAGCACCGGCTCTGGGCGCATGCACTCTAGAGCTCCGGCTCGGTAATTGGACACATCAATCCAGCCGCTCGGGCCAGGGATCGAACTGGTGCCCCTTGCACTGCAAGGCAGTGTCCTTACCCACTGACCACCAGGGAAGCCCAATATCTTCTTGATGAATGGTCCCCTTTATCATTATATACTGTTCAATTTTGTCTCTTACTACCTTCCTTGGCTTGAAATCTATTTTGTCTGACATGAGTATGGTTATAGTCACTTCATGTGACTGCCATTTGCTTGCAGTATCATATTCAGCCCCTTCACTCTTTTTTTTTTTTTTCCCAATGGTTTCTTTGGTGGGGGGCGGGTTGGGGGGGGTTGGCGGGTCACTTCTATTGGTCTTTCATTTATTTATTTTTCATCCATCTTTGTTCTTTGGCCCGTGTGGGCCTCCCATCGCTGTGGCCTCTGTTGTCGCAGAGCACCGGCTCTGGGCGCATGCACTCTAGAGCTCCGGCTCGGTAATTGGACACATCAATCCAGCCGCTCGGGCCAGGGATCGAACTGGTGCCCCTTGCACTGCAAGGCAGTGTCCTTACCCACTGACCACCAGGGAAGCCCAGTCCCTTCACTCTTACCTTGCATTTGTCTATAGAGCTGAGGTGAGTCTTCTGGAGACAGCATATAGTCTTATTTTTTAATGCATATGTGTACTCTCTGTCTTTTAATAAGTGAATTCAATCCATTACATGAGTTTCAATTGGTAAAATGAAAATTAAGCACTGCCATTTTACCTTTTTGTTTTCTGGTTGTTCTATACCTCCATCATTTCTTTTACTTTCTATTCATGTCTGCCACTTTGGTTTGCTCATTTTCTGTGATGTCTTTCTTATTTTCTTCTTTGTTAATTTTCATGTCTCTGTTATAAGTTTATACTTTGTGTTTACTGTGGGTTTTGTATAAAATATCTCATTGATACAAATCCTCTTTTCTGTTGATAGCCTCTCATCTTCGTTTATGTCTATGGATTACATCTTTTTCCTCTTCCTTTTTCTTTTTGCTGTCTCAAATTATCCCTTTATATGGTGTGAGTTTGTTACCAAATTGAAGTAGCTACAGTTATTTTTCTACTTTTCCCCCTTTAACTTTTATGCTATAATAAGGCATTTAGGTACCTATACAAATAAAAGAGCTAAAATCTTCTGATTATATTTATCACCTTGCTCAAAATGTGTGTACTTTGCCTTTTTTATTACTGAGAGAAGAGCACTTTTCAACACTTCTTGCCAGGTTGGTCTAGTTTTGATGAACTCCCTGAGCTTTTACTTGTTTGGGAAAATCTTTATTTCTTCTTCTTTCACATCTGAATGATACCTCTGCTGGACAGAGTATTCTCATGGAACAGTTTTTACCTCTCAGTATTCTGAATCTCTCATTCTACTCCATCCATACCTATAGGTCTTCCACTGAGAAATCTACTTATAGCCTAATTGGGGCTCCTTTGTAGATTACCATCATTTTTTACCTCGGCTCAATTTCAAAAACTTTGGTCATTAACTTTTGACAAATTTAACACAGTGTGTCTTAGACAAGCTTTCTGGCACTGAGGTTGTTAGTTATTTTAGCCTCCAGTTCTTTCCCCATGTTTGGGAGGTTCTTAGCTATTATAAATAAATTCTCCGCTCCCTTCTTCTCTTCTCCTTCTGGGATATCCTTTAACCTAATGTTGTCCTTTCTAAGAGAGTCGAATAACTATTGTCAAATATCCTCAGTTTTTAATATCTCAATCCTTTTTCTTCTTCTATTTTATCATTCCTAAATTTATATCTTTGAGCTCACGAATTCTCTCTTTACTATGGTCTGCTCTGCATCCAATGCCTTCTAATGCATTCTTCACCTCATTTATTGAATACTTAAGTTCCAGAATTTCTGTTTGGTTCTTTTTAGTTTCAAGCTCTTTGGCAAAGTATTCCTTTTGTTCATTAGTTTTATTCCTGCACCCAGCGAACTCCCTTTTCTGAGTTTTCTTGTAACCAGTTTCTTCGTGATAGCTATTTTGAATGCTCTATCAATCAGACTGCAATGTTTCATGACTTTAAGTTTAGTTTCTGGGTAAATGTCATTTTCTTTTTGTGGTAAAGTGTTACTGTGGTTTTTCACAGTGCTTGATAAGCTTATCCTCTGCTAGTGCATTTGAAGTAGGCAACACCTTTCTGCTTGATTCTAACAATTCAACAGGTTAGAAATTAGAAGGCTTTCTTTTGACTTCCAGTAGGTGGCGATACAGTACAGGTTTTAGGGTTTTAAGCTGCCTCTGGTCATATTTTACAGTGCATTTTCCACACTCCACTGCATCTCTCAGGAGGCGTGGCCCTGTGTCTTCATTATTGTTTCTTGTGTCTCTGGGGTCATCAGTGCCTTGCATCACCAGCAGCAACTGCCTAGGGCACTGGGATGGTGGGCTCTTCCCTCATATCTGGTGTGATCAATTACAGGCTCCACTACCCTGGGAAAAGAGACAGGGAGAGCCAGGGTCCCACAGAAGCCCCTCTGGTTTCCAGTGATATAACTTTCCTGAGGGTACCTCTATAGCATTCAGTGTTTTAAGCTGCAATGCTGAAGATGCGCAAGTGAGGGGCAGGAGTAACAGTAGCCCTGGTGGCTGGAGATACAGGGTACGAGGCCTCACTATCACTGCTGCCCAGTTGCTTGGGGCTAGATCTGGGAGGCTTGAATCATGTGCATCGCCTCCTCTGCCACTGTCAGATCCTCTGGGGCTGTGGGCACAGCTGCTGTTGATGACCCAGGACATCCTCCATAGGCTTCAGGCCACCCACCATTAGCTGCAGAGACATGTAGAATGCTCCAGCATCCTGATGTACTCAACACAGACATCTTTGTTGTGCTGTGGATGTTTCAGTATTTGTAGATGGAAGGAGAAACAAAGAGATGGCTTTTTACTTTGCCACGGTGCTGATTTTACAGAACATAATTTTAAATGTCCATTTTTCAACAAAAAAAAATTACAACATGCAAAGAAAGAGACAAGCATCATTTATCCAAAGGTAATAGAAACTGACCATGAGAGGATCCAGAATTCACATAAGATTTCAAGAGACTTTATATATTTATAAGAACAAAAGAAAACTATGCTTTTACAAGTACCGTATCTTTCTTAAAAACATAAAATGACAGTCTCATCCAATAGAAAATTTTAAAAGTATATAAATCATTTTGAAACATTCAAGTGGAAATTCTGGTATCAAAAAAGCACAACACTAAAACTAAAAAAACTCACTAGAAAAGCTCTGTATTTAATATGAACTGACAGGAGTAAGAACAGAAAAACTTCCTATAGCGAGAAAAAAAAGTAAGAAAAATGAAAAGCCCGAGAGAAATATTGCACCAATATAAGCATAATGGGAATACCAGAAGGAGAGGCAACAGAATAAGGAAAGAAAAAATAATCAAAGAAACAATGGCTGAAAACTAGCAATCAATGATGAAAAGCATTAATCCACACATCCAAGAAGCACAACAAACTCTAAGTACTATTTATAAACACAGAGATCCTTGAATAGACACTTCATGGTAAAAATGCTGGAAGCCAAAGACAAGGAGAAATTCTTAGAAACCAAAAGAGGAAATGACTCATTGTTTGCAATAGACTTCAGTAAGATTAGCAACTTGACTTTTCTTCAGAAATAATGGAGACTACAGACAAAAGAATAACATATTAAAATGCTCAAAGAAAACACTGCCAACACAGCATACTATATCCAGTAAATCTATCATTTATAAATGAAGGCAATGGGGGACACTGGCAAACGGGAGTATGCAGCTCCAAGCACTCTTGCCTGGGAAGACACATAGAAAAACAGCAGAAACTGTCCAAACAGCTGCTGTTGATGACCCAGGACATCCTCCATAGGCTTCAGGCCACCCACCATTAGCTGCAGAGACATGTAGAATGCTCCAGCATCCTGATGTACTCAACACAGACATCTTTGTTGTGCTGTGGATGTTTCAGTATTTGTAGATGGAAGGAGAAACAAAGAGATGGCTTTTTACTTTGCCACGGTGCTGATTTTACAGAACATAATTTTAAATGTCCATTTTTCAACAAAAAAAAATTACAACATGCAAAGAAAGAGACAAGCATCATTTATCCAAAGGTAATAGAAACTGACCATGAGAGGATCCAGAATTCACATAAGATTTCAAGAGACTTTATATATTTATAAGAACAAAAGAAAACTATGCTTTTACAAGTACCGTATCTTTCTTAAAAACATAAAATGACAGTCTCATCCAATAGAAAATTTTAAAAGTATATAAATCATTTTGAAACATTCAAGTGGAAATTCTGGTATCAAAAAAGCACAACACTAAAACTAAAAAAACTCACTAGAAAAGCTCTGTATTTAATATGAACTGACAGGAGTAAGAACAGAAAAACTTCCTATAGCGAGAAAAAAAAGTAAGAAAAATGAAAAGCCCGAGAGAAATATTGCACCAATATAAGCATAATGGGAATACCAGAAGGAGAGGCAACAGAATAAGGAAAGAAAAAATAATCAAAGAAACAATGGCTGAAAACTAGCAATCAATGATGAAAAGCATTAATCCACACATCCAAGAAGCACAACAAACTCTAAGTACTATTTATAAACACAGAGATCCTTGAATAGACACTTCATGGTAAAAATGCTGGAAGCCAAAGACAAGGAGAAATTCTTAGAAACCAAAAGAGGAAATGACTCATTGTTTGCAATAGACTTCAGTAAGATTAGCAACTTGACTTTTCTTCAGAAATAATGGAGACTACAGACAAAAGAATAACATATTAAAAATGCTCAAAGAAAAACACTGCCAACACAGCATACTATATCCAGTAAATCTATCATTTATAAATGAAGGCAATGGGGGGACACTGGCAAAACGGGGAGTATGCAGCTCCAAGCACTCTTGCCTGGGAAGACACATAGAAAAACAGCAGAAACTGTCCAAACCAATGTTGGAGAGACTCTAGAAAGCATTCAAAATTTTACAATAATGAAGAAAATGCTGAACCAAGAAAAAACCAACTTAAAAAACAGAAACTCTTTGGGAAATGAAGACATTCAAAAATCCCCATTCACAGAGGGCTTAGAAACCCACACATATGCTCAGAGAAAAATGCATATTCACAAAAGTTCAGAGGCACTTTACTTTGGGATAACCACTGAACTCAATGCAAGCTAGAGAAGTACTAAAGAAATGTCCTAGTGGAGAGTCAATCCACAAAGACTGAGAAAGGGATTTGTTTTGTGTCTCTGTGTGTAAATTTTTTTATCTTTTTGTTCTTTTTGGTTTTAGATGTTGGCAGTCAAGGGGAAGTTCGGTCACAAAAAAGGCAGACAAATGCTAAAGAACAGAGACATCAATGACTGAATAAAGCAAAGAATAAAGACTCCACAAAGCAAACTGGAAGACTAAACAAAAAGACTATCACAGTCTTCAACAGTTAAAAAAGCAGCAAAGTCTTGGGAAGAGGTAGGATCTGATTTTCAGAATTATCATGCATTTGTTATCACAAATGCCCAATTTTCAAGAACACCAAAAACTCACAAGGCACACAAAGAAATAGGAAAATATGGTCTATTCAAAGGAACACAATAATTAACAGAAACTATCCCTGAGGAACCTCAGATATCAGACCTATGAAGCAAACCTTTAAAACAACTATTTTAAATATACTTAAAGAAAAATATGTAAAAGAACTAAAGGAAATCATAAATATATTAATATAAACCAAATGAGTATCAATATAGACCTTGAGATTATAAATATGAAAAACAAAAAAAAAATCTAGAGGTAAAATTAGCAACTTGACTTTTCTTCAGAAATAATGGAGACTACAGACAAAAGAATAACATATTAAAAATGCTCAAAGAAAAACACTGCCAACACAGCATACTATATCCAGTAAATCTATCATTTATAAATGAAGGCAATGGGGGGACACTGGCAAAACGGGGAGTATGCAGCTCCAAGCACTCTTGCCTGGGAAGACACATAGAAAAACAGCAGAAACTGTCCAAACCAATGTTGGAGAGACTCTAGAAAGCATTCAAAATTTTACAATAATGAAGAAAATGCTGAACCAAGAAAAAACCAACTTAAAAAACAGAAACTCTTTGGGAAATGAAGACATTCAAAAATCCCCATTCACAGAGGGCTTAGAAACCCACACATATGCTCAGAGAAAAATGCATATTCACAAAAGTTCAGAGGCACTTTACTTTGGGATAACCACTGAACTCAATGCAAGCTAGAGAAGTACTAAAGAAATGTCCTAGTGGAGAGTCAATCCACAAAGACTGAGAAAGGGATTTGTTTTGTGTCTCTGTGTGTAAATTTTTTTATCTTTTTGTTCTTTTTGGTTTTAGATGTTGGCAGTCAAGCGGAAGTTCGGTCACAAAAAAGGCAGACAAATGCTAAAGAACAGAGACATCAATGACTGAATAAAGCAAAGAATAAAGACTCCACAAAGCAAACTGGAAGACTAAACAAAAAGACTATCACAGTCTTCAACAGTTAAAAAAGCAGCAAAGTCTTGGGAAGAGGTAGGATCTGATTTTCAGAATTATCATGCATTTGTTATCACAAATGCCCAATTTTCAAGAACACCAAAAACTCACAAGGCACACAAAGAAATAGGAAAATATGGTCTATTCAAAGGAACACAATAATTAACAGAAACTATCCCTGAGGAACCTCAGATATCAGACCTATGAAGCAAACCTTTAAAACAACTATTTTAAATATACTTAAAGAAAAATATGTAAAAGAACTAAAGGAAATCATAAATATATTAATATAAACCAAATGAGTATCAATATAGACCTTGAGATTATAAATATGAATCAAATTCTAGAGGTAAAAATTATAATAACAAAAATGAGCAACTCACCAGAGGGGTCAATAGATATAAGCAAACTAAAAGAATGAGTGAAGTTATTGAATCAGAACAGCAGAAAGATGAATGAAGAAAAATGAATAAAGCCTATGAGAACAATGGGACATCATTAACAGACAAAAACATGCATTATGGGAGTCCCAGAAAGAGGAGAGACAGAAAGGGAAGTGAAAACAACAATCAAGAAATAAAAGCCAAAAATTTCTCTATTTTTATGAAAGACATGATCTATACAGCCAAAGACCACACATACTCCAAGTAAATCAACACAGACTCACACTAAGATATATAACAATTAACCTTTATAAATTCAGCCCAAAACAAAAAGAGAATCATGAAAATAACAAAAGAGTGGCTTGTCACAGGGGCTCATGAATGAGATTAACACCTGATTTTTCATCAGAAATCATGGAAGTGAGAAGGAAATGACATATATTTAAATGATGCATTCAAAATTTTGAAAGAAAAAAAATGCCAGTGCTAAATTCTATATCCAGCAAAGTGAAAGTCACTTAGTTGTGACCAACTCTTTATGGCTATAACCCCATAGACTGTAGCTCACCAGGCTCCCCTGTCCAGGGGATTCTCCATGGGATTCTGCAGAATATTGCAGTGGGTTGCCATTCCCTTCTAAAATACCTAGCAAAAACTGTCCTTCAAAATCAGAAAGTAATTAACACATTCACAGATAAAACTTACGAGCCCTAACCTATAAGAAATGCTAATGAACTAAACAAAAGACTATCACAGTCTTCAACAGTTAAAAAGCAGCAAAGTCTTGGGAAGAGGTAGGATCTGATTTTCAGAATTATCATGCATTTGTTATCACAAATGCCCAATTTTCAAGAACACCAAAACTCACAAGGCACACAAAGAAATAGGAAAATATGGTCTATTCAAAGGAACACAATAATTAACAGAAACTATCCCTGAGGAACCTCAGATATCAGACCTATGAAGCAAACCTTTAAAACAACTATTTTAAATATACTTAAAGAAAAATATGTAAAAGAACTAAAGGAAATCATAAATATATTAATATAAACCAAATGAGTATCAATATAGACCTTGAGATTATAAATATGAATCAAATTCTAGAGGTAAAAATTATAATAACAAAAATGAGCAACTCACCAGAGGGGTCAATAGATATAAGCAAACTAAAAGAATGAGTGAAGTTATTGAATCAGAACAGCAGAAAGATGAATGAAGAAAAATGAATAAAGCCTATGAGAACAATGGGACATCATTAACAGACAAAAACATGCATTATGGGAGTCCCAGAAAGAGGAGAGACAGAAAGGGAAGTGAAAACAACAATCAAGAAATAAAAGCCAAAAATTTCTCTATTTTTATGAAAGACATGATCTATACAGCCAAAGACCACACATACTCCAAGTAAATCAACACAGACTCACACTAAGATATATAACAATTAACCTTTATAAATTCAGCCCAAAACAAAAAGAGAATCATGAAAATAACAAAAGAGTGGCTTGTCACAGGGGCTCATGAATGAGATTAACACCTGATTTTTCATCAGAAATCATGGAAGTGAGAAGGAAATGACATATATTTAAATGATGCATTCAAAATTTTGAAAGAAAAAAAATGCCAGTGCTAAATTCTATATCCAGCAAAGTGAAAGTCACTTAGTTGTGACCAACTCTTTATGGCTATAACCCCATAGACTGTAGCTCACCAGGCTCCCCTGTCCAGGGGATTCTCCATGGGATTCTGCAGAATATTGCAGTGGGTTGCCATTCCCTTCTAAAATACCTAGCAAAAACTGTCCTTCAAAATCAGAAAGTAATTAACACATTCACAGATAAAACTTACGAGCCCTAACCTATAAGAAATGCTAATGGAAATCCTTCAGATACAATGTAAAATGATAACTCAAGGCCTTCTGAAGAAATAAAGGCTCCAGTAAAGGTGAATACATGGGCAAATGTAAAATGCTGTATTACTGTACATTTGGTTTTAACTCTAATTTGTATTTTGTACATAATTTTAGAAACAAACACAAAAATTATAAATCTACATTATAGAACACACATTTTATAAAGATGCAACTTATGACAACAATAACTTGAAACAGAGGGATAAAGCAACACAGCATTAGAGTTTTGTATGTTATTGAAGATAAATTATTATCAATTCAAATTATATCATTATAAGTTTAGGATGAT
Source organism: Tragulus kanchil (assembly GCA_022376925.1). Classification (NCBI taxonomy): domain Eukaryota; kingdom Metazoa; phylum Chordata; class Mammalia; order Artiodactyla; family Tragulidae; genus Tragulus; species Tragulus kanchil. Next base: position 123,716,894 of record JAIOJX010000023.1, read on the forward strand.
AAATGTAATCTTGATGGTAACCACAAAAAATATCTACAGAACATACACCCAAAAATGAGAAGGGAATCAAAATGTACCAGTACAAATCAACTAAACACAAAGGAAGACAGTAACAGAGGAAACTAGGGACAAAATAAATCTGTAAGACATAAAATAACAGGTAATAAAGGGGCAGAAGTTAGTCTTTATTTACTAGTAACTAGTTTAAATGCACATGGACTAAACTCTCCCATCAAAAGAGAGATAAAATGAAGAAAATATTATACAACTATATGATTTTAAAAGAGACTATTAGACCTAAGGCCACAAAAAAATTGTAAATGAAAGAATGAGAAAAGATTTTTCATGAAAATAATAATCAAAAGAGAGCTAGGATGTATTTAAGAATATTGGACAAAAAAGAGTAAGTCAGGGCTTCCCTAGTTGTCCAGTGGGTAGAGTCTGCCTTGCAGTGCAAGGGACACCAGTTCAATCCCTGGCCCAGGAAGATTCCACGTGCTATGGAGCTGTTGGACTGGTGTGTCCAATTGTGAGCCAGTGCTCTGGAGCGCGTGTGCCCAGAGCTGGTACTCTGCAAGGAGAGAGGCCACTGCAATGGGAGGCCCACACAGGTCAAAGAATAAAGATGGACGAAAATCAGTAAATAAAAAAACAACAAAAGAGGCCAAAATTAAAAAAAAAAAAAAGGAGTAAGTCAAAGACTGTTATAAGAGGTAAAAGCAGGCATTATACACTGATCAATGAGTCAAGTCAATTCATCAAATATAACCACTGAAAACATACATACACCAAAAACCAGAGCCCTAAATTACGTAAAGTATACAAATAAAGAAATACCTTTATATTAATAGTTGGAGAATTCAATAGGCCACTTTAAATGATAGAACAACTAGATAGATGAGCACGAAGGATAAAAACAGTCTGAAAATCACTATGAGCCAAGTACACCTAACAGATATATATGGAACACCCTACCAAAAGACAGCAGAACACATATTTTTCTTAAGTACAGGTGGAACATTTGCCATATCAGACCACATGTCAAGTCATAAAATATCTCTCAATAAATTTTAAAATATTAAAATCATACAAAGTATCTTCTCCAACACTGTAGAATGAAGCTAGAACTCAACAGAAGGAAAAATGAAAAATTCAAAATGTATGAAAATTAAACCATATACTCTTTTAACTTTTATTTTACTTTTAACTTTTACAGAGTTTTGTTGCTTATAGATATATATGTTCCCAGATTAGTCATATGCATATCCCCGCCTTCCCACCCCTCCCGACCATCACACAGCACCCCTGAAGGATCTCCTTATCTCACAGAGCAATGACTAGAGCTATTTTCTTTACTTATGATAGTACAGGCCTTCATGCTACTTTCTTTACGCCTCCCACCCTCTGTTCCTTCCCCACAATGTCCATACGTTCACTGTCCATGTCTGTCTTTCCGTCGCTTCCCTATGTGTGCCATCATCACCATCCTACTAGATTCCATAGATATGTGTTACTATACTGTATTTGTCCTTCTCTTTCTGACTGACTTCACTTTTGATGGTACGTTCTAGAGCCAACCACCTCATTAGGGCTGATTCTTCTGCATTTCTCTTTACAGCTGTGTAGTATTCCATTGTATATTCGTACCAGAGCTTTTGGATCCATTTGTTCGTCGATGGACACCTAGGTTACTTCCATGTTCTAGCTATTGTATAGAGAGCTGCAATGAACATTGGGGTACAGGTGATTCTTTCAGTTTTGATTTCACAAGGATATAAGCCTAAGAGTGGGATTGCTAGGTTGTATGGTGCTTCTTGCTTTAGTTTTTTAAGGAATTTCCATACTGTCTTCCATAGAGGCTATATCAATTGACATTCCCACCAGTAATGCAGGAGTGTTACCTTTTCTGCGCACCCTCTCCAGCAATTATTGTTTATTTGTGGATGATGGCCATTCTGACAGGTGTGAGGTGATATCTCATTGTAGTTTTGATTTGCATTTCTCTAACTGTAAGTGAAGTTGAGCATTGTTTCATGTGTTTTGGGGCCATTTGTATGTCCTCTTTGGAGAACTCTCTGTTTAGGTCCTTTTCCCATTTTTTGACTGGGTTGTTCATTTTTCCGGTGCTGAGTTGTCTGAGTTGCTTGCAGATTTTGGAGATTAATTCTTTGTCTGTTGTTTTATTTGCTATGATTTTCTCCCATTCTGTGGGTTGTCTGTTCAACTTTATTGTAATTTCTCTTGCTGTACAAAAGCTTTTAAGTTTCATTAGGTCCCACGTGTTCATTTGTTTTTTTAGTTCTGCTATTCTAGTAGGTGGGTCAGAGAAGATCTTGCTTTGATTTATGTCCTTGAGTGTTTTGCCTATATTCTCCTCTAAGAGTTTCATGGTTTCTGGTCTTACATTTAGGTCTTAAATCCATTTTGAGTTGATCTTTGTGCATGGTGTCAGGGAATGTTCCAACTTCATTTTTTTCATGTGGCTGTCCAATTTTTCCAGCACCATTTGTTGAAGAGGCTGTCTTTGTCCCATTTTATAGTTTTGCCTCCTTTGTCAAAATAAGGTACCCATAGGTGCGTGGGTTTATCTCTGTAAACCATACACTCTTAAATAGCCAATCGATCAAAGAAGAAACCACAAGAAAATCAGAAAATATTCAGAGACAAATTAAAACAAAAACATAACATGCCAAAACCCATTGGATATAACAAAGCCAATGCTCAGAGGTAAACTTAAAGCTATTAATGCCTATATTAAAAAAGGTGACATGTCTAAGACCAATAAAATAATTTTATACCTTAGAGAAACATATTTGAGTGTGATCCAAAAAGAGAAGAAGGAAGGAAATAATCACGATTATTGTAGAAACACCTGTAAGAGTATAACTATACAATATATTCAACAAAATCAAAAGTTGACTCTTTTGAAGAGAGAAAAAAAATTAAACTTTAGCTAGATGGACAAGTAAAAAAAGAGAAAGGATGTAAGTAACTTATAAAGACACTATTACTAACCACACAGAAATTAAGAAGATGACTACAGAATATTATAAACAATTGCCCAAAAAAAAATTAGAAAAAACCAAGATTGGGTTGATGATTCTCATTGTAGTTTTGATTTGCATTTCTCTAACTGTAAGTGAAGTTGAGCATTGTTTCATGTGTTTTGGGGCCATTTGTATGTCCTCTTTGGAGAACTCTCTGTTTAGGTCCTTTTCCCATTTTTTGACTGGGTTGTTCATTTTTCCGGTGCTGAGTTGTCTGAGTTGCTTGCAGATTTTGGAGATTAATTCTTTGTCTGTTGTTTTATTTGCTATGATTTTCTCCCATTCTGTGGGTTGTCTGTTCAACTTTATTGTAATTTCTCTTGCTGTACAAAAGCTTTTAAGTTTCATTAGGTCCCACGTGTTCATTTGTTTTTTTAGTTCTGCTATTCTAGTAGGTGGGTCAGAGAAGATCTTGCTTTGATTTATGTCCTTGAGTGTTTTGCCTATATTCTCCTCTAAGAGTTTCATGGTTTCTGGTCTTACATTTAGGTCTTAAATCCATTTTGAGTTGATCTTTGTGCATGGTGTCAGGGAATGTTCCAACTTCATTTTTTTCATGTGGCTGTCCAATTTTTCCAGCACCATTTGTTGAAGAGGCTGTCTTTGTCCCATTTTATAGTTTTGCCTCCTTTGTCAAAATAAGGTACCCATAGGTGCGTGGGTTTATCTCTGTAAACCATACACTCTTAAATAGCCAATCGATCAAAGAAGAAACCACAAGAAAATCAGAAAATATTCAGAGACAAATTAAAACAAAAACATAACATGCCAAAACCCATTGGATATAACAAAGCCAATGCTCAGAGGTAAACTTAAAGCTATTAATGCCTATATTAAAAAAGGTGACATGTCTAAGACCAATAAAATAATTTTATACCTTAGAGAAACATATTTGAGTGTGATCCAAAAAGAGAAGAAGGAAGGAAATAATCACGATTATTGTAGAAACACCTGTAAGAGTATAACTATACAATATATTCAACAAAATCAAAAGTTGACTCTTTTGAAGAGAGAAAAAAAATTAAACTTTAGCTAGATGGACAAGTAAAAAAAGAGAAAGGATGTAAGTAACTTATAAAGACACTATTACTAACCACACAGAAATTAAGAAGATGACTACAGAATATTATAAACAATTGCCCAACAAATTAGAAAACCAAGATGAAAAGTACAAACTCTGAGAAACATACAAAATACCTAAACTGACTCAAGAATAAATAGAAAATCTCAACCCATAATAAGTGGAGGAGTTGAATCAGTTATTAAAATGTCCCAGCCCAGAAAATTCCCAGACCAGATGGCTTCACTAGTGAATTTCACCAAACATTTTAAAAGATTTCATACCAAGCCTGTTCAAATTTTTCCAAAAAATTTAAGGGAGGGAAAACTTACGACCTCATTCTTTAAAGCTAGCATTATTCTGACAACAAGGTCAGATAAACATGAAGATACTCAAGCAGCATGCATGTGCTAAGTCACTTCAGTTGTGTCTTACTCTTTGCGACCCTACAGACTACAGCCTGCCAGGCTCCTCTGTCCATGGGATTCTCCAGGCAAGGATACTGGAATCGGATGCCACGCCCTCCTTCAGGGGACCTTCCCTACCCAGGGCTCAAACCTGCATCTCCTCGATTCCTGCATTGCAGGCATTTTCTTTACTGCTGAGCCACTGGAAAAGCCCACCTCAGCAATATACGGTTGGTCTAATATCCAAAAAACAAGAAAGGTAATATGCCATAACAAAAGAATGAAAGACAAAAACTACATAACCTTTTCAGTAGATACATGAAAACCATTTATTTGCCAAAACCTGATACCACACCATGATAAAAAAAAAAAAAAAATTCAATAAGCTAGGAATAAAAGGGAATTTTCTCAAACTGACAAGGTATAGCAACAAAAAACCTCATTGCTAACATTATACCTAAGAGAAAAAGTGAATCTTCTCTTCCTGATATCAAAAAAAAGTCATAAAAGTCATAGTCCACTCTCTTTTCCAATTTAACTTCACCGTAGAGGTTCTAGCTAGGAAATAGGCAATAAAATAAGATAAAAGATACACATATTAGAAAGGAAGAAAAATTAAACTTTAGCTAGATGGACAAGTAAAAAAAGAGAAAGGATGTAAGTAACTTATAAAGACACTATTACTAACCACACAGAAATTAAGAAGATGACTACAGAATATTATAAACAATTGCCCAACAAATTAGAAAACCAAGATGAAAAGTACAAACTCTGAGAAACATACAAAATACCTAAACTGACTCAAGAATAAATAGAAAATCTCAACCCATAATAAGTGGAGGAGTTGAATCAGTTATTAAAATGTCCCAGCCCAGAAAATTCCCAGACCAGATGGCTTCACTAGTGAATTTCACCAAACATTTTAAAAGATTTCATACCAAGCCTGTTCAAATTTTTCCAAAAAATTTAAGGGAGGGAAAACTTACGACCTCATTCTTTAAAGCTAGCATTATTCTGACAACAAGGTCAGATAAACATGAAGATACTCAAGCAGCATGCATGTGCTAAGTCACTTCAGTTGTGTCTTACTCTTTGCGACCCTACAGACTACAGCCTGCCAGGCTCCTCTGTCCATGGGATTCTCCAGGCAAGGATACTGGAATCGGATGCCACGCCCTCCTTCAGGGGACCTTCCCTACCCAGGGCTCAAACCTGCATCTCCTCGATTCCTGCATTGCAGGCATTTTCTTTACTGCTGAGCCACTGGAAAAGCCCACCTCAGCAATATACGGTTGGTCTAATATCCAAAAAACAAGAAAGGTAATATGCCATAACAAAAGAATGAAAGACAAAAACTACATAACCTTTTCAGTAGATACATGAAAACCATTTATTTGCCAAAACCTGATACCACACCATGATAAAAAAAAAAAAAAAATTCAATAAGCTAGGAATAAAAGGGAATTTTCTCAAACTGACAAGGTATAGCAACAAAAAACCTCATTGCTAACATTATACCTAAGAGAAAAAGTGAATCTTCTCTTCCTGATATCAAAAAAAAGTCATAAAAGTCATAGTCCACTCTCTCTTTTTCCAATTTAACTTCACCGTAGAGGTTCTAGCTAGGGAAATAGGCAATAAAATAAGATAAAAGATACACATATTAGAAAGGAAGAAAATGATTTCTACTTAAAGACAGATGACATGATCTTACATATAGAAAATCATAAGGAAACAACCTGTTTAGGTAGTTCGCAAGATCTAATACTAATATACAAAAACAAATTGTATACATGTATTAGGAACGAACCATCCGAAAAGAAAATTAAGAAACAATTCCCTTTAGAATAATGGAAAAAATACTCAGGTATTTTAAAATGTATGTACCCAAAGAAGTGCAAAGTTATAATTTGAAAACCGTAACACATTATTGAAAGAAATTCAACAGGCTTCTAAATAAATGAAACATCTCCTGCTGATGCATTGGAGTTACAAGATGGTAACACTCCATATCGATCTGATTCAACACAAACTCTAAAATCATCTCTGCTTGCTTTTTCTTTGGCAAGAAATGGAAAAGCTACACAGAAGATACACAGAAGAGCTAACCTTGAAAAAAGAAAATAAATACAGGAGCCACACAATCCCAACTGCAAAATTTATTACAAATTACAGTAATCAATATAGCATGACTTAGGCATAAGGATGAAAGTACAGATCAAAGGAAAAGAACTGAGGTCCAGAAAAAAAACTTTATATTTACAGTCAATTGATTTTCAATAAATATGGTAGGATAGATTGAGTGGGGGAAAGCTAGTCTTTTAACTAATGGAGCAAGAACAATGGAATAACACATGCAAAAGAATGAAGCTGGATTCCTATCAAACATCATATTCAAAAATTAACTCAAAGCAGATTAAAAAACTAAATATAAAAAATAAAACTCTTAGAAGTCCATTTTTTTGATCTTGGATTAAGCAACGGTTTCTCAGATGAATATCTGAGATGCATCTGAGAATGTCCAAACGCATGAACAACAACACAAAAGTAGATAAATATCAAAATTTTAAACTTCATGTTCAAATAATGCCATTAAGAATGTAAGAAACATGTTAGAGAACTGAAAAAATAGTTTCAAATTATATGACTGAAGACAGACTTGTATCTAGAATATGTGCAAAGACTGATTACATATTTCTTCAAAGATATGCAAATGGTCTAGGAAATAGGCAATAAAATAAGATAAAAGATACACATATTAGAAAGGAAGAAAATGATTTCTACTTAAAGACAGATGACATGATCTTACATATAGAAAATCATAAGGAAACAACCTGTTTAGGTAGTTCGCAAGATCTAATACTAATATACAAAAACAAATTGTATACATGTATTAGGAACGAACCATCCGAAAAGAAAATTAAGAAACAATTCCCTTTAGAATAATGGAAAAAATACTCAGGTATTTTAAAATGTATGTACCCAAAGAAGTGCAAAGTTATAATTTGAAAACCGTAACACATTATTGAAAGAAATTCAACAGGCTTCTAAATAAATGAAACATCTCCTGCTGATGCATTGGAGTTACAAGATGGTAACACTCCATATCGATCTGATTCAACACAAACTCTAAAATCATCTCTGCTTGCTTTTTCTTTGGCAAGAAATGGAAAAGCTACACAGAAGATACACAGAAGAGCTAACCTTGAAAAAAGAAAATAAATTCTGGGGACACACAATCCCAACTGCAAAATTTATTACAAATTACAGTAATCAATATAGCATGACTTAGGCATAAGGATGAAAGTACAGATCAAAGGAAAAGAACTGAGGTCCAGAAAAAAAACTTTATATTTACAGTCAATTGATTTTCAATAAATATGGTAGGATAGATTGAGTGGGGGAAAGCTAGTCTTTTAACTAATGGAGCAAGAACAATGGAATAACACATGCAAAAGAATGAAGCTGGATTCCTATCAAACATCATATTCAAAAATTAACTCAAAGCAGATTAAAAAACTAAATATAAAAAATAAAACTCTTAGAAGTCCATTTTTTTGATCTTGGATTAAGCAACGGTTTCTCAGATGAATATCTGAGATGCATCTGAGAATGTCCAAACGCATGAACAACAACACAAAAGTAGATAAATATCAAAATTTTAAACTTCATGTTCAAATAATGCCATTAAGAATGTAAGAAACATGTTAGAGAACTGAAAAAATAGTTTCAAATTATATGACTGAAGACAGACTTGTATCTAGAATATGTGCAAAGACTGATTACATATTTCTTCAAAGATATGCAAATGGTCAATAACATACAAAAAGATGACCAAAACTGTTCGCCTTCAGGGAAATGAAAATCTAAAACCATGAGAGCCACTCACAGCCACAAGGATGACTAAAAATGAAAAAAAACAGACAATAATAAGTGTTGACAAGGACAGAAAAATCAGAACCCTCAGACACTTCTGTTTCAGGACGTAAAATAGTAGATGTGGCTTTTGAAAACAGTCTGAAAGTTCCTCAGAAGCTTAAATCAAAATTATCACATGACCTAGTAATCTAGCTCCTTCCTTATATTTTTATTTCTTATGAGAAATAAAGAATATATGGATATGCAAAATCTTATAGCACAAATATCTTGTACACAAATATTTATAGCACAAATGTCACAACTATTTATAAAATAATTTATTGAGATAAATAAAATACAGAATATCTATGTAATAGAATATTATTCAACTATAAAAAGAATGAAGTAATGCAACACAGTACAACATGGATAAACCCTTTGAAACATTCTAAGTGGAAGGAATTAGTCACAAAAGATCTTATACCATAACTCATTATAATTCATTTAATTAATATGAAATGTTTAGAATAGATAAATCTACATAGAGAGAAAGTCCACAGGTGGTTGTCCTGGGCTGCAGAGCTAAGGATTAATGAGAAGTGACTGTTACAGGGCTTCTTTCGGAGCTGATGAAAATGTTCCAAAAATAATTTTCATAATAGCTGCATAACTCTGCATAAACTAAAAATTATCGGGTTCTGTTCACTTTCATTATGCTTATTTCTAGCTATCAATATTATTGCAAAAATTTTGTTTTATGCTAAAACACATTTTAAACTGTACTTCAATTAGTTATTTCTAGAACTTAGCAATGTTACTGGATTATCTTGAATTTCTTTTCAACAATATTTCCCAAATGTCTTATTAGTTCTAAGAATGTGTACATTTTCTAGTTATACAATTAGATTGTCTGTAAGAAGGCTTGCTCTTCTCTTTTGGTACATAACTCACATACGATACATTTAATCAATTTAAAGAAAATTAAAACAACCTTTTCCACATTCTTAAGTCTTAGCACCACAATTCTTCCAAAATTAATTCAAAAATTACATGATGTTCAAACTTGCTGTCTAACAGAATTTTTCAGTATGAAATAATCCTTAAAATATCACTAGATAACAAAGAGGCACATATATGGTTCATGACTTACAAAAAGAAGAATAAAGAAGTAGGTCACTCTATCAAATAATGAATGAAATTATAGACCTACAACACCTGAAACCATGAGAGTAATAGGAAGTCCATAAATAAATTCATAGATAATGATAACTTAAAGATGTGAGAGAGACCACATCACAAATCAATAAACTACTGAATATATGGTGTGGAACACCATATTCTAATATGAATTTTAAATAGATTAAAGACTTTCTAGAGTATGGAGAACTTAAGACTATAAGATTTCTAAAACAAAAACATTAGAAAATATTAATAAAAATGACTAAAAATTCACAAATTTTGAATGTCTAATTTACCTTATTCAAGATTCATACAAGGTATTGTAATACATAAGTTAAAGTACTGCTATCTAGAACAAAGAATGCTTACAAATTAAGAAGAAAAGACAAATGTTAATAGAAAAAAAATCTATAAATCCTAGTAAATCACAGAATGGACTATTTGAATGGCAAAAAAGGAAATGAAAATCATCATCAAAAACTCATGTAGCTATGAATTAACACAAGTGCCACATACCCTTATCACACTACTGCTTAAAGGTTTCAGGGAAGCATAAACTGATATTAAATAAAAGGAAACAAATGTGACAGAATTCAAATTCTCTCAAAGGCTCAATCATTCTTTGACTGTGCACTAACAGATGGAATGTATGTATTTCCTTAAATATATGCAATGAATAAATTCACATACTCAGAAAGACATATCTTAAAACTGTTATCTAACTGTACTTCAATTAGTTATTTCTAGAACTTAGCAATGTTACTGGATTATCTTGAATTTCTTTTCAACAATATTTCCCAAATGTCTTATTAGTTCTAAGAATGTGTACATTTTCTAGTTATACAATTAGATTGTCTGTAAGAAGGCTTGCTCTTCTCTTTTGGTACATAACTCACATACGATACATTTAATCAATTTAAAGAAAATTAAAACAACCTTTTCCACATTCTTAAGTCTTAGCACCACAATTCTTCCAAAATTAATTCAAAAATTACATGATGTTCAAACTTGCTGTCTAACAGAATTTTTCAGTATGAAATAATCCTTAAAATATCACTAGATAACAAAGAGGCACATATATGGTTCATGACTTACAAAAAGAAGAATAAAGAAGTAGGTCACTCTATCAAATAATGAATGAAATTATAGACCTACAACACCTGAAACCATGAGAGTAATAGGAAGTCCATAAATAAATTCATAGATAATGATAACTTAAAGATGTGAGAGAGACCACATCACAAATCAATAAACTACTGAATATATGGTGTGGAACACCATATTCTAATATGAATTTTAAATAGATTAAAGACTTTCTAGAGTATGGAGAACTTAAGACTATAAGATTTCTAAAACAAAAACATTAGAAAATATTAATAAAAATGACTAAAAATTCACAAATTTTGAATGTCTAATTTACCTTATTCAAGATTCATACAAGGTATTGTAATACATAAGTTAAAGTACTGCTATCTAGAACAAAGAATGCTTACAAATTAAGAAGAAAAGACAAATGTTAATAGAAAAAAAATCTATAAATCCTAGTAAATCACAGAATGGACTATTTGAATGGCAAAAAAGGAAATGAAAATCATCATCAAAAACTCATGTAGCTATGAATTAACACAAGTGCCACATACCCTTATCACACTACTGCTTAAAGGTTTCAGGGAAGCATAAACTGATATTAAATAAAAGGAAACAAATGTGACAGAATTCAAATTCTCTCAAAGGCTCAATCATTCTTTGACTGTGCACTAACAGATGGAATGTATGTATTTCCTTAAATATATGCAATGAATAAATTCACATACTCAGAAAGACATATCTTTTCTGCTTTAACTTAAATAATCAGGCACACATGCATACACTCATACAAACATTTAGATAAGCATATCCACATTTACTGTATTTTAGTAACTCTATATGTATATATGTATACTATACATTCTTCTTAAGCATGCATACACAGAGAGAGGCTATCATATTTACTAGAACTAAAATTTATTTGGGGCCTTTTCAATAAAATCTATGGCTATAAAAAGAAAACTGAAAGTCAATGGTAAAAAATGAACAAAAACATTCTCAAGATCAAGAGAAAGCTACAAAGAAATATTATTTTGAAAAATACTGATCAAAAAAGATGTAAGAATATTATAAAGATTGATTGTACCTTTTATCTTCTACATTTTACTACAAATAAGGTCCTTTCAAGCCAAAGAAACACATATAAACATATATTTTTTTTAACTTGTTTTATGCTTTTTTACATTTTTTTAAAGGATCTGGAAAATTCAGTCTTAAAACTATACTATAATGAATTCTTGTTATATCTATAAATTTAATCCCTAATTGAAAATAGCCAAAATTCATAATTCTAAATGTTTTTTCAAAACATGTTTTATTTCAAAATGCAATAGCCTTTATTTTTTAATGATTACATTTTAGATAAGTATTTGAAGTCAGTTTCCTGCTTTGCAACATCAATTTTTAAAAAGCTATGGGTCTTAAGTGAAGGAATATAAATTAATGCTAGTCCCCACTGTGAATCTGAATATATAACTTGCTATTAAAAGAAAATAACATGTAATAAACTTTCTATAAGAAGTTAGATTCAAAATAACAGCACAGATTCCATTCTCATTGCCTACCTATTGTTTTGCATAAATGCTGTGTTAATATTATCTCAAATGTGCTTCCTGCTTCCTCAGTTTCTCCAGGTCATTTAGCAGGTCAGTGCAGTGGGTACTTAATTGCTCATTTTCCTCCTTCAGATTTTTTATAACCAGGCTATTTTGCTCTTCCTTATTCTGTACACACTCCTTAGTGTCCTGTAGAACAGTACCACAAGGGCCAATAAACAAAACAAAACAAACAAAAAAAAAAGGTGAGGACTAATCAGCAAATACAAACTCTGCAATTTTACCCTCACAGCAGCTTCTTCTATATTTGATGGCCAAGGTCACCTGTATACTTTTATTGGCCTCTTTTCATGCAGGTGGATGGGTTTTTATATTTTTCACTCGGAATGACAGCTTAAGCATGCATACACAGAGAGAGGCTATCATATTTACTAGAACTAAAATTTATTTGGGGCCTTTTCAATAAAATCTATGGCTATAAAAAGAAAACTGAAAGTCAATGGTAAAAAATGAACAAAAACATTCTCAAGATCAAGAGAAAGCTACAAAGAAATATTATTTTGAAAAATACTGATCAAAAAAGATGTAAGAATATTATAAAGATTGATTGTACCTTTTATCTTCTACATTTTACTACAAATAAGGTCCTTTCAAGCCAAAGAAACACATATAAACATATATTTTTTTTAACTTGTTTTATGCTTTTTTACATTTTTTTAAAGGATCTGGAAAATTCAGTCTTAAAACTATACTATAATGAATTCTTGTTATATCTATAAATTTAATCCCTAATTGAAAATAGCCAAAATTCATAATTCTAAATGTTTTTTCAAAACATGTTTTATTTCAAAATGCAATAGCCTTTATTTTTTAATGATTACATTTTAGATAAGTATTTGAAGTCAGTTTCCTGCTTTGCAACATCAATTTTTAAAAAGCTATGGGTCTTAAGTGAAGGAATATAAATTAATGCTAGTCCCCACTGTGAATCTGAATATATAACTTGCTATTAAAAGAAAATAACATGTAATAAACTTTCTATAAGAAGTTAGATTCAAAATAACAGCACAGATTCCATTCTCATTGCCTACCTTTATTTTTGCATCAATGCTGTGTTTTTCTTTTCTCCAATGTGCTTCCTGCTTCCTCAGTTTCTCCAGGTCATTTAGCAGGTCAGTGCAGTGGGTACTTAATTGCTCATTTTCCTCCTTCAGATTTTTTATAACCAGGCTATTTTGCTCTTCCTTATTCTGTACACACTCCTTAGTGTCCTGTAGAACAGTACCACAAGGGCCAATAAACAAAACAAAACAAACAAAAAAAAAAGGTGAGGACTAATCAGCAAATACAAACTCTGCAATTTTACCCTCACAGCAGCTTCTTCTATATTTGATGGCCAAGGTCACCTGTATACTTTTATTGGCCTCTTTTCATGCAGGTGGATGGGTCATATTTTTTCACTGGATGACAGCTTTGATGAGTACACATTTGCAAAGAGCCCATTAATTGATCAAGCTGCCTTTGATGCTGTCCCCAGCTATTTTTGAGACCCACACAGACATATCCTCCCAGACCTGGGTTTTATCAATTAATAATGCCAGTCCCATCAGAATCTAATTACAAGAAGCCACATATTCACACTCCTACTTTCTTAGCTCCATTTCCATCATTAACTATTTATCTGAAAGTTACAAAGCTTAGAGTCTGAGCTTTAAAGCATCTTTCTCACAGTTTTTTGCATGTGAGGAAACTGTATGGTACAACAGGGCCTAAGGCAATTTTTCCTCCAAGCTTGTCACTTTCTGTGCCACAAAGGCTGACAAAGCTTAAAGCAGGACTTCAAAGAAACAGTACTGTGGAACTATGTACAAGCCAACATACCTTAACTTCTTGACTTTTATCTTTAAATTTTTTCTGCAAGTCACTGAATTCTTTCCTTAAGAAAGCATTTTCTTCATCTACTGCAAGCTTCCGTTTTACAAGGTCATTTATTTCCTGTTGTAGTCCTGATTCTCTCTACAGAAAAAAAAAAAAGCCAAATTACTGATGAATTGGTATTTCTAAGAAACAAAACCAATTTCATATAAAAAGTTTAAGACTTTGATCGATAATATTAGAATTAACTAGCTTTCATAATAACATCCATTATCATAATTTCTCATTTACTGTGACATGCCCAAAGATTTTCAAGCAAAATGTGCAGACATGGTACTGATTTACTAGTTTAAAATGAAAAACTGGATACCAAATATTAAGCCTCATACAGAAAGCAAACACTTTGGATTTAGGTGTGTAACAGGAAAGAAAAATTTTTTACAAAACATTCTAATTAAAGAAAATGCATACCTAGCTAAAATAAGAATTACCTACTATCGAAAACATTTTTTAGAGAAACAATTCCATTTTTGTGAAAACATAAGCAATTTTAAAGAACAGAAAAATGACAAGTCTGCTTTGGTATCAAAAATACCTTGCTCTGTAGAAATATATTCAAAATATTAAAACTGCCATAATTTTAAACAGAATATTCTTCTCACCAGAAATGTCTAAATGACATCTAAATGGAGGATGTATCCATGACTCAATTCTTAGTTTCTCTCTTTTCAAATCTTTACAGCTTTTTCCTCAGAAAATTTAACCCAGTCTCTTGGTTTCTGGTCTCATCTCTGTCTAAAAGACTACCCAATCCATAAACCAGCCCTAACTCTCTTCCAATTACCAATCCCACATTTCCAGTTTTCTATAGAAATACCCCCACTTTAATTATCTGCTATCATCTCAAACCAACACACTAAACCTGATATCCATGCCCTGATACTAACTCCTTACTAAACTTAACTTTTGTCAACCCACTTATTTTTCAACTGATATTTGAAACTATTATTTCCTAAGTTTTCTTGCAGTGCTTAATTTAGGATTTGTTTTATTTAAATATTATTAAATTCACATTTGATATGTGTTTGCTATATTTACCTTTATTTTATATAACTTATTTTGATAATTTTATTACAGTATAGTTGATTTACAATGTTGTTAGTTTCTATTGTACAGTAAATGAATCAGTTACGCATATATATATGTATATAGCCACTCTTCTTTAGATTTTTTTCCCCCGTAAGTCATTAGAGTATTGTGCTTCCTGTGTTAAAGAATAGATCTTTATTAAGTAATCAACTTTATATATAGTAGCATGATTAGGAGACTTTCATTTCATTGGTGTGTATACTGGGTCATGAAGTAAAATGTATTTTTCTTAACATATGGGTATTAATGAAACATTGCTATTGATTATATTTAGAGGTGGCACTACTTGTTCAGAGGCTATATGCACTTGAAGAGTTCTCATAGCTCTACATCTGTATCAAGATGACACTCAAGCTTGGTTATAAGTTTTACAAATTAAGTACAAATGGCACCTCAATATAGTTTTAATTTTTGGTTCCTATTTTATTAGGGCATAGCAAAATGTTATGACATCAAATAGTATAAAAATAGATGCATAAACATAAGCAATTTTAAAGAACAGAAAAATGACAAGTCTGCTTTGGTATCAAAAATACCTTGCTCTGTAGAAATATATTCAAAATATTAAAACTGCCATAATTTTAAACAGAATATTCTTCTCACCAGAAATGTCTAAATGACATCTAAATGGAGGATGTATCCATGACTCAATTCTTAGTTTCTCTCTTTTCAAATCTTTACAGCTTTTTCCTCAGAAAATTTAACCCAGTCTCTTGGTTTCTGGTCTCATCTCTGTCTAAAAGACTACCCAATCCATAAACCAGCCCTAACTCTCTTCCAATTACCAATCCCACATTTCCAGTTTTCTATAGAAATACCCCCACTTTAATTATCTGCTATCATCTCAAACCAACACACTAAACCTGATATCCATGCCCTGATACTAACTCCTTACTAAACTTAACTTTTGTCAACCCACTTATTTTTCAACTGATATTTGAAACTATTATTTCCTAAGTTTTCTTGCAGTGCTTAATTTAGGATTTGTTTTATTTAAATATTATTAAATTCACATTTGATATGTGTTTGCTATATTTACCTTTATTTTATATAACTTATTTTGATAATTTTATTACAGTATAGTTGATTTACAATGTTGTTAGTTTCTATTGTACAGTAAATGAATCAGTTACGCATATATATATGTATATAGCCACTCTTCTTTAGATTTTTTCCCACGTAAGTCATTAGAGTATTGTGCTTCCTGTGTTAAAGAATAGATCTTTATTAAGTAATCAACTTTATATATAGTAGCATGATTAGGAGACTTTCATTTCATTGGTGTGTATACTGGGTCATGAAGTAAAATGTATTTTTCTTAACATATGGGTATTAATGAAACATTGCTATTGATTATATTTAGAGGTGGCACTACTTGTTCAGAGGCTATATGCACTTGAAGAGTTCTCATAGCTCTACATCTGTATCAAGATGACACTCAAGCTTGGTTATAAGTTTTACAAATTAAGTACAAATGGCACCTCAATATAGTTTTAATTTTTGGTTCCTATTTTATTAGGGCATAGCAAAATGTTATGACATCAAATAGTATAAAAATAGATGCATAAACATCCACAACCTATTTTTCTATTCTCATTTAGGTCTCAGTCTCTTTCAAGATTCAATTTCTACTCCTCCATGAAGCAGCATTCCTAAACTATCACAGTAGTTTCTGCTATTATTAAGTTTCTGTATTGCCTACATTATTGATATGACACATCTCACCTAGTGTTGCTGATTATCTATGTACTCTTACTATCTCCCAAACTAGATTATAGTAAATGTTTATGAATGATATTGACACTGAGTGATAAATTTAATCATGTGAACACTAAGATGGTAAAATATCTACAGACCTAGCTTTCAAAAGAAGAATTAACAAAACTTAAGGATCCTCATCTATCCATGACATTATTTTTTTAATTAATTTATTTATTTATTTTTGTACATATATGTTCCCAGATCATTCATATGCACATCCCCCGACCCTCCCCCCACCCAGTTCCCCCCCTCCCATCCCTCCAGACCATCGCTCCAAGTGGTTGTAGGTACTCCCATTCCCCTAGCACAATGACAATAGCCATCTTTTCCACACATGACAGTATAGGTCTCCATGTTACTCCCTCCCACTGTTCGGTCTCCATAATGTCCCCATGTCATCCATGACATTATTTAGACTTCAGAAAGGTAAGACAATGGACCAAATGATTTAAGATTTAGAAGGGTTTTCCCATCAATGTGAGCTAAACTTAAACAGGTATGGACAATATAATAAAAAAAACTATCAAATTTTGATAATTAGCTTGACAAATCATCTTATACATCATAATCATTAAAGTAACAAGTTAGATACAGGTGGACTCCCAATAGAACAGAATGGATAAACTGTCAAAGATTTGTTGAATTCTGCATATAACTTCTTTCAGGACTCAAAACATTTCTGTATTATATTTAGAGGTGGCACTACTTGTTCAGAGGCTATATGCACTTGAAGAGTTCTCATAGCTCTACATCTGTATCAAGATGACACTCAAGCTTGGTTATAAGTTTTACAAATTAAGTACAAATGGCACCTCAATATAGTTTTAATTTTTGGTTCCTATTTTATTAGGGCATAGCAAAATGTTATGACATCAAATAGTATAAAAATAGATGCATAAACATCCACAACCTATTTTTCTATTCTCATTTAGGTCTCAGTCTCTTTCAAGATTCAATTTCTACTCCTCCATGAAGCAGCATTCCTAAACTATCACAGTAGTTTCTGCTATTATTAAGTTTCTGTATTGCCTACATTATTGATATGACACATCTCACCTAGTGTTGCTGATTATCTATGTACTCTTACTATCTCCCAAACTAGATTATAGTAAATGTTTATGAATGATATTGACACTGAGTGATAAATTTAATCATGTGAACACTAAGATGGTAAAATATCTACAGACCTAGCTTTCAAAAGAAGAATTAACAAAACTTAAGGATCCTCATCTATCCATGACATTATTTTTTTAATTAATTTATTTATTTATTTTTGTACATATATGTTCCCAGATCATTCATATGCACATCCCCCGACCCTCCCCCCACCCAGTTCCCCTCCCATCCCTCCAGACCATCGCTCCAAGTGGTTGTAGGTACTCCCATTCCCCTAGCACAATGACAATAGCCATCTTTTCCACACATGACAGTATAGGTCTCCATGTTACTCCCTCCCACTGTTCGGTCTCCATAATGTCCCCATGTCATCCATGACATTATTTAGACTTCAGAAAGGTAAGACAATGGACCAAATGATTTAAGATTTAGAAGGGTTTTCCCATCAATGTGAGCTAAACTTAAACAGGTATGGACAATATAATAAAAAAAACTATCAAATTTTGATAATTAGCTTGACAAATCATCTTATACATCATAATCATTAAAGTAACAAGTTAGATACAGGTGGACTCCCAATAGAACAGAATGGATAAACTGTCAAAGATTTGTTGAATTCTGTAAAATTCAAGGCATTTTCCTAATAAAATGTACCTTTAATGATCTAGTTTTTATAACAAAAGCACAAGTATATATAGTCACGATTCATTTGTTTTGTTTTCCCTTATAGTGAGGTAGAGTTGATTTATAATAAATTATTTAAGTTTTAGATATATAACATGATTGCACAATTTTTAAAGGCTATTGTCCACTTATACTTATTATTAAAAATGCTCGGGGCTTCCCTGGTGGTCCAGTGGGTAAGGACACCGCTTTGCAGTGTAGGGGGCGCCGGTTTGATGCCTGGCCTGGGAAGATCCCACGTGCCGCGGAGTGGCTGGACCTATGTGTCCAATTACTGAGCCGGAGCTCCGGAGCGCATGCGCCCAGAGCCGGTGCTCTGCGACAACAGAGGCCACCGCGATGGGAGGCCCACATGGACCAAAGAACAAAAAAGATGGATGAAAATAGATAAATGAAGAACCAATAGAAGTGGCCCGCCTGCTCCCCTCCCTCCCCACCCCACCCCCAACCAATAATAAATAAATAAATCTTTAAAAAAAAAAAATGCTCTATTCCCTCTGATATACAATATATCCTGGTAGCTTATTTACTTTATACACAGTAGCTTGTACCTCTTTATCCCCTGCCCCTATCTTGTCTCTTCCTTTCCTCATTGGTAATCTCTACT
This sequence comes from Tragulus kanchil, assembly GCA_022376925.1. Lineage (NCBI taxonomy): Eukaryota > Metazoa > Chordata > Mammalia > Artiodactyla > Tragulidae > Tragulus > Tragulus kanchil. The sequence continues at coordinate 123,736,279 of JAIOJX010000023.1, forward strand.
TTGTTCTCCATATTTGTAAGTCTGCTTTATTTTGTTACATTCACTAGTTTGCTTTATTGTCAAGATTCCATATATAACTGATATTGTATGGTATTTGTCTTTCTCTGATTTATTTCACTGAAAATTAATAACGCTCCCAGTTCTAAATTCAGCTTCATGAAACCTTTGCAACAAAGTTTTCTGGATAGAGTACATTCTTAATGATCTGCCTTGAGTTAATATTAAAATAGCAAACAGAACTCAGAGGAACCATAAGGCAGAAAGGGTGACAAAAGAAACTATGTCTGGAAAAAATAATTTATTATGGATAAGGTATGAAATGAATAATTCAAATCATGGTCAAAAAAAGTCTATAGAGTAAGAGGAGAATGATAGTGAGTATGAAGTCGGGAAAAAGTGGATTGTGGTGACAGCGGTACAAAATACCCCAAACCCTATCAAACAACACTTAAGCACAGTTAACACACTATTTACATGGCCTACTTTAAAATGCACATAAAGAGTTTACCAAAAAACAGGGAAGTAATGAAACCATTACAACTAAAACAATGGTAAATGCATAAAAGGGAAGGAGTGAGAGAATTAAATATAATTAAAAACTAAAACTTATTTCTGAGATTCCTAGAAGATTATAAAAGAAAAACAAATATGTTTAAAACTCATCTCATTAAATACAATACATTATTAGTAGAGTCATGTTATCTAATGTAATACTTGAAGGAGAATTTATTGCAAGATTTACTTTATAACTAACAGTGACAAAGCTAAAGCACAATCCTACCAAAAGAAGTTATATGGTATTTTTTACACTTATTATCAATAAAACATTATAATATTAGACTGTTCTATGAAAGCTTTTCTGCAACTTGCTAAAAAATTGTGTGTGTGACTTTCTAGTAGTTTGACTAGATATGTAGTTAAGACTTAAAGGAATCGGCATTCATGCTACTCTGTTCCACAGACTACAAGTTTGGAAAAGTGACAGCTATTTAACATTACTCAGTGGAACAACAAGCACATAATGAAGGAACTTCTGGCTTCCAGCAGAGGATGCAGTAACTTGGAGATTGTTTTTCCTTCTGTTCATACAACAGGAAAAAAGCTGAACAAACTGAAAATCAACAACTCTTCTTAGAATCATCAGAGAACTGAGGTTATAGGGTAAATTGCTGTTCCCCAGACTAGAGTGACAGGCAGATACAAAGAAACTCAGTTTAGCAGAACAAAAACCCAGAAGCAAGAAAACTGCATGGGAACCAGAAAAATCAGTATCAGGGTAGGAAAACCAAATCTGCAATTAACGAATCATTGGAGGATCACTGTGGACATACGTGAGAGTTAAAAATGTCCTGGAGGGCCTAGTCTTAGAGAAGTCCCCACACTCTCACAAGCTTTTCATACAGAACGCTAATAGGTTGTCACCGTGAAGACCACAGAAAAATCTCTTTCTGCTTTCACAGAACACAGATATTTTAAAATATGCCCTAAGTATGCATTTCTTAACAAGTCCTACTCCCAAGAGAAAATTATTTTACCAGAGTCTGCTGGGATTTGACCAGAGACTAACCAACCTGGAGGAAGTAAAATACCCAACTCCTACACCCTCTAGTTTTCCTACACCCTCTAGTTTTCCAATCTTTTCTCGTCTAAGGTGACGTCGAGGTAGGGGAGCTGAGAAGCATTTAAGAAGGTCAGAGCCTAGAGGCACAAGCTCACTAAATGACTGAGACCAAAACATAAAACTATGGAATATGTCCCCTCCCCCAGACACCTCACAAACCACATCAATAGGCTTCTGTATAAGCATCCACCTAAAGGGAATGCAACTGAAAGAACTGATTGTTTCAAATGATATTTAAGAAGCTTCTTGAGAAACCCAAATAAAAAAGGACACCAAAGCAATGTTTAGTAAAGCAATGCTGAGCCTTCGTTAAACAAACAGCAAACATAGCCTAAGCCCTAGGCCTCTCTCTCTCAGTACATTTTACTCATTTGGTCAATTTTATGTGTCAAATTGGCTAAACCATGGTATACATGATATACAGTTCTTAATCAAACACCAATCTAGATACTCCTGTGAATGTGTTTTAGTAATAGATGTGATTAACATTTAAATCAGTAGACTTAAGTAAAGGGGATGACCCTTCCATAATGTGGTAGGTCCCATCCAATCATTGAAGACCTTTAAAAAAAGAGACTGATCACCTGAGAAAGAAAGAATTTTGCCACCAGAATACTTTTGGATTCAGTTACTGTATCAACTCTTCCATGGGTCTCCAGTTTGTTATGCAGAATTCAGATTTCCCAGCCCACAACTATATGCATAAGTGCATGCTCAGTTGATATGTCCAACTCTTTGTGACCCCATGGACTGCAGCCTGCCAGGCTTCTCTGTCCATGAGATTTCCAAGCAAGAATACTGGAGTGGGTTGCCATTTCCTCCTTCAGGGGATCTTACTGACGCAGGGATCGAACTCACATCACCTGTGTCTGCTGCCTTGACAGGCAGATTCTTTACCACCAAGCTACACAGGAATCCATAACTGCATGGGACAAAGCCTTAAAATCAATTTCCCTGTCTCTCTCTAGCTCATGTCTTTGACTATCTATCTACAAACACACAATTAGTTCTGTTTCTCTGGAGAATCCTGACTAACAAAGACTTTGGTCCTATTTAGAATTTCTGTCTTAAACTGCAAGATCTTGGATTCTGCCAACAACTTGAATAAGCCAGGAAGTAGTTTCTTCCCAAATTAAACATCCAGATGAAAATATAACCTAATCAAACCTCAGTTACAACCTTATGTGATAAGGAGCAGAGGATCCACCTAAACTCTGCCCAGACTGCTGAACCACAGAAACTTAATAAATGCATGTATTCTTTTAAGGCTTTAATTTGCGATATAGCAAGAGGAAAACTAACATACCACAAGGCATTTCCCCATAGAATTTGTACTAGGAAATAGTAGAGAAAAAGGATATAAAACATAAACACTGGAAATCTTGACAGTATAAAAAATATAAACAAATAATGCTAAGAACAGGAAATTAAGTCCTTCAATTACTCTCTGTAAGTCCACTTTAAAATGCAGAAGGAATGAATAAGTAAAAATATACTAATTTTCTCATGTTTTTTATAAGTGTGCAGCTGATACGATCCAAATTTTTCAGAATATACTAGAATCAAGATATATAGTGCTACAACAAAAATATATGGCATACATATCTGTAAACAACAAAACTCTGTAAAAGTTAAAAGTAAAATAAATTTTTTTTAAAAATCACATGATACCATTTGCATGTGGAAACCAAAAACAAAAAAATGGCACAAATGAATTTACAACACAGAGACAGACTCACAGACATAGAAAACAAACTTATAGTAACTAAGAGGAAAATGGAAAGAGGGGTAAATTAGGAGTTTGGGATTAACAGATATATACCACTATATATAAAATAGACAAACAATAAAGACTGTAGTATAGCACAGGAAATTATATTCAATGTCTTATAATAACCTATAATGGAAAAGAATCTGAAAAAGAATACATATATGTACACAAACCTAGATATAACAATCACTTTACTGTGCACCTACAGCTAATACACCATTGTAAATCAACTACACTTCAATTTTAAAAAGCATAGAGCTAAATATCATATATAAAATAATAAATTTAATCACTTTAAGAACTGATACAGACTCTAAAACTTCCAAATTATCAGCGTAAGAGCACATGTACATACATAAACATGCACCAACACAGATACACACAAGAAGAGAAGACAAACGTGTTAAATGTTAAAAAGAAAAAACATGGACTTCTCTGGAGGTCCAGTGGGTAAGGACACCGCCTTGCAGTGCAAGGGGCGCCGGTTCAATCCCTGGCCTGGGAAGATCCCACATGCCGTGGAGCAGTTGGGCCTGACGTGCGGAGCGGCTGGGCCTGATGTGCCCAACTACCGAGCTGGAGCTCTGGGATGCATGCGCCCAGAGCCGGTGCTCTGCAGTGAGAGAGGCCACTGCGATGGGAGGCCCACAGAGGCCAAAGAACAAAGATGGATGAAAACAAATAAATGAAAGACCAACAGAAGTGGCCAAAGAAAGAAAAAACAAAAAAATATTAAAGCAAAAAGCATAAAATTATAGAGAACAAAGATCAAATAAGTGTATCAGATCTTATGCATATGGAATAAACTTATCCTTAAAAAGGGAAATACATATATACTGAGTCAAGACACAAAGTTCAAACAAATAGTATATACAAGAGAGTATCTAAATATGCAATATTAATGGAATAACAAATATACAACAAATCAACGGAAAGCATTCTAGAGGAGAGGTAACAGTTTAAGAAGAAAACCTAAGATATACTCTGAATGCCTAAAAAGATAAAAAGGTTAGAATAGATGTATTAAATCTTGTTATCTTCTTGAACTCATAGACTCCTCTTTCAACCAGAATTCTGTTAACACAGTTAAGTCTTCTTGTATCATGTATTTCAATTTCCTTCTCCATTACTTTCAAATATTTTGGCTAACATTTTTTAAATGCAAAAACATCTTTCTTTGCAGTGTTAAATTTCCTCATTTGTTTCTATTACTTTGTTAGAATTAAGTGATTTCTGGAACTATCATCTGCCATTCTAAATATTACTTTCTAAAATCACTAAAAGCTTCATGAATGCTGAAATTTTCACAAATCTCATGATTTTGTAACATTTCACAGCATTAACCACCTTTGGTTTAAATCGATAATAAATTTAATCACTTTAAGAACTGATACAGACTCTAAAACTTCCAAATTATCAGCGTAAGAGCACATGTACATACATAAACATGCACCAACACAGATACACACAAGAAGAGAAGACAAACGTGTTAAATGTTAAAAAGAAAAAACATGGACTTCTCTGGAGGTCCAGTGGGTAAGGACACCGCCTTGCAGTGCAAGGGGCGCCGGTTCAATCCCTGGCCTGGGAAGATCCCACATGCCGTGGAGCAGTTGGGCCTGACGTGCGGAGCGGCTGGGCCTGATGTGCCCAACTACCGAGCTGGAGCTCTGGGATGCATGCGCCCAGAGCCGGTGCTCTGCAGTGAGAGAGGCCACTGCGATGGGAGGCCCACAGAGGCCAAAGAACAAAGATGGATGAAAACAAATAAATGAAAGACCAACAGAAGTGGCCAAAGAAAGAAAAAACAAAAAAATATTAAAGCAAAAAGCATAAAATTATAGAGAACAAAGATCAAATAAGTGTATCAGATCTTATGCATATGGAATAAACTTATCCTTAAAAAGGGAAATACATATATACTGAGTCAAGACACAAAGTTCAAACAAATAGTATATACAAGAGAGTATCTAAATATGCAATATTAATGGAATAACAAATATACAACAAATCAACGGAAAGCATTCTAGAGGAGAGGTAACAGTTTAAGAAGAAAACCTAAGATATACTCTGAATGCCTAAAAAGATAAAAAGGTTAGAATAGATGTATTAAATCTTGTTATCTTCTTGAACTCATAGACTCCTCTTTCAACCAGAATTCTGTTAACACAGTTAAGTCTTCTTGTATCATGTATTTCAATTTCCTTCTCCATTACTTTCAAATATTTTGGCTAACATTTTTTAAATGCAAAAACATCTTTCTTTGCAGTGTTAAATTTCCTCATTTGTTTCTATTACTTTGTTAGAATTAAGTGATTTCTGGAACTATCATCTGCCATTCTAAATATTACTTTCTAAAATCACTAAAAGCTTCATGAATGCTGATAAATACTTTTTCACAAATCTCATGATTTTTTGTAACATTTCACAGCATTAACCACCTTTGGTTTTTGAAACTCTCCTTGTTCAAGTCATGAGATACAATATTATACTTCTCTCTACTTCTCTGAACAATTTTTTTCATCTTTTTTACTAAAATTTGATTTTCCTCTCACCCATTAATAATATCAGCAAATATCTAGTTCTCAGAATTCTGTTTAAAGTCTTCCCTCTAACTATAGCATAAAATATCTGCATATCAAGGAGAAAATTCCTTCCCAAGGATTGGAATCATGCTTTCAATAGTTTGCTTAAAAATCTCTAAATGGAAATTGTCTAAAACAAGCTCAGAAATTATCCTCACAGTAAGCTGTACCTCTGGATACTAACCTTCTTTCCAGTAACAATGGTACTGCTCTCCTGGATTCTCCAGGCTGAAAATCTAAGAGTAACTTCCATATTACTGTCAGGTCCTTATAGTCCTAATTTATATATCCTTAATTCTTACAAAACTAATAGTTCAGGTTCATGTCATTAATCTTGGACTATCAAATAACCTACTTATAGATCGTTCTACTCCCAGCTTTCCTTTTTCTAATTGTATACTGTATTATTATTTTTATTTCATAGATTACATCTTAATTAAATTAATAAAATGTCTAGATAAATAGCCTTGCCCTCTAAGTAAAGTCCAAAATTTTTCATTCACGCATTTAAGGCCTTTCCTTAACACAGGTCCAATACAACTTTAGTCTTTCCTTAGCCTACACTACTACATATTACCTATAAAATAAACTATAAGTTCTGTTATCACCCAAGATACACTTCACTCTTTCCTTCTTGAATTTTGCCTGGTGTTCAACATGGGCAAACCCTCCTATAATCTCTATTAAAATCACCTGAATGTATTAAGACTTTGCCAGAGAATTTAATTTCTCCTTCCTTTGAATCTTAATAGCGTTCTCATGATTCTATCATGCCGCTTACAATATACTGGAAAATTTCAAAAAATTCAAAAATATTCAAATAGAACGTTACCATGATCATCTATTGTTAGAATTAAGTGATTTCTGGAACTATCATCTGCCATTCTAAATATTACTTTCTAAAATCACTAAAGCTTCATGAATGCTGATAAATACTTTTCACAAATCTTATGATTTTTTGTAACATTTCACAGCATTAACCACCTTTGGTTTTTGAAACTCTCCTTGTTCAAGTCATGAGATACAATATTATACTTCTCTCTACTTCTCTGAACAATTTTTTTCATCTTTTTTACTAAAATTTGATTTTCCTCTCACCCATTAATAATATCAGCAAATATCTAGTTCTCAGAATTCTGTTTAAAGTCTTCCCTCTAACTATAGCATAAAATATCTGCATATCAAGGAGAAAATTCCTTCCCAAGGATTGGAATCATGCTTTCAATAGTTTGCTTAAAAATCTCTAAATGGAAATTGTCTAAAACAAGCTCAGAAATTATCCTCACAGTAAGCTGTACCTCTGGATACTAACCTTCTTTCCAGTAACAATGGTACTGCTCTCCTGGATTCTCCAGGCTGAAAATCTAAGAGTAACTTCCATATTACTGTCAGGTCCTTATAGTCCTAATTTATATATCCTTAATTCTTACAAAACTAATAGTTCAGGTTCATGTCATTAATCTTGGACTATCAAATAACCTACTTATAGATCGTTCTACTCCCAGCTTTCCTTTTTCTAATTGTATACTGTATTATTATTTTTATTTCATAGATTACATCTTAATTAAATTAATAAAATGTCTAGATAAATAGCCTTGCCCTCTAAGTAAAGTCCAAAATTTTCATTCACGCATTTAAGGCCTTTCCTTAACACAGGTCCAATACAACTTTAGTCTTTCCTTAGCCTACACTACTACATATTACCTATAAAATAAACTATAAGTTCTGTTATCACCCAAGATACACTTCACTCTTTCCTTCTTGAATTTTGCCTGGTGTTCAACATGGGCAAACCCTCCTATAATCTCTATTAAAATCACCTGAATGTATTAAGACTTTGCCAGAGAATTTAATTTCTCCTTCCTTTGAATCTTAATAGCGTTCTCATGATTCTATCATGGCGCTTACAATATACTGGTTTCACATTCAAAAATATTCAAATAATACCTATTATAAATCAGGCAATATGTAAGTATTACCTGTTGGGTATATATGGGTCCCCACCCTCACAGAACGTGTCATCTCATGTAGTAGCACATGGCTACCTGCACCACACTTTTACCCCCACCCTGCTGCTCACAGAGACTTAGAAATCCTTTACTAATGGCAACAATTTTAATTCTGAATATTCCACAGTAACATCACACGATAATATTCACATTTAATACAGCAATTTGTTAAGCTAAACTGAAAATATAACCTGTAGAAATCAGTTTCAAGATATAAAACACACTATTGCACAAAACTATATATGGTTTAAGCTAAGAAATTAAAAGCTCTAGAAGACAAATTATGTACCAAAGAAACAAATAATTTATCTCATGGCATTTAATATTTTATAAGGTAAACAATTCTACTCAAAAAGTAAATAATGAAATAATACCTACCCAAGGAAAAAGAAGTAGAAAAAGAATTTAGCCAAGAAAAAAGAAAAATATATTGTCATTTATGAAAGTCAACACTTTTTAAAATAGCATGCTATTATCATCTAGATCAGCTAAACTGAGTATTCCCTAAAGCACTGTGAACTTAATATCAGAGGTTATCTTAAAGAAAGCCAAAATCCCTTCTCTTCCATAGAGCAGACGTGTAACTGAGGAAGAGATTACTCAGCCTCACTTTTACCTTTTCCCAAATATGTTGAATCTTGGGGTAACCTTAAGAGTTGTTTTTCTCAATAAAATGTGGGTATGAATGATGTTTTTCACTTGCAAGTCTTAACACTGTATCTATTAGGCAGTTTGTTGTTTTAGTCGCTGTCCATTTAATTCTTTGTGACTCCATGAACTGCAGCCTGCCAGGCTCTTTTGTCCAGGGGATTTACAAGGCAAGAATAGTGGAATGAGTTTCCACACCCTCCTTCAAGGGGATCTTCCACTATAGTTCTGTTATCACCCAAGATACACTTCACTCTTTCCTTCTTGAATTTTGCCTGGTGTTCAACATGGGCAAACCCTCCTATAATCTCTATTAAAATCACCTGAATGTATTAAGACTTTGCCAGAGAATTTAATTTCTCCTTCCTTTGAATCTTAATAGCGTTCTCATGATTCTATCATGGCGCTTACAATATACTGGTTTCACATTCAAAAATATTCAAATAATACCTATTATAAATCAGGCAATATGTAAGTATTACCTGTTGGGTATATATGGGTCCCCACCCTCACAGAACGTGTCATCTCATGTAGTAGCACATGGCTACCTGCACCACACTTTTACCCCCACCCTGCTGCTCACAGAGACTTAGAAATCCTTTACTAATGGCAACAATTTTAATTCTGAATATTCCACAGTAACATCACACGATAATATTCACATTTAATACAGCAATTTGTTAAGCTAAACTGAAAATATAACCTGTAGAAATCAGTTTCAAGATATAAAACACACTATTGCACAAAACTATATATGGTTTAAGCTAAGAAATTAAAAGCTCTAGAAGACAAATTATGTACCAAAGAAACAAATAATTTATCTCATGGCATTTAATATTTTATAAGGTAAACAATTCTACTCAAAAAGTAAATAATGAAATAATACCTACCCAAGGAAAAAGAAGTAGAAAAAGAATTTAGCCAAGAAAAAAGAAAAATATATTGTCATTTATGAAAGTCAACACTTTTTAAAATAGCATGCTATTATCATCTAGATCAGCTAAACTGAGTATTCCCTAAAGCACTGTGAACTTAATATCAGAGGTTATCTTAAAGAAAGCCAAAATCCCTTCTCTTCCATAGAGCAGACGTGTAACTGAGGAAGAGATTACTCAGCCTCACTTTTACCTTTTCCCAAATATGTTGAATCTTGGGGTAACCTTAAGAGTTGTTTTTCTCAATAAAATGTGGGTATGAATGATGTTTTTCACTTGCAAGTCTTAACACTGTATCTATTAGGCAGTTTGTTGTTTTAGTCGCTGTCCATTTAATTCTTTGTGACTCCATGAACTGCAGCCTGCCAGGCTCTTTTGTCCAGGGGATTTACAAGGCAAGAATAGTGGAATGAGTTTCCACACCCTCCTTCAAGGGGATCTTCCAGACTAATTAATACACTAGGCACATGGCAATATTTTTCTATATTAGAATTCATTTTTATATTGTTTGATATTCAAGTCTCAAATACAACTTTTTTCCCCAAAACAAAAAAGTTATTTTTAAATTGTTATCATTAAAGCAATAATTATTACATTTTCTATAAGGAAAATACAACTCTAGGTTAGGTATTAATTTCAAATTTATATGTCATATAGGAATGTATATCCAGTTTTAGAATAAATTTTTATAGAGGGAATAAAAAAATATCTTTTATCTACATTAACTTCCATTTATAGTCCTTTAATAACAACTTAATAACAGAAACCAATCTTAAAGATTTTCCTGACTGTGTAATTGGCTAGAAAGGAAAACAGTGTCAGAAATCAGAAGAGCCGAGTTACCAGAAAGAATCTTCACTTAATCTAGAAAATATAGATAATTTAGCCTATAATGGGCAACTGGGTAAAAAATAAATTTAAATATATCATGATATAGGCCATTCTTAAAATAAATTTCTTTCAACTTTATTTTAAAGATGTTAATACCTTCAAAATGATTCCTGTGGATTTTTGTAGTGATAATATACTGAGGAAATAATTACATATAATTTAAAATATACTGTTATATATAATTGCATAATTGTAATTATAGGATTGCATAATTTGAAGATGCAAGTTTAAAACATCAAAAAGAATAATCACAGTTGTTGTTAATCTTTTCTACAAATTAAACCATTAAAAAATTTGTAGGATTCAGAAGTTAATGATAATTACTAAAAATAAAAAGCAACTTCAGCTAAAAGTGAGTGATAGTTACTATTATAAAATTACAGCACCATCTTAAGAGTTTTAATGTATAAATGACATAGTCCATTAACCCCAAAGCACAAAGAATAACTGGCTAAAGTAGTAACTTGACTATAGTAATAGTATGACATAGTGACCCTAATAGTATTTACGAACATTATTGCAAAAAACAGAAATATTTATAAAGACCTACTATGTGGAAACAAATATTATAAATTTAGTATTTTATAACACCAACCTGTTCCAATTCTTGTATTCTGGCATCCTTGACTTGCAGAATTTCTAAAACTTTTCTGTCTTTAGCTTCAGATTTCTGTTTTTCTCTAGAAGCAAAAAAATGTCTATACTGAAATTTTATTAGTCAATACTAGTAGCCAATTCTTTTAATTTCCACATTCTGATAATGAGTTTCACATTAAAATATAGAAAATTAAATTATCTGAAGTTGACAGGCGTTTCAGAATTAATCATAAACCATATGGCAAGTGACAACAACTTATAACTGCAGCCAAGTAAGACCTTATACGAAAAAAGAGTTTTTGCATTTATGTGCATTATAAAACATACTTAAACACATTCAGGCTATCTGGTGGTCCAGTGGGTAGAGAGTGCAGTGTAAGGGGCACTGGTTCAATCCCTGACCCAGGAGGATCCCACATGCCACAGAGCGGCTGGAGCAGTGTGTCCAATTACGAGCCGGCGCTCTGGAGTACATGCACCCGGAGTCAGTGTTCTGAGACAAGAGGCCACTGCAATATGAAGCCCACACAGGGCAAGAATGAAGATGCATGAAAATAAATAAATAAAATAAAACAATAAAAGATACCAAAATTTTTAAAAAAGTACACATTTAATCTTGATAGTAACAGTCACTATATCATAAATTTATAATAATTACTTAATATGCTCTTGTTAATATACTTTATATTGCAATTATTAATATATTAAGAATACAGTATTTACCATTTTTAAGTAAAAGAATTAAAATAGAGAAAGCTTGAGATTTACTAATAATCAACACTAAATAGATGAGGAAAAAATTTATAGCTATTTTTTAATTTTACAAATAGGTAAAATAAACAGAAATCTGTACCTAAGTCACTCATGAATCTTAAAGTGAACAGGTAGGAAGAAATAAAGAACCCTCACTTGAGAAAAAATGAGATGAAGCAAAGGGCTTTAGAAGGCACAAAGGATATGAGAATTAAGAGACACATGATTTAAAAGCATACCATGCTGATGACCAAGATAGCAGAGTAGAAAGACCATGAACTCACCTCCTTCCATGGATAACATCAGAATTACAGCTACTTATGAAGCAGCTATTTATGGGAACAAACTGAAGATTAGCAGGAAAGATACTCCATAAACAAAGACATGAAGAAACTACAATAAGATGGTTAGGATGAGTAGGGGTGTAATATAATTAGGATCTACATCCCCAGACAGGTGACCCCTAAATGGGAGGATAATCACACTGTACAGATTTTCTTCAAGAAGCAAGTCAAGTTCCCCAGTCCAGATATTCTACACCAAGAAAATGAGACCACAGAACACTGGTTTTGAAAACCAGTGAGGTTCATGTTGCTTCCCAAGTTGCCCAGTGGTAAAGAATTTGCCTGCCAATGCAGGAGACACCAGGGACATGGGTTCAATCTTTGGGTCAGCAAGACCCCCTGGAGGAGAAAATGGCAACCCACTCCAATATTCTTGCCTGCAAAATCCCACAGACAGAGAAGCCTGGTGGGCTACAGTCTACAGCGCCACAAAGAGTCTGAAACAACTGAGCACAAATGGATGGGGCCCATATTCAGGAGACCTGGAGATCTATAGGAAACAGAGATTCCACTTTTAAAGAACATAAACAAAATCTCACACAGTCCAACTCCAGTGCAGATGCAGTGGTATGGCAGGAGTCTGGATCAGATATTCCTGCTGGTCTTGAAGCGCCTCCTAGAAAGGCAAGAGGCAACTGTGATGCCCTTGGGCACAGGGATGCTGGAGACAGTCATTCTAGGGGACTTGTACCACTGCAATAACACCAGCAATGACAAACACCACTTTGGAACCTTCCCTTTACCCTATTAGCACCTGGCGACTTTCCACACATCTGCAGGCTAGCAACAGCTGCAAATCAAACCAGGCTGCACAGATAGCCATGCAAGGGCCCAGTCCCCTATGCCCCCTTGGAACATACAGCCAATGACACAGAAAGCCTCTCTTTTCCTCCAGCAAGTCCACAGTCACTGCATGTGGCACAGCCTCACAGCCAACAGGGCAAGGGGCCCACTCTGCCTAACACCACATCCACAGTAGTCAACCCCACCACAATGGAAGGGTACCTGCTCCCAACATAAGGAGAACCCCCTAGGGCGCACACCTCTGGTGATCAGAGGGGAGTGTGCTACTAGATCCCACGGAATGTCGCCTGCTTAAGGCTACTTCTCCAAAACTGGAAATGTAACTGACTGACCTAATACATAGAAATAAACATAGAGAAAACCGCAAGATGAGGAGACAAGAGAAGTATCTTCTAAACAAACAACACAAAACCTCAGGGGAAACACACACACAAACACACAAAACAAAGTGGAGATAAACAATCTACCTGAAAAGAGTTCAGTAATGATCAAAAAAGCGAATCCTCTGTGTTGCTACTAAGAGCAAAACCAGTGAGGTTCATGTTGCTTCCCAAGGTGCCCAGTGGTAAAGAATTTGCCTGCCAATGCAGGAGACACCAGGGACATGGGTTCAATCTTTGGGTCAGCAAGACCCCCTGGAGGAGAAAATGGCAACCCACTCCAATATTCTTGCCTGCAAAATCCCACAGACAGAGAAGCCTGGTGGGCTACAGTCTACAGCGCCACAAAGAGTCTGAAACAACTGAGCACAAATGGATGGGGCCCATATTCAGGAGACCTGGAGATCTATAGGAAACAGAGATTCCACTTTTAAAGAACATAAACAAAATCTCACACAGTCCAACTCCAGTGCAGATGCAGTGGTATGGCAGGAGTCTGGATCAGATATTCCTGCTGGTCTTGAAGCGCCTCCTAGAAAGGCAAGAGGCAACTGTGATGCCCTTGGGCACAGGGATGCTGGAGACAGTCATTCTAGGGGACTTGTACCACTGCAATAACACCAGCAATGACAAACACCACTTTGGAACCTTCCCTTTACCCTATTAGCACCTGGCGACTTTCCACACATCTGCAGGCTAGCAACAGCTGCAAATCAAACCAGGCTGCACAGATAGCCATGCAAGGGCCCAGTCCCCTATGCCCCCTTGGAACATACAGCCAATGACACAGAAAGCCTCTCTTTTCCTCCAGCAAGTCCACAGTCACTGCATGTGGCACAGCCTCACAGCCAACAGGGCAAGGGGCCCACTCTGCCTAACACCACATCCACAGTAGTCAACCCCACCACAATGGAAGGGTACCTGCTCCCAACATAAGGAGAACCCCCTAGGGCGCACACCTCTGGTGATCAGAGGGGAGTGTGCTACTAGATCCCACGGAATGTCGCCTGCTTAAGGCTACTTCTCCAAAACTGGAAATGTAACTGACTGACCTAATACATAGAAATAAACATAGAGAAAACCGCAAGATGAGGAGACAAGAGAAGTATCTTCTAAACAAACAACACAAAACCTCAGGGGAAACACACACACAAACACACAAAACAAAGTGGAGATAAACAATCTACCTGAAAAGAGTTCAGTAATGATCAAAAAAGCGAATCCTCTGTGTTGCTACTGGCTAAGAGCCCCAAACAACCAATATAAAACCATTTCAGGAAGAGGGGATTGCGGTGAGAGTAACAATTCAGTGACAAGAACAAAATTTCTGAAAAGAAAAAAAGCATTAGAAAAGGAAGTGTAGTGGGGAAAGAGGAAGGAGAGGACAATAACAGCAACCCTCCCACACAAGATGTGATCACAAATGAAAATTCAAAGGACACTGAGAAAAAAAAGTACTCTACACACAAACACAACACATGAACACATGAACTCAATAACCCAAAAAAGCTATCATTCTAGACAAAGTGAAAATATCAGAAAACACTGGAAAAGATTTTTAGATAAGTATCTTTAAACACATAAAAGGATGACCAAAATTAAAAACAAAAACAAGAAATATGAACAAGTGGATCTAAAAAAAACTGTTAAAAACCTTGAAAATAAAAATCATGGTCAATGAATCAAAAAACAACTAAATGGGCTCAGTTCAAAACAAATGCAAAAAGAGAATTCGTGAAATGGAGGATACTAATGGTTCATCCAGAATACTGTTGAGAAAAACAATGAGATTAAAAATATGAAAACAGGGCTTCCGGGCTTCCCTGGTGGTCCAGTGGGTAAGGACGCCGCCTTGCAGTGCAAGGGGCGCTAGTTCGATCCCTGGCCTGGGAAGATCCCACGTGCCATGGAGCAGCTGGACTGATGTGTCCAACTACTGAGCAGGAGCTATGGAGCGCATGCGCCCGGAGTTGGTGCTGTGAGACGAGAGAGGCCACTATGATGGGAGGTCCACGCAGATAAATAAATGAAAGATCAATAAAAGTGGCCAAAACAAACAAGGAAAAGTGTTAATTTGACAAACTTACAACAACTACCAGTTAAGAGTAAGAATGGGAAACAAAGCATTAGAAGTTGGAAATTCCTTGACAGTCCAATGGTTAGGACTGGTGCTTTCACTGCTAAGGCCTCAAGTTTGATCCCTAAATGAAGAACTAAAACCTCATAAGTCACTCACATGGTCAAAACTTGAAAAAAAAGTTGGTAAGTGAGTAAGTATGAAACAGGATTCTGAGATAGTAAGAAAAATAAAATAGGATGACTATCAAGTAGAAGTAAGCACTAAGGTTAATGACTCTAAGTTTACATAAGACCAGTCATCATGGTTCAGAGTTTTTCTCTGGTCATGTTGAAAATAAAAATGTAGGCACACAGCAGATGGAGAGTTGGAATAAATGATGTTTGAAATTTTGCAAACGTGCTATGACTATTTTTACTTTGCATTTTATCCTGCTTTATAATTTTATTTTTTCTTTAAGCATTAACAACACATGTAATGTGTGATCACGATCCATTGTCTTCAAGCAGGCATTTCTTTTACTCGTGTTTCTTTTATTAATAGTGAAACTAAACATACTTTTAAAAATTGAAATGCCTTCCCACCCCCAAATTTGCAATTGCCTGTCAATGTATTTACTATTTTATATATCACTGTTTTCATTGATTTATAAAATTATTTTATGTATTAAAAATATATGTTCCTTGCCTATTACTTGTCACTAACATATCATCTCAAATAGCCATTTGAATTTCTAATTTACCATTATAAAACCATGCTGCAAAAGAATACTACTTCCATTCAAGATACACTTGACCCATGAACAATGCAAGTGTGAACTGCTAATGCCCACTTATTGCGGATGCCTGTCAAGACTGTACACTGTAGAGTTCATGACTGATTGAATCTGTGGATGCAGAGATACCAAGAATATGGAGGCTGACTATAAATTATACAAGGATTAACCTCTAGATGTTCCAAGTCAACTGTATATGGATCAGGAGAAAAACTGAAGGCTCCCCAGGTGGTACTAGTGGTAAAGAACCCTCCTGCCAATGCAATAGATGTAAGAGACTGAGTTCAGTCCCTGAGTCTGGAAGATCCCCTGCAGAATGGCATGAAAACCCACTACAGTATTTTGCCTGGATTATCCCATGGACAGGGAAGTCTGGAGAGTCCATAGTGTCGCAAAGAGCTGGACACAAGTGAAGTGACTCAGTGTGCACATACACATGAGAAAATATGAATAACATAAAATCCCAAAAAGCAGAGCATGACTGGGTTGGATCAGGGAAAAAGACCCAGGTTGAAACAGTCAAGGTATTAATTCTAGTCAGAAACTACCTCTATAAAATTCCTTTCTGAATATACTATGAATCTATTTTTAACTTCCCAGGAATTAAATTTACACAGATAAATTCTTTCTAATTCACTCATCTGTAACAAGACTAAAATACAGACTACTGTCAAAATAAATTCGGGTGGTACTTTTAAATAAGGTAAGGATAAAACAGACTATTTTACTTTGGGCACACAGCAGATTTTATTTTTTCCTGCTTTTTTTAATTTTATTTTTTCTTTAAGCATTAACAACACATGTAATGTGTGATCACGATCCATTGTCTTCAAGCAGGCATTTCTTTTACTCGTGTTTCTTTTATTAATAGTGAAACTAAACATACTTTTAAAAATTGAAATGCCTTCCCACCCCCAAATTTGCAATTGCCTGTCAATGTATTTACTATTTTATATATCACTGTTTTCATTGATTTATAAAATTATTTTATGTATTAAAAATATATGTTCCTTGCCTATTACTTGTCACTAACATATCATCTCAAATAGCCATTTGAATTTCTAATTTACCATTATAAAACCATGCTGCAAAAGAATACTACTTCCATTCAAGATACACTTGACCCATGAACAATGCAAGTGTGAACTGCTAATGCCCACTTATTGCGGATGCCTGTCAAGACTGTACACTGTAGAGTTCATGACTGATTGAATCTGTGGATGCAGAGATACCAAGAATATGGAGGCTGACTATAAATTATACAAGGATTAACCTCTAGATGTTCCAAGTCAACTGTATATGGATCAGGAGAAAAACTGAAGGCTCCCCAGGTGGTACTAGTGGTAAAGAACCCTCCTGCCAATGCAATAGATGTAAGAGACTGAGTTCAGTCCCTGAGTCTGGAAGATCCCCTGCAGAATGGCATGAAAACCCACTACAGTATTTTGCCTGGATTATCCCATGGACAGGGAAGTCTGGAGAGTCCATAGTGTCGCAAAGAGCTGGACACAAGTGAAGTGACTCAGTGTGCACATACACATGAGAAAAATATGAATAACATAAAATCCCAAAAAGCAGAGCATGACTGGGTTGGATCAGGGAAAAAGACCCAGGTTGAAACAGTCAAGGTATTAATTCTAGTCAGAAACTACCTCTATAAAATTCCTTTCTGAATATACTATGAATCTATTTTTAACTTCCCAGGAATTAAATTTACACAGATAAATTCTTTCTAATTCACTCATCTGTAACAAGACTAAAATACAGACTACTGTCAAAATAAATTCGGGTGGTACTTTTAAATAAGGTAAGGATAAAACAGACTATATGTCACAAACCCCAACAAAGGCATTACCACAGTTTCCAAATCAGCTTGGTACCAGAGCAATTATTTCCTATGATACAAGTATGTACATAACTTACTCAACACTCTAACCCAGTGCTATATACATAGTGTAGGTCACCAGAGAAACAGCACCAACATTACCTAGGAACTTGTCAGAAATGCACCATCTTCCTTCCACCCTGAAGGCAGAAACTGTGAAGGTGGAGCCCAGCAATCTGTTTGACAATACAATGTTATGGACTGAATGTTTCATATCTGTATGTTGAAGCCCTAATCCCCATTGAGAGGGTGTTTGTAGGTAAGGCCTTTGAAAGGTCATGAGAATAAGGCCCTCATGAATAGGATTAGTGAGAGACAGATTACAGAGAGAGATGATCTCTCCATTGTGTGAGGATGCTTCAAGAAGGCAGCTGTCTTCAAGAGAGCTCTCACAAGGAATGGGGCTGGCAGGCACTTTGATAGTAGAGTTCTTAACCTCCAGAACTCTGATAAATAAATATGTGCTGTTAAAGCTACCCTTTCTATGGCATTCTATTATAGTAGCCCGAACTAAGACACAGAGCCTCAAATAATTCTGATACCACTAAAGACTAAGAGTCACTGAAATAACAATAACTAAAACATTTCTCAGTAGATTAAGGTGAATATTGAAAGTATAGGTCATAAATGAAATATGAATCTTCATTTTAACTTCAAAAATATACCTATATATTTTATAACAAAAAATTTCAAAATTTGGAATTTTGCCTACTATGTAAATTGCCTACTATGTAACAGTTCTGAAGTTAAAAAAATAGCACAATTCAACATCTACATGAGATTTATATAGCAGCTCCTCCTGGTGGCTTGGGATGTCTAATATTTTCCTAACAGGAAAATGCTCCTGGGGGAAAAAAATGCTACATATACAATATTTTTTACTTGGAATAATACAATGAAAACAATTGCTTTGATTTAAAGATCATCAACCTATTTGGTCAATTCAATTAATATACAGTGTATGTATTTAAAAGACATTAAAAAAAGGTTCCTAAAAATAAAGACACTGTCAAGAAGCTGATGATGATCAATGACTGAAACAAACTCCTGTTTAGCTAATTAGAACCACTGATGTGCAATAATGATGTGAGCTAAGAATATTTGCAGACTTCTTTAGGATGAAAAATGAAGTGAAAAGAGGCTGTCAAATCTGTACAAGTTTAAAGCTCCAATCACTTTTCCCAAGAGCACTACCCATTTAACCATTTAACATTGCTGTATTTAGCCCTAAAAAAAAAAGGGTGCTATATACATAGTGTAGGTCACCAGAGAAACAGCACCAACATTACCTAGGAACTTGTCAGAAATGCACCATCTTCCTTCCACCCTGAAGGCAGAAACTGTGAAGGTGGAGCCCAGCAATCTGTTTGACAATACAATGTTATGGACTGAATGTTTCATATCTGTATGTTGAAGCCCTAATCCCCATTGAGAGGGTGTTTGTAGGTAAGGCCTTTGAAAGGTCATGAGAATAAGGCCCTCATGAATAGGATTAGTGAGAGACAGATTACAGAGAGAGAGATGATCTCTCTCCATTGTGTGAGGATGCTTCAAGAAGGCAGCTGTCTTCAAGAGAGCTCTCACAAGGAATGGGGCTGGCAGGCACTTTGATAGTAGAGTTCTTAACCTCCAGAACTCTGATAAATAAATATGTGCTGTTAAAGCTACCCTTTCTATGGCATTCTATTATAGTAGCCCGAACTAAGACACAGAGCCTCAAATAATTCTGATACCACTAAAGACTAAGAGTCACTGAAATAACAATAACTAAAACATTTCTCAGTAGATTAAGGTGAATATTGAAAGTATAGGTCATAAATGAAATATGAATCTTCATTTTAACTTCAAAAATATACCTATATATTTTATAACAAAAAATTTCAAAATTTGGAATTTTGCCTACTATGTAAATTGCCTACTATGTAACAGTTCTGAAGTTAAAAAAATAGCACAATTCAACATCTACATGAGATTTATATAGCAGCTCCTCCTGGTGGCTTGGGATGTCTAATATTTTCCTAACAGGAAAATGCTCCTGGGGGAAAAAAATGCTACATATACAATATTTTTTACTTGGAATAATACAATGAAAACAATTGCTTTGATTTAAAGATCATCAACCTATTTGGTCAATTCAATTAATATACAGTGTATGTATTTAAAAGACATTAAAAAAAGGTTCCTAAAAATAAAGACACTGTCAAGAAGCTGATGATGATCAATGACTGAAACAAACTCCTGTTTAGCTAATTAGAACCACTGATGTGCAATAATGATGTGAGCTAAGAATATTTGCAGACTTCTTTAGGATGAAAAATGAAGTGAAAAGAGGCTGTCAAATCTGTACAAGTTTAAAGCTCCAATCACTTTTCCCAAGAGCACTACCCATTTAACCATTTAACATTGCTGTATTTAGCCACACAAATTACCACGACTTTTTGCCATTTTTCTAAACTCAAAAATCTGAGAAATTATTCTAAATCATTAAGAAATAAAATTTTACTGTGTTATAGACCATGCCATATATTATACAATATGACAGGAACATGTTTTCTGGGTTTGAGCCCATTTTTAATGAGATGTCAAAAATGAAATATTAGAGTCTAAAAGAAACATTTAACTGTAAATGAGGCACTAATATTGGTCTGAATTAGAAAACCAAGAAAATAAAAAAGCAAAACTCACTGACATTGATTACTTTTAATTAACTAATAACACTGATGCAAAAAAAAATTAACATTGTATTAACATTTTCTTTAAGAACAGAATCTATTAAAATGTACATTTTATTCTTATTAAGGGTTTATCATTTAAATGCACTCTCAATTTATACTTAGTGTTAACATTCTAAAAAACTATCACTAATAAAAATGGAAGTTTAGGGAAATGAGAATTATACCATTACAAGTTATTTATTCTTTTATCCATAAACTGTTTTATAACTATTTTCTGTTTTCAATATATATAATAAATTACTAGAATGCGATGGATGAATAATACAATAAAAAGATAACTTGAAAAAGAGAAAAACTTTAAAACTTAAAATGAATATTTTTCAAACACATTTATTCCACAGTAAAAACAGCTTTAGAAAAAAGCTAATATTCTGAATGAAAAGAGATTACTAAATCAGCAAATCCTAATGTACATAAAATCTGTGGTATTAAATATTTTAAAGGTCCAAGTATACTTGAAATTTCTATTTCTGTCTAAGATCAGAAGTTAATTTTTATTACCTAATCTAGAATGTCTATTATATTTTGTTTTTCAAGAAAAAAAAATACATTTAGTCCAGAGGTTAAGACTACTCTGCATAACTAATGCAGGGGCACAGGTTCAATTCCTGGTCAGAAAACTAAGATCCCACATCTGTGATCCCACATCCCACGGAACAGCCAAAATATAAAATAAAAATAAACTCTAAACAAACAAACTCTATGTGAAAGTCAAAACTTGTACTGGAAGAGTCTGCCTGAGACAAGAAACACTATTCTTTTTACCCTGTTCGATCAGGTAGCTCCAAACTAGAACAAAGAATAGAATTAGACTACAACATCTGAATCTGAATTTGTAAAATTACAGAGTACTGACAAACTCTTTAAACAAAGAAACAAGTTAAGAGAACGTAACAGCTGATTTAATACATGACTAAATAACATACAGATATCCTTTCTCATTTAATGTAATTTCTAAATACACAAAGGTGAAACTCAAAACAAAATCTTCTTTATTTTATAGTTGGAAATAATAACCCTATCTAGTTCCTTATTTTCCTGTTCCCTTTTTTAAAATCACATGCCCAGTTACTTCTGCAAATACTCAATATTTATTATCTAAAACATATATAAAAGAATTAGAAAAGAATTGTGTATTATGTCTTTTATAATCGTGAAAATATTTTTTACCCAGAATCAAAAACTCTCTTAAAGTGTTCAAAAATACCAGCACTTCAGAACAGACTGTTTTAACATCTGCACATCACCAGGGTTGCCTCCAAGGATTTTTAAATGATGCCTGCCTGTGCTGAATAAAGTGCTAACTTGCACCTTGCATTTCAAACTGTGTCCTGAGCAGCCATCCAGTTGGTACAACACCAGCTGAATTCCCACAGGCCACTGTTCACTCAGGCTTGACTGCAATTATCATGTCAATATTTTGTGCTCCGATATGCAGATATGCACACATGCAAGATGCATAATACCTCCTTCTCCATGGAATGTTGACTTATGTTCAATGTTCTGGGAATTGTTAATGAAACTAAAATGAACTTTCACCAAATGAAGACAATCACAATTATTTTCCCTTAAAATCAAAAATTATACTTGTCACCCTCTGCCATGCATATAAAGACTAATTTTTTTAAGTAACTATTCTTTACTAGAATTTCACAACCGTTTTTTTTTAAATCTCTTCATAAAAGTTAAAAGACTATTTGTCAAGCTTCTTGCATCTATATTAAGAGTTCAAATGTGTTTATTCATACTTTATTGCATGTTCCTTCACCTTAAACAGTCCAGTGCTTCCAATTAAACACCTTTCTATTAGATCCTTTGACCATCTTTCCATCCATCCACATCACTGCCTGGCATTCATGGCTGTCGCAACAGCCATGAAACAAGAAAATAACAAGAAAAGTGCTCTGCAAAAATATATTTATGTCCTGTGTGGAGCTGCCTAGCAGCACTGCTGCCAGATGGAAGAATTCTGGCAGCCACACTTCTGGGGTCTCCAACCAGCCATGCTACTACCATGCTCCAAAATGTAACCCTCTTGCAGGCTATGTTGGCTTAACACACATGGGACAATGTACAACCATACAGCAGCTGTGCAACCCATGTGTTTAGGAGTGGAATGGAGCAGAAGGGAGGTTTTCTCAATCATGAGAGTATATAATATAACCTTATAACAACAGTCTGCTTATTAAGCACCTAAACTTTAAATATAGACATAAATATGAGATAATCTCTCACCCTCTATGAGGTTAAATTTTTAAGCAAAAGGACTTCAAGGACATAGCATGCATATCCCAAACACACAAAAAATACTAAAAGTCATCCAACTTTGTAAATTCCATTTTATGGTTCATTTTTCAAGAATGAATTTTCATTTTGAAAAAGAGAATTCTTGAAAATGGAAGAGTACAAGAAAATAATTATTGAGAAGCCTATCAGATTATAAGTATAAAATGCTAAAAAGAAAGTAAAATATGTCTTTAAGATTTCTGCAAATATAAAGTATATAGATATAAAAACAAACAGCAAAATAAAGCAATACCTCTATAGGTTTCATTTGAAAATATATATGAAACAATAAAAAGTATTAACTTTGATGAACTCAAAATATCTTCAATTTGAGATTTAGATATATGTTTGAATTTCAGTATTTAACTTCAACGACAATGTATGGGGCTTTTTTTCTGACTTTTTTTTTTAAACTTTTATTTTACTTTTAACTTTTACAGAGTTTTGTTGTTTACAGATATGTATGTTCTCAGATTAGTCATATGTATATGCCCCCATCCCACAATGTATAGTCTTTTAATAATTAAAAATGCAATGTTAATAAACTATTACAGCATCAAAAAGGAGTTACTTTTGGAAGCCCATTATTTAGAAGATGTTAACTAGCTTTTCTCAAGACTCTCCAAAAACAAACTTAAAAGATACTTAAACAAGAGATGGAGATGATGATGATGATGACGATAATTACCATAATTTATTAACTCAAAATAACTTATTATTCTCATTTCACAAAAAAGAAAAGTAAGACATATGAAATTAACTATTCTGCCTCAATTCATACAAGCAAGCTGGTAAAGCCATGGTTCCAAACCAAGTAGTCCTGTCCACACTGCTGTGTTCTTAAACATGAATTATTAAAAATAACTTCTTTACAGATTATGAGTTCAGTATTAAGCAAGTTCCAATGAAAGATGTGACTTTTTCCCTGTCTTTAAACCTGTTAAATATTGAACCTCTGATTTTTCCATCCATAGAGATAAAAATATTCATCCTTCTAGTTTAGAGACTCTTCTGGAATGTGAGAATTTCCTGTGAATCCACGTTAAAATGCAGATACCCCATCTCATCATAAACCTTGATAAATCTCAACCTCATAGAGGTTATGAGTAAATAACAGCTCAAAAAACCCCTTAAAATAAGTGATCTACAACTCAGTGAAGAAAAATCGGTATAAATAAGCCTTTGCTCGATCTATGACTCCTCAATGATTAAAATTAAATGTGACATTTCCTATATACCCCTGATCAAAGTCTTGGCCACTTGAGAGAACGTTTTAAGTACTGATGCCAATTTTGAGTATCTACTACTAGAAAAGTTTCTAACTAGATACTTCTTTAATTCCTCAACAAACTCTTTTAAAAATCCTCTTAACAGACACAGTAACTGAGGCCTAGAGAATTTAAGTATGGAAGGAATGAAAATATTTGCAATTTAAATTCTAGTCTGCATGACTTCTAGGTCTGTATTCTCAACCATCTGTCATGCACTGAAACTTTGTGCTCCCCCCGCAAAGTTCATATGTGGACATGTAATGCCCAATGTGATGATATTTGAAGGTGCAGAATTGAGAACTAATTAAGTTATGAGAGTAACAATGAGCAATTTTCATATTGTATATGCCCCCATCCCACAATGTATAGTCTTTTAATAATTAAAAATGCAATGTTAATAAACTATTACAGCATCAAAAAGGAGTTACTTTTGGAAGCCCATTATTTAGAAGATGTTAACTAGCTTTTCTCAAGACTCTCCAAAAACAAACTTAAAAGATACTTAAACAAGAGATGGAGATGATGATGATGATGACGATAATTACCATAATTTATTAACTCAAAATAACTTATTATTCTCATTTCACAAAAAAGAAAAGTAAGACATATGAAATTAACTATTCTGCCTCAATTCATACAAGCAAGCTGGTAAAGCCATGGTTCCAAACCAAGTAGTCCTGTCCACACTGCTGTGTTCTTAAACATGAATTATTAAAAATAACTTCTTTACAGATTATGAGTTCAGTATTAAGCAAGTTCCAATGAAAGATGTGACTTTTTCCCTGTCTTTAAACCTGTTAAATATTGAACCTCTGATTTTTCCATCCATAGAGATAAAAATATTCATCCTTCTAGTTTAGAGACTCTTCTGGAATGTGAGAATTTCCTGTGAATCCACGTTAAAATGCAGATACCCCATCTCATCATAAACCTTGATAAATCTCAACCTCATAGAGGTTATGAGTAAATAACAGCTCAAAAACCTCTTAAAATAAGTGATCTACAACTCAGTGAAGAAAAATCGGTATAAATAAGCCTTTGCTCGATCTATGACTCCTCAATGATTAAAATTAAATGTGACATTTCCTATATACCCCTGATCAAAGTCTTGGCCACTTGAGAGAACGTTTTAAGTACTGATGCCAATTTTGAGTATCTACTACTAGAAAAGTTTCTAACTAGATACTTCTTTAATTCCTCAACAAACTCTTTTAAAAATCCTCTTAACAGACACAGTAACTGAGGCCTAGAGAATTTAAGTATGGAAGGAATGAAAATATTTGCAATTTAAATTCTAGTCTGCATGACTTCTAGGTCTGTATTCTCAACCATCTGTCATGCACTGAAACTTTGTGCTCCCCCCGCAAAGTTCATATGTTGACATGTAATGCCCAATGTGATGATATTTGAAGGTGCAGAATTGAGAACTAATTAAGTTATGAGAGTAGAGTCCTCGTGAATGAGATTGGTATCCTTAAACAGCAATGAAGATACCAGAGCTCTCTCCTCTTGCCACATGAGGCTATAAAAAGCAAAACCCTGCAAGCCAGAGAAGGATTCTCACTAGAACCTGACCACATGGTGGCACAGAACCTGATCCTGTACTTCCAGTCTTTTTTTTTTTTTTTTTTTGGCCTCTTTCATTGATTTTTTATTTATTTTCATCCATGTTTATTCTTCAGGCTATGTCGGCCTCCCACTGCAGTGGCCTCTCTCATTGCAGAGCACCGGCTCCAGAGCACTGGCTCATAATTGGGCATACTGATCCAGCGGCTCCGCAGCACATGGGATCTTCCCGGGCCAGGGACTGAACCGGTACTCGAGGCGGACTCTTTACCCACTGGACCACCAGGGAATCCTCGCTTCCAGTCTTAAAAGTAAGAAGTAAATGTTTGTTGTGTTAAGTCACCGATTTTACGGAATTTTGTTAAAATAGCCTAAGTTAAAAGACCATCTCTACCAACTGTCAATTTGAAAATTTCTGACATTAAAATTTAGTCTTAAATAGATTTCCAGAAATTCTGAATTTAGACAAACCTATTTTAGTAGATTCATGGGTAAATTACAATTCATATGTGAAAAACCTTTAATCAGAGAAAAATTAATCTTTTCATTTAACAAACAAACAAGATATTAAAACAGAATAAATGCAGGAAAGAGATCTTGTTTAGTTAATAAAGGTGATCAGGGAAGATAGCTCTAAAATAATGATCACATTTTTATTACCACTAGCTTCCTGCGAGACACTAATGTTTTTTCTTTTCTTTCCTGATCCTCTCTCCCCTCAAATAAGTAGAATTCTGTGCACATATTAGATACTCAAGCAATAATTCTGAACTAAATTAAAAGTATTTATTAAGCACCATTAGGTACACAAATTATACCACAATCTATATAAATCTAGAACTTAAAAAATCATTAGAAAAAAAAACAAATTTCAAGAAGACTAAAGACAATAAAAACATGTCAACTGAATGCTCTGGTATTTTGTTCTAGGATGGAGGAGCATATTTTACTTTATTTTTTAAAATATTCATTGGTGTTTAATTGATTGATGATTGCTTTGTAATACTGATTTGATTTGTCATACATCAACATGAATTAACCATAAATGTACATATGCCCCCTCCTTCTTGAATCTCCATCCCTCCTCCCGCCCATTCTCACCTTTTTAGGTTATTCCAGAGTCCCAATTTGAATTCCTGAGTCATACAGCAAATTACCTTTGGCTATCTACTTACATGTGTTAGTGTATATGTGATCGTGCTTTCCATACACAGCTGAATGCAGAGTTCCAGAAAATAGCAAGGAGAGATAAGAAAGCCTTCTTAAGTGAACAATGCAAAGAAATACAGGAAAACAACAGAATGGGAAAGACTAGAGATCTCTGCAAGAAAATTAGAGATACCAAGGGAACATTTCATGCAAAGATAGGCAAAATAAAGGACAGAAGTGATATGGACCTAACAGAAACAGAAAATCTTAAGAAGAGGTGGAAAGAATACACAGAAGTGATAATACTTTAAGTTAAAAGAAAACCATCTCTACCAACTGTCAATTTGAAAATTTCTGACATTAAAATTTAGTCTTAAATAGATTTCCAGAAATTCTGAATTTAGACAAACCTATTTTAGTAGATTCATGGGTAAATTACAATTCATATGTGAAAAACCTTTAATCAGAGAAAATTAATCTTTTCATTTAACAAACAAACAAGATATTAAAACAGAATAAATGCAGGAAAGAGATCTTGTTTAGTTAATAAAGGTGATCAGGGAAGATAGCTCTAAAATAATGATCACATTTTTATTACCACTAGCTTCCTGCGAGACACTAATGTTTTTTCTTTTCTTTCCTGATCCTCTCTCCCCTCAAATAAGTAGAATTCTGTGCACATATTAGATACTCAAGCAATAATTCTGAACTAAATTAAAAGTATTTATTAAGCACCATTAGGTACACAAATTATACCACAATCTATATAAATCTAGAACTTAAAAAATCATTAGAAAAAAAAACAAATTTCAAGAAGACTAAAGACAATAAAAACATGTCAACTGAATGCTCTGGTATTTTGTTCTAGGATGGAGGAGCATATTTTACTTTATTTTTTAAAATATTCATTGGTGTTTAATTGATTGATGATTGCTTTGTAATACTGATTTGATTTGTCATACATCAACATGAATTAACCATAAATGTACATATGCCCCCTCCTTCTTGAATCTCCATCCCTCCTCCCCCATTCTCACCTTTTTAGGTTATTCCAGAGTCCCAATTTGAATTCCTGAGTCATACAGCAAATTACCTTTGGCTATCTACTTACATGTGTTAGTGTATATGTGATCGTGCTTTCCATACACAGCTGAATGCAGAGTTCCAGAAAATAGCAAAAAGAGATAAGAAAGCCTTCTAAGTGAACAATGCAAAGAAATACAGGAAAACAACAGAATGGGAAAGACTAGAGATCTCTACAAGAAAATTAGAGATACCAAGGGAACATTTCATGCAAAGAAAGGCACAATAAAGGACAGAAGTGATATGGACCTAACAGAAACAGAAAATCTTAAGAAGAGGTGGAAAGAATACACAGAAGGACTACACAGAAAAAATCTTAATGAACCAGATGACCACGATGATGTGATCACTCACCTAGAGCCAAACATTTTAGAGTAGGAAGTCAAGTGGCCCCTAGGAAGCATTATTATGAACAAAACTAGTGGAGATGATGAAATTCCAGCTGAGCTATTCCAAATATTAAAAAATGATGCTGTTATAGTGCTACACTCCATAAGCCAGCAAATCTGGAAAACTCAGCAGTAGCCTCAGGACTGAAAAAGGTCAGTTTTCATTCCAATATCAAAGAAAGGCAAAGCCAGAGAATGTTCAAATTACCACACCATTGCAGTCATTTCACATACTAGCAAAGTAATGCTTAAAATCCTCTCAGCTAGGCTTCAACAGTATGTGAACAGAGAACTTCCAGATGTACATCTGGATTTAGAAAAGGCAGAGGAACCAGAGATCAAATTGCCAACATTCGCTGGATCATAGAAAGAGCAAGGGAATTCCAGAAAAACATCTACTTCTGCTTCACTGGCTACGCTAAAGCCTTTGACTGTGTGGATCACAACAAACTGGAAAACTCTGAAAGAGATGGGAATGCAAGACCCCCTTACCTGCCTCCTGATAAACCCGTATGCAGGACAAGAAGCAGCAGTTAGAATTGGACATGGGACAATGTACTGGTTCCAAACGGGGAAAGCAGTACGTCAAGGCTGTATACTGTCACCCTGCTCATTTAATTTATATGCAGAGTACATCGTGTAAAATGCCGGGCTGAATTAAAGCACAAACTGGATTCAAACACGCACAATGAAGTGATGGAAGAACAGACATGGACAGTAGACATATGGACATTGTGGGGAATGAACAGTGGGTGGGAGGTGTAAAGGAAGTAGCATGAAAACCTATACTATCATATGTAAAAAAAATAGCTATCGTCATTGCTCTGTGGGAAAGGGGGATCCTGCAGGGGTGCTGTGTGATGGCCTGGAGGGGTGGGATGGGGGGGATATACATATGACTAATCTGGGAACATACATATCTGTAAACAACAAAACTTTGTAAAAGTAAAAAGTAAAATAAATATTAAAAAATAAAAAGATTACTAGGAGATACATAATTAACCCCAGATATGCAGATGACATCATCCTTATGGCAGAAAGCAAAAAGGAACTAAAGAGCCTCTTGATGAACGTGAAAGAGAAGAGTGAAAAAGCTGGCCTAAAACCAACTCTACATTCAAAAACTGAAGATCATGGCATCTGGTCATGGCAAAAAGACGGACAAACAATGCAAACAGTGACAGATTTTATTTTCTTGGGCTCCAAGATCACTCACTGCAGATGGTGACTGCAGCCATGAAATTAAAAGACACTTGCTCCTTGGAATAAAAGTTATGACAAACCTAGACAGCGTATTCAAAAGCAGAGACATCACTTCACCGACAAAAGTCCATATAGTCAAAGCTATGGTTTTCCCAGTACTCATGTAAGGATATGAGAGTTGGACCATGGGAGAGTTGAGAGTTGGACTCAACCTAAAGAAGGCTGAGCGCTGAAGAATTGATGCCTTTGAACTGTGGTGCTGGAGAAGGCTCCTGAGAGTCCCTTGGACTGCAAGAAGATCAAACCAGCCAATCCTAAAGGAAATCAACCCTGAATTGAAGCTGAAGCTCCAATACTTTGGCCACCTGATTCGAACAGACAACTCACTGGAAAAAGAGTCTGATGTTGGAAAAAATAGAAGGAAAAAGGAGAATGGGACAAAAGAGGACAAAATGGTTGGATAGTGTAACTGAGTCAATGGACATGAGTCTGAGCAGGCTCCAGGAGACGGTGAGGTACAGGGCAGCCTTGTGTGTCGTAGTCCATGAGGTCGCAAAGAGTCAGACATGATTGAGCAACTGAACTGAACCAAACTGAGTATATATGTATCCATGCTACTCTGGGAGAGCATATTTTAAAAGAAAGAAACAATCATCTTAAGAAGCAAAGATACAAGGACAATATTATATTTCCGTGTTGGCCCAATAAATCAAGTATTTTTTGTTTCTATCAATACTATAGTCCAAAATTATGATTAGGTATAGTTATATACCCTCAGTCATTCATATGACCTCTGCAACAGATCTATTAATAGATCTTCCATTGACTACTTGTTTAAATCCAACTCCTTGAATTCACCATGAAACATACTCAAATTTTAATCTTAAATTTAAGATTCCTAACTTAATCTTAAATGGAATAAAATACCACTAAGTAATAAATGTACTTTATTTCTCAGAGTTCAAAGGCATTGAGGCTGGACCCTAAAAAAAAAGAGCCTCTTGATGAACGTGAAAGAGAAGAGTGAAAAGCTGGCCTAAAACCAACTCTACATTCAAAAACTGAAGATCATGGCATCTGGTCATGGCAAAAAGACGGACAAACAATGCAAACAGTGACAGATTTTATTTTCTTGGGCTCCAAGATCACTCACTGCAGATGGTGACTGCAGCCATGAAATTAAAAGACACTTGCTCCTTGGAATAAAAGTTATGACAAACCTAGACAGCGTATTCAAAAGCAGAGACATCACTTCACCGACAAAAGTCCATATAGTCAAAGCTATGGTTTTCCCAGTACTCATGTAAGGATATGAGAGTTGGACCATGGGAGAGTTGAGAGTTGGACTCAACCTAAAGAAGGCTGAGCGCTGAAGAATTGATGCCTTTGAACTGTGGTGCTGGAGAAG
The DNA here is from genome assembly GCA_022376925.1 of Tragulus kanchil. Classification (NCBI taxonomy): domain Eukaryota; kingdom Metazoa; phylum Chordata; class Mammalia; order Artiodactyla; family Tragulidae; genus Tragulus; species Tragulus kanchil. The sequence goes on from JAIOJX010000023.1 coordinate 123,767,444, forward strand.
GCTCCTGAGAGTCCCTTGGACTGCAAGAAGATCAAACCAGCCAATCCTAAAGGAAATCAACCCTGAATTGAAGCTGAAGCTCCAATACTTTGGCCACCTGATTCGAACAGACAACTCACTGGAAAAAGAGTCTGATGTTGGAAAAAATAGAAGGAAAAAGGAGAATGGGACAAAAGAGGACAAAATGGTTGGATAGTGTAACTGAGTCAATGGACATGAGTCTGAGCAGGCTCCAGGAGACGGTGAGGTACAGGGCAGCCTTGTGTGTCGTAGTCCATGAGGTCGCAAAGAGTCAGACATGATTGAGCAACTGAACTGAACCAAACTGAGTATATATGTATCCATGCTACTCTGGGAGAGCATATTTTAAAAGAAAGAAACAATCATCTTAAGAAGCAAAGATACAAGGACAATATTATATTTCCGTGTTGGCCCAATAAATCAAGTATTTTTTGTTTCTATCAATACTATAGTCCAAAATTATGATTAGGTATAGTTATATACCCTCAGTCATTCATATGACCTCTGCAACAGATCTATTAATAGATCTTCCATTGACTACTTGTTTAAATCCAACTCCTTGAATTCACCATGAAACATACTCAAATTTTAATCTTAAATTTAAGATTCCTAACTTAATCTTAAATGGAATAAAATACCACTAAGTAATAAATGTACTTTATTTCTCAGAGTTCAAAGGCATTGAGGCTGGCTCCATTTTCCTGTACTAATCTACTTAGAAAAGACATTTTTAAAATCTAGGATCTTAAAATAAATGCAGATCACATTAATTTGTTTTCTTTTTTCTTAAGTGACAAGCATTTTCTTCAGTAATACTCAAGTGAAAGCTGATTTTCTCTTTAGGGAGTGGTTAAAAACAGGAACTCTGAAACTATACTGCTTGATTTCAAATTCTGATTCTACCACCCATTAGCCCTTTGAGCTTCAGTAAATTACCTATACTTCACTGTGGTTCATTTCCTTGATGTATAAAATAATAATAATAATACAGTTTGCCTCATAGGACTACTGTAGGAATTCAGTTAATACATGGAATGCACTAAGAACTCTGTGTGGCCCATAATAAACACCTGATAAATATAAACTATTATCAAATGATTGTTCTATGATGTATTAAACTGTGATCACATGGAAATGAAGATATATAATAGTACACAAAATAATACTTTTCACATAGTTCTGAATATACTTTCTTATAAATGCAACATTTTTAAAACCATTTCAATCACTGTACAATTCAATCCAGTGGGCAATTATCTTTAAGGATCAACCAGGAATATTCTTTCTTTATTACAAGACAATAACTGACCCCAATAGTTTTAATTATTTTCCTTTAAACCTCCCCACAATAAAATTCATATTTTTCTTTTCTATTATTCATACTACTTTATAGAGTAATGATGCACCCATTTAAATCCCATTTATTGTTACATCTTAATATTTTATTCACTCACTACTTCTCCTTGTATTCTAGGTGTTTGCCAACTTGGTGCACAATATTATATTTCCGTGTTGGCCCAATAAATCAAGTATTTTTTGTTTCTATCAATACTATAGTCCAAAATTATGATTAGGTATAGTTATATACCCTCAGTCATTCATATGACCTCTGCAACAGATCTATTAATAGATCTTCCATTGACTACTTGTTTAAATCCAACTCCTTGAATTCACCATGAAACATACTCAAATTTTAATCTTAAATTTAAGATTCCTAACTTAATCTTAAATGGAATAAAATACCACTAAGTAATAAATGTACTTTATTTCTCAGAGTTCAAAGGCATTGAGGCTGGCTCCATTTTCCTGTACTAATCTACTTAGAAAAGACATTTTTAAAATCTAGGATCTTAAAATAAATGCAGATCACATTAATTTGTTTTCTTTTTTCTTAAGTGACAAGCATTTTCTTCAGTAATACTCAAGTGAAAGCTGATTTTCTCTTTAGGGAGTGGTTAAAAACAGGAACTCTGAAACTATACTGCTTGATTTCAAATTCTGATTCTACCACCCATTAGCCCTTTGAGCTTCAGTAAATTACCTATACTTCACTGTGGTTCATTTCCTTGATGTATAAAATAATAATAATAATACAGTTTGCCTCATAGGACTACTGTAGGAATTCAGTTAATACATGGAATGCACTAAGAACTCTGTGTGGCCCATAATAAACACCTGATAAATATAAACTATTATCAAATGATTGTTCTATGATGTATTAAACTGTGATCACATGGAAATGAAGATATATAATAGTACACAAAATAATACTTTTCACATAGTTCTGAATATACTTTCTTATAAATGCAACATTTTTAAAAACCATTTCAATCACTGTACAATTCAATCCAGTGGGCAATTATCTTTAAGGATCAACCAGGAATATTCTTTCTTTATTACAAGACAATAACTGACCCCAATAGTTTTAATTATTTTCCTTTAAACCTCCCCACAATAAAATTCATATTTTTCTTTTCTATTATTCATACTACTTTATAGAGTAATGATGCACCCATTTAAATCCCATTTATTGTTACATCTTAATATTTTATTCACTCACTACTTCTCCTTGTATTCTAGGTGTTTGCCAACTTGGTGCACAAAACCTATGTATTCAATCATTTTTCTATGAAGTCTCCACTGTAAATACATTTCTATCAAGGAAAAATGCCAAATACACTGTCCCTTTATCTCATCATTATTATATCTTTCTTATGAAACTTTGCTTATCATACAAGGTCAAAAAGAATTCTATATTTTGAAACAGAAAAAGTAGTTAGGACACTAATCATGCTGGAATTCCATATAAAACAGTAATAAACATTAGAAGAGAATGATTTAATTATAGCACCCAAGAATAAGTGCCAAGGTTCCCAGGGGAGCTGTAGCAAACATAGGGCCTGTTGGATATTTTAAATAAGGGAAACACGGCAATACTTGACAGCTGTTGGACACTGCAGAATCTACTAGCTAAAGGATGTCCAGAGTTTCAATGTCAGATTGCACTACATTCCTCTTGTGGCATCATGTCCTTATAAAGGTAGGTGTTTGACACCCTCTGTAATAAGAATCAAGTTTAGAGCAAAAAACAAAGGGAAACAAGAAATGAGGATGACAGCATCCTATCTGATGCCAAGGTTTGAGAAATATATCTAGTACCCAAAAATCTCACACATCCTGTAACAAATAATGATGTCTATCAAAGAATTAAATTACTTTAATCCATATGTATATTTTTAACGATTATTAAACTGTTAGGACACACATACTTAATTGATAGTACTCTCAGATATTTCTCTTTAAGTACCACAAAAATATTACTGAGATAATAAAAGCACTATGAACTGAGACAATTTGGGAACCTATCAGTTAATATCTACAGAAAACAATTCTCTTATTTAAATGACTATCAATCACTGTACAATTCAATCCAGTGGGCAATTATCTTTAAGGATCAACCAGGAATATTCTTTCTTTATTACAAGACAATAACTGACCCCAATAGTTTTAATTATTTTCCTTTAAACCTCCCCACAATAAAATTCATATTTTTCTTTTCTATTATTCATACTACTTTATAGAGTAATGATGCACCCATTTAAATCCCATTTATTGTTACATCTTAATATTTTATTCACTCACTACTTCTCCTTGTATTCTAGGTGTTTGCCAACTTGGTGCACAAAACCTATGTATTCAATCATTTTCTATGAAGTCTCCACTGTAAATACATTTCTATCAAGGAAAAATGCCAAATACACTGTCCCTTTATCTCATCATTATTATATCTTTCTTATGAAACTTTGCTTATCATACAAGGTCAAAAAGAATTCTATATTTTGAAACAGAAAAAGTAGTTAGGACACTAATCATGCTGGAATTCCATATAAAACAGTAATAAACATTAGAAGAGAATGATTTAATTATAGCACCCAAGAATAAGTGCCAAGGTTCCCAGGGGAGCTGTAGCAAACATAGGGCCTGTTGGATATTTTAAATAAGGGAAACACGGCAATACTTGACAGCTGTTGGACACTGCAGAATCTACTAGCTAAAGGATGTCCAGAGTTTCAATGTCAGATTGCACTACATTCCTCTTGTGGCATCATGTCCTTATAAAGGTAGGTGTTTGACACCCTCTGTAATAAGAATCAAGTTTAGAGCAAAAAACAAAGGGAAACAAGAAATGAGGATGACAGCATCCTATCTGATGCCAAGGTTTGAGAAATATATCTAGTACCCAAAAATCTCACACATCCTGTAACAAATAATGATGTCTATCAAAGAATTAAATTACTTTAATCCATATGTATATTTTTAACGATTATTAAACTGTTAGGACACACATACTTAATTGATAGTACTCTCAGATATTTCTCTTTAAGTACCACAAAAATATTACTGAGATAATAAAAGCACTATGAACTGAGACAATTTGGGAACCTATCAGTTAATATCTACAGAAAACAATTCTATTATTTAAATGACTATCATAATGTGTCAACAGTTATTAATTACAACAGTAACAGATATCTTTATGAAAAAGTCTCTCAACTTGGAAGTACTTTTTAATTCCTATAATTACAATTCTACTCAGTCTCACTCAACTTTAATCTCACCTCATCCTATGATATCCTAAGCATTTGAGCAGGCTCATACATTGCTCTTCGAGTCTAAAACTGTAGGAGTGTTAAGAATATAAAAACTTAGGTAATAAGAAGTATGTCACATGCCCTCAAGGCTAAACACAGATGTTTGCCCCAAATTTTTAACCACTAAGAATTTCCAGGTACAGTCATTACCTACATCAATCAACTGACTTCATTGCAAAGAGGATTATCTGAAATTTTGAATAAAAAAGATTCTTGAATTGTTTTATATCTGGTACTTTAATAGAAAGTTAAACTTGCAATGTGAAAAAATCCAACGAAGACAATTAAGCTAATCAGATTTTTAAAAAATCTCTCTTGGCACAACTTGAATTTTTTATTAAGTTACTATCTGTTCAGAATGTATTATATACTTTAAATTGTCTGAGTTTGGGGGTCATTTCTCACCATAAAACTGAGTTGACTTCTGCTTCCAACCACAGGGGTTTCCCTGTTGGCTCAGACAGTAAAGAATCTGCCTACAATGTGGGAGATCCAGGTTTTTGATTCCTGGGTCAGGAAGATCCCCTAGAGAAGAGAATGGCAACCCACTCCAGTATTCTTGCTTGGAGAATTCCATGGAGAGAGGAGCCTGGAAGGCCATACATAGTCCATGGGGTTGCAAAGAGTCAAACACAGTTGAGATTGACTAACATTTCACTTTCTTCCAACCACAGAGATACAGCCACAAAATTATCCTAGTGCCTTAAGAAACTTAAAAACTGTACAAAACATACAGAGTATTTTCAGACACTGGACAGAAAGCGAAGGACAGTGATCCCTTAAGGAAGGAAACTAACGAGGTATGCTGTATGACTGCTACATTTCAATAACTACAGGCAGTTTCCAAGCTACAATGAAGGAAGGGATACCCAGAGCTCAGGGTCTCATTAAGCGGAGGAGACACTAACTGGAGTTCAGGAAAGTCAAAGTACATAGAATTTGTGAGACATGATACTGGAGGAGAGAGTTGTACTGAGAGGACACCAGAGGGTTCCTACTTGAGTACTGATATGACTATACCAGAGAGGACGGTACTCCAGGCAAGGGAAAGAATCACTGGAAAGCAATAGATTGAACAATTTCTAGAGGCTATAGAGAGCTAAAAATAGTTCATGTTACCATCAGTCCAAGAGGAACAACTGTTTAATCTATACAGTATAAGACAGAGTTCCCACATGGCCATGTGTTAATAGTGGAACTAAATTCGCACTACACAGGAAGAAATGCTTCTCTGTAATCTGTGCTAGGGGCTTCCCAGATGGCACAGTCAGTAAAGAATCTGCCTGTCAATGCAGGAGACACAAAAACCACAGGCTTGATCCCTGGGTTGGGGCAATTCCCGGAGTAAGAAATGGCAACCCTCTCCAGTATTCTTGCCTGGAAAATTCCATGGACAGAGGAGCCTGGAGGGCTCATGGGGTTAACAGTCAGTTGTGACTGAGCACACACGCAATCTATCTAGGCTAACAAAATCTCAAAAAGACAAAACTGAACTACAAGTAACATAACTGCATGTAAGAAAAAGTCCAATTTGGGGAGGAGTGGGGTGGGCGGGCCACTTCTATTGGTCTTTCATTTATCTATTTTCATCCATCTTTGCTCATTGGCCCGTGTGGGCCTCCCATCGCAGTGACCTCTATTGTCGCAGAGCACCAGCTCTGGGCACATGCACTCCAGAGTTCCAGCTCGGTAATTGGACACATCGGTCCAGCCACTCTGCAGCACATGGGATCTTCCCAGGCCAGGGATTGAACCTGCACCCCTTGCACTGCAAGGTGGTGTCCTTTCCCCCTGGACCACCAGGGAAGACCAAGAAAACGTCCAATATTTTTAAAGCATACAACAACCATCAAACACACAAAAAAATTCCACTGTCCAGAATTCAGTCAAAAATTAGCAGCCATGCAAAGAAAAACTCATGATCCATAATGCAGAGAAATATCAATGATTTAGATAATGAAATCAGGAAATCAAAGAACCTTAAATGCCTATGATTAAGTAGACTCAAGATTTTAAAGGAAACCATGACTATAACAAACAGAAATGGAGTACGTATTGAAAAAAAACTTAAGAACTTTCAAAACTAAAAATTTCAGTGTGTGAAATGACAAACATATTAGAAGGGCTTAACAGGAGATAAGATAGCACATAAGAAATCTCATAAAACTAGAAGTTGTTTAAAATAAAGCTGAAGTATTTTCGATGCCTAACCTTTTAGCCAAACTACTTGGTCTTATTTATGAATATCACAGTATTTTTCAAACAATAATTTTAAAGCAACACTGTGTTTATCTGGGTAATTAATTAACAATTGACTACACAGGAAGAAATGCTTCTCTGTAATCTGTGCTAGGGCTTCCCAGATGGCACAGTCAGTAAAGAATCTGCCTGTCAATGCAGGAGACACAAAAACCACAGGCTTGATCCCTGGGTTGGGGCAATTCCCGGAGTAAGAAATGGCAACCCTCTCCAGTATTCTTGCCTGGAAAATTCCATGGACAGAGGAGCCTGGAGGGCTCATGGGGTTAACAGTCAGTTGTGACTGAGCACACACGCAATCTATCTAGGCTAACAAAATCTCAAAAAGACAAAACTGAACTACAAGAAACATAACTGCATGTAAGAAAAAGTCCAATTTGGGGAGGAGTGGGGGTGGGCGGGCCACTTCTATTGGTCTTTCATTTATCTATTTTCATCCATCTTTGCTCATTGGCCCGTGTGGGCCTCCCATCGCAGTGACCTCTATTGTCGCAGAGCACCAGCTCTGGGCACATGCACTCCAGAGTTCCAGCTCGGTAATTGGACACATCGGTCCAGCCACTCTGCAGCACATGGGATCTTCCCAGGCCAGGGATTGAACCTGCACCCCTTGCACTGCAAGGTGGTGTCCTTTCCCCCTGGACCACCAGGGAAGACCAAGAAAACGTCCAATATTTTTAAAGCATACAACAACCATCAAACACACAAAAAAATTCCACTGTCCAGAATTCAGTCAAAAATTAGCAGCCATGCAAAGAAAAACTCATGATCCATAATGCAGAGAAATATCAATGATTTAGATAATGAAATCAGGAAATCAAAGAACCTTAAATGCCTATGATTAAGTAGACTCAAGATTTTAAAGGAAACCATGACTATAACAAACAGAAATGGAGTACGTATTGAAAAAAAACTTAAGAACTTTCAAAACTAAAAATTTCAGTGTGTGAAATGACAAACATATTAGAAGGGATTAACAGGAGATAAGATAGCACATAAGAAATCTCATAAAACTAGAAGTTGTTTAAAATAAAGCTGAAGTATTTTCGATGCCTAACCTTTTAGCCAAACTACTTGGTCTTATTTATGAATATCACAGTATTTTTCAAACAATAATTTTAAAGCAACACTGTGTTTATCTGGGTAATTAATTAACAATTCTCATCAGAGGAAGAAAATGTAATTTGAAAGGAATGCTATACTGAAATAACTCTAATTTTTTTTAGAAAGTATAAATGTATTAGACATAAATATAATTTTTTTTAATTATTAAACTTTGTTTTAACCTCAACATGAAAAACATGCTCCATAACACATGCCCTCAAAGTAGAAATGAACTAATCTTCAGAATTTCTCTTAGAAACACAAATAAGAAATCTACAGATGTGATCATTTTATTCATACACAATTTTTTTTATTAATTAAGGTTCAGATGATTTACAATATTGTGTTAGCTTCAGGTGCAAAGAAATGTGATTCAGGTTTTTTTTTCAGATTATATTTCACCATAGGTTATTACAAGATAATCCTTTATGCTATACAGTAAATCATTCTTGCTTATCTTTTATATGTATGAATGTATCTGTTAAACACATATTCCTAATTTGTCATTCCTTCTTTCCCTACCCTCTTTGGCAACCATAAGCTTATTTTTCTATGTTTCTGTGTCTATTTCTGTTTTGTATATAGATATATTTGCATTATTCTTAGAGTTCACATATAACTGATATCAAATAATATTGGCCTTTCTCCAACTTACTTCACTAAATATAGATACAGTGTATGTTATAATAAATATTTATATTCATGTTTATATAAGTTAAAAATTCAAATTTCAAAATAGCAAGAATTTCATCTACACATATACATACTTGATAATTTTTCAAGAAATAAGTTCATCTATGATTCCGAGGATCATTTTATTGGTGAAATTAATACTTTAAAGATATATCAAAATATCTGTTTTTAAAATTAGTTATAATATTAATGTCTACAGAAACTCAGTTTAATCCAAAGCATGAGATGATCATTTTGGGTCATATTTTGCCTTTCATATGCTATCATAAATCAGATTATTTCATGACCTCAATGTGATACTTCAAAAAGTTCACTATTTTTCCATTTCAACCAGAAGTTATTTACTTTACACCTGACTGGTTCTTAAGCAGACTTAGATACTATCTTTCACATGTTAGGTGCATTTCTTCTCTGGTGAAAATAAACATATCTGAATATTAAAGGAAAATATAAATAATATTATCTTTGCTATGCAAATTAGAAAAGCCTTTGGGATAAAACGAGGCCTCCAGGTATTTTAAAATAAGCAGATGCAGAAGTGTACTTCATGTTCAGTTTACTTCTTAACTACTTTAAATGCTATTGATCTCAGCATTGTTTATATATAATTATATCTAGCTCATTTTCCTTTGAAACATTTATTTTGATGATAACGTGAAAATTTACCAAAGACATTGAAAGGAATAGGAAAGTCTCTATCAGTGTTACTGAGTGGCCAAAAATTAATGTCATGGTCTCGTGTAAACATTTTAAAGTTACCGTAATTGTTTATATTTTCTAGTGCTTGAGATTTTATTTGAACATTTACATGTCTTTTAATTTTTTAGAAAGAAGAAACACCTGTTGATAAGGTAATTTTTAATGCTATAAGATAGTTTTGATTCAAAATTTTAATACACAGCAAAGCACTATAATCCCACTCAGTAAGTTTCTGTGATCCGTTCTTTTGGCCAGTTTATATTCTCCTCAGTAACATTATAAATTATATATAAATTTATTAAAATAATGAGGATTACTCAGTGCTATTTCCAAAGATGACAGACTGTATATGCCTGCCATTCATGAGTATGATATAGTTTAGATTTATAGATGGTCTTAAAACTTTTAGATTCATTTACTAATTATAAATTTATTATTATAACCTTCCTAAACCAACCAACAAACAAAAAACCTGAATGATAATTCCCAGTGGCAGGACTTGAAGTCTACATTTAATGCTAGAATTCTGGGATAAAAATGCCCACACAGATGAAGATAAGATAATTTGAAGACAAAGATCCCCAGATTATAATTAATGATCTAGTTCACTTGACTTTATGAGTAACTACATCAATTTTATAGATGCTGAATATATTCCAGTTGGGACCCTCCTATTATAATCCACATAATTCTGTCCAACTGAATAAAGCTCTAGGGCAAATAGGCTCTCTCACAACTGAAAATAAAACAATATTTTTTAAAAATTTTAGATACTATCTTTCACATGTTAGGTGCATTTCTTCTCTGGTGAAAATAAACATATCTGAATATTAAAGGAAAATATAAATAATATTATCTTTGCTATGCAAATTAGAAAAGCCTTTGGGATAAAACGAGGCCTCCAGGTATTTTAAAATAAGCAGATGCAGAAGTGTACTTCATGTTCAGTTTACTTCTTAACTACTTTAAATGCTATTGATCTCAGCATTGTTTATATATAATTATATCTAGCTCATTTTCCTTTGAAACATTTATTTTTGATGATAACGTGAAAATTTACCAAAGACATTGAAAGGAATAGGAAAGTCTCTATCAGTGTTACTGAGTGGCCAAAAATTAATGTCATGGTCTCGTGTAAACATTTTAAAGTTACCGTAATTGTTTATATTTTCTAGTGCTTGAGATTTTATTTGAACATTTACATGTCTTTTAATTTTTTAAAAAGAAGAAACACCTGTTTATAAGGTAATTTTTAATGCTATAAGATAGTTTTGATTCAAAATTTTAATACACAGCAAAGCACTATAATCCCACTCAGTAAGTTTCTGTGATCCGTTCTTTTGGCCAGTTTATATTCTCCTCAGTAACATTATAAAGGTATAAATTTATTAAAATAATGAGGATTACTCAGTGCTATTTCCAAAGATGACAGACTGTATATGCCTGCCATTCATGAGTATGATATAGTTTAGATTTATAGATGGTCTTAAAACTTTTAGATTCATTTACTAATTATAAATTTATTATTATAACCTTCCTAAACCAACCAACAAACAAAAAACCTGAATGATAATTCCCAGTGGCAGGACTTGAAGTCTACATTTAATGCTAGAATTCTGGGATAAAAATGCCCACACAGATGAAGATAAGATAATTTGAAGACAAAGATCCCCAGATTATAATTAATGATCTAGTTCACTTGACTTTATGAGTAACTACATCAATTTTATAGATGCTGAATATATTCCAGTTGGGACCCTCCTATTATAATCCACATAATTCTGTCCAACTGAATAAAGCTCTAGGGCAAATAGGCTCTCTCACAACTAGAAAAGCATAGCAGAGGGCTGACTAGCATGCTATTTTAATTCAGAACTCAACAGAAAAGAAAGTTGTGACCAAGCAGTAAGGACTACCATAACATGGAAGAGGAAGGATGATACAACACCCTCCCACAGGGTACACCCACCACTGCCGGTACTGCTTAAACCCTTCTCTCAACACTGGCTTCCAACATCAATCCTATTTACTCACAGATTCAGTGTCAAAATATAAGATTTAAAAAACATGATTATCTTCCACTCCTAGAAAAAATAATTACAAGGTACTTTTCCTCTTTGTCTCCCTCAAAACACAACCAAAATCACCGTCATTATATATAAAATAAATATGGGAAAACCCCAAACGTGAGGGGGCAAAAGAGACACTGCCTAGGAATCGTGAAAGAAAGACTGGCTAAGAAACAACAGTGATGAGAAAATGAGTTTCATTTTGCCTCGTATTTCCCACACCTGAAGCAAAAAAAGTCAGTGACCTAATGCAATGTAAATCCTGCCATAAGTGCAGCAAGAAAAAAAAAAAAAAATTCCAGCAGAAGGGTACAGGAAGGGGATAGTCTAATAAAAAGAAAACCTTTAACACATTAACCACTCTACCTCAGGCTATCACTCCCCCCCCCAAAAAAAAACTGTTCCCACTACCACCCACACCAGCAAAGGCCAAGTGGGGAACCTAGACTTCAATTCTTGTAAAGTTGTAATAAGACTTCTCACAACCCTTTCTCTAATGGGGCAGTGTCAGAGGTAGGTAGTTGAGAGTTCAGACCTTTACCACTATCCAGCAAAGGCTCTCCTCCTCCTCCGTTTTCAGTGGAAACCTCATGAAGAACAGTAAAGAAGCATACTGGTCCTCCCAAACAGGATATGTCAGTAGAAGCCTAGGAAAGAGGAGTAAATCCCAAGCCAATCCACGTAGTAACGAGAAGCCTTCCCCACTCCTCAAGTGTCAAAATGAATCAAGAAAGGAACCTGAACTTCCAGCCTCTCCTGACAGCAGAAAAGAAGCACCACTTCTTCCCCTGAGTTTCAGAGAAAGTCACTGAATATATTCCAGTTGGGACCCTCCTATTATAATCCACATAATTCTGTCCAACTGAATAAAGCTCTAGGGCAAATAGGCTCTCTCACAACTAGAAAAGCATAGCAGAGGGCTGACTAGCATGCTATTTTAATTCAGAACTCAACAGAAAAGAAAGTTGTGACCAAGCAGTAAGGACTACCATAACATGGAAGAGGAAGGATGATACAACACCCTCCCACAGGGTACACCCACCACTGCCGGTACTGCTTAAACCCTTCTCTCAACACTGGCTTCCAACATCAATCCTATTTACTCACAGATTCAGTGTCAAAATATAAGATTTAAAAAACATGATTATCTTCCACTCCTAGAAAAAATAATTACAAGGTACTTTTCCTCTTTGTCTCCCTCAAAACACAACCAAAATCACCGTCATTATATATAAAATAAATATGGGAAAACCCCAAACGTGAGGGGGCAAAAGAGACACTGCCTAGGAATCGTGAAAGAAAGACTGGCTAAGAAACAACAGTGATGAGAAAATGAGTTTCATTTTGCCTCGTATTTCCCACACCTGAAGCAAAAAAAGTCAGTGACCTAATGCAATGTAAATCCTGCCATAAGTGCAGCAAGAAAAAAAAAAAAAAATTCCAGCAGAAGGGTACAGGAAGGGGATAGTCTAATAAAAAGGAAAACATTTACACATTAACCACTCTACCTCAGGCTATCACTCCCCCCCCCAAAAAAAAACTGTTCCCACTACCACCCACACCAGCAAAGGCCAAGTGGGGAACCTAGACTTCAATTCTTGTAAAGTTGTAATAAGACTTCTCACAACCCTTTCTCTAATGGGGCAGTGTCAGAGGTAGGTAGTTGAGAGTTCAGACCTTTACCACTATCCAGCAAAGGCTCTCCTCCTCCTCCGTTTTCAGTGGAAACCTCATGAAGAACAGTAAAGAAGCATACTGGTCCTCCCAAACAGGATATGTCAGTAGAAGCCTAGGAAAGAGGAGTAAATCCCAAGCCAATCCACGTAGTAACGAGAAGCCTTCCCCACTCCTCAAGTGTCAAAATGAATCAAGAAAGGAACCTGAACTTCCAGCCTCTCCTGACAGCAGAAAAGAAGCACCACTTCTTCCCCTGAGTTTCAGAGAAAGTCAGCTTAACAGAAGGTTTAAATAAGACACACAGCACATAATACCCAAATGTCTAGTTGTAAATTTAAAAAAAAAAAAAATCACTCATCATACTAAAAACCTGAAATATATAAAACTGAATAAAAAGTAATCAATAAAAGCTGACATCAAAATGATAGAAAGGTTAGAATTACTTGACAATTTTAAAGCAGCCATGATAAAAATGCTTTTAACAAGTAGTTACAAAGACACAAGAAACAAACTAGAAGCGTCAGCAAAGAAGCAGAAAGCTTCAGTAAAGAGACAGAAGATACAAAAAGAACCAAATGAAAATTTTACAAGTGAAAAGTACAAAAAACAAAATAAACTCAGTGGATAGGCTCAATAATTTTCTGCAGAGAATAGAGTATGAATCAGTGAACCAGAAGACAGTACAACAGAAATAAAAACTACTAGTCCTCTACTTCTGCTAGACATTAACTTTCTTATTCTCCATAACAATTTCTAGAAATCCTCCAGTAAACCATAACTATTAATCTATTCAAGAATTTTAAAGTCTTCCCCACAGGTTCTCAAAGGTTATTCCCTAAATTTTATGACACCAAAGACAAAAACCAATTTCATCCCAATGCCAAAGAAAGGCAATGCCAAAACACGTTCAAACTACCACACAACCGTGTTCCTTACACATGCTAGTAAGATTATGCTCAAAATCCTTCAAGCTAGGCTTCAGCAGTACATGAATCAAGAAATCCCAGGTATACAAGCTGGGTTTAGAAAAGGCAGAGGAACCAGAGATCAAATTGCCAACATTTGTTGTACTATGAAATCTACCCTCTTAAATTTTAAGTGCACAATATAGTATTGCTAAATATAAACACAATATTATACAGTAGATCTCTAGAACTTCCCCTGCATAACTGAACCTTAATACCCACTGAACAAGATCTCACTCATTTCTGCCTCTCCAACAGACCTCCATCCCCCCAAAATAGCAGTTTTACTCTCTCTTTCTGTGAGTTTGATTGCTATAGATACTTCATGTAAATGGAGTCATGCAGTAATCATCCTTTTGTGACCACTGTTTTTATTCAGCATAATGTCTTCCAGGTTCATCCATGTTGTTACTGCAAGATTTCCTTCTCTTTTAAACCTTAATAATATTTCATTGCATGTACATGGAAATATATACATATAAATGCATATTAAAATCAATTTTCTTCTCATCTTAACCACATCTTAATCATATTTTCTTTTTAAATCATATTATAATTACATTCATCCATCAGTGAATATTTATGCTGTTTTCAGGTTCTGGCTATTGAGAATAATGCTGCTGCAATGAATGTGAGTACAAGCATTTGTTTGAGATCATGTTTTCATTCCCTTCAGGTATATACACAGAAGTAGGATTAATGAATCATACGTTAGTTCTATTTCTAATTTTTTTAGAAATTTTTTCAAGGAAAGCATTTCCAAGATCAATGTCATGAAGCCTCCCCTTATATTTTTTTCCAGAGATTTTACAGTTTCAGGTCTTAAGTTTAAATCTTCAAATCATTTTGAATTGATTTTAATTCAATCTGTGTGGAAGTATATAATGCCTCCTCCGTTGTTCTTCTTGATCAAGACTGCTTTGGATATTTGAGGTCTTCTTTGGTTCCACATGAATTTTCGAGCTATTCCATTACTGTGAAAAGTGCCACTAGGGTTTTGACAGGGATTGCATTAGATCTGTAGATTGCTATGAGTAGTAAAGATATGTTAACAATATTGAGCTTTCTAAACTGTAAATAATCTATGAACACAGGATGCCATTCGTCTTTTAAATTTCTTTCATTTATGTCTCAGTGTACAAGTCTTTTACAATGCCTTTGTTATTATAAGTTTATTCCTAAGTTATTCATTTTGACAATATTATAAAGATATTTTAAGGATAGCTGATCTCTTCTTAAGACAGTTCTTTGTGTACAAAGGCATAACCACTTTCTATACATTGATTTGGTATACTGCAACTCTACTAAATTTGTTTATTCTAACAGATTTTTGTGGAACCATTAGGGTTTTCTCCATCTCTAGAAACAATCTTCTTCCTTGAAGAAGGAACTTGATGCCTTCTATTTCTTTTGCTTACCTAATTCCTCCTGCTAGGAATTCCAATACTGTGTTGAACAGAAGTGCAGAGCAGGCATCCTTGCCTAGCTCCTGTTCTTAAAGGAAAATATGTCAACTTTTCATGATTACATATTATTTGTTAGTTGTGGGATATTCATATATGCTCTTTATTATGATGAGGTAAATTCTATCTATACCTAGTTTGTTGAAAGATTTTATTATGAAACACTGAACTCTGTCAAACGCTTTTTCTGCATCGAGATGATCATATGGTTTTTATCCCTCATTGCATTTACATAGTGTATCACATTTGTTGATTTGCATAAGTCAAACCATCCTTGCACCTCATGGATGAATCCTACTTGACTGAGCTGTGTGACCCTTTAAATGCATAGTTCAATTCAGGTTGCTATCATAGGTGCTATAATACAATTTGATTGAGGATTTTTACCTCTATTTCCACCAGGGATAGTTCTCTGCAGTTTTCTTATACTGTCTTTTCTAACTTTGATATCAGGGTAAATGTTGGTCTTATAATAAAATGAGTTTAGTCAAGTTTAGTCCTCTTCAATTCTTTTCAGTGCATTTAAGAAGTATGGGTACAAATGCTTCTTTAAATGTCAAGCAGAAGTCACCAATGAAGCCACCTGTTTTTACAGGCGAATTGTGTTTGGATCATAAAGTAGAACCAAAATACAATGTCTCTAATTAGTAATATAAAAGGTAAGACGCAATAACTAAGAAATGAAATTTAAAAAAAATAAGAACACTGAGGATATTTTTTAAAAGCAACTCTCCAGAACAAGAAATACCAAGGGACTGAGGCTCACATTCCTTTCATAATCAATATAGCATCACATCTGGAATCCTACGAGGAGGTGATGATTTAGTAGTTAATTAATGAAATGGAGAGAAGTGTTAAAATTTTTCTTCCTTTTAAAAAAATTAAAATTGTGTCACTTTTTTTAATTTGCTCAGCTTTTTAATTTATATTTTAACTCTTCCCAGAATTCTCAAAGAGAACTCTAAAATATCTTTCTGTATGACTGATCTATACTTATTTTACCTATATGGTCAAAAGCATTTCAATCTAGAAATTCATATCCCTTGAGTCTGAAATCTTTCTTAAATGACTTCTTTAAGATTTTTATTGAATCTTATCTTAGATCTATGACTATTTTTTCCTTTTGGAACAGAGCAGGCACCCCATCCTTTAAGGAAAATATGTCAACTTTTCATGATTACATATTATTTGTTAGTTGTGGGATATTCATATATGCTCTTTATTATGATGAGGTAAATTCTATCTATACCTAGTTTGTTGAAAGATTTTATTATGAAACACTGAACTCTGTCAAACGCTTTTTCTGCATCGAGATGATCATATGGTTTTTATCCCTCATTGCATTTACATAGTGTATCACATTTGTTGATTTGCATAAGTCAAACCATCCTTGCACCTCATGGATGAATCCTACTTGACTGAGCTGTGTGACCCTTTAAATGCATAGTTCAATTCAGGTTGCTATCATAGGTGCTATAATACAATTTGATTGAGGATTTTACCTCTATTTCCACCAGGGATAGTTCTCTGCAGTTTTCTTATACTGTCTTTTCTAACTTTGATATCAGGGTAAATGTTGGTCTTATAATAAAATGAGTTTAGTCAAGTTTAGTCCTCTTCAATTCTTTTCAGTGCATTTAAGAAGTATGGGTACAAATGCTTCTTTAAATGTCAAGCAGAAGTCACCAATGAAGCCACCTGTTTTTACAGGCGAATTGTGTTTGGATCATAAAGTAGAACCAAAATACAATGTCTCTAATTAGTAATATAAAAGGTAAGACGCAATAACTAAGAAATGAAATTTAAAAAATAAGAACACTGAGGATATTTTTTAAAAGCAACTCTCCAGAACAAGAAATACCAAGGGACTGAGGCTCACATTCCTTTCATAATCAATATAGCATCACATCTGGAATCCTACGAGGAGGTGATGATTTAGTAGTTAATTAATGAAATGGAGAGAAGTGTTAAAATTTTTCTTCCTTTTAAAAAAATTAAAATTGTGTCACTTTTTTTAATTTGCTCAGCTTTTTAATTTATATTTTAACTCTTCCCAGAATTCTCAAAGAGAACTCTAAAATATCTTTCTGTATGACTGATCTATACTTATTTTACCTATATGGTCAAAAGCATTTCAATCTAGAAATTCATATCCCTTGAGTCTGAAATCTTTCTTAAATGACTTCTTTAATATTGTCTATTTCTCTGTTCTCTACTTCTGAAATTCCTACTAATCACTATTAGATTATCTAGGTTGATTCTCTAATTTTCTCTCCTTGTTGCTCCTATTTACTACCTCTTTGTACTAATTTCTGGAAGATTTACTTTATTTTTTCTTTACCACCCCTCCGTCATCGCCAGTTACTTCTTTATTCTGACAATCATATTTAACTTACATGCGCTTTTTCATCCTTTGCCTCCTGGTCATGATTCATACATACAAAATCTCTTATTGCCTTATTATATTTATTATAAGGGGGTTTCTTTGTTTTCTTCATTGTTGACTCTGTATTTTTTAAATTTCATTTTTGTTAATTTTGATTTCTTATCTTTCAGGTGGGAGGTTTTCCTCAAATCTCTTAAGATCCTTTGTTGCCCATTTATATATAAAAATGTGGCACTAAAAAACTGTTGGTAGTTTTCCTGACCAGGGGGAGGAGCTGCTTGCCAACAGATCTTCTCAACAGGCATGTGAATGGGGGATCTGTCATTTTCTTAGGAGACCTTTAAATATTAGTATCTCTCTGTTATTCTCTAAGTCTACACGTTTTCTCAATATAAGAATTTTTAAAGCTTCTGCCTGGATAGGACAATGTACAACTTTCAGTAATCTCAGAGCTAAACAATTCAGTGAATGGTCTTTCCTTTATTTCTTCAGCTTTCAGCATACATCTAAGCCTTAGACTTTAATATGCTGATGTCCTTAAGTCCAGAAGCTACCTGTTTCAATAAATCAAAAGAATACAACTCTTGCTTCCTATCTAATGAGAAGACGACTAAGGAGTGCATACACTTCTTTATATAGACTTTAATTCAGTCTTCCTATTTTTCTGTATCATCAGCCCTCATTCTAATCATCAAAGGTCAGTGTTACCATCTATTCCTAAAACTTTCTAGATTGGATTTCAACTTTCTCAATTTTTCTTAGTCAGATAACACTTACAAATTCATTTTTCATCACTCAAATATTTACTAACATCTCTTTGCCGACTGTTATCTTTTCTCTTCTTCTATTTATTCATAGGTACTCATGCATTCTTGAAAATCCAGATTTCATATTTCAGAAGGAAGTAGAGATAAATGCTTATGCTAAAATCATCAAATTTACTGAAGAGCCTGTTGTTACAGTTTCAAATTTTCTTTTTACTATGGTAATGATGTAAATAATGTATTCTCCTTGATATCATATTTGATTCGATGATCAAATTATTTTTAAAAAGTAACAAAATTTTTTATAGGAATCTATACTTTCAGTCCAATAGAGGTTAAAGACATAATAAAAATATGCACTATCACAAATACTAATGTCAAATTCAAAACTTGGTTTATTAAATTAAACCTAACAAATGTTTTATGTGAAATAAAGACCCTTTCAATAAATACAGAAACATATTTATTGCATCATACACTGGATGTGATGAACAAAACAAGTTTGAAGTCTTAAACTATTTTCTAACATTACTTCCTTAACATAAAATCACACTTACTTATTTTTATGTGCAAGAAATTAGTTTCCCCCACCTTGTATTTTAATAATTCACTCACTTGGCTCATTCATTCATTTATTCAGTGTGTAATTCAAGGACTATGCTAAGCACTATAAAAAATATGCATAATATAGCCCTATCCTAACAATGTTTAATAGGAAAATCAAAAGATTGACCCACATAAATCAATTCAGTCTATCAGTCGTGTCCAACTCTGTGACCCCATGTCTGCAGCACACCAGGCTTCCCTGTCCTTCACCATCTCCGGGAGCTTGCTCAAACTCAGGTCCATTGACTAAGTGATGCCATTGAACCACCTTGTCCTCTATCATCCCCTTTTTCTTTTGCCTTCTATTTTTCCCAACATCACGCTCTTTTTCAGTGAATCATTACTTCACATTAGGTGGCCAATGTACTGGCGCTTCAGCTTCAGCATCATTCCTTCCAATAAATATTCAGTGTTGGTTTCCTGTAGGATTGACTGATTCGATCTCCTTGAAGTCCAAGGGACTCTCAAGAGCTTTCTCCAACACCACAGTTAAAGGCATCAATTCTTCAGCACTCAGCCTTCTTTACAGTCCAACTCTCACTGCCATACACGACTACTAAGAAAACCATAGCTTTGACTACACGGACTTTTGTCAGTGAAGTGACGTCTCTGCTTTTGAAAACACTGTCTAGGTTTGTCATAACTTTTCTTTCAAGGAGCAAGTGTCTTTTAATTTCATGGCTGCAGTCACCATCTGCAGTGATCCAGGAGCCCAAGAAAATAAAATCTGTCACTGTTTCCATTGTTTGACCAATAATTTGCCATGAAGTGATGGGACTGGATGCCATGATCTTCGATTTTTGAATGTTGAGTTTTAGGCCAGCTTTTTCACTCTCCTCTTTCACGTTCATCAAGAGGCCCTTTAGTTCCTCTTTGCTTTCTGCCATAAGGGTGGTGTCAGCTGCATATCTCAGGTTATTGACAGTTCTCCTGACAATCTTGATTCCAGCTTGTGCTTCAACCAGCCTGGCATTTTACATGATGTACTCTGTATATAAATGAAATAATCAGGGTGACAATATACAGCCTTGACGTACTCCTTTTCCAATATGGAACCAGTATATTGTCCCATGTCCAGTTCTAACTGTTGCTTCTTGTCCTGCATACAGATTTCTCAGGAGGCAGGTAAGGGGGTCTGGTATTTCCATTTCTTTCAGAATTTTCCACAGTTTGTTGTGATCCACACAGTCAAAGGCTTTAGTGTAGTCAATGAAGGAGGAGTACATATAAATAATTACATTGAAATATAAATGTTGTAAAAGCAATATTCAAGAAGCTATAGGCCCACATGAACTGAAGAGATTTCTGTATGTGATCTGCTTGATAATACTTAATCAATCACAAGAACACAACACCAATTTAAATATAATTTATTATATTCTATAATTATCATGATAGTCAAACAAATGTATTAGTACTAATTCTCAAGATATAACTCAAATAAGAAATCTACATAAGAATCTAGTTAACATCCTCTAACCTAATTTGAAATCAATAATAAGTGTGGGGCTTCTCTGGTGGTCCACTGGGTAGTGAGACTGCCTTGCAGCGCAAGGGGCACTGGTTCGGTTCCTGGCCTGAGAAGATCCCACGTTCAGGAGAGTGACTGGATGGGTACATCCAATTAGGAGCTAGCGCTCTGGAGCACATGCACTCAGAGCCGGTGCACGTGCACCAAGCAGAGCACATGCACCAAGAGGGCATTGCAATGGGAGGCCCACATAGACCAAAGAATAGAGATGGATGAAAACAAATACATCAAACAACAACAAAAGAGGCCGAAATTTACAATATATATACACGTGTATAAAATAACAACAATAACAAGTGTGAAAAGACATTTAATCCATTGAACTGAAAAAGAAAAAGATAATTTTACCTCACACAATTAGAAATTATTTCAGTAGACTCACTTGCTATAGGGCTTCCCCTGGTGGCCCAGTGGGTAAGGACACCGCCTTGCAGTGCAAGGGGCGCCAGTTCGATCCCTGGCCCGAGCGGCTGGACCGATGTGTCCAATTACCGCGCCGGAGCTCTAGAGCGCATGCGCCCAGAGCCGGTGCTCTGCGACAACAGAGGCCACAGCGATGGGAGGCCCACACGGGCCAAAGAACAAAGACGGATGAAAATAGAGAAATGAAAGACCAAAAGAAGTGGCCCGCCCACTCCCCTCCCTCCCCAACCAGACCCCCACCCAAAGTAAATAAATAAATAAATCTTTGAAAAAAAAAAAAATCATTGCTATATGCCATTCCCACCAGAAAACCTTCCTCAATCCATCTTCAGGTATAATTAAAAAGTCAGTCAACTCAGGGAAACATCCAAGTAGGGAAGGAATTAGTTACATTACCAAAAAGAGACTTAAATCTCGTAAGTATACAACAGCCACCCATAAACAGCACTTTTATAATGCATACTTATGGCTTCAAGAATTGTCAGTGATTCTTTGAAGACTACTCTTCCAATTATCTCCATAATTTATTCTATTCAACTCACAGAGCTTAGAGTATTTTTACTGAAGATGGTATATACCATAGTGCAGAAACTTAAGGTAGTACTACTCAAAATGCAGGGCTTTGAATTGGTTAATACTATTCTACTATGAAATAAGGGAATATCAATAACAAGACTTTCTCACAGAAGTCAAAAGTTTGATTTACATTCTGACACAGGCCTATAGACCACACTGAGATCATTGCCCTAAGACATTTAAATATATATCAAATAACAGAAAAGAAAGAGCAAAAAGTACCCAAGATAAAAGAGATTACAGTTGGTAGTAAATGTAAAAAGGCGAGAGAGAGACAGAAACTATAGCTCAATTCTGAATGGATTAATAGCAACAAAATAGAAAATGTCACTTCCTGGGATTCTTTGTCATCACAGGTAGACCACAAACAAGCTCAGTTATTTTAAGGCAGAGCTACATAAAACGCATCAGACACAACTAAGTGACGGAGCACACACACATAAAGTGTAGGACTGTATATTGTTGGTTAAGCCCATAAAATTATTTACATAACATTAGTAAGCAAAATAACATCAGTTTCTATTCTGCTAAATACTTGAAACTCAAAGTAATGTTCTTAATAGACAAAGTAATGTATCAATAATTTTAAAGGCCAGAATGAAGTCTGTCTCCAAGGCACAAACTTGGCTAGGTCACAAAAATCACTATGACACATTTTCTTTTACCAAAAGAAAAAGACAAACAATTCAAGTTCCTAATTTATTGAAATTGCATGAAACACCATAGTACTGTTTCTTCAATGTATATCCTTCCTACCTATTTAGGTTGTAATGTTTCCTTATGCATTCAAATATAAAATACAGTGGTTGTGCTCTTATGACACTAATGATTTTGTGAAGTGAGAGTTTATACATAAGAGCAAGGAAATTAGATATACAGAGATAATCAACAAGAAATGATACATTCAGAATGTGCTTTTGGCAACAGAAGTTCATAATAAACTCATAAAATGACAAGTAAACTCAAATATCTGTAAATCATAGAAAGTAATATTTTCTATAAACAAATTCAAAAGAAAAACAACATATACAAATGTTTTCTATTTATATTATATCACTCTCTAATAGAACTTAGGAAAATCAAAATTTTGTTTTTAGTGACATAAACTTCTACTAGAGTTTCGGAGGTAGCTCAGTAGTAAAGAATCTGCCACCCAAACAGAAGACATGGTTTCTACTCCCTGGGTTAGGAAGAACCCCTGGAGTAGAAAATAGCAACCCACTCCAGTATTCTTGCCTAGGAAATCCCATGGACAGAGGAGCCTGGTGGGTACGGTCCATAGGCTCATAAAGAATCAGACATGTCTTAGTGACTAAATAGCAGCAGTAAAAATTTCTAATTAAATGGAACTGGTGATAATCCTTTTACATCTTTTCCAGATCAAGGAAAGAAATAATTACATAAATATGAACAGACTTATCGCAACACTTAGCAAACTCTATTACGAACTGTCTCTTTCTACACATCTTTCTGACAAGACAGAAATCCTTTATGGCCAAACACAGAACATTCTCTAAGTCATAAAGATCAGAAAACTGTCGCAAAAAAGTGTAGGACTGTATATTGTTGGTTAAGCCCATAAAATTATTTACATAACATTAGTAAGCAAAATAACATCAGTTTCTATTCTGCTAAATACTTGAAACTCAAAGTAATGTTCTTAATAGACAAAGTAATGTATCAATAATTTTAAAGGCCAGAATGAAGTCTGTCTCCAAGGCACAAACTTGGCTAGGTCACAAAAATCACTATGACACATTTTCTTTTACCAAAAGAAAAAGACAAACAATTCAAGTTCCTAATTTATTGAAATTGCATGAAACACCATAGTACTGTTTCTTCAATGTATATCCTTCCTACCTATTTAGGTTGTAATGTTTCCTTATGCATTCAAATATAAAATACAGTGGTTGTGCTCTTATGACACTAATGATTTTGTGAAGTGAGAGTTTATACATAAGAGCAAGGAAATTAGATATACAGAGATAATCAACAAGAAATGATACATTCAGAATGTGCTTTTGGCAACAGAAGTTCATAATAAACTCATAAAATGACAAGTAAACTCAAATATCTGTAAATCATAGAAAGTAATATTTTCTATAAACAAATTCAAAAGAAAAACAACATATACAAATGTTTTCTATTTATATTATATCACTCTCTAATAGAACTTAGGAAAATCAAAATTTTGTTTTTAGTGACATAAACTTCTACTAGAGTTTCGGAGGTAGCTCAGTAGTAAAGAATCTGCCACCCAAACAGAAGACATGGTTTCTACTCCCTGGGTTAGGAAGAACCCCTGGAGTAGAAAATAGCAACCCACTCCAGTATTCTTGCCTAGGAAATCCCATGGACAGAGGAGCCTGGTGGGTACGGTCCATAGGCTCATAAAGAATCAGACATGTCTTAGTGACTAAATAGCAGCAGTAAAAATTTCTAATTAAATGGAACTGGTGATAATCCTTTTTACATCTTTTTCCAGATCAAGGAAAGAAATAATTACATAAATATGAACAGACTTATCGCAACACTTAGCAAACTCTATTACGAACTGTCTCTTTCTACACATCTTTCTGACAAGACAGAAATCCTTTATGGCCAAACACAGAACATTCTCTAACTTTTAGCTCAGTGTTAGACACTCACACAACACTCAACTGATATTTGTTGAATGAGTAAATGTAGTGGAGAAAGCTGTTTCAATGACGGCCATGCATTTTTAGATCTTATAGTCCTGTTTCCGGGTAACATTTGCTATCTCATTGGCAGCCACACCAAAAGGTAATAAGTTTCCTCTAGCTATGCATTTAAAAGGTCCTAGAATTTTCATTGGTTACCTTTAACCTAAATTTTATAAATTTTCCAGAGCCTTATCTCTTGCTTTGTCTCAAAGTGAAGGTGCAAAACAGAACTGATGTTTGAGAAAGAAATCAATAAGATGTTCTGAGCCAAGATATTAAGAGCCTACCTAGATGGAGGGTTTGGACATTAAGGACACAGAGGAATTACTGGATTTGAGTGACACTGCAAAACAGAAAGGGAATCGATTTTCTGTTTAAAAGAGACTAAAAGGTATCAAAGATTACACTTACGATGTGAAATTTAGAGAAAAGTAAGAAAATGGCATGTTTCTGGTAGTGAAAAAGTTAGCAAAAAAAACTCAAAGGAAAAGCCAGTAAGTTCTATAGAAAATATACTGAATTTGAAGGGCACTATAGGGCATTAAATAGATATGCTCCAAGCAAGGGATATATATAAAATAAGTCCACAGAAAAAGATATAACGTCACACACAGTATCAAAACTGCAAGTAACAACTATTTCAGTATATCATTTTTACCTTTCAGATTAGCAAAGATACAAAAAACTGAAAACAATGTTATGGCTAGGATGTGGAGGAAATATCAGTAGATACCATTTTACATTCCTAGCAAGTCAACAGTTTGAATTAAAAGCAACCCACTCCAGTATTCTTGCCTAGGAAATCCCATGGACAGAGGAGCCTGGTGGGTACGGTCCATAGGCTCATAAAGAATCAGACATGTCTTAGTGACTAAATAGCAGCAGTAAAAATTTCTAATTAAATGGAACTGGTGATAATCCTTTTTACATCTTTTCCAGATCAAGGAAAGAAATAATTACATAAATATGAACAGACTTATCGCAACACTTAGCAAACTCTATTACGAACTGTCTCTTTCTACACATCTTTCTGACAAGACAGAAATCCTTTATGGCCAAACACAGAACATTCTCTAACTTTTAGCTCAGTGTTAGACACTCACACAACACTCAACTGATATTTGTTGAATGAGTAAATGTAGTGGAGAAAGCTGTTTCAATGACGGCCATGCATTTTTAGATCTTATAGTCCTGTTTCCGGGTAACATTTGCTATCTCATTGGCAGCCACACCAAAAGGTAATAAGTTTCCTCTAGCTATGCATTTAAAAGGTCCTAGAATTTTCATTGGTTACCTTTAACCTAAATTTTATAAATTTTCCAGAGCCTTATCTCTTGCTTTGTCTCAAAGTGAAGGTGCAAAACAGAACTGATGTTTGAGAAAGAAATCAATAAGATGTTCTGAGCCAAGATATTAAGAGCCTACCTAGATGGAGGGTTTGGACATTAAGGACACAGAGGAATTACTGGATTTGAGTGACACTGCAAAACAGAAAGGGAATCGATTTTCTGTTTAAAAGAGACTAAAAGGTATCAAAGATTACACTTACGATGTGAAATTTAGAGAAAAGTAAGAAAATGGCATGTTTCTGGTAGTGAAAAAGTTAGCAAAAAAAACTCAAAGGAAAAGCCAGTAAGTTCTATAGAAAATATACTGAATTTGAAGGGCACTATAGGGCATTAAATAGATATGCTCCAAGCAAGGGATATATATAAAATAAGTCCACAGAAAAAGATATAACGTCACACACAGTATCAAAACTGCAAGTAACAACTATTTCAGTATATCATTTTTACCTTTCAGATTAGCAAAGATACAAAAAACTGAAAACAATGTTATGGCTAGGATGTGGAGGAAATATCAGTAGATACCATTTTACATTCCTAGCGGAAGTATAAGCTGGTACAACAGTTTGACAGTATCCAACATGTACATTCTACAAGTCTTTTGACCTAGTATATAAACCATCTATTGCTAGATAACAATTTATCCCAAAATTTAGCAGTGCAAAAGAACAAACACTGGAAGATCAACTTCGCACACGACAGTATAAGGAGCTCTGCTAACCTACTACCTAGTGACGCTGGTGAACACTACTGTGAAAACAAACAAACAAAAACCACCTTTAAAACTTCTTATGGTATCTGAGCCAAAACCATTCCCTCCCCTTTACCTTCTCAGCTCACCAAGGTGAAGAGTCTACTCCAGATTGTTACAGACAAGAAAACAAGGCTCCCATTTCCCACAAGTTCCCAGTCAGAGAACTTTTTCTTTGCAAAAGGAACAAGATATCACCATTTCTCATCCTCCCCTCCCTAACCTATAAGCAACCAGGGCTGAGGCCAAATTCTAGGCAAGTGCAAATTGAGCAGGAAGGACTCCATTCTCTGTCTAGCCTCTGTGGAATAAAGATTCTATCTCAGGTGCAGAACACTGAGAATACTGGAGACCCAAATCCCTTGCCTCAGCTTATGGCACAGTGGTTCTACACCAGGAGAGGTGTAGAGCCAAGATAACCTAAGACCACTGCAATCAGCACGTAGAATGGAGGTGTCACTCAGAGAAGCATGATACTGTCCCACTTCCAGCTCCTGAGGCCTGGCTCATATTTTCCCTGGTTGGGACAGAGACACAGGAAACAAACTATGCAGGTCCTGATCTCTTCCCAAAGGGAAGTAACTTCACATGCAACAAGTGTGGAGAAGGTTTTCTCAAGAAAAATTATGGTAAAAGCAATTGGAAGGAGAGGCTAATTGTAAGCTCTCTTATTTGTAGGAGAGGTATAAGACAGATGAAAGAAGTCCTTCAAGAAGTGAAAAGAATATCAATCACTGACTCAGAAATATCAAAGGAGTCACGATTTTATTACATGGATCTGTAAAGCATTTCATGATCTAGGGCATTGTTGAAAACAAAGAGCAATAAGCTACCAATTAGTGAAGTCAGCAATTAGCAAAGGCTAGTTATGGTCAAGAAAAGAGGACAGCAAAATCACTGCCATGCCAGGGTGACTATGAGCATATCCAAAGCTGCAACTTCCTTAGCAGTAACATCAGAGACTTAACATTGTGGGAGGGGAAGTAGATTTTATAAAAATAATCCAGTTGGTCATCAATTAAGTTTAGAGGAAAAGGGAGCAGAATAGTAACCAAACTTGCTATATAACAAAATATCTCAAATACTTTCCATCAAAAAATTATGTCATGCAGGGCTTCCCTGGTAGTCCAGTGGGTAGAGAGTCCGCCTTGCAGTGCAAGAGGCACCGGTTTTATCCATGGCCTGGGAAGATCCCACATGCTGCAGAGCAGCTGGACCGATCTGTCCAACTACCGATCCTGAGCTCTGGAGCGCATGAGCCCAGAGCCGGTGCTCTGCAGAGAGAGAGGCCACTGCGATGGGAGGCCCCCACAGGCCAAAGAATGAAGACATGAAAATAAATAAACAAAAAATTAATAAAAAGAGGCCAAAAAATTTTTTTAAATTATGTTATGCAAAAAAACCCAGAAAAGCACAACCCATACACTGGGAAAAAACCAGGCAGCAGAAACTACCTGCGAGAATGACCACATTTGGAAAAAATAAAAAAGGCTTGAAAATAGCCATTATACATATGTTCATAAAACTAAAGAAATCAAGGTTTTAAAAGTAAAGAAAGCTACCATAACAATGTCACATCAAATAGAGAAAATCAGAAAGAGATAGAAATTGTCAAAGAACCAAGTAACCCAAGGCTGTATAATCAGTACCCATATCCATGGATATGTCATGCTAAGTCAATTCAATTGTGTCAGACTTTTGATTCTATAGACTGTAGACCACCAAACCTGATCTCTTCCCAAAGGGAGAAGGTTTTCTCAAGAAAAATTATGGTAAAAGCAATTGGAAGGAGAGGCTAATTGTAAGCTCTCTTATTTGTAGGAGAGGTATAAGACAGATGAAAGAAGTCCTTCAAGAAGTGAAAAGAATATCAATCACTGACTCAGAAATATCAAAGGAGTCACGATTTTATTACATGGATCTGTAAAGCATTTCATGATCTAGGGCATTGTTGAAAACAAAGAGCAATAAGCTACCAATTAGTGAAGTCAGCAATTAGCAAAGGCTAGTTATGGTCAAGAAAAGAGGACAGCAAAATCACTGCCATGCCAGGGTGACTATGAGCATATCCAAAGCTGCAACTTCCTTAGCAGTAACATCAGAGACTTAACATTGTGGGAGGGGAAGTAGATTTTATAAAAATAATCCAGTTGGTCATCAATTAAGTTTAGAGGAAAAGGGAGCAGAATAGTAACCAAACTTGCTATATAACAAAATATCTCAAATACTTTCCATCAAAAATTATGTCATGCAGGGCTTCCCTGGTAGTCCAGTGGGTAGAGAGTCCGCCTTGCAGTGCAAGAGGCACCGGTTTTATCCATGGCCTGGGAAGATCCCACATGCTGCAGAGCAGCTGGACCGATCTGTCCAACTACCGATCCTGAGCTCTGGAGCGCATGAGCCCAGAGCCGGTGCTCTGCAGAGAGAGAGGCCACTGCGATGGGAGGCCCCCACAGGCCAAAGAATGAAGACATGAAAATAAATAAACAAAAAATTAATAAAAAGAGGCCAAAAAATTTTTTTAAATTATGTTATGCAAAAAAACCCAGAAAAGCACAACCCATACACTGGGAAAAAACCAGGCAGCAGAAACTACCTGCGAGAATGACCACATTTGGAAAAAATAAAAAAGGCTTGAAAATAGCCATTATACATATGTTCATAAAACTAAAGAAATCAAGGTTTTAAAAGTAAAGAAAGCTACCATAACAATGTCACATCAAATAGAGAAAATCAGAAAGAGATAGAAATTGTCAAAGAACCAAGTAACCCAAGGCTGTATAATCAGTACCCATATCCATGGATATGTCATGCTAAGTCAATTCAATTGTGTCAGACTTTTTTGATTCTATAGACTGTAGACCACCAAACTCCTCTGTCCATGGGATTCTCCAGGCAAGAAAACTGGAGTGGGTTGCCATGCCTTCCTACAGGGGATATTCCCAGCCCAGGGATCAAACCTGCGTATGCTGATACTCTTGCAATGCAGGCAGATTCTTTACCACTGAGCAACCAGGGAAGCCCATAGCATCTACATCCATGGAATCAATCAACTGTGAGTCAAAAATATTTGAAAAAAATTTATTTCAGAAAGCTCCAAAAAGCAAAACTGAAATTTGCCATGTGCTGGCAACTATTTACATATCATTTACATTATATTTGCAACTATTTACACAGCATTTTCATTGCACTAGGTATTATAAGTGATCTAGAGATGTCAATGATTTAAACTTTATACAAGATACGCATAGGTTATATGCAAATGCTATACCCTTTTGTATAAAGGACTTGAGCATTCTAGGATTTGGGTATCTGTGAGTTTCCAGAATCCAGTTCCCTGTGGCTACTGAGAGATGACCATAATTTGAAACCACATGTGAAAACATTTACTGGGAAAAGTAGTTATACAAATTATAATAAAAGACCATTTTAAAGTACATTTCTTTCTTCTTTCTTCTCTTAACTAATTTGAAAAGCAATTGCTTAAAATAATAGGTACATAATATCGATGGGCTCAAAACATGTAAAAATGTACCATGTATAATATAATTGCC
This sequence comes from Tragulus kanchil, assembly GCA_022376925.1. Taxonomy (NCBI): domain Eukaryota; kingdom Metazoa; phylum Chordata; class Mammalia; order Artiodactyla; family Tragulidae; genus Tragulus; species Tragulus kanchil. Next base: position 123,797,667 of record JAIOJX010000023.1, read on the forward strand.
GATAACAGCATAAATGAGGTAGGTAGTAGCAAAGCTTTATTGGGCTAAGGAAATGACTGTAAATAATAAAGCAACAGGGTTTCCCCTGGTGGTCCAGTGAGTAAGGACACCGCCTTGCAGTGCAAGGGCCGCCGGTTCGATCCCTGGCCTGGGAAGATCCCACGTGCCGTGGAGTGGCTGGACCCATGTGTCCAATTACCAAGCCGGAGCTCTGGAGCGCATGAGCCCAGAGTCGGCGCTCTACAATGACAGACGCCACCGCAATGGAAGGCCCACAGGAGCCAAAGAACAAAGATGGATGAAAATAGAGAAATGAAAGACCAATAGAAGTGGCCCGCCCGCTCCCCTCCCTCTCCAACCCGACCCCCGCCCAAAATAAATAAATAAATAAATCTTTTAAAATAATAATAATAAAGCAATAACTATAACAATGTACTGTTATATTTGTAATATTAATAGATAATATGTATACAATATCACAAAAGGGATTAAAGGGAATATAGTTATATTTCAGTAATATTTCTATCACTGGAATTAAGCTTGGCTAAATCTGAAGTTGATTTTGTTAAGATACATACAGTAAACCCCAGGGCAATTATTTTTTTTAAAAATCTCAAAAAAAATACAATGAAAAAATAAAGAAATTAAAAGGCTGTATTTCCTAATATAATTTACTTAATGCCAAAGAAAGACTCAGAGATATAAATACACTGAAAGTAAAGAATGAGAAAAAAACATATGCAAATAACAACTACAAGAAAGACTGAGTAACTATACTAATGTCAGACAAAATAAACTTTAAGCAAAAAAGTCACTAGGAAAAACGAGGCACATTTTACAACAAGTCTCTGACAGAGGTAATCCATCACAAAGACGTAACATTTATAAACACGTATGTACCTAATAACATTAGACTAAAATACATGAAGCAAAATGACACAGACGAAAGAAGAAATGAACAATTCAATTATAACAACTGGAGATTTCAATATCCACTGTGATGGTTAAGTTTATATGTCAACTTGGAGGATATTTTTAGATGAGATTAAATTTAAATTGGTGAATTCTAAATAAGTAGAATTCCCTCCTTAATGTAAGTGGGCTTCATCCAATCACTTAAAGACCTAAATAGAATAAAAAGATCAGCCTTCCAGAAAAAGAATCTCCTGCAGATTGCCTTTATGTGAACCATTGATTTTCCTGGTCTCAAATCTATCAGCCTATACTGCAGATGTGGATATGCCAATCTCCAAAACAATGTAAGCCAGTTCTTTACAATAAGTCTTTTTCTATATATATATATATACTCAGACCTATCCTTCTGGTTCTGTTTCTCTGGAGAATCCCAATATACCCACTTTCAACAAGAACAGACAACTGGACAGAAGATCAACAAGAAAACAGAAGACCTCAGCAACACTACAAACTAGATCTAGCACACCTCATTAGAATACTCTTCTAAATAGTTAAATGTATATAATTTTCAAGTGTATAAGGAACCAGTTTCAGGATAAATCACACATTAAACTATTTTTTGAGAACAGAAATTTTTAAAAAGACAGAAATAATGCAAAGTATGTTCTCTGACCACAATGGGATAAAATTAGAAATCAAGCGGGAAAAGTCACAAATGCATGAAAACTAATCAGCATACTATTAAAGAAATTGGGTCAAGAGGAAATCAAAAGATAAATCAGAAAATACTTTAAGATAAGTAAAAATAAAGGCACAAAATATCAAAATTATTGGATGCAGCTAACAGAGTGCTTAGAGAAAAACAAGCTAGAAGAAATATCTGAAGTCAGTGACATAATGTTCCACCAAAAGTCACTGGGAAAATAAAAGGAAATTAAACCTAAAGTATAGGAAGAAATGAAACTTTGAGTAAAAACTGATGAAACAGAATAGAAAAATACAATGCAGAAGTTCTAACACAAATTCCAAAAAATAAAAGAGAGCATTGCCCACCTCATTTCATAAAGCTAGTATTACCTTGATACAAAACAAACAAAAAACCCACAAAGAAACATCAAAAGAAAACTACAGAATAATACCTCTTATCAATATAGATGAAAAAGTCCTAAACAAATACTAGCAAACCAAATCCAACAACATGTCGAAAGAACTATATATCATGACTAGATAGAGTTTATTCCAGAAATGCAAGGCTTGTTTAACATCTGAAAATCAATCATTATAATAATTGTATCACTAAAATAGAAAACAAAAATAACATGATCATCTCAATAGATGAAGAAGATATATTTTACAAAATTCAACTGTCATAATAAAAACACTTAACAAACCAGAATAGAGGGAACTTCCTGAACTTTCTAAAGAACATCTATGAAAAACTGATAGATAACTATACTTAGTAGTGAAGGACTCAGTGCTGTCTCCCTGCAATCAGGAATAAGACAAAGTTGTCTGCTCTGGCCACCTTTACCCAAAGATACTGAAGTTCTAACCAGGGTAAGTAGGCAAGAGGAAGAAATAGAAGACATCAAGTTTTGAATGATAGAAATAAAATTATCTCTTATCTGCAGATTACAAGGTCTTATAGGTAGAAAATCCTAAGAAATCTACCCAAAAAAATTAGAACTGAAAAATGAGTTCAACATACTTGTAGGATATGTGATCAATATGAAAAAAAAAAATTGTAATCTATACGCTTACACTAAACAATCTGAAAGTAAACTTAAGGAAACAATTTCACTTATAGTAAAATCGGACAGAATAACATATTAAACAGTAAATTTATCAAAGAAGTTGTAAAACGTACTCTAGAAACTACAAGACGTTATTGTAAAAAATTTTAGAGGATACAAACAACTGGAAACACATTCAATGTTCATAATATAGAAGATTTAACATCGTTAAGATGGCAGTCTCACCCAAACTGACACATTAAAAGAAAAAGAGTAGAGGCTATTCTAGATTTAAAAAATATAATCCAGTGATCAATCATAACACCATAAAGAAACAGATGTGGATAATACACTATGTGTGTCCTGATGTGATGTAGGAAGAATCATATTACACCAAAGGAGATTTCTTTGCCAAAACACCATACCTGAAACTGAGTAAGCCTCTAGGTCTCATTACAAATTTATGATAATTACAAAGTAAAAAAAGATAACAATCAGAAAAATAAAAAATGTGTAAAACTCTACAGGATAAGTAATCCAACACATTTCAAAAATAATTGCAAAGAAAAGGAGAAAGAGATGAGGAGAAGGAACCTATATATTCAGTGGATAGATTATGGTTGAATCCTCATAAGAACAAATCACCTTTCAAAAGAAAGGGGAAAGCCAGAGAAATGTAAAAACCAAATATTTGATGACATTAGAGAAAATTACAGAACTGTAAGTATGAAAAGATATAATGGTTATATTTTTTAAAGGCCTTATTTTTTTGAGATATAGTCAATACTTGCTCATACATTCAGAATTTGTGGACTTTCATACTCACTAAAACTTACTTGTAAACCTAAAATCAACACCCATTGCACTTTTTCAGTCATTTGCAGACATGTACAAAGTGGTGAAAAATTTAAGTCACCTGAACCACATGTTACCAGCTGAGGTCAAACAAGGGAACACTCTGTCTTCTTGTTTCAGCTCTCATACTGTAAAAAAGTACATCTTCTCATGGTCTATTTAGTACCACATTTTTTCACATTTTTGCCCTTTGTTGATGATTTCGCTGTTTCAACTGACCATCAAGTATAGTGATGAGGTGCTACCTAGTGTTCTTACATGCAAGAAGGCTGTGACTTGCTTATGAAGAAAAGACTTGTTTGGTCAGACAAACTATCAGGATAAACAATGTCATAAGTAATACAAAAAAAAGAATTTATCAAAGAAGTTGTAACGTACTCTAGAAACTACAAGACGTTATTGTAAAAATTTTAGAGGATACAAACAACTGGAAACACATTCAATGTTCATAATATAGAAGATTTAACATCGTTAAGATGGCAGTCTCACCCAAACTGACACATTAAAAGAAAAAGAGTAGAGGCTATTCTAGATTTAAAAAATATAATCCAGTGATCAATCATAACACCATAAAGAAACAGATGTGGATAATACACTATGTGTGTCCTGATGTGATGTAGGAAGAATCATATTACACCAAAGGAGATTTCTTTGCCAAAACACCATACCTGAAACTGAGTAAGCCTCTAGGTCTCATTACAAATTTATGATAATTACAAAGTAAAAAAAGATAACAATCAGAAAAATAAAAAAATGTGTAAAACTCTACAGGATAAGTAATCCAACACATTTCAAAAATAATTGCAAAGAAAAGGAGAAAGAGATGAGGAGAAGGAACCTATATATTCAGTGGATAGATTATGGTTGAATCCTCATAAGAACAAATCACCTTTCAAAAGAAAGGGGAAAGCCAGAGAAATGTAAAAACCAAATATTTGATGACATTAGAGAAAATTACAGAACTGTAAGTATGAAAAAGATATAATGGTTATATTTTTTAAAGGCCTTATTTTTTTGAGATATAGTCAATACTTGCTCATACATTCAGAATTTGTGGACTTTCATACTCACTAAAACTTACTTGTAAACCTAAAATCAACACCCATTGCACTTTTTCAGTCATTTGCAGACATGTACAAAGTGGTGAAAAATTTAAGTCACCTGAACCACATGTTACCAGCTGAGGTCAAACAAGGGAACACTCTGTCTTCTTGTTTCAGCTCTCATACTGTAAAAAAGTACATCTTCTCATGGTCTATTTAGTACCACATTTTTTCACATTTTTGCCCTTTGTTGATGATTTCGCTGTTTCAACTGACCATCAAGTATAGTGATGAGGTGCTACCTAGTGTTCTTACATGCAAGAAGGCTGTGACTTGCTTATGAAGAAAAGACTGTGTCAGACAAACTATATTCAGGCAGGAATTACAGTACCATCGGTCATGAGCTCTCCTGTGAATAAAAAGAACTTTCTGTAAACACCAATGTAACTGTGGGTAACATAGCACGAGGTCTGGAATTTCCTTCAAAATAATCCATCAGTGGTAGAGGCAGCAGAGGAGCAGAACGGAAGTCGAAGTTTACAGATGAAACAAGATTGGTCATGTGCTGATAAATTGTTCAAGCTGGGTGATAGGTAAACATAGGAGTTCATTACTGTATTCTCTCTGCCTTTGCATCAAATTAAAATTTTACATAATAAAAAGTAAAACAGGGCTTCCCCTGGTGGTCCAGTGGGTAAGGACACTGCCTTGCAGTGCAAGGGGCGCCGGTTCGAGCCCTGGCCTGGGAAGATCCCACGTGCCGCGGAGCGGCTGGACTGATGTGTCCAATTACCAAGCCGGAGCTCTGGAGCGCGTGCGCCCAGAGCCGGCGCTCTGCAACGACAGACGCCACCGCGATGGGAGGCCCACAGGAGCCAAAGAACAAAGACGGATGAACACAGAGAAATGAAAGACCAATGGAAGTGGCCCGCCCCAACCCGACCCCCGCCCAAAATAAATCTTTAAAAAAAAAAAAAAAAGTAAAACACATGCACACAAAAACACATGTACAGACACCCCACTAGGAAGTTTTCAAGGACATATAATAAAGTACCAAAAAGGCAAAAAAATAATGATTGATAAGACAGTCTTTTTCCAAATGGGGAACAAAAGCATTTGAAGCGGTACAGGCATAGCTCATTTTATTGCACTTTGCTTTATTGTGTTTCACAGACACTGCATTTACCAGCTGAGGTCAAGCAAGGCAATGCTCTGTCTTCTTGTTTCAGCTCTCATACTGTAAAAAAGTACATCTTCTCATGGTCTATTTAGTACCACATTTTTTCACATTTTTGCCCTTTGTTGATGATTTCGCTGTTTCAACTGACCATCAAGTATAGTGATGAGGTGCTACCTAGTGTTCTTACATGCAAGAAGGCTGTGACTTGCTTATGAAGAAAAGACTGTGTCAGACAAACTATATTCAGGCAGGAATTACAGTACCATCGGTCATGAGCTCTCCTGTGAATAAAAAGAACTTTCTGTAAACACCAATGTAACTGTGGGTAACATAGCACGAGGTCTGGAATTTCCTTCAAAATAATCCATCAGTGGTAGAGGCAGCAGAGGAGCAGAACGGAAGTCGAAGTTTACAGATGAAACAAGATTGGTCATGTGCTGATAAATTGTTCAAGCTGGGTGATAGGTAAACATAGGAGTTCATTACTGTATTCTCTCTGCCTTTGCATCAAATTAAAATTTTACATAATAAAAAGTAAAACAGGGCTTCCCCTGGTGGTCCAGTGGGTAAGGACACTGCCTTGCAGTGCAAGGGGCGCCGGTTCGAGCCCTGGCCTGGGAAGATCCCACATGCCGCGGGAGCGGCTGGACTGATGTGTCCAATTACCAAGCCGGAGCTCTGGAGCGCGTGCGCCCAGAGCCGGCGCTCTGCAACGACAGACGCCACCGCGATGGGAGGCCCACAGGAGCCAAAGAACAAAGACGGATGAACACAGAGAAATGAAAGACCAATGGAAGTGGCCCGCCCCAACCCGACCCCCGCCCAAAATAAATCTTTAAAAAAAAAAAAAAAAAGTAAAACACATGCACACAAAAACACATGTACAGACACCCCACTAGGAAGTTTTCAAGGACATATAATAAAGTACCAAAAAGGCAAAAAAATAATGATTGATAAGACAGTCTTTTTCCAAATGGGGAACAAAAGCATTTGAAGCGGTACAGGCATAGCTCATTTTATTGCACTTTGCTTTATTGTGTTTCACAGACACTGCATTTTACAAACTGAAGGTGTGTGGAAATCCTTCATCAAACAAGTCGACCACCACCATTTTCCAAACAACTCTAACTTCATGTCCCTGTGTCACATGTTGATAATTCTCACAACATTTCAAATTTTTCATTATTCTTATATTTATTATAATGATCTGAGATCACTGAGTGATCTTTGATGTTAGTACTGCAAAAAGTGTATAATTCACAGAAGGCTCAAATGACAGCATTTTCAACAATATTTTAAAATTATGTACATTGTTTTTTAGACATAATGGTGTTGTACACTTAACAGTCTACAGTACAAACATAACTTTTATATGCACTTGAAAACAAAAAATTGGTGTGACTCATTTTATTGCAATATTCACTTTACTACAGTGGTCTGGAATGAACACTCAATATCTCCAAGAATTATTTAATTGAGCAGGAGTATCCTATTTATTTTAAGATGTGTGACAATTCCAACCTCCATCTACTGTGTCAGCAGCACTGCTGGTTAAAACCAGTAATACGTGCAGTTTTATCCTTAAGGCTATTCGTTACAGGATCATTATAAGATTTTTTTTAATAAAGTAACTTTAATGTACAAGATACTGGTTAAATAATATGATATAACAAAATAATAGACTATAATTCTAAAAACCTTATTTTCTGTTGAAGAAAATGATGATTACATTCCTCTTGGAAAAAAATGAACTGACAACATGACACTGTCAAGGCTAAATCACACTGTCTTAAGTCTCCTAGCATGGAAATGAGCAGAGGGGTCCAAAATGGACAAGTATCTGACTCACAGAAATGAGCAGAAGGGTCCAAAATGGACAAGTATCTGACTCACAGAAGCATGGATTCACAGAGACAAACCCAAAAGAGAAAAATCAAAATCTAAATAGTGTCTACACTGGAAAAGGAAGCTATTTTTTTCTGGAAGAGACCCAGGGAGTCTCTAATTATCTAATTAGAAAGTATAGAAAGCAGAAGTCTGTAAGAATCAAAATGACTAACTAAAGAACCATTAACCAAAAATCTGGGTTTCCACATTCAGAAGAGCTACCTGCAATATTTGCCTACAACACATGGCCCAAGACCACTGAAAAGAACCATGTTCCTGAAAAAGATCCCCACTATGTTTGTTGGGACAAACAATACAATCAGAAAAGGGAATGACTTAAGAGCCTACTTCCCCTCTGTACAGTGAAGCCCATCTGCCATACACACCTCAGGAAAGCTTCTTGATAGTCCCATCCCTTCTCATACATTATGTCCACAATCAATCCTCTCATATAGAGGAGAAATATTTTGGCAAACAAATACAGAAAAATGCAAAGTAAACTCAGTAAATGCAACATTTCTACATTATGCAATTTACATCTTCATACAAAAATGTGACAGTAAAGAATCATCATACATTGAAGAAGACTATCAGCATTAAAGTATAAGAGTAGGAATAAACAGAAGTTACCCAACAGGAAACAAAGATACTGTAAGAAAAGAACTTAAAAATTGTAATCACAAAGATTAAAAAGTTATTCTTTTAAAGAAGACTGCTATAAACAACATAGCTCTGTAAAAGCAAAAACCAAAACAAAAATAATTAAGTAATAAAAAAAAATCTAAAAAAAAGAAGAGTGCTATGAAAAAGAAAAAATCAAATAAAAAATCTTAGAAATAAAAAATTGATTTCTAAAATTAAAAAATATCAAATAAGGTGAATGGAAAAAATCTGTGCATTGATGGAAGAAAACATAAGAAAATTATTCAGGAGATAAAATTAAAAGATGGAAAATATGACAGAAAAGAAGGCCAAGTCCGGAAGGTCCATCCTCTAAGAGTAGGAAGTTAAGAACAGACAGGGCTTCCCTGGTGGTCCAGTGGGCAAGGACACCGCCTTGCAGTGCAAGGGGCGCCGGTTTGATCCCTGGCCTGGGAAGATCCCACGTGCTGTGGAGCAGCTGGACCGATGTGTCCAATTACCAAGTTGGAGCTCTGGAGCATATGCGCCCAGAGCTGGTGCTCTGCGACAACAGAGGCCACTGCAATGGGAGGCCCACATGGGCCAAAGAACAAAGATGGATGAAAAATAAATAAATGGAAGACCAATAGAAGTGGCCCTCCCACACCCTCCCTCCTCAACCCACGCCCCCAAAAGAAACCATTAAAAAAAAAAGAACAGACAAGTGGGAAAATATGAGTATCATATTTTTCTTCAATTAAAATAAAATCTTAAGTCTTAATGTTGAAAGAACCTATAAAGGCTGAGAAGTCTGAATATTTTAAAGACTCAAATTAATAACCAATGTTGAAATTTTAGAATATCGTAAAATAAGGAGAGAATCCTAAAAACTTCAAGCAAACTACCTAGAAAGAAATATGAATCTCAGTTGCACTGGGATCACACACACACTGGATAATGCCACTGTATGTTTAAAGAAGATAAGAGAGCTATACTAGAAAAAAAATCTGAGGGAAACTAAATGGACTTAACATTTTATGTTGGGGGCTTCCCTGGTGGTCCAGTGAGTAAGGATACTGCCTTGCAGTGCAAGGGGCACCGAATCGATCCCTGGCCTGGGAAGATTCCATGTGCCACAGAGCGGCTGGACCGATGTGTCCAACTACTGCGCCGGAGCTCTGAAGCACATGTGCCCAGAGCTGGGGCTCTGCATCGAGAGAGGCCACTGCAATGGGAGGCCCACACAGGCCGGAGAAAAAAGATGGATGAAAATGGATAAATGAAAGACCAATAGAAATGGCCCAAAAAAAAAAAAACAACAACAATTTTTCAGGAGGAAAAATGTTGTCCAGGAAGACCAACTCGCAAATACAAAATGACTTGAATGTAACATAATTTGTGCAATTAATGGACTATAAAGAAAGATATTCTATTTGACTTTGATACTTAGAATATTCCTTGCTTAAATCATACTACTTCCCATATCAACTAGTCCAAACATAATACATGGTTCTCAAGAAAAGATATCTATGTGATTATAAAATTAGAAATGCAAATTACAGGTTTCCAATTTCAAAAGTTAACTGGAACTCCAAGGTATCTCATTATGTAATCTATGGACATCAGAATTACCTGGAAAGCTTATTTTAAAGACTTCTAGGTTTCCTCCTGCATTTTAGTAATTTCTCCAAGTATAAACTTCTGAATATCATGACTGTAAAGCAGTAACCTCCAAAGATTTCCATTATATACGTTATGAGCAAAAGGCTTCTGAGTTCTCATCCCAAGGCACATGTGTATATTTACTTATAAATTGTTGATAAGTTTTTATATAACCATATATTATATATAAAATATGAAAAATAAAAATCTTAAAGAATGAGAAAGATGGACTAAAAATACTTTGTTTCTGTCTCAACCAAGAACAAAAGAAAAATTAAGAATAGCTTTAGAAAGTTCTGAAAAACATACATACAAATAAAAGGAAAGAAGAATAATCAAAGAATCACAGAAATGACAAAAAGAAATCCCAAGAATATATCTTCTTAAGGTCTATTCTAAAAAACAGAGAAATAGATCACATTTAATTTCAAGAATGATTGAGGAACTAATAAGGGTACTTCAACAAAAGACTTAATTCTGATCATCAAAAGGGAAAAAATGATTGATGAATTAGACATAAAAGACCATGAAAAGAAATTAATTACACTATTTTAAGAGTTCACAACAATCGTGGATGGTAAAATTACACATAAGAATGTATCATAGATTTTTTAAAGTCAAAATCCAGACAATATGAGAATGATTCCAGGGATAAAGACTCCAAACATGAATAGCTGAAGTTACCAAAAAATGACATTCAGATTATATAATCATAATTCCAATAAAGAAAAAGGAAAAGGCAACCATATGCTTAGCTTCTCATTTACTAAATGTAATGAAATTCACTTAATAGGAAAGCAAGTATTTTAATTGCTATGTAAGTGTCATGGGACCACTGTATACCAAATGTCCGATAAAGAGTAGCCAGCATCACTCCTCTGTTTCTAACGACCAAGGAGAGGCCTGATAATCTATAGTTAAATGACTAGTCATCCCCTACAGAGTAATAGAGAGTGCTAACTGAAATCTCTCAACCTATTCCAGAACACTTACTCTACTCTGGCAAGGTCATCTCAGGCTCTCAAGTACACACTGCAATTATCTTAGGGGAAAACTGAGCCATGTCTAGGAAGGATCATGTTTAGGAAGGTGCCTACAGGCGCAGAATCCAAAGCCAAACAACAGAAAGTTCTCCAGTTTTTAAAGTTGAGCAGTTAAAGCCCAAAACACGCCCGCACATACACACACAAACACAGGGTCTAGGTCATAGTTTTTATCTCTTAACTAAGAACTTTCCAAATATGTCAGAATATGAGCAGAAGATAAGGTTTAGCTGTACTTAGCAAACTGACACACCTTGAAATAAGTCCCATAATTATCATATGCTCAACATTTCTTTGGCAATCAAATAAGTCTCTTCAGGAGATTAATGCCAAGGGTTAATTTTAATAATGAAACAAATTCAATAAACTAAATACTGATGAAAAAATAACTTGGTAACTCACCTTTCCACAACCAAACTGACTGCTCGTGTGACATCTGGGTTTGTCACTTGGAGACGTTTCCACAAAGACCATACGAATTCTTTATCAGCCTTAAAGAAATAAAAGACATTTTAAATGCATTGCTTTGCCACTGTAGCAGAGAAGGCAAGATACTGCTTTAAATTAAAAAAACAGGGGCTTCCCTGGTGGTCCAGTGGGTAAGGACACCGCCTTGCAGTGCAAGGGATGCCGGTTCGATCCCTGGCCTGGGAAGATCCCACGTGCCGCGGAGCGGCTGGACCGATGTGTCCAATTACCGAGCCGGAGCTCTGGAGCGCATATGCCCAGAGCCGGTGCTCTGCAACAGAGGCCACTGTGATGGGAGGCCCACATGGGCCAAAGAACAAAAAAAAAAGATGGATGAAAATAGATAAATGAAAGACCAATATAAGTGGCCCGCTCGCCCCCCTCCCTCCTCAACCGGCCCCCTCCAAGAAAAAAAAATTAAAAAACATAATTATTCAACTCCTAGTTCTTTAACTATAAAACAGATTCTTGAAAAATAGAACAGGAAAGCTTTGTTTGAAAAATCTCTTACACCAGTAACTCACATTTACTACTTTTACTACCAACATTTAAAGTTGAAAATGTTGAAATGCTGAATAAAAAGGTAAATCTGCTCTAAAATGAGACTGTTCTCCAACTACTGCTCCATCTTTCAGATGCCCCTTTCAACAAAATTCCTTGAAAAGAGTTCCCTACAATCAGTGTCTCTTCTTCCTCAACCCCCCATTTACTCTGTGACCTTCCCAATCAGATTTTCCTCCCCACCATAAAGCTAAAAGCATTTTTCAAGGTCCTTTATATTGCCAAATTTTAATAGGCATCTCAAATTGGATTTATCCAAAATAAAGTTTTGGAATTCCTATCCTCCCTCTCTGCATCTCAGAAAATGACCCCACCACCTACTCAATTGTTCAAGGATCTGAGTCACTCTTGGATGCACTGTTTCTAAGTATTTCATATCCAAACCGAAAGCAAATCCTGTTAGACTCACCTACAAAATATATCCTAATTCTAAACACTTCCACCACGATCATCCAAGTGCGAGTCAACTCCATCTCTTGCCTAGCTCTCTACAAGGGCCTCCTGGGTTCCTTACAGCTTCAAAATCCTCCAATGGGTTTCTGTCAGATTAGGAAAACAATCCAGAGTCTATCTAAGATGCATGAACCCACACCATCTTGCCCTATACACATCTCTCCAACGTCATCTATTTCTCCTGTTCACAAGGACCTTCTTTTTCCAGCTGTACCAGGTCCTTTGTACATATATCATCTACTAGATTTTCATGTACATTAGTACCTCACTTCACTTAGGTCTTTGTTTAAATGTTACCTCTTCAAGAAAAGCGTTCCCTAATTCAGAGACACAAAAACCCACAAGTCTCCAGGAACCCCTTAGCCTATTTGAGCTTCCCTAGTGGCTCAGATGATAAAGAATCTGCCTGGAATCTGCCTGCAATGTGGGAGACCTGGGTTTGATCCCTGGGTTGGGAAGATCCTCTGCAGAAGGGAATGACTACCCAATCCAGTACTCTCGCCTGGAGAATTCCATGGACAGAGGAGCCTGGCAGGCTACAGTCCGTGGGTTGCAGAGTCAGACACAACCAAGTGACTTTCACTTTTCTTTCTTAGCCAGTTTAACTTTTTTCAAATCACATTTCATGTGATAATACTATATTTTTTTGGTTGTTTATCTGTTTGGGTTTACTTGTGTGGTATATATTTCTGTCTTCATCATCCATTCTCCCCTTCCTCTTAGTAAAAGAAATCATTTTGGCTCTTTGCTATCAACTAGAAGAGTGTCTCTTTTGCCGATGGGCTCTGCGGTTGAATTATGCCAATGAAACATAAGAAGTGTCATTGCAGGGGACTTCCCTGGCAGTTTAGTGGGTAAGATGTTGCTTTCCAATGCAAGGGATGGGGGCTCGATCCCTGGTTTGGAAGCTAAGATCCCACATGCCTCATGGCCAAAACCCAAAACATAAGACAGAGAAACAGTGTAATAAATTCAGTAAAGACTTTAGAAAACAGTAAGTGTCAACAGAAATTTTAAAACTGGAGATATATCTACCAAATGTATACACAGGAAGATATGAAATCCAGCTGAGGTATTTAGAATCCTAAAAGATGATGCTGTTAAAGTGTTACTTTCAATGTATCAGCAAATTTAGAAAACTCAACAGTGACCACCGGACTGGAAAAGGTCAGTTTTCATTCCAATCCCAAAGGAGGGCAATGTCAAAAATCATTTAAACTACCATACAATTCTGCTCACTTCACATGCTAGGAAGGTTATGCTCAAAATCCTTTAAGCTAGGCTTCATCAGTATGTGAACCAAGAAGCTCCAGGTATACAAACTGAGTTTAGAAAAGGCAGAAGGACGATACATCAAATTGCCAACATTTGTTGGATCATAGAAGAAAGCACGGGAATGCCAGAAAAACACCTACTTCTGCTATAATAAATTGACTACACTAAAACTTTTGACTGTGTAGATCACCACAAACTGTGGAAAATTCTTAAAGAGATGGGAATACCAGATCGCCTTACCTGTCTCCTCAGAAACCCGTATGTGAGTGAAAAAGCAACACTTAGAACCGAACATGGAACAACTGACTGGTTCCAAATTGGAAAGAGTATATAGCAAGGCTATATATTGTCACCCTGCTTATTTAACTTATATGCAGAGCACATCAGGCAAGATGCCAGAATGAATGAATCACAAGCTGGAATCAAGACTGCTAGGAGAAATATGAATAACCTCAGGTGTGCGGATAATACCATTCTAATGGCAGAAAGTGAAAAGGAACTAAAGAAACTCTTAATGGAGGTGAAAGAGGACTGAAAAGTCTTGCTTAAAACTCAACATTCAACATTTGTTCCCAGTATGTTATTTTTCTCATCTGAAATTCTCAAAGTGGTGATAAATGTGCACATATCCCCAACCAACCCCATTCTTGGCCAAAAAAAAAAAGACCACATTCTTGAAAACACATAATCAAAATGAAGAGTATGCTGATGTTAGGTTCTAAATCAGTGAATAAAGTATAAGTGCCATGGACATAAAGTTAATGTTTGAATACCTTTTAAAGTTCCTAGGAAAAGGCTATATTTGGAAGCTAACCTATCCTCAGTAAGTCTATGAAAGCTTCTCTTCCCTCACTAAAATTCATCACTTTTTCTTCAGCTAACCAGGTGTATGTTGTTTGTCAATCTGAGATTATATGAAAAAGTTGAAAATATGCAAAAATCACATTAAGAGTTTTTAACTTTCAATGTATCAGCAAATTTAGAAAACTCAACAGTGACCACCGGACTGGAAAAGGTCAGTTTTCATTCCAATCCCAAAGGAGGGCAATGTCAAAAATCATTTAAACTACCATACAATTCTGCTCACTTCACATGCTAGGAAGGTTATGCTCAAAATCCTTTAAGCTAGGCTTCATCAGTATGTGAACCAAGAAGCTCCAGGTATACAAACTGAGTTTAGAAAAGGCAGAAGGACGATACATCAAATTGCCAACATTTGTTGGATCATAGAAGAAAGCACGGGAATGCCAGAAAAACACCTACTTCTGCTATAATAAATTGACTACACTAAAACTTTTGACTGTGTAGATCACCACAAACTGTGGAAAATTCTTAAAGAGATGGGAATACCAGATCGCCTTACCTGTCTCCTCAGAAACCCGTATGTGAGTGAAAAAGCAACACTTAGAACCGAACATGGAACAACTGACTGGTTCCAAATTGGAAAGAGTATATAGCAAGGCTATATATTGTCACCCTGCTTATTTAACTTATATGCAGAGCACATCAGGCAAGATGCCAGAATGAATGAATCACAAGCTGGAATCAAGACTGCTAGGAGAAATATGAATAACCTCAGGTGTGCGGATAATACCATTCTAATGGCAGAAAGTGAAAAGGAACTAAAGAAACTCTTAATGGAGGTGAAAGAGGACTGAAAAGTCTTGCTTAAAACTCAACATTCAACATTTGTTCCCAGTATGTTATTTTTCTCATCTGAAATTCTCAAAGTGGTGATAAATGTGCACATATCCCCAACCAACCCCATTCTTGGCCAAAAAAAAAAAGACCACATTCTTGAAAACACATAATCAAAATGAAGAGTATGCTGATGTTAGGTTCTAAATCAGTGAATAAAGTATAAGTGCCATGGACATAAAGTTAATGTTTGAATACCTTTTAAAGTTCCTAGGAAAAGGCTATATTTGGAAGCTAACCTATCCTCAGTAAGTCTATGAAAGCTTCTCTTCCCTCACTAAAATTCATCACTTTTTCTTCAGCTAACCAGGTGTATGTTGTTTGTCAATCTGAGATTATATGAAAAAAGTTGAAATATCAGAATCACATAGACTAGGATGAGATATTCACATTAAGAGAAATAAGTCTCCAGTGGTCCATGACCTGGAAGGCCGGAGAGACCCTGCTGAAGAGCCACACTCCTGCCCCTTGCGCCGGCCCTACTTGGGTGGAGTAGCTTTACCTCGTGTGGCAGGCAGCAATCAGAGATTTAGACCATTACTGAGACCCTTGAGTGAGGGTGGATGCCATGAAAGAAAAGGAACCAAGGAGATAATGGGGGCTGAGATGAGCCCAAGGACTGGAGGCTTGGATGAAATCCCTAGAGGAGAGTTTTCTTACAGAACATAAATTATTAGGAAACATTAAGAATGTGCCCAAGACAGCTAACAAGGACCATCTGGTTACACTCTATAAACATCTTTTCGAAAGTAAGCCAGACACAAATATGATAAATATCAGACCATTTTACTTACTGTGTTTCAAGGATACTGAAAGTATAAGTAAAGTGTCTAAGCAGGTGAAAAATGTGAAGCTTAATGAAGATAAACCCAAAGAAACCAAGTTTGAAGAGACTCTGGATGAAAGTCAACCAAAATATACAAAATCTGTTCTTAAAAAACAGAGGTAAACCAACTTTCCCAAAAAGGGAGATGTTCACTGCTGGTATACAGGAACACTACAAGATGGGACTGTTTTTGATACTAATATTTAAACGAGTTCAAAGAAAAACACCAAGCCTTTAAGTTTGGGAGAGGCAAAGTCATCAGAGGATGGGACTAAGTGCTCTTGACCATGAGTAAAGGAGAAAAGGCTTGACTGGAGGTTGAACCAGAAGGGACTTACGGAAAGAAAGGACAGCTGAATGCCAAAATTCCACCCAATGCAAAACTTATTTTTGAAGTGGAATTAGTGGATATTGACTGAAATAGTAAAGACATCATCAGCAATAAAACATAACCTTGAAAAAACTTATGTTTCTAACTAGAGCTGGTTACATTGTAAGTGAAAAGTTAAAAAAAATTTTTTATCCAAAATTCATCACTTTTTCTTCAGCTAACCAGGTGTATGTTGTTTGTCAATCTGAGATTATATGAAAAAAGTTGAAATATCAGAATCACATAGACTAGGATGAGATATTCACATTAAGAGAAATAAGTCTCCAGTGGTCCATGACCTGGAAGGCCGGAGAGACCCTGCTGAAGAGCCACACTCCTGCCCCTTGCGCCGGCCCTACTTGGGTGGAGTAGCTTTACCTCGTGTGGCAGGCAGCAATCAGAGATTTAGACCATTACTGAGACCCTTGAGTGAGGGTGGATGCCATGAAAGAAAAGGAACCAAGGAGATAATGGGGGCTGAGATGAGCCCAAGGACTGGAGGCTTGGATGAAATCCCTAGAGGAGAGTTTTCTTACAGAACATAAATTATTAGGAAACATTAAGAATGTGCCCAAGACAGCTAACAAGGACCATCTGGTTACACTCTATAAACATCTTTTCGAAAGTAAGCCAGACACAAATATGATAAATATCAGACCATTTTACTTACTGTGTTTCAAGGATACTGAAAGTATAAGTAAAGTGTCTAAGCAGGTGAAAAATGTGAAGCTTAATGAAGATAAACCCAAAGAAACCAAGTTTGAAGAGACTCTGGATGAAAGTCAACCAAAATATACAAAATCTGTTCTTAAAAAACAGAGGTAAACCAACTTTCCCAAAAAGGGAGATGTTCACTGCTGGTATACAGGAACACTACAAGATGGGACTGTTTTTGATACTAATATTTAAACGAGTTCAAAGAAAAACACCAAGCCTTTAAGTTTGGGAGAGGCAAAGTCATCAGAGGATGGGACTAAGTGCTCTTGACCATGAGTAAAGGAGAAAAGGCTTGACTGGAGGTTGAACCAGAAGGGACTTACGGAAAGAAAGGACAGCTGAATGCCAAAATTCCACCCAATGCAAAACTTATTTTTGAAGTGGAATTAGTGGATATTGACTGAAATAGTAAAGACATCATCAGCAATAAAACATAACCTTGAAAAAACTTATGTTTCTAACTAGAGCTGGTTACATTGTAAGTGAAAAGTTACCTGGAAAATTCAAGTTAGAATTTGTTTACTTGATCCTCCAACTTTTAAGAAATGTAATCCATAAACCCTTAAACTTTAAAATATTTTACTACAGCTGTGTAAAGTATCATTTAAAAAGAACTCATTTGCCTTTCACCTCATGATGTAAACTAAAAGGTTCAATAAAAAGGCATCCAGTGTCTTGATTTGTGTGGTATAAGTATATTAATGTTATAATTAGATTAACCAGTACTAAGACTTCATCAAAACAGAGAACAACAGAAAAGTCTGGGAAGTTCTTCCAGACACACGCATTTTAAAATATTTAAGTATTTGTATACAAGGAAAGCAAAAGCAGAGGGACAGAGAAGAAGCAAAAGGCTACAAAGCTTAAGAAATTCTGTCAAGAAAACAACAGCTAAATTCAAGAGAAGTATACTTCAGAACCAATGAACCACTAATCATGGTGAATATAAATTTAATATTAAGTGATTCTGCCCAATAAATCCATAACAATTAAAAATGAGTATCTTGGGGCTTCCCTGGTGGTCCAGTGGGTAAACGGTCCACCTTGCAGTGCAAGGGGTACTGGTTTGATCCTTGACCCAGGAAGATCCCACGTGCCAAGGAGCAGCTGGACTGGCGTGTCCAATTATGAGCCAGCGCTCTGGAGCACACGCGCCCAAAGCTGGAGCTCTGCAACGAGAGAGGCCACTGCAATGGGAGGCTGACACAGGCCAAAGAATAAAGACGGATAAAAATAAATGGATAAAGGGCTTCCCTGGTGGTCCAGTGGGTAAGGACACCGCTTTGCCGTGCAAGGGGCGCCGGTTCGATCCCTGGCCTGGGAAGATCCCACATGCCGCAGAGCGGCTGGACCGATGTGTCCAATTACCGAGCCGAGGCTCTGGAGCGCACATGCCCAGAGTCAGCGCTTTGCAACAACAGAGGCCACCACAATGGGAGGCCCACAAGAGTCAAAGAACAAAGATGGATGAAAATAGAGAAATGAAAGACCAATAGAAGTGGCCTGCCCATCCTCCTCCCTCCCCACCCCACCTCCAAAAAGATAAATAAATAAAATAAATGTTTAAAAAAAAATAAAAAAATAAATGGATAAAGAATCAATAAAAGAGGCCAAAAACTTTTTTTAAAAAAATGAGTATATTGGAACAGAAATTGTTCTCTATTATATGCTTGATTCTGTGTCATTCCAATACACTGGAACAGTACATGGAATCACTTTCTCTTCACCAAGCACATATAATTGAACTCCTTTAAGTTAAATGTGGGGGGAAAAAAGACAACTAACTTAAAGGAAGCTGCAACTTATGAGCAGAGACTAATTAATTAACAGGGTTCTTTTTCGCAAACTGCAATTAACCAATTACTCGGTTGTGAAATGAATTTAGTATACTAAGCAGCACTTACTAAAATAGCAGATTTTAAAAGATAATATCAGAGCTCATGACATACAGGGTAAATATTCTTTATGGTAGTATACGTATGTGTGTGTGTGTGTACTTCCTAGGATGACACATAAAATGAATTCAATTTTTGAGAGCCATGGATAACACAGGTTTAATACTATGTATTCTCGGGTATTGTGATTTCTAATTGAATAAGTGGAAGAACTCATTTTAAAAATGTATAAGTGAATAATCATTTAAATCCCTTTTATAAAGCAATTTGATTATTATGTCTTCTGAATTTCCCTAAGAAAAGGAGTATGCCTTGACTGAAGTTTTATGGTATAGTGTGGTATGGGTTTTATGGTATTCCATACTCTGTCAACGTCATCTCACACTACTGGAACGCCTACAATCATCTAACAGTGTCAATATCAAAAATCTCGAGAGCCATTTCTCTAGGCTAACAATGACCACATCAGTTCCTACATCTGCCTAGTCACATTTCTGAAGAATGTAATAGTGACTGGATTGGCAGGGAGGGCTCATTGGGCTCATCTCCAACAAGCTGATTTCTTAATCACATTGGTCACAAAAGTAAACATCTTAGTTCCTTATCCAACCAATAGCATAACTATGGAAAGCACAGAGAAAGCGGGGAGAAAGGATGTAGGAGACACGGGCAAAGGTATCTCAAATTAGGACCTGCCAAAGTAACAAAGGTCTCTATCACGGATTCACATCGTTAAACTACCCTAAGGTGAAGAACCTCTTAATGAAGGTGAAAGAGGAGAGTGAAAAAGCTAGTTTAAAATGCAACATTCAAAAAACTAAGATAATGGCATCTGGTCCTATCACTTCATGGCAAAGAGGGGAAAAACTGGAAAACAGTGACAGATTTTATTTTCTTGGGCTCCAAAATCACTGCAGATGGTGACTGTAACCATGAAATTAAAACACATTTGCTCCTTGAAAGGAAAGCTATGACAGACCTAGACAGAACATTAAAAAGCAAAGACATCACTTTGCCAACGAAGGCCTGTATAGTCAAAGCTATGGTTTTTCCAGCAGTCATATACAGGTGTGAGAGTTGGGCCATAAAGAAGGCTGAGTGCCCAAGAATTGATGCTTTCAAACTGTGCTGGAGAAGATTCTTGCGGGTCCCTTGGAAAGCAAAGAGATCAAACCAGTCAATCCTAAAGGAAATCAACCCTGAATATTCTTTGGAAGGACTGATGCTGAAGCTGAAGCTCCAATACTTTGGCCACCTGATGCAAAAAAAAAGTAGACTCACTGGAAAAGACCCTGATGCTAGGAATGATTGAAGGAAAAAGAAGGGGCAGGTAGAGAATGAGCTGGTTAGATTACATCACCAACTTGACATGAATCTGAACAAAATCCAGGAAATAGTGAAGAACAGGGGAGCCTGTGTGTCACAGTACACAGGGTCACAGAGTCAGACACAATTTAGCGAATGAACAAGATAAAAAGATGGGTTTAAAAAAATAAAATAAAATAAAAAAAGATGGGTTTCCCTGGTGCCTCAGTGGTAAAAAATTTGCCTGCCAGACAAGAGACATGGGTTCAATCCCTGGGTCAGGAAGATCCCCTGGAGAAAGAAATGGAAACCCACTCCAGTATTCTTGCCTGGGAAACCCCAGGGACAGAAAAGCCTGGCAGGCACAGTCCACGGGGTTACAAAAGAGTCAGACATGACTTAGCGACTAAACAACAACGAATTTTTTTTTAAAAAATTATGCTCACCTTACCCTTCTACTACCAGCTGCTTAAATAAAAATGATAAGGCAAGAGGGAGAAAGGATGTAGGAGACACGGGCAAAGGTATCTCAAATTAGGACCTGCCAAAGTAACAAAGGTCTCTATCACGGATTCACATCGTTAAACTACCCTAAGGTGAAGAACCTCTTAATGAAGGTGAAAGAGGAGAGTGAAAAAGCTAGTTTAAAATGCAACATTCAAAAAACTAAGATAATGGCATCTGGTCCTATCACTTCATGGCAAAGAGGGGAAAAACTGGAAAACAGTGACAGATTTTATTTTCTTGGGCTCCAAAATCACTGCAGATGGTGACTGTAACCATGAAATTAAAACACATTTGCTCCTTGAAAGGAAAGCTATGACAGACCTAGACAGAACATTAAAAAGCAAAGACATCACTTTGCCAACGAAGGCCTGTATAGTCAAAGCTATGGTTTTTCCAGCAGTCATATACAGGTGTGAGAGTTGGGCCATAAAGAAGGCTGAGTGCCCAAGAATTGATGCTTTCAAACTGTGCTGGAGAAGATTCTTGCGGGTCCCTTGGAAAGCAAAGAGATCAAACCAGTCAATCCTAAAGGAAATCAACCCTGAATATTCTTTGGAAGGACTGATGCTGAAGCTGAAGCTCCAATACTTTGGCCACCTGATGCAAAAAAAAAGTAGACTCACTGGAAAAGACCCTGATGCTAGGAATGATTGAAGGAAAAAGAAGGGGCAGGTAGAGAATGAGCTGGTTAGATTACATCACCAACTTGACATGAATCTGAACAAAATCCAGGAAATAGTGAAGAACAGGGGAGCCTGTGTGTCACAGTACACAGGGTCACAGAGTCAGACACAATTTAGCGAATGAACAAGATAAAAAGATGGGTTTAAAAAAATAAAATAAAATAAAAAAAGATGGGTTTCCCTGGTGCCTCAGTGGTAAAAAATTTGCCTGCCAGACAAGAGACATGGGTTCAATCCCTGGGTCAGGAAGATCCCCTGGAGAAAGAAATGGAAACCCACTCCAGTATTCTTGCCTGGGAAACCCCAGGGACAGAAAAGCCTGGCAGGCACAGTCCACGGGGTTACAAAAGAGTCAGACATGACTTAGCGACTAAACAACAACGATCTTTTATTTATTCCTTTTCTCCTTAACCAGTTAAGAATAAAAAATGGAAAGTGGAAGGCAGCTATGCTCACCACTATAACACCAACGCAATGGAATACTACTCAGCTGTTAAAAGAAATGCAGAAGACTCAGTCCTAATGAAGTGGCTGGCTCTAGAACCTATCATAAAAAGTGAAGTAAGTCAAAAAGAGAAAGACAAATACAGTATACTAACACACATATATGGAATCTAGTAGGACGGTCTTGATATCACACACAGGGAACTCATGAAAAAAAAGACAGAGCATAGACATAGGGACAACGTGGCGAATAAATAGGGAGGGGGAAGCATGGAGGAAGTAACAAGGAAACCTATAGTGTTATGTGTGGAAAAGATAGCTAGTGTCACAGTGCTGAGGGAATAGGAGTGCTTACAAAGGCTTGGGGCAAAGGTCTGGAGGGGTGGGATGGGGGGATCTGGGAGGGTGGGGACCATGGATATGCATATGACTGATCTGGGAACATACATGTATCTGAACAACAAAACTCTGTAAAACCTTTATAATAAAGAATAAAAATTTAAAAATTAAAAAAAAAAAAAAAGGAAAGTGAAAAGAAACCAATCATGTAATACCTCCCCAACTTGTTTAAGCAAAGACATACTCAATTTGAGGGCTTCTCAGGTAGCTCAGTGGTAAAAAATCTGTCTGTAATGCAGGAGATGCAAGATGCATGGTTTGATCCCCGGATTGGGAAGATCCCTGAGAGAAGGAAATGGCCATCCACTTCAGTATTCTTGCCTAGGAAATCCCATAGACAGAAGAGTCTGGCTGGCTACAGTCCAAGAGGTCACAAAACAGTCAGATACAATTCACCGACTAAACATTCAATTTCAGCAAGACTGCTCTGGTTTTACATCTTGGACCCAACTAGTAAATCCTACAAAAGGGGCAACAGAGTCCAACAGAACAAACGGAGAGTGAATTTCATAAAATTTTATTAATCTAAACTTGATATTTTTTATAAAGTTACTTTGCTCTTTAGCAGTTCTTAATAGGTTGTGTTTTGAAGAGAGAGTGATTCAAATATCTACCGTTGAGCAAATTCCCAACTCGACCCAGTCCTGTCAAAAGCTCTGGTAAAATCAGAGAAGAGATAGTGGTAAGGATACAAAACTATAAAGGAAAGATCAACTTTCAGAACATGAGGGCTCAAGTCTTTTTTGGTATTCACATACGATACAAATAAACGAAAATAATGTTAAGGTAACTGATTTAGTAAACGATTTTCACCGTCAAGAGGACATGAAAATAACATTTCTCACTCCAGAAGTACGGAACGAACATAGCTGATTAATAACGATCAAGCAACGGCGTGTGAAAAGTTCCTAGCCTGAGACTCCCTAAAAATTACTGGTCTGCTTTTAACAACTTCAGTTTTACTTAAGAACCAGGGCAAGTGTGGATCTGATCATTAAAACACCAGGTTCTTTCATGGACGGGTTTGATTGTTAAGAAGAGTGTTTCCACTTTCCTCTTCAACATTTCAATCCGGGACTGCACTCCTGCGGCACCGAGCGCCTCTACAAGGCACCGCAGAGCCCTTGGGCTCCGGGGGGCGGCGGGGGTGCAGCTGCGCGTCTAGGGGCGCCTCCAAGCGAAAGTCAACCAAACCGGGGCCCGAGGCTGCCCCTGCGCCGCCGCCGCCGCGCAGAGAAGGGCGGGCGCCCCTGGTCGCCGGGCCGGGCGCAGCCGCCCCGCCTCCGCAGCACGCGGCGGGCCCGGCCGGTGGAGTGCGGGAGCCGGGGCCGAGCGCGCCGGGCGGAGGTGGGTGGGCCCCGCGCCCGCGCCGCGCCGCCGCCGGCAGCCGGAGAGGGACGCCGCCCCGCACCGGCCCCCGCCCGGCTGCAGAGGGGAAAGGGCGGCGGCCCCCTGGATACCTGACACAGGGCCAGCTCCTCCTTTACGCTGCTCAGCTCGTCCTCCAGCAGCTGCGTCCGGGTCACCATCGCCTCCTCTACCGAGATGCCCTCTAGCCGTGTGGCCGCCAGGGGCGCGCTGAGGAGGGGAGCCTGAGCCGGAGCTGTCCCCGCGGGCCCTCGCCGGCCCCCCGACCCTTCTTCGCCCCGCCAGGGTACATCGCTTTTGTCCACGACGCCCTCCCGCGCCGCGCCCGCAAGACTCGAGGTCTCGCTCCGCACGGCGGCCGCCGCCGCTCCCCGCCCGCCTCGTGGGGACCGGGGCCCCCGCTGTCGCGCCGGGGGAGGAGGAGGAGGAGGGAGCTGCGAGGGCGGCGAGCGCGCCGCCATGGCCGCGGCTGCTAACGGGTCAAGTTCCCTCTAGGAAACCCCACCTCCCCTTCTACAGCCGGGCGAGCCCGAAGCCCCGCGCCGCGCATGCGTCGGCGATTTCCCGCCTTGGCGCGCGGGGTCTCGCGCTCGCGGGCCCCGGCGGGCTCCCACGGGCCGCGCGCCCGGTGCGGACGTGGGCGGCGCACGCGCCCTGGAGGGAGGCGGGACGGCGCGGCGGCCCCGCGAGCCCTCGGCAGCGTCGGCCCGCCACGCCGCGACTTCCCCCGCCGGACTCAAAGCCCACCCGCCGCCGGGCGCCCTTCTTCCACCCCACGCTTTAAAGCCGTTCTTGACAAGCCCCTAGCCCCCAGTGATCCCTGATTGTGAATTTCCTCCGCCTTCAAGGCCCCGGCCGGCTCGTTTGTCACGTTTCATTGACCGCCCCGGAGTGTTAGTTACAGGGCTAATCCCTCCAGCACTGTTGTAAGCTCCTTGAGGATCAAGGAGTAAGTTTTACACTGAAGTGCTTTCTTCACACCCTTTAGCGAAACTGCTTTACGTACAGCTGACAACCAGCTGACGGATGTCAAGATGTGGAAAGCCTTGTGCTGAGCTGGGACTATCGGGGCGGGTTTCCTATTTGAATTATGAGCTTCGGTGCACCCCTTTGTCCTTTGTTTTGCAAGAGTCAGTTTTTTTCCAGGGTATCAGAGTGATGTGACCCGCATTCCCGAAAGTTTGGATCCTCAGTCACCGGCGCTGCAGAGGGGAAAGGGCGGCGGCCCCCTGGATACCTGACACAGGGCCAGCTCCTCCTTTACGCTGCTCAGCTCGTCCTCCAGCAGCTGCGTCCGGGTCACCATCGCCTCCTCTACCGAGATGCCCTCTAGCCGTGTGGCCGCCAGGGGCGCGCTGAGGAGGGGAGCCTGAGCCGGAGCTGTCCCCGCGGGCCCTCGCCGGCCCCCCGACCCTTCTTCGCCCCGCCAGGGTACATCGCTTTTGTCCACGACGCCCTCCCGCGCCGCGCCCGCAAGACTCGAGGTCTCGCTCCGCACGGCGGCCGCCGCCGCTCCCCGCCCGCCTCGTGGGGACCGGGGCCCCCGCTGTCGCGCCGGGGGAGGAGGAGGAGGAGGGAGCTGCGAGGGCGGCGAGCGCGCCGCCATGGCCGCGGCTGCTAACGGGTCAAGTTCCCTCTAGGAAACCCCACCTCCCCTTCTACAGCCGGGCGAGCCCGAAGCCCCGCGCCGCGCATGCGTCGGCGATTTCCCGCCTTGGCGCGCGGGGTCTCGCGCTCGCGGGCCCCGGCGGGCTCCCACGGGCCGCGCGCCCGGTGCGGACGTGGGCGGCGCACGCGCCCTGGAGGGAGGCGGGACGGCGCGGCGGCCCCGCGAGCCCTCGGCAGCGTCGGCCCGCCACGCCGCGACTTCCCCCGCCGGACTCAAAGCCCACCCGCCGCCGGGCGCCCTTCTTCCACCCCACGCTTTAAAGCCGTTCTTGACAAGCCCCTAGCCCCCAGTGATCCCTGATTGTGAATTTCCTCCGCCTTCAAGGCCCCGGCCGGCTCGTTTGTCACGTTTCATTGACCGCCCCGGAGTGTTAGTTACAGGGCTAATCCCTCCAGCACTGTTGTAAGCTCCTTGAGGATCAAGGAGTAAGTTTTACACTGAAGTGCTTTCTTCACACCCTTTAGCGAAACTGCTTTACGTACAGCTGACAACCAGCTGACGGATGTCAAGATGTGGAAAGCCTTGTGCTGAGCTGGGACTATCGGGGCGGGTTTCCTATTTGAATTATGAGCTTCGGTGCACCCCTTTGTCCTTTGTTTTGCAAGAGTCATGATTTCCTTTTTTTTAATGTCAGCTTCGTTATGTAGCTGGCTGTGTATCAGAGTGAGTGTGACCCGCATTCCCGAAAGTTTGGATCCTCAGACCAGCTTGAAATCAGTAATTTGGGGCGCGGTTAAAAGAAAAAGCCCAGCTTTCTTTATTGTTTGTTCTCTTTTTTTTTTTTTTTTTTTCCTTCCTTCCTTTCTACCTTCTTTCTTTATAAACTTTGTATAAGGAAATAACCTCCTCTTTTTCTGTCACTGCAACACGTAAACTCTCATAATGAGTTTAGTAAAGAGATGATTGTTGTCCTAGCAATTGAGTTCTACCAAAGGCTAGATAGCTGTTCTCTGCAGAAAAGCTTCGAGTACTTGGAGGGCGACGGTGAGGTGAGGAGGACAGTGGAAATAGGAAGGTGACCGCTCTAACTGATGACTTCTTCATTTAATCAGAATTACTGCTCCGTGCCAGAATCTAGTCAGCACCTCAGAAGACACGTTCCCAACCAGAATTCTGAGGCAGAATGATTGGGCTTCCTTCCCACTGAAGAGGAATATTTAGCAAAATTTTTAAAAGAATCACATGGGGCTTCCCTGGTGGTCCAGTGGGTAAAGAGTCTGTCTTGCAGTGCAGGGAACACCAGTTGGATCCTTGGTCCGGGAGGATCCCACATGACCGGTGTGTCCAATTAGAAGCCAGCTGGAGTGCATGCACCCAGAGGTAGTGCTCAAGGTAGAGGCCCTGCAATGGGAGCCCGCCGCCGGACTCAAAGCCCACGCCGCCGGGCGCCCTTCTTCCACCCCACGCTTTAAAGCCGTTCTTGACAAGCCCCTAGCCCCCAGTGATCCCTGATTGTGAATTTCCTCCGCCTTCAAGGCCCCGGCCGGCTCGTTTGTCACGTTTCATTGACCGCCCCGGAGTGTTAGTTACAGGGCTAATCCCTCCAGCACTGTTGTAAGCTCCTTGAGGATCAAGGAGTAAGTTTTACACTGAAGTGCTTTCTTCACACCCTTTAGCGAAACTGCTTTACGTACAGCTGACAACCAGCTGACGGATGTCAAGATGTGGAAAGCCTTGTGCTGAGCTGGGACTATCGGGGCGGGTTTCCTATTTGAATTATGAGCTTCGGTGCACCCCTTTGTCCTTTGTTTTGCAAGAGTCATGATTTCCTTTTTTTTAATGTCAGCTTCGTTATGTAGCTGGCTGTGTATCAGAGTGAGTGTGACCCGCATTCCCGAAAGTTTGGATCCTCAGACCAGCTTGAAATCAGTAATTTGGGGCGCGGTTAAAAGAAAAAGCCCAGCTTTCTTTATTGTTTGTTCTCTTTTTTTTTTTTTTTTTCCTTCCTTCCTTTCTACCTTCTTTCTTTATAAACTTTGTATAAGGAAATAACCTCCTCTTTTTCTGTCACTGCAACACGTAAACTCTCATAATGAGTTTAGTAAAGAGATGATTGTTGTCCTAGCAATTGAGTTCTACCAAAGGCTAGATAGCTGTTCTCTGCAGAAAAGCTTCGAGTACTTGGAGGGCGACGGTGAGGTGAGGAGGACAGTGGAAATAGGAAGGTGACCGCTCTAACTGATGACTTCTTCATTTAATCAGAATTACTGCTCCGTGCCAGAATCTAGTCAGCACCTCAGAAGACACGTTCCCAACCAGAATTCTGAGGCAGAATGATTGGGCTTCCTTCCCACTGAAGAGGAATATTTAGCAAAATTTTTAAAAGAATCACATGGGGCTTCCCTGGTGGTCCAGTGGGTAAAGAGTCTGTCTTGCAGTGCAGGGAACACCAGTTGGATCCTTGGTCCGGGAGGATCCCACATGACCGGTGTGTCCAATTAGAAGCCAGCGCGCTGGAGTGCATGCACCCAGAGGTAGTGCTCTGCAAGGATAGAGGCCCCTGCAATGGGAGGCCCACCCAAGCAGAAGAATAAATATGGATGAAAAATTTTTTAAATCAATAAAAATGGACCAAAATTTAAAAATAATAATTTTTAAAAAGGGATCACATTAGAAAAGGTATGTCTTAAAAGTAGCTACTGGGGATTCCCTGGTGAGCCAGTGGTTAAAAATCTGCCTGTGGGCTTCAGGCTCATCCTGTGTTGATTTCACTGTATTCTGATATTAAGTTACAGGAGTTCCTTTGGCCCTGACTGGGCTTGATGGGCCAAAACAGAATGAAAAGGAAGTGGTACCCTCTCCATTTGAAGAGCCCTGCCCCTCTCCAGTGGACAAATGCACATGCCTCACCCCAGCATTAGCCTCACTCGACTTTGTCTTTACTCTTCAAAAATCAAACCAGTCTGTCTGGGTGAGCTAGAAGTTCATTTGTGACCTTGGTTTTAACCGCTCCATTCTTTGGCCTCTGAATAAAGTCTAGGCTGTTTCTGTTTCAAAAAAAAAAAAAAATCTGCCTGCCAATAACAGGGGACAGGATGGATCCCACACACTGCGGGGCAGCTAAGTCTGCAGGCCACAGCTACCGAAGTCTGGGCACCTAGAGCTCCTGCTCTGCAGCTGGACAAGCCACTGCAGTGAGAGACCCAGACAACTCAACCAACAGTGGCCGCCCGTCACCACAACCAGAGAAAACCTGCACAGCAAGGGAAGAGCCAGCAACCCAGCACAGCCAAAAATTAATGAATCTTCTTTTAAAAAACGGGGTTATGGGAGATACAAAAGATTTTTTTAAGTAGCTACCATATTGATTATTTATTATATGCTGGGTCCAGTGATAACTGCTTTGCATATATGTACTCTTTCAATTCGAGGCAGAATGATTGGGCTTCCTTCCCACTGAAGAGGAATATTTAGCAAAATTTTTAAAAGAATCACATGGGGCTTCCCTGGTGGTCCAGTGGGTAAAGAGTCTGTCTTGCAGTGCAGGGAACACCAGTTGGATCCTTGGTCCGGGAGGATCCCACATGACCGGTGTGTCCAATTAGAAGCCAGCGCGCTGGAGTGCATGCACCCAGAGGTAGTGCTCTGCAAGGATAGAGGCCCCTGCAATGGGAGGCCCACCCAAGCAGAAGAATAAATATGGATGAAAAATTTTTTAAATCAATAAAAATGGACCAAAATTTAAAAATAATAATTTTTAAAAAGGGATCACATTAGAAAAGGTATGTCTTAAAAGTAGCTACTGGGGATTCCCTGGTGAGCCAGTGGTTAAAAATCTGCCTGTGGGCTTCAGGCTCATCCTGTGTTGATTTCACTGTATTCTGATATTAAGTTACAGGAGTTCCTTTGGCCCTGACTGGGCTTGATGGGCCAAAACAGAATGAAAAGGAAGTGGTACCCTCTCCATTTGAAGAGCCCTGCCCCTCTCCAGTGGACAAATGCACATGCCTCACCCCAGCATTAGCCTCACTCGACTTTGTCTTTACTCTTCAAAAATCAAACCAGTCTGTCTGGGTGAGCTAGAAGTTCATTTGTGACCTTGGTTTTAACCGCTCCATTCTTTGGCCTCTGAATAAAGTCTAGGCTGTTTCTGTTTCAAAAAAAAAAAAAAATCTGCCTGCCAATAACAGGGGACAGGATGGATCCCACACACTGCGGGGCAGCTAAGTCTGCAGGCCACAGCTACCGAAGTCTGGGCACCTAGAGCTCCTGCTCTGCAGCTGGACAAGCCACTGCAGTGAGAGACCCAGACAACTCAACCAACAGTGGCCGCCCGTCACCACAACCAGAGAAAACCTGCACAGCAAGGGAAGAGCCAGCAACCCAGCACAGCCAAAAATTAATGAATCTTCTTTTAAAAAACGGGGTTATGGGAGATACAAAAGATTTTTTTAAGTAGCTACCATATTGATTATTTATTATATGCTGGGTCCAGTGATAACTGCTTTGCATATATGTACTCTTTCAATTCTTACAACATGAGAGTAAAATAGGTATTACCCCCATTTTACTAGTAAGAAAACTGAAATTTGAGACTTTACCTTGCCTGAAGCCCCACATTTACTATGAGAAAAACTAAAATGTGGATCTACTTAATTCTAAAACCTATGCCTTGGATTCCTACCCTTACTCTATACCTGTCACTTGAAATTGAGCATTAGCTATGATAACACAGACTTGACTGAGTTTAAGACTATAGAAATCCCAATCACATGATTCACATGTTTGGCATGAAATCAATATGAATGCCCATTTTAATGGCTATTTGGTACTCTTTCAGAAGGGCATTATTTCATCTGAATATAGAAAAATTATTTTGAAAAATAGTGAAGACTTTCATATACAATGGCTGAGTATACATAGTCGACTCTAAGGGATAATATCTGAATCAATAACTAAGTAGACAATTTTTTTTAATTTTTACTGTAGTATAATTCACTTACAATGTTGTGTTCATTTCACGTGTACAGAAAAGTAAATCATGTGTGTGGGTGTGCTCAGTCACTCAGTCATGTCCAACTCCTTGGGACTCCATGGACTGTAGCCCACCAGGCTCCTCTGTCCATGGAATTTTTCAGGCAAGAATATTGAAGTGGGTTGCCATTTCCTGCTCCTGGGAGGCTTTCCAACCCAGGGATTGAACCAGCGTCTCCTGCATTGCAGGCAAATTGTATACCACTGAGGGATTAAGGAAGCCTCAAATCACTTATTTATACATGTGTATGTTTATATATATCCATTCTTTTTTGTTCTTTTCCCATGTAGGCCATTACAGAGTATTGACTATAGTTCACTAAGCAGGTTGTTATTATCTTTTGTTAAAGTTGTTTTTAGGAGCTTCCCTGATGTTCCAGTGGGTAGGGAGTCTGCCTTGCAGTGTAGGGGGCATCAGTTCAATCCCTGGTCTGGGAAGATCCCACGTGCGGAGGTAAGGCTGGGCCAGTGTGTCCAATTATGAGCTAGCGCTCTGGAGTACCTGCGCCCAGGGCCGGTGCTCTGCAACGGGAGAGGCCACTGTGATGCAAGGCCCACATATGCCAAAGAATAATAAAGATGGATGACAAATAAATGATGACTCAGAGGCACAAACAAAAAAAAAAAAGAAAGTTTTTTTAAAAATTTGTTTTTAATTGGAGGATAATTGCTTTACAGTGTTATATTGGTTTCTTCCATACCTCAATATGAATCAGCCACCGGTATACATGTGTTCTCTCCCTCTGGAGCCTCCCTCCGACCTCCCACCCCATCCACTCTAGGCTGTCATAGAGCACCAGGCTAAGATCCCTGTGCTATTCCACATTAGCTATCTGTTTTACATGTGGTAATGTTTTTTTATATTTTTTCAATTCTGTTCTTCGTTCTCTGTCTTTTTTGAATGTTCCAATCTGAATATAGAAAAATTATTTTGAAAAATAGTGAAGACTTTCATATACAATGGCTGAGTATACATAGTCGACTCTAAGGGATAATATCTGAATCAATAACTAAGTAGACAATTTTTTTTAATTTTTACTGTAGTATAATTCACTTACAATGTTGTGTTCATTTCACGTGTACAGAAAAGTAAATCATGTGTGTGGGTGTGCTCAGTCACTCAGTCATGTCCAACTCCTTGGGACTCCATGGACTGTAGCCCACCAGGCTCCTCTGTCCATGGAATTTTTCAGGCAAGAATATTGAAGTGGGTTGCCATTTCCTGCTCCTGGGAGGCTTTCCAACCCAGGGATTGAACCAGCGTCTCCTGCATTGCAGGCAAATTGTATACCACTGAGGGATTAAGGAAGCCTCAAATCACTTATTTATACATGTGTATGTTTATATATATCCATTCTTTTTTGTTCTTTTCCCATGTAGGCCATTACAGAGTATTGACTATAGTTCACTAAGCAGGTTGTTATTATCTTTTGTTAAAGTTGTTTTTAGGAGCTTCCCTGATGTTCCAGTGGGTAGGGAGTCTGCCTTGCAGTGTAGGGGGCATCAGTTCAATCCCTGGTCTGGGAAGATCCCACGTGCGGAGGTAAGGCTGGGCGAGTGTGTCCAATTATGAGCTAGCGCCTGGAGTACCTGCGCCCAGGGCCGGTGCTCTGCAACGGGAGAGGCCACTGTGATGCAAGGCCCACATATGCCAAAGAATAATAAAGATGGATGACAAATAAATGATGACTCAGAGGCACAAACAAAAAAAAAAAAGAAAGTTTTTTTAAAAATTTGTTTTTAATTGGAGGATAATTGCTTTACAGTGTTATATTGGTTTCTTCCATACCTCAATATGAATCAGCCACCGGTATACATGTGTTCTCTCCCTCTGGAGCCTCCCTCCGACCTCCCACCCCATCCACTCTAGGCTGTCATAGAGCACCAGGCTAAGATCCCTGTGCTATTCCACATTAGCTATCTGTTTTACATGTGGTAATGTGTATATTTCAATGCTTCTCTCAATTCATCCTGTCCTCTCTGGCCCCCGCTGTGTCCATAATTCTGTTCTTCGTTCTCTGTCTGTTATATAGTAGTGTGTATATGTCAATCCCAATCTCCCAATTTATTCTTCCTCCTTCCTATCCCCTGGTGACCATCAGTTTGTTTTTCACATCCATGACTCTACTTCTGTTTGTAAATAAGTTCATTTGTACTCTTTTTTTTTTCATGTATGGTAAGTCGCTTCAGTTGGGTCTGACTCTTTGTGACACCGTGGACCGTAGCCCAGCGGGCTCCTGTGTCTGTGGGATTCTCCAGGCAAGAATACTGGAGTGGGTTGCTGTGCCCTTCTCCAGGGGATCTTCCCAGCCCAGGGATCGAATCCTCATCCCTTAAGACTCCTGCATTGGCAGGTGGATTCTTTATCACTAGCACACATGGGAATTCCATATATAAGCAATATATAATATTTAAGTAGACAACTTTTAAAAAATTGGTGCTCAAATACAACATAAAATAACGACTGTTTTATGACTACTGTTGCTGTTATAGTCACTTAAATGGCTACAAATAAACATCAATCCAAAGTCATTAAGTACATTCACAGTGTTAGGCACCAACACCACTCTAGTTCCAGAACATTTTCAGCACTCCAAACCAAAACCCCTAACTCATTAAGCAGTCTCTTTCCATTCCTGCTACCTCTCAAACCCATCCTAGATAACTACCAATTTGCTTTATGTTTCCGTGCATTTGCCTAGTCTGCTTATTTCACTGAATGAAGCCACTTAGTAAATGGCCTTTTATGTCTGAGTTCTTTCCCTTAGCATGCTTTCAAGCTTCATTCAATTTTTAGCATGTATCAGTACTTCATTCTTTTTCATAGCTGAATGATATTCTGTTATATGGTATATCACAATTTGTTTATCCATTCATCCACTGAAGGGCATTTGAGTAGTTTCCACATATGCTTATTGTGAAAAGAGCTACTATAAAATTCATATACAGATTATTCCTTGAATACCTATTTTCTAAGATCCCTGTGCTATTCCACATTAGCTATCTGTTTTACATGTGGTAATGTGTATATTTCAATGCTTCTCTCAATTCATCCTGTCCTCTCTGGCCCCCGCTGTGTCCATAATTCTGTTCTTCGTTCTCTGTCTGTTATATAGTAGTGTGTATATGTCAATCCCAATCTCCCAATTTATTCTTCCTCCTTCCTATCCCCTGGTGACCATCAGTTTGTTTTTCACATCCATGACTCTACTTCTGTTTGTAAATAAGTTCATTTGTACTCTTTTTTTTTTCATGTATGGTAAGTCGCTTCAGTTGGGTCTGACTCTTTGTGACACCGTGGACTGTAGCCCAGCGGGCTCCTGTGTCTGTGGGATTCTCCAGGCAAGAATACTGGAGTGGGTTGCTGTGCCCTTCTCCAGGGGATCTTCCCAGCCCAGGGATCGAATCCTCATCCCTTAAGACTCCTGCATTGGCAGGTGGATTCTTTATCACTAGCACACATGGGAATTCCATATATAAGCAATATATAATATTTAAGTAGACAACTTTTAAAAAATTGGTGCTCAAATACAACATAAAATAACGACTGTTTTATGACTACTGTTGCTGTTATAGTCACTTAAATGGCTACAAATAAACATCAATCCAAAGTCATTAAGTACATTCACAGTGTTAGGCACCAACACCACTCTAGTTCCAGAACATTTTCAGCACTCCAAACCAAAACCCCTAACTCATTAAGCAGTCTCTTTCCATTCCTGCTACCTCTCAAACCCATCCTAGATAACTACCAATTTGCTTTATGTTTCCGTGCATTTGCCTAGTCTGCTTATTTCACTGAATGAAGCCACTTAGTAAATGGCCTTTTATGTCTGAGTTCTTTCCCTTAGCATGCTTTCAAGCTTCATTCAATTTTTAGCATGTATCAGTACTTCATTCTTTTTCATAGCTGAATGATATTCTGTTATATGGTATATCACAATTTGTTTATCCATTCATCCACTGAAGGGCATTTGAGTAGTTTCCACATATGCTTATTGTGAAAAGAGCTACTATAAAATTCATATACAGATTATTCCTTGAATACCTATTTTCAGTTATTTTGTGTCCGTAGCTAGGAGTGAGATTGTTGGCTCATTCAGTAATTCTATATTTAACTTTCTGAGGAATCATCTGTTTTCCACAGTGGCTGCACCATTTACATTCCAACCAACAATGTATGAGAATTTCAAGTTTTCTGAATCTTCAAAAACTCTTTTTAAGTGGTTATAAAACTTAAAACACTTTTTCTAATGGTTATGCTAGTCAGTGGGGAATGGTATCTCACTGTGGTTTTGATTTACATTTCCCTAATGACTAAGGACATTGATCAACTTTTCATGTGCTTGTTAGAGATTTATCTTCTTTGGACAAATGTCAGTTCAAACCCTTGGTCTATTTATTAATTAGATTGTTTGTCTTTATGTTATTGAGTTGTTAACAGTTCTTTACAAGGAGACAGTTTTCAAGAATTGAAATCTGCATGTTTTCAGAGCACACATTAGGAACTCTTGTATTAGTTATTTCTTAAAATGAGGGGAATGTGTGAAACACTGGGTATTAACATTTTTAACTCAGAAAGATAAGTTAAAAGTATGCAATAATACATGAATAAAAATGTCCAAAACAATCAAGAGTTTCTGCTATGCAGTGTTCTGGCCAAACATTTAAAAGTGATGATATCTGTTCTTCAGAAATATAGGGCTTCCCTGGTGGTCCAGTAGGTAAAGAGTCCGCCTTGCAGTGCAAGGGGCGCCAGTTTGATCCCTGGCACTGGAAGATCTCACATGCCACGGAGCGGCTGGACCAGTGTGTCCAATTACAAGCCAGCGCTCTGGAGTGCATGCTCTCTGGAGCTCTGCTACAGAAGAGGTCACTGCAATGGGAGGCCCACACAGGCCAAAGAGCAAAAAAAAATAAATAAATGAAAGACCAATAAAAGTGGCCAAAAATTAAAATTAAAAAAAGTCTACTGAGGATGACATATATTAAACTATAGAAACACATAATTCTCTCCATATCACCATTGTATAGTTGAAACACTGAGGGAAATGAGAGGAATGTGCAAATTAATATGGAATTTAAATTGCATCACTCATTTTAATTTTTAAAATTTACATCTATTTAAAAAGAGAAAATGTATTAGCAATTTCTCAGCCTTTATGTTTCATGTGTTTCAGAAAGAATACCAAGTTGTTGTGGTTTTTTTGCCTCTAAGTCATCGTTTTCTTTTTCATTTTATTTTTCATCCAGCCAACAGATTTACATGTTAAATTTAAAGCCACTATTAGGTATTGGGAAGACATTAACTATCATAGATTTCCTTCATATCATTTTGAAATTTATTGAAGTTTTTAGTTTTAGTTTTAGTGCCATATGCTAGAGATCTAAATCAAGAATAGCCTGCTGCCACTCCTGTAACATTAAAAGAGAACCCCACAAGCTAGGATGTGACAATGTGACACCTGAACTTTTCATGTGCTTGTTAGAGTTTACTTCTCTGGACAAATGTCAGTTCAACCCCTTGGTCTATTTATTAATTAGATTGTTTGTCTTTATGTTATTGAGTTGTTAACAGTTCTTTACAAGGAGACAGTTTTCAAGAATTGAAATCTGCATGTTTTCAGAGCACACATTAGGAACTCTTGTATTAGTTATTTCTTAAAATGAGGGGAATGTGTGAAACACTGGGTATTAACATTTTTAACTCAGAAAGATAAGTTAAAAGTATGCAATAATACATGAATAAAAATGTCCAAAACAATCAAGAGTTTCTGCTATGCAGTGTTCTGGCCAAACATTTAAAAGTGATGATATCTGTTCTTCAGAAATATAGGGCTTCCCTGGTGGTCCAGTAGGTAAAGAGTCCGCCTTGCAGTGCAAGGGGCGCCAGTTTGATCCCTGGCACTGGAAGATCTCACATGCCACGGAGCGGCTGGACCAGTGTGTCCAATTACAAGCCAGCGCTCTGGAGTGCATGCTCTCTGGAGCTCTGCTACAGAAGAGGTCACTGCAATGGGAGGCCCACACAGGCCAAAGAGCAAAAAAAAATAAATAAATGAAAGACCAATAAAAGTGGCCAAAAATTAAAATTAAAAAAAGTCTACTGAGGATGACATATATTAAACTATAGAAACACATAATTCTCTCCATATCACCATTGTATAGTTGAAACACTGAGGGAAATGAGAGGAATGTGCAAATTAATATGGAATTTAAATTGCATCACTCATTTTAATTTTTAAAATTTACAACTATTTAAAAAGAGAAACTGTATTAGCAATTTCTCAGCCTTTATGTTTCATGTGTTTCAGAAAGAATACCAAGTTGTTGTGGTTTTTTTGCCTCTAAGTCATCGTTTTCTTTTTCATTTTATTTTTCATCCAGCCAACAGATTTACATGTTAAATTTAAAGCCACTATTAGGTATTGGGAAGACATTAACTATCATAGATTTCCTTCATATCATTTTGAAATTTATTGAAGTTTTTAGTTTTAGTTTTAGTGCCATATGCTAGAGATCTAAATCAAGAATAGCCTGCTGCCACTCCTGCAACATTAAAAGAGAACCCCACAAGCTAGGATGTGACAATGTGACACCTGAACCAATAATAGGCATATCATGTGAGTCTCTTGTGAACCAACTGCAATCCAGGAGTTAAGAGTAAGCCAAGAGAAATGTTTTGTGCTTATACTTAATGTAGGCCCTTTTATCCACTGCATTTTCTAGCAATGTTGGATCAAAAATCTTCAGAAAAAAAAAATTCAAATGATTCCCTTGTGGTTCATTGGTTAAGAATCCACCTTGCAATGCACAAGACACTGGTTCAGTTCCTGCTCCTGGAAGATCCCATTTGCCCCAAAGCAACTAAGCCTGCCTGCCACAACTGTTGAGCCCACACTCTAGACCCTGCACGGCAACTACTACTGAGCATGAACTGCATCTGCTGAAGCCTGTGCATCTAGAACCTGTGCAAAGCAACAGAAGAAACCACCTCAATGAGGAGCCCCTGCCCTTGCAACTAGAGATGGCCCAAGTGCACCATCGAAGACCAAGCAAAGGTACAAAAAATTTTAATTTTTAATTTTTTTGAAAATTCAAGAAAGTTCCAAAGATCCAAACTTGAATTTGCCATACACCAGCAACTGTTTACACAGCAACTACATTATATTGGGTACTACATGTAATCTAGAGAGACTATATGCAGATACAACTTCATTGAATACAAGGAAGTTGAGTATGAGTGGATTTTAGTATCCAAGAGGATCCTGGAACAAGTACCCCTAAGACACTGAGGGAAGACTATACTACAATTTTATTTGAGTGATAGCTAGCACCTATTGATCCCATGTAATTTTCACACAATTCCAAAAGGATGAACTTGCAGAGTTAGAAGAACAGAATTTAATTTTCCATTTTCACAAAATGATTATATAACAGCCCCAAACTATTTAAATAACTGTCTTTTTCCCCCTAATAATAGGCTTTTCTAAAATTATCTCATTAAGCCCTGACTCTTAATGTGGGTGTTGTCTTAAAGAAAAAAATAAGCCATTATTTTTTGTTCTGAGTAACATTTATCAGCTTATTTACTTCACTAACTTTAGAATACAACTCCAAATTCCCTGAAAAGCTCAGCTGATTTAATACACAAGGCTGCATAGTTTAGTCTCTTTAGCACATGGATGGAGTGAGACAATGCTGTTTTTTGGTTTTGGTTTTGGTTTTTTTCAGCTTTCTCACCTATATTTCAAGTTTCTCCTAAGACATGGCATGATAGATCCATGGTCCTTGGTATTTTACCTAGATTTTGTTTACCCTCAAGGCAGTATTGCAAAGGCAGTCCAACTCTTTATCTATTTTGCTTCTCTGGATTCACCCCAAACATGAAGGTCTTATTCCATTGCCAGTGATCTGGTTTAATATCTCTGTTTTGATGATGCTTATTTATTGCCTATAACAGTGTTTTACACTATCACAGCATATAGGCATGAATGCATACACTCACATGCACACTGGCACTTTGCCTTTTGTGATACTGTGATTTATAATAAGAAATACATATGTGGTCTTTGTTCCCATTCCCTTTTCTAGCACCAAAATGGTTGTAATTTCCTCACTGATGAGAGATTGAAGGCGTCTTTTTCATGTTAAAGAGTTGACTTTGGGAAAGAACCTAAGGATGGGGGCTGACTGCCCTGGGGAACCAACCAATTTTGTGATTGGAGGGTTGGAATTTCCAGGCTCTGATTCCCTTTCCACTTGGCAAGGTGATCAGAGTCCCAGTAGGAAATTGATGGAAACTCACATAGAGTACTTTGAGAACAGTTAAAATATAGATAGATAGCAACTGTTTACACAGCAACTACATTATATTGGGTACTACATGTAATCTAGAGAGACTATATGCAGATACAACTTCATTGAATACAAGGAAGTTGAGTATGAGTGGATTTTAGTATCCAAGAGGATCCTGGAACAAGTACCCCTAAGACACTGAGGGAAGACTATACTACAATTTTATTTGAGTGATAGCTAGCACCTATTGATCCCATGTAATTTTCACACAATTCCAAAAGGATGAACTTGCAGAGTTAGAAAAACAGAATTTAATTTTCCATTTTCACAAAATGATTATATAACAGCCCCAAACTATTTAAATAACTGTCTTTTTCCCCCTAATAATAGGCTTTTCTAAAATTATCTCATTAAGCCCTGACTCTTAATGTGGGTGTTGTCTTAAAGAAAAAAATAAGCCATTATTTTTTGTTCTGAGTAACATTTATCAGCTTATTTACTTCACTAACTTTAGAATACAACTCCAAATTCCCTGAAAAGCTCAGCTGATTTAATACACAAGGCTGCATAGTTTAGTCTCTTTAGCACATGGATGGAGTGAGACAATGCTGTTTTTTGGTTTTGGTTTTGGTTTTTTTCAGCTTTCTCACCTATATTTCAAGTTTCTCCTAAGACATGGCATGATAGATCCATGGTCCTTGGTATTTTACCTAGATTTTGTTTACCCTCAAGGCAGTATTGCAAAGGCAGTCCAACTCTTTATCTATTTTGCTTCTCTGGATTCACCCCAAACATGAAGGTCTTATTCCATTGCCAGTGATCTGGTTTAATATCTCTGTTTTGATGATGCTTATTTATTGCCTATAACAGTGTTTTACACTATCACAGCATATAGGCATGAATGCATACACTCACATGCACACTGGCACTTTGCCTTTTGTGATACTGTGATTTATAATAAGAAATACATATGTGGTCTTTGTTCCCATTCCCTTTTCTAGCACCAAAATGGTTGTAATTTCCTCACTGATGAGAGATTGAAGGCGTCTTTTTCATGTTAAAGAGTTGACTTTGGGAAAGAACCTAAGGATGGGGGCTGACTGCCCTGGGGAACCAACCAATTTTGTGATTGGAGGGTTGGAATTTCCAGGCTCTGATTCCCTTTCCACTTGGCAAGGTGATCAGAGTCCCAGTAGGAAATTGATGGAAACTCACATAGAGTACTTTGAGAACAGTTAAAATATAGATAGATTACAAAGGTAAGGGCAGAATCCAGAAAAAAACACAAAGGATAGTGCAGTAGTACCTCAAGGCTAATCAAAGGATGGGAGATTTTTATCACCCTAAACTTGAAAGAATGAGGGTTATGAGCATTCTCTTGTAGGAGGAGACAGAAAGGGCTGTGTATAGAGAGCTGCCTGGTGAAAGACTCAGACCCAAGAGATAGGAAGCCCAGGGAACAAATACTCAAACCTCACTCTTTTCCCTTAGGCCCATCCTCTTCCAGGTTCCGCACTGGCTATGTCCAACCAGTTTTTACAGGACAGCCCACCAGGATACAAAACAGGGCGGAAAAAACTCATCAAGAGACAATGTGAATGGGCAAACAGAAAGTATACAGCCCAAGAGGCCAACGAGTCTAATAAGCAACAACCGGGTCACAGTGTAAATAGCCTGGACAGAGAAGCCTAGCGGGCTGCAGTTCATGGGGTTGCAAAACGTCAGACACAACTAAGAGACTAAGCACAGCACAGCAAATGAAGTAAAAGTAACAACTCTTACGTGGTTCACATGGCAGCTGTTTGGACTTGACTAACCTACAAGTCCATAGGAGAAAAAGGGAAATCACATGTTATAAAGAAGAGGGAATGGAATCAGGCAAGGGCTAGATAAAGAGTGTATAGAGCTTGTGAATAGAAAAGCACCAAAAGGAATACATCAATTTTCCTTATTGACTTCACATTCTGCATTAAAACTTGGTTACCAGGGGCTTCCCTGGTGGTCCAGTGGTTAAGAATCAGCCTGCTGATGCAGATTCTTCCCTGGTCTGGAAAGACCCCACATGCTGAGGGGCAGCTAAGCCCATGTGCTACGGCTACTGAGCTTGTGCTCCAGAGTCCACGAGCTGCAACTACTGAGTCCATGTGCTGCAACTACTGAGTCCATGTGCTGCAATTACTGAAGCCCGAGTGCCCTGGAGCTCATCCTTCACAACAACAGGAGCCACTGCAATGAGAAGCCCACACACTGCAACAAAGACTAGCCCTCACTTGCCACAACTTAACAAAGTCCACACACAGCAACAAAGACCCAACACAGCCTAAACAAATAAATAAACAAACACATCTGTAAAAAAAACCTTGGTCTCCAGTTCTAGGCCACTTTATCTAATCTTAGATATGTGTGTGTGTGTGTGTGTGTGTGTGTGTAGAAAGAGAGAGAGGAAAAATCTCCCAAGTTAATATTCAATTTTCATTCAGCATCTATCTTATATATAGTTTACAACTCTAAGCAGATTGTAAAATCCTAGAAGGCAGAAAATACCTCTCTTTTTTCTGTACCTCTCATAAAACCTATCACAATGCCCTTTCAAAAGAAGCACTTGAGAATGTCTCTCAACTAGCTCCATATAGGCCAAAGAAAGTCTTCCCTTGAGCAAGTACCAGACATTCCTGATGCTTGTTAATTATATCTCACACTAGTGGGGCATTGCTCTGCTATGAACAGGGAATATGTTTAAGGGTATGTGCAGTGCTCAGTCACTTAGTCCTGTCTGACTCTTTGCAGGCCCAGTAACTGTTATGTGCACACCAGGCTCCTCTGTCCATGGGATTCTCCAGGCAACCATACTGAAGTGGGTTACCATTTCCTCCTCCAAGGGACCTTCCCAAGCCAGGGATCAAACCCACATCTCCTTCACTGCAGGCAGATTCCTCAGTGCTGAGCCACTGGGAAAGTGATTTTTATCATTAACTTTTATCAGAGTTAAAATCTAATATAAATAGATTTCATGTATGTGATTACTATTTGGGAAAAAAATGAAATTGTTAAATTAATAAAATAGTTCTGGGTGACGCTAACATTTTTTTCTAAATGGTACTTCCTGATACAGCAAACCCCTGTAGGATAATATGAAAGAGAGACCATGAAATCAATTTGGGAATCCCTTGCCAGACACTGTTCGTTCATTCTCTTTCAACAAATACAGACTGAACACTGCTACAGTCACAGTCCCGGTTTTTACAGAGCTTATATTCTAGTAGGGGACAACACATCATAAACAAGGAAATATACTTGTTAATTATTGCAAAGTTATGTAAACAGAAATAAAGGAAGTGGAGTAAAGGCAATGGCTGAGCCCTAGTTTAGGCAGTGTGATCAGGGAAAGCTTGTGTGATAAGGAACTTTCAAGCAAATGATCGTTACTTCAGTTAGGTGAAAAGTATACCATGAACATATTCAGAAGACTTTCAGACTACAGGGAAATCAAAATATGAAGAAAAAGCAAACGCTTATGAGCGAAATCTAAATACTGTAGAATCTCATAAGTTGACACATCCATATAAACCATTTCCCAGGAAATGTCTGTTATCCTGGAGCTCCAAGGGAGCCCATTTCCAAGTGGATAAAAGTATCCATGTGGCCAGAGAACAAGCTTTGTGATGTCCAAGCAAATTCCAATTTGAAGTGGGTTGAAAGAGCCACAAAGGGGCTCTGGTTTCCCCTGAAACAGTTCTTAAAGAAATCATTTGACAAGGAATCACACTAAAAGACGTTAATGGAATAATAAAGGAGCTGATCTGGAGTTTAAAGAAAAGGGAATGATAGTTACTCCGTGTTTTCCCATGCTGGCTGTAGATCAGAATCAAAAGATTGCTTCAAATAATAATACCTGGGTCCCATCTCCAGAGATTCTCATTTAATGGCTGTGGTGTAAGACTGAGGTGTTGCTATTTTTTTTAAGTTCCCCAAGTGAATCTGACATGCAGTCAATTGAGAATCAGTTTTGTTAAAATACATGAGTTAAACTGTTAAAAAATTAAAAGAAAGACAGAAAGAAACATGCCAGGCACTGCTTCT
Organism: Tragulus kanchil; assembly: GCA_022376925.1. Taxonomy (NCBI): domain Eukaryota; kingdom Metazoa; phylum Chordata; class Mammalia; order Artiodactyla; family Tragulidae; genus Tragulus; species Tragulus kanchil. The sequence continues at coordinate 123,840,596 of JAIOJX010000023.1, forward strand.
GGAATGCAAAAGGTGTCTCATAATTATCCCATTAGTGAATGTTTCCCAATTGGGAAAAAATGAAATTGTTAAATTAATAAAATAGTTCTGGGTGACGCTAACATTTTTTTCTAAATGGTACTTCCTGATACAGCAAACCCCTGTAGGATAATATGAAAGAGAGACCATGAAATCAATTTGGGAATCCCTTGCCAGACACTGTTCGTTCATTCTCTTTCAACAAATACAGACTGAACACTGCTACAGTCACAGTCCCGGTTTTTACAGAGCTTATATTCTAGTAGGGGACAACACATCATAAACAAGGAAATATACTTGTTAATTATTGCAAAGTTATGTAAACAGAAATAAAGGAAGTGGAGTAAAGGCAATGGCTGAGCCCTAGTTTAGGCAGTGTGATCAGGGAAAGCTTGTGTGATAAGGAACTTTCAAGCAAATGATCGTTACTTCAGTTAGGTGAAAAGTATACCATGAACATATTCAGAAGACTTTCAGACTACAGGGAAATCAAAATATGAAGAAAAAGCAAACGCTTATGAGCGAAATCTAAATACTGTAGAATCTCATAAGTTGACACATCCATATAAACCATTTCCCAGGAAATGTCTGTTATCCTGGAGCTCCAAGGGAGCCCATTTCCAAGTGGATAAAAGTATCCATGTGGCCAGAGAACAAGCTTTGTGATGTCCAAGCAAATTCCAATTTGAAGTGGGTTGAAAGAGCCACAAAGGGGCTCTGGTTTCCCCTGAAACAGTTCTTAAAGAAATCATTTGACAAGGAATCACACTAAAAGACGTTAATGGAATAATAAAGGAGCTGATCTGGAGTTTAAAGAAAAGGGAATGATAGTTACTCCGTGTTTTCCCATGCTGGCTGTAGATCAGAATCAAAAGATTGCTTCAAATAATAATACCTGGGTCCCATCTCCAGAGATTCTCATTTAATGGCTGTGGTGTAAGACTGAGGTGTTGCTATTTTTTTTAAGTTCCCCAAGTGAATCTGACATGCAGTCAATTGAGAATCAGTTTTGTTAAAATACATGAGTTAAACTGTTAAAAAATTAAAAGAAAGACAGAAAGAAACATGCCAGGCACTGCTTCTGGAATGCAAAAGGTGTCTCATAATTATCCCATTAGTGAACTGAATTATGTACAGAGTACCTATTATGTGCTAGAAGCTTAGCACGGAGATGCAGAAGCAAAAAGGTGAACCTGTCCCTACCTTGACGAAACTAAAAATGGCGAGAGGCTATATAAACAACTTAAAAACAAATCAAGATAGAGAGTGTGATATCTGCTAGACAGGAAAGTGTGAGGACAGAGAGTATCTGGGTATAGGGACTACTTTTGTTAGGTTGATGAGAAAAGTCCTCTTTGGAGAGGTATAATTTAAGCTGAAACCTGTAAGATGAGAAACCATGTAGAAAACTCGGAGTGTGAACAGCAAATCCAAAAGCCCTGAGGAGCAAAGTTGCTTGGTACGCTCTAAAATCAGAAAGGAGGCACCTACAACAGGAGTTAAGAGTGAGAGAAAATGTGATGGAAGATGAAGGAAGGAATCTGGATTTTGCTCTAAAGCTAACAGGAAACTACAGAAGGATTTTAAGCAAAGAGGTATGATTTCTCTACATTAATAAAAGACCACTCCATTGCAGGAAGAATGGATGGTAGGGTTAGGAAAAGGAGACCAGAAACCAGAAGACCAGTTCAAGTAAAAAATGGTGCTGGCTTGCACTGGGGTATTTGCAGGGACGAAAGAGGGATGAGGCAGTCTTCCAGAGAGCAAAGCCCATACATCTACCACAGTTAAATTCATAAAACAAGTGGTTGCTTTCTCTACTCTACATACTTCATGCTTTCCTAGGGCTAGCAATTATGCTTCTAACTTTACCTAGAAGATGAAGACCACAAAACTGTCTGACCATCTGTTCTCCCTGTTCGTGATGAAACAACATATTTGAGTGTGATTACAGTTAACTTTCTCTTTACAGCAGCTAATTGTTGGTCTTCCCATTCATCTCAAAGTTTCTACCACCTTATGGAGATCATTACAATCAGCAAAGCTTCAATTGTATCATTGGCTGCACACATAGCCAAAGTTTTCCGTTTTCCCATGCTGGCTGTAGATAAGAATCAAAAGATTGCTTCAAATAATAATACCTGGGTCCCATCTCCAGAGATTCTCATTTAATGGCTGTGGTGTAAGACTGAGGTGTTGCTATTTTTTTTAAGTTCCCCAAGTGAATCTGACATGCAGTCAATTGAGAATCAGTTTTGTTAAAATACATGAGTTAAACTGTTAAAAAATTAAAAGAAAGACAGAAAGAAACATGCCAGGCACTGCTTCTGGAATGCAAAAGGTGTCTCATAATTATCCCATTAGTGAACTGAATTATGTACAGAGTACCTATTATGTGCTAGAAGCTTAGCACGGAGATGCAGAAGCAAAAAGGTGAACCTGTCCCTACCTTGACGAAACTAAAAATGGCGAGAGGCTATATAAACAACTTAAAAACAAATCAAGATAGAGAGTGTGATATCTGCTAGACAGGAAAGTGTGAGGACAGAGAGTATCTGGGTATAGGGACTACTTTTGTTAGGTTGATGAGAAAAGTCCTCTTTGGAGAGGTATAATTTAAGCTGAAACCTGTAAGATGAGAAACCATGTAGAAAACTCGGAGTGTGAACAGCAAATCCAAAAGCCCTGAGGAGCAAAGTTGCTTGGTACGCTCTAAAATCAGAAAGGAGGCACCTACAACAGGAGTTAAGAGTGAGAGAAAATGTGATGGAAGATGAAGGAAGGAATCTGGATTTTGCTCTAAAGCTAACAGGAAACTACAGAAGGATTTTAAGCAAAGAGGTATGATTTCTCTACATTAATAAAAGACCACTCCATTGCAGGAAGAATGGATGGTAGGGTTAGGAAAAGGAGACCAGAAACCAGAAGACCAGTTCAAGTAAAAAATGGTGCTGGCTTGCACTGGGGTATTTGCAGGGACGAAAGAGGGATGAGGCAGTCTTCCAGAGAGCAAAGCCCATACATCTACCACAGTTAAATTCATAAAACAAGTGGTTGCTTTCTCTACTCTACATACTTCATGCTTTCCTAGGGCTAGCAATTATGCTTCTAACTTTACCTAGAAGATGAAGACCACAAAACTGTCTGACCATCTGTTCTCCCTGTTCGTGATGAAACAACATATTTGAGTGTGATTACAGTTAACTTTCTCTTTTACAGCAGCTAATTGTTGGTCTTCCCATTCATCTCAAAGTTTCTACCACCTTATGGAGATCATTACAATCAGACAATGCTTCAATTGTATCATTGAAAGCTGCACACATAGCCAAAAGTTTTTCCACTTTTAGATTTCTGGGACGGTGGTTTGGGAGAAGGCAGTTAGGTGAGTGTAGCTATGTGAGAGCAAGAAGAAGTGGGAGAGAGGTTGATGAAGTGTTATTGGTCTTCTGAGGAAGCTGGTTTATGATGTTCAAAGATCACTTGTTGTGTTGTTGATTTCTTAGGGAATAATCAACATTAACTTTCTATTATTATGGCCCGTTAGCTATAAAAATTAAGTAAATTTCATGCAAAGAATTCCCCTATTCAGACAGTAGGAAACTGTTCACTGATGAAGATGGGAAAGACTTTCTAGTTTACCATTTCTGGTAAATCCCAAAATCACAGATAATTACTCCCATCAGGTCCAACCACTATATTAGTGCCCTCTGCTGTACATGTGCAAAATTACAGAAAACTATGCAATATTTCAAAGTTTGTCTGGACCCAGACATTCTTGGCTTTGGTACTCTCCAGAAGCAGGGCCTTAATAGTATCTTTATATCATTTCAGCTGGACAACTTGAACACATTGGGTGAAATTTTGCCTCCTGTATTTAGCGTCTAGTCTAAATAGAATAATAAATAGTGTGTAAGAGGTAGTCATTATAGGCTGATTGTTATACTAGGGAAATATTTATTAAATGTTTGTAATACAACAGAAGTCACTTCACAATATGACAGTTATTGAAAACCTGGCCTTTCTTTTCTAATCATGTGCACTAAGCATTTTCTCCTCGACTTTCCTCTTGTATATTCTCCTGAGTTTACATGAAGTCAGAGTCAATTCTGAGACCCATAAACCTGTTTGGTTGCTTATGGCATTCAATAATTGTTTTATATGACATTTGTTTTGTACCATTTGATTTGTTCCTCTGCCCTAAATTAAAAATTTCTGCTTCTGTCTGAGTTTTATTAACTGAAAACAATATTAGTAGGCTGAGGCCATAGCAGTAAGTGGTCCTCTGTCAGCCACTTATCTTTTTGTTTATCTGTTCTTCCACATTATGAAACTGTAAGCATCACACTCTCTTAAATAATCATTCCCATTCATCTCAAAGTTTCTACCACCTTATGGAGATCATTACAATCAGACAATGCTTCAATTGTATCATTGAAAGCTGCACACATAGCCAAAAGTTTTTCCACTTTTAGATTTCTGGGACGGTGGTTTGGGAGAAGGCAGTTAGGTGAGTGTAGCTATGTGAGAGCAAGAAGAAGTGGGAGAGAGGTTGATGAAGTGTTATTGGTCTTCTGAGGAAGCTGGTTTATGATGTTCAAAGATCACTTGTTGTGTTGTTGATTTCTTAGGGAATAATCAACATTAACTTTCTATTATTATGGCCCGTTAGCTATAAAAATTAAGTAAATTTCATGCAAAGAATTCCCCTATTCAGACAGTAGGAAACTGTTCACTGATGAAGATGGGAAAGACTTTCTAGTTTACCATTTCTGGTAAATCCCAAAATCACAGATAATTACTCCCATCAGGTCCAACCACTATATTAGTGCCCTCTGCTGTACATGTGCAAAATTACAGAAAACTATGCAATATTTCAAAGTTTGTCTGGACCCAGACATTCTTGGCTTTGGTACTCTCCAGAAGCAGGGCCTTAATAGTATCTTTATATCATTTCAGCTGGACAACTTGAACACATTGGGTGAAATTTTGCCTCCTGTATTTAGCGTCTAGTCTAAATAGAATAATAAATAGTGTGTAAGAGGTAGTCATTATAGGCTGATTGTTATACTAGGGAAATATTTATTAAATGTTTGTAATACAACAGAAGTCACTTCACAATATGACAGTTATTGAAAACCTGGCCTTTCTTTTCTAATCATGTGCACTAAGCATTTTCTCCTCGACTTTCCTCTTGTATATTCTCCTGAGTTTACATGAAGTCAGAGTCAATTCTGAGACCCATAAACCTGTTTGGTTGCTTATGGCATTCAATAATTGTTTTATATGACATTTGTTTTGTACCATTTGATTTGTTCCTCTGCCCTAAATTAAAAATTTCTGCTTCTGTCTGAGTTTTATTAACTGAAAACAATATTAGTAGGCTGAGGCCATAGCAGTAAGTGGTCCTCTGTCAGCCACTTATCTTTTTGTTTATCTGTTCTTCCACATTATGAAACTGTAAGCATCACACTCCCTCTTAAATAATCATTCCACATTTTTAGAGCAGCATGCTCCATTCAGATTTACACGCTATATCTTAATTTTGTAAATTTCCTCTCTATGAATGAAGAAATATTTAAAATAGCATAGTTTGAAATGGAAACAAGGATTTGTTTATACATGCTGACTTGGGTAATAATCTGTGAGTTTGGGAAATGAGTATTTTGAATTTATTTCATTCCATCTTTTTTTTCCTTCATTCCATCTTATAGTGAATTTTCCTCCTTCTAAATCCATGTATTTAGTTCATATTTATAACTTGGTTTGAAGCAGGTTTAGCAAATGTATAAATATATGTTATTACTGAAATATTTTTCATTACTTTTAAGAACTATGTTTATGTTTCAGATAAGTGAATTTATCTTAGGATGTCATTTTTTGTTATGTGTTACTTTTCCAAGAAAAAGTATGAAACTAGGAAAACATTTAAACATTATTTTAAATTAAAATGCACAAAGAGAGCAATGGAAAATAGATAGTTTCAAACATCAATGGACTCCAATTATATTAATTGCCAAATTTTGCTGGAAATTAAATCCTTTTTCAGGTATACCTCAATGCAGGATGACAGCAGAAAAGGGGACTAAGATTAAAAATTAAGTGAATGGTGTTGGAAAATCTTTATACTGTTATGTTCCATAATCCAGTTAAGTGCTTTTCCTCTGAATATCGTTTCCTGTTTGGGGTGCTTCAACCTAGAAACCTGTATGCAGATCGAGAAACAACAGTTGGAACTGGACATGAAAAAATTGGACAGCTTCAAAAATTGGGGTACGGAGTAGATGGGGCAAGAGTGGTCATCCTTGTTCTGTTCCTAATCTTAGAGGAAATATTTCCAACTTTTCATACTTAAGCATGATGTTAGCTGATGATCTTTTGTTATGTTGAAATACATTCATTCTATGCTTTGTTTCTTGCGAGTTTTTATCATGAAAGGATGTTGAATGCTGTCCATTGTAATAAAACGGGAGTTTTATTAACTGAAAACAATATTAGTAGGCTGAGGCCATAGCAGTAAGTGGTCCTCTGTCAGCCACTTATCTTTTGTTTATCTGTTCTTCCACATTATGAAACTGTAAGCATCACACTCCTCTTAAATAATCATTCCACATTTTTAGAGCAGCATGCTCCATTCAGATTTACACGCTATATCTTAATTTTGTAAATTTCCTCTCTATGAATGAAGAAATATTTAAAATAGCATAGTTTGAAATGGAAACAAGGATTTGTTTATACATGCTGACTTGGGTAATAATCTGTGAGTTTGGGAAATGAGTATTTTGAATTTATTTCATTCCATCTTTTTTTTCCTTCATTCCATCTTATAGTGAATTTTCCTCCTTCTAAATCCATGTATTTAGTTCATATTTATAACTTGGTTTGAAGCAGGTTTAGCAAATGTATAAATATATGTTATTACTGAAATATTTTTCATTACTTTTAAGAACTATGTTTATGTTTCAGATAAGTGAATTTATCTTAGGATGTCATTTTTTGTTATGTGTTACTTTTCCAAGAAAAAGTATGAAACTAGGAAAACATTTAAACATTATTTTAAATTAAAATGCACAAAGAGAGCAATGGAAAATAGATAGTTTCAAACATCAATGGACTCCAATTATATTAATTGCCAAATTTTGCTGGAAATTAAATCCTTTTTCAGGTATACCTCAATGCAGGATGACAGCAGAAAAGGGGACTAAGATTAAAAATTAAGTGAATGGTGTTGGAAAATCTTTATACTGTTATGTTCCATAATCCAGTTAAGTGCTTTTCCTCTGAATATCGTTTCCTGTTTGGGGTGCTTCAACCTAGAAACCTGTATGCAGATCGAGAAACAACAGTTGGAACTGGACATGAAAAAATTGGACAGCTTCAAAAATTGGGGTACGGAGTAGATGGGGCAAGAGTGGTCATCCTTGTTCTGTTCCTAATCTTAGAGGAAATATTTCCAACTTTTCATACTTAAGCATGATGTTAGCTGATGATCTTTTGTTATGTTGAAATACATTCATTCTATGCTTTGTTTCTTGCGAGTTTTTATCATGAAAGGATGTTGAATGCTGTCCAGTGTTTTTTCAGCATCTACTGAGATGATTATACGGTTTTTATTTTTCATTCTGGTAATGTGGTATATCACATTATTAATGTATATGTTGAATTATCCTTGCATTCTTGAGATAAATCCCACTTCATAGTGTATAATCCCCTTAAAGTATTGTTGAATTCAATTTGCTAATATTGTGTTGAAGATTTTTGCATCTTTGTTCATCAGAGATGTTGGTCTACAGCTTTCTTTTCTCATAGTGTCTTTGTCTGATTTGGGTATCAGGGTAATGCTAACTCTGTAAAACTCATTTAGAAGTGTTTCCTCCTCTTCAGTTTTTTGTAATAGTTTGAGAAAAATTAGCACTCATTCCTTTTAAATGTCTGGTAGAATTTATCAGCAAAACCATGGGTGTTTTGGTTTTTTTTTTTCAGCAAAAAATGTGGGCGTTTCTTCATGAGAGGGAGGTTTTTGATTACGGAGTTAATCTCCTTACCAGTTTGGGAGGTTTTTGATTACGGATTTAATCTCTTTACCAATTATAGATCTATTCAGATTTTCTATGTCTTGATGATTTAGTCTTGGTAGAGTGTACATTTCTGGAAATTTACCCATATCTTCTAAGTTATTCAATTTTTTGCCATGTAACTGTTCACAATAGTCTCTGATATTAATATGATGTACTTCTGTGCTATCTGAGTATGCTGATTAGATAACTGCAAATGATTTGTCTTCAAGCTCACAGGCTTTTTCTATTGCGTACCATACTTTCTGTGCTTTTTTTCTTTTAACCTCAATGCAGGATGACAGCAGAAAAGGGGACTAAGATTAAAAATTAAGTGAATGGTGTTGGAAAATCTTTATACTGTTATGTTCCATAATCCAGTTAAGTGCTTTTCCTCTGAATATCGTTTCCTGTTTGGGGTGCTTCAACCTAGAAACCTGTATGCAGATCGAGAAACAACAGTTGGAACTGGACATGAAAAAATTGGACAGCTTCAAAAATTGGGGTACGGAGTAGATGGGGCAAGAGTGGTCATCCTTGTTCTGTTCCTAATCTTAGAGGAAATATTTCCAACTTTTCATACTTAAGCATGATGTTAGCTGATGATCTTTTGTTATGTTGAAATACATTCATTCTATGCTTTGTTTCTTGCGAGTTTTTATCATGAAAGGATGTTGAATGCTGTCCAGTGTTTTTTCAGCATCTACTGAGATGATTATACGGTTTTTATTTTTCATTCTGGTAATGTGGTATATCACATTATTAATGTATATGTTGAATTATCCTTGCATTCTTGAGATAAATCCCACTTCATAGTGTATAATCCCCTTAAAGTATTGTTGAATTCAATTTGCTAATATTGTGTTGAAGATTTTTGCATCTTTGTTCATCAGAGATGTTGGTCTACAGCTTTCTTTTCTCATAGTGTCTTTGTCTGATTTGGGTATCAGGGTAATGCTAACTCTGTAAAACTCATTTAGAAGTGTTTCCTCCTCTTCAGTTTTTTGTAATAGTTTGAGAAAAATTAGCACTCATTCCTTTTAAATGTCTGGTAGAATTTATCAGCAAAACCATGGGTGTTTTGGTTTTTTTTTTCAGCAAAAAATGTGGGCGTTTCTTCATGAGAGGGAGGTTTTTGATTACGGAGTTAATCTCCTTACCAGTTTGGGAGGTTTTTGATTACGGATTTAATCTCTTTACCAATTATAGATCTATTCAGATTTTCTATGTCTTGATGATTTAGTCTTGGTAGAGTGTACATTTCTGGAAATTTACCCATATCTTCTAAGTTATTCAATTTTTTGCCATGTAACTGTTCACAATAGTCTCTGATATTAATATGATGTACTTCTGTGCTATCTGAGTATGCTGATTAGATAACTGCAAATGATTTGTCTTCAAGCTCACAGGCTTTTTCTATTGCGTACCATATCTGCTGTTGAAGATCTGCTTCGTTTTTCACTTTATTATTTGTATTCTTCATTTTTAGAATTTTTCTTCTAATGATTTATAGCTCTCTGTCAAACTTCTCATTTTGTTCATGTGTTGTTTTCCTGACTTTTTTGAGTAATCTATTTATGTTCTCTTGTGGTTCAGTAAGCATCCTTAAAACAATTATTTTCAGTCATTTCTCAGGAAATATGTAGATCTCCATTTCTTTGTTGTCATTTACTGGAAAGCTATCATGTTCCTTTTGTGGAGTCATGTTTCCTCAGTTTTGTGTGTTCCTTGAGGTTTTGCACTGATGCCTTTGCATTTGAAGCAGTAACCACTTCCTTCAGTCCTACAGACTGGATTTGGGAGACATGTTTCTTCACCTGCTAGTCTACCTAAGGATTCTGAGTTTTTTTAATGGCTGTGTCTGGTTTACACTTCTAGTTCCCTCTCATTGAGGATTTCTTAAAACTGTATGCTTTTTCTCAGTCCCACAATGTCAGCCTAAGTGCTTTGAGGTTCCTATTTGTTTTCTCTAGGGCAAAACCCTGAAATGCTCAAGTTTGTGAACTTGCTCTCTATCTCACATTCAGGTTAACTTTCTACATCTCCTTATTAACTACCTGCAAAGGCTGTCTACTCCCGTTCATAGGAGTCTGCTAGAATGGGGGAGGTAGGAGAGATTCGAGTATGGATGAGAAGCTCATAGTGGTGTGCTTCTTGAGGTATATCTTTAAGAAGCCAGTGAGGTATCTCCAGTGGCTAGTGGGTGAGCTTCCTAATAGAGTCCATGACGTGGTTAGTAAGAAGAAATGAAAATGAGTTCTGAACCCTGGCTACTTTTCTCCCAGCCTTTCCCAGTCCCTCCATCTTGAGGAGTTTCCTCATCCATATGGATGAAATGAGAGAGAACTGGGCCTCTTGGACAGTGTCCTGCCTGGGCAGGAAAGCGTAGCTGTCATTCATACCCGCTCACCTCTCCCCCATGGAGAAAATAGCAACTTGTTACTAAATCTAAAAAGCCAACAACTTATGTCCACATAACAACCTGTACATGCATGTTTGCAGCGTTATTGTTCATAATTGCCCAAATCTAGAAGCAAGATGTCCTTTAGCATATAAATGGGTAAATCAGCTGTGGTACATCTAGACTATGTAATATTATTCATTGCTAAAGACAGACAAGCTGGTGGGGCTTGTTATATCAAGATAAAGCAAGTGATAAAGTTTGAACAGAATTAAATACACAGTAAAGCACACACACACAAATTTATGTAGAACTGCGGATCTAAATAAGATCAACAGATCATATCAATGCCAGTTTCCTGATTGTGCTATTGTACTACAGTTGTACACGGTGTTATCATTGGGGAAAACTGCGAGAAAGGTCTATGGGCTCTCTCTGTATTAACTCTTAAAACTGCATGTGAACCTATATTTATTTCAAAATTAAAATTCAAAAATTTTCAGCATTCTTTTCGTCAGTAAGCACAACAAAGAGAGTGAAAAGACAATCACAAACTAAGAGAAGGTATCTGCCTAACCTATAATGGATTAGAATACAGAATAAAGAAGGAATAACACATTTTCTAAATTATCAACAGTCCACAAGAAAAATATAGCAAAGACATTTCACAGAATGAACTTTTTCTCACCCAATGTCAGCCTAAGTGCTTTGAGGTTCTATTTGCTCTAGGGCAAAACCCTGAAATGCTCAAGTTTGTGAACTTGCTCTCTATCTCACATTCAGGTTAACTTTCTACATCTCCTTATTAACTACCTGCAAAGGCTGTCTACTCCCGTTCATAGGAGTCTGCTAGAATGGGGGAGGTAGGAGAGATTCGAGTATGGATGAGAAGCTCATAGTGGTGTGCTTCTTGAGGTATATCTTTAAGAAGCCAGTGAGGTATCTCCAGTGGCTAGTGGGTGAGCTTCCTAATAGAGTCCATGACGTGGTTAGTAAGAAGAAATGAAAATGAGTTCTGAACCCTGGCTACTTTTCTCCCAGCCTTTCCCAGTCCCTCCATCTTGAGGAGTTTCCTCATCCATATGGATGAAATGAGAGAGAACTGGGCCTCTTGGACAGTGTCCTGCCTGGGCAGGAAAGCGTAGCTGTCATTCATACCCGCTCACCTCTCTCCCATGGAGAAAATAGCAACTTGTTACTAAATCTAAAAAGCCAACAACTTATGTCCACATAACAACCTGTACATGCATGTTTGCAGCGTTATTGTTCATAATTGCCCAAATCTAGAAGCAAGATGTCCTTTAGCATATAAATGGGTAAATCAGCTGTGGTACATCTAGACTATGTAATATTATTCATTGCTAAAGACAGACAAGCTGGTGGGGCTTGTTATATCAAGATAAAGCAAGTGATAAAGTTTGAACAGAATTAAATACACAGTAAAGCACACACACACAAATTTATGTAGAACTGCGGATCTAAATAAGATCAACAGATCATATCAATGCCAGTTTCCTGATTGTGCTATTGTACTACAGTTGTACACGGTGTTATCATTGGGGAAAACTGCGAGAAAGGTCTATGGGCTCTCTCTGTATTAACTCTTAAAACTGCATGTGAACCTATATTTATTTCAAAATTAAAATTCAAAAATTTTCAGCATTCTTTTCGTCAGTAAGCACAACAAAGAGAGTGAAAAGACAATCACAAACTAAGAGAAGGTATCTGCCTAACCTATAATGGATTAGAATACAGAATAAAGAAGGAATAACACATTTTCTAAATTATCAACAGTCCACAAGAAAAATATAGCAAAGACATTTCACAGAAGATGAAAAATGGCAAACATACAAAATGTGCTATATCGCATGAGTAACCAGTGAAATACTAATTAAAATTATAATGATATAGGCTATCACAACTTGATTACATTTATTTGTATAGATTATGTAAATCTATATATTTACATATATATTATGACCACATCAATTTGGCAGAGACTTGAAGCCTCAGAAATTCTCATATAACATTAGTGAATCGAACACTGGTAACAATCACTTTAGAAAACCAATAGACAACATGCAGAAAAGTTAAAAAATAAAACGAGATAAAGAGGTGATTTAGTCTAATGATCTGGATTAATAGACTCTAATGCCAGTAGTTGACTCAGATATCTGTAGAATTAAAGAAGAGAACAAAGGACTTGAGGGAAAAAATACTCATAACTCAAGCTTTTGTTTCCCTAAGTGAGCATCTAAATTTTCATTTGACTTAGATCCTTCTGTGGTATAGCTTTATAATTCTTAAAAATCCTTAAAGGCCACAGTGTTTTCAAATTATGAATGATTCAAGGGATTGAGCAGCCTAAAGAAGTTCGGTTTTATTGATGTGGCTGTATTTTTTCATTTTTATTATCACTTTCCTTTCAGTTGAACCTCTGTGTGCATTCCCATAGCTATAATGTTCAGAAACTCAAAGCCAAGAAAAACTGATTATAGACACAATATCCTAAAGATTAAAAATTCTACAACTTCAAAGAAAAATATAAAAGTTATATCAAGATAAAGCAAGTGATAAAGTTTGAACAGAATTAAATACACAGTAAAGCACACACACACAAATTTATGTAGAACTGCGGATCTAAATAAGATCAACAGATCATATCAATGCCAGTTTCCTGATTGTGCTATTGTACTACAGTTGTACACGGTGTTATCATTGGGGAAAACTGCGAGAAAGGTCTATGGGCTCTCTCTGTATTAACTCTTAAAACTGCATGTGAACCTATATTTATTTCAAAATTAAAATTCAAAAATTTTCAGCATTCTTTTCGTCAGTAAGCACAACAAAGAGAGTGAAAAGACAATCACAAACTAAGAGAAGGTATCTGCCTAACCTATAATGGATTAGAATACAGAATAAAGAAGGAATAACACATTTTCTAAATTATCAACAGTCCACAAGAAAAATATAGCAAAGACATTTCACAGAAGATGAAAAATGGCAAACATACAAAATGTGCTATATCGCATGAGTAACCAGTGAAATACTAATTAAAATTATAATGATATAGGCTATCACAACTTGATTACATTTATTTGTATAGATTATGTAAATCTATATATTTACATATATATTATGACCACATCAATTTGGCAGAGACTTGAAGCCTCAGAAATTCTCATATAACATTAGTGAATGCGAACACTGGTAACAATCACTTTAGAAAACCAATAGACAACATGCAGAAAAGTTAAAAAATAAAACGAGATAAAGAGGTGATTTAGTCTAATGATCTGGATTAATAGACTCTAATGCCAGTAGTTGACTCAGATATCTGTAGAATTAAAGAAGAGAACAAAGGACTTGAGGGAAAAAATACTCATAACTCAAGCTTTTGTTTCCCTAAGTGAGCATCTAAATTTTCATTTGACTTAGATCCTTCTGTGGTATAGCTTTATAATTCTTAAAAATCCTTAAAGGCCACAGTGTTTTCAAATTATGAATGATTCAAGGGATTGAGCAGCCTAAAGAAGTTCGGTTTTATTGATGTGGCTGTATTTTTTCATTTTTATTATCACTTTCCTTTCAGTTGAACCTCTGTGTGCATTCCCATAGCTATAATGTTCAGAAACTCAAAGCCAAGAAAAACTGATTATAGACACAATATCCTAAAGATAAAATTTCAGAGAATATACATTCTACAACTCACATCTTAAAAGTGCCATAATAGCCTAATGGCCTTATCACTGGTAAAACATTCAAAATAGATTTTTTTGTTGTTCAGGATCTACCCTGAACTTAAACAAGGCCAGTAAAACTTTGCACCCTGTTCTCTTATCACTAGGTCTGTAAGAAATGAAAAATAGTGTTGAGATTCTGAATGGATTATCGAAACAAAAAACAGGAAAAAAATGACTGCCCTAAAAGGACTGCTGAGTACTTTGGTGCTGGACAAGAGATGCTCCATTAATGCTGACTAGAACAGCGTAGCTTTGAGACTTGGATCACAGAGCCCTCCCTCATTAAAAGAAGCCCATATGGCTCACAACCCTATCTAAGACCCCCAACTATGTGCTTCCTCCAGTCTCAGATCTTTAATCAACACAGATGCTGAGATTTTAGCCAAGGTGCTTGCCCTGCATCTGAATAAACTGTTCCTGCAATTAATTAACCCAGACCAAGCAGTTTTTGTGCTGGTCACAGATCCTCTGGCAACCAGAGGAGACCCTCATCCATCATCTCACACTACCAAACCTCACATTTATACCCCGTCCTTAGGCTGAGAAGGCATCTGAAGAGACAGTGAGCCTCTGTATGTTTCACACACTCGTTAGTTTGGGTGTAAAAAGAGCTTTATTTCCACAAGAGTCCATCTCCTCATATAGGAAATGAAGCTTGTCCACTGTTCTACAAAATAACCCAAAGTTTCCTTTTATTGTGCAACATACTTTTTTCCTGCGTTTACATATATATTGTTATTGATAGAACTAAATATTCATATTGTTAACATCATGTAACCCAAACTAGCATGTGATTCATTACTTAATCCACTTTCCACAAGGCTGAGGTCGCTTTGATAACCACTTTAAATCTAACCCCTGTCAACAGTGTTGAATTTTAAAAGAAAACAGATTTCTGTGATTCTTCCTCAGGGCTTTGATATTATCTCTCCAAACACAGAGTGGATTGGAGGCAGAACTAAAAAGCATTTTTATAATTCCTAAACTATAAGACCAATGAACACTTTTTTCCATTAACATGTAAAGATTAAGGAAGAATTAGAAAATTTGCATCAGTGCTGACAGGAATTTTATTATCACTTTCCTTTCAGTTAAAATTTTTGCAAAAAAATAATAGCACAATATCCTAAAGATAAAATTTCAGAGAATATACATTCTACAACTCACATCTTAAAAGTGCCATAATAGCCTAATGGCCTTATCACTGGTAAAACATTCAAAATAGATTTTTTTGTTGTTCAGGATCTACCCTGAACTTAAACAAGGCCAGTAAAACTTTGCACCCTGTTCTCTTATCACTAGGTCTGTAAGAAATGAAAAATAGTGTTGAGATTCTGAATGGATTATCGAAACAAAAAACAGGAAAAAAATGACTGCCCTAAAAGGACTGCTGAGTACTTTGGTGCTGGACAAGAGATGCTCCATTAATGCTGACTAGAACAGCGTAGCTTTGAGACTTGGATCACAGAGCCCTCCCTCATTAAAAGAAGCCCATATGGCTCACAACCCTATCTAAGACCCCCAACTATGTGCTTCCTCCAGTCTCAGATCTTTAATCAACACAGATGCTGAGATTTTAGCCAAGGTGCTTGCCCTGCATCTGAATAAACTGTTCCTGCAATTAATTAACCCAGACCAAGCAGTTTTTGTGCTGGTCACAGATCCTCTGGCAACCAGAGGAGACCCTCATCCATCATCTCACACTACCAAACCTCACATTTATACCCCGTCCTTAGGCTGAGAAGGCATCTGAAGAGACAGTGAGCCTCTGTATGTTTCACACACTCGTTAGTTTGGGTGTAAAAAGAGCTTTATTTCCACAAGAGTCCATCTCCTCATATAGGAAATGAAGCTTGTCCACTGTTCTACAAAATAACCCAAAGTTTCCTTTTATTGTGCAACATACTTTTTTCCTGCGTTTACATATATATTGTTATTGATAGAACTAAATATTCATATTGTTAACATCATGTAACCCAAACTAGCATGTGATTCATTACTTAATCCACTTTCCACAAGGCTGAGGTCGCTTTGATAACCACTTTAAATCTAACCCCTGTCAACAGTGTTGAATTTTAAAAGAAAACAGATTTCTGTGATTCTTCCTCAGGGCTTTGATATTATCTCTCCAAACACAGAGTGGATTGGAGGCAGAACTAGAAAACATGTTTATAATTCCATAATACTATAAGACCAATGAACACTTTTTTTTCCATTAACATGTAAAGATTAAGGAAGAATTAGAAAATTTGCATCAGTGCTGACAGGAATGCAACAA
Source organism: Tragulus kanchil (assembly GCA_022376925.1). Lineage (NCBI taxonomy): Eukaryota > Metazoa > Chordata > Mammalia > Artiodactyla > Tragulidae > Tragulus > Tragulus kanchil. The sequence continues at coordinate 123,857,087 of JAIOJX010000023.1, forward strand.
AACGACAGTGAAAAGTAGGTGGGAGAATATAAACACCCTACCCTGATTCTCTATTGTCGATGAAATGTACGTTTCACATTTTCCTGCAACTGACTCTTCTAATTGCCCACCCCAACAGTATAGTCTCTAATAATTTCTATTCCCAGTTTCTTTGTGGTTTCTTTAAGATATCTTCATGAGCATTTCTCAGAGAAGAGCTGTTTTTTAACAATTGCTTTTAAGCTTATTCATCTTTAGATGGTTTAGATGAATCCTTGAATTACACCTTGTGATGGGCAACTGTCACAGGAAGCTCATTTTTCTTAAAAATAGGAATACTTAAACTTCATAAATTGCTGAAGACTGAATGAATTAATTAAAAATGCTTTTAAAATGAGATTGTTTGGGGATAGAGTGATGAAAAGCTTTTGGAAACAGTGGTGATGGCTGCACAACAGTGTGAATGTAGTGAATGCCACTGAAGAACACACTTGCTGCTGCTGCTTAGTCACTTCAGTTGTGTCCAACTCTGTGTGACCCGTGGACTGCAGCCCGTAAGACTCCTTCATGCATGGCATTTTCCAGGCAAGTATAGTGGAGTATCACATAGCCCCATGTATGATCCCTTAGAGGGTGGGATGGGGAGAATGGGATATACATAAGACGAAATGGTGAAAGCGAACTTTGGGGGAATAGTTGATGGTTCCAAAAGGGGAGAGCTTTATTTCCACAAGAGTCCATCTCCTCATATAGGAAATGAAGCTTGTCCACTGTTCTACAAAATAACCCAAAGTTTCCTTTTATTGTGCAACATACTTTTTTCCTGCGTTTACATATATATTGTTATTGATAGAACTAAATATTCATATTGTTAACATCATGTAACCCAAACTAGCATGTGATTCATTACTTAATCCACTTTCCACAAGGCTGAGGTCGCTTTGATAACCACTTTAAATCTAACCCCTGTCAACAGTGTTGAATTTTAAAAGAAAACAGATTTCTGTGATTCTTCCTCAGGGCTTTGATATTATCTCTCCAAACACAGAGTGGATTGGAGGCAGAACTAGAAAACATGTTTATAATTCCATAATACTATAAGACCAATGAACACTTTTTTTTCCATTAACATGTAAAGATTAAGGAAGAATTAGAAAATTTGCATCAGTGCTGACAGGAATGCAACAAAACGACAGTGAAAAGTAGGTGGGAGAATATAAACACCCTACCCTGATTCTCTATTGTCGATGAAATGTACGTTTCACATTTTCCTGCAACTGACTCTTCTAATTGCCCACCCCAACAGTATAGTCTCTAATAATTTCTATTCCCAGTTTCTTTGTGGTTTCTTTAAGATATCTTCATGAGCATTTCTCAGAGAAGAGCTGTTTTTTAACAATTGCTTTTAAGCTTATTCATCTTTAGATGGTTTAGATGAATCCTTGAATTACACCTTGTGATGGGCAACTGTCACAGGAAGCTCATTTTTCTTAAAAATAGGAATACTTAAACTTCATAAATTGCTGAAGACTGAATGAATTAATTAAAAATGCTTTTAAAATGAGATTGTTTGGGGATAGAGTGATGAAAAGCTTTTGGAAACAGTGGTGATGGCTGCACAACAGTGTGAATGTAGTGAATGCCACTGAAGAACACACTTGCTGCTGCTGCTTAGTCACTTCAGTTGTGTCCAACTCTGTGTGACCCGTGGACTGCAGCCCGTAAGACTCCTTCATGCATGGCATTTTCCAGGCAAGTATAGTGGAGTATCACATAGCCCCCATGTATGATCCCTTAGAGGGGTGGGATGGGGGAGAATGGGATATACATAAGACTAAGTTGGAATTATACGTATCTGTAAACAACGAAACTCTGTAAAATCAAAAAAGCAAAATAAAAGAACTTGATTGTGGATAAAAAAAGAATACTGGAGTGGGTTGCCATGCCCTCTTCCAGGGGAATCTTCCCAACCCAAGGATAGAACCCAGATCTGCATTGCAGGCAGATTCCTCACCACTGAGCCATCAGGGAAGCCATATATACGTATATATTCAAATATATATATATATATATTTATAGCCCCATAGACTATAGCTCGCCAGGCTTCTCTATCCATGAAATTTTCCGGGCAAGAATACTGGAATGGGTTGCCATTTCCTTCTCTGAATAATACACTTAAAATGGGTAAAATAGCAAATTTTATGTTATGTATATATATTTTACCACTATAAAAAAAGGAAAAAGCAGTGATTGTTTGGTTCTGTGATAGGGATACTCATGAGAAATTAGTTGTGCAAGTCCACAGGGCTTATTTTGAGAATTTTACTTAATATTTCTCTCAGTTTCTACTTGGAATTGGCTATATTTTTCACACTCACAGAAAGCATATTGAAGGAAATGAAATGCCTTATCAAGAAGAATAAGACAGGGTTTCCCTGGTGGTCCAGTGGGTAAGGACACCACCTTGCAGTGCAAGGGGCACCAGTTTGATCCCTGGCCTGGGAAGATCCCACATGCCGCGGAGCGGCTGGACCGATATGTGTCCAACTACCGAGCCAGAGCTCTGGAGCGCATGCGCCCAGAGCTGGTGTTCTGTGACGAGAAGGGCCACTGCCATGGGAGGCCCGCACAGGCCAAAGAACAAAGATGAATCCTTGAATTCCTTACTTACAGGAAGCTCATTTTTCTTAAAAATAGGAATACTTAAACTTCATAAATTGCTGAAGACTGAATGAATTAATTAAAAATGCTTTTAAAATGAGATTGTTTGGGGATAGAGTGATGAAAAGCTTTTGGAAACAGTGGTGATGGCTGCACAACAGTGTGAATGTAGTGAATGCCACTGAAGAACACACTTGCTGCTGCTGCTTAGTCACTTCAGTTGTGTCCAACTCTGTGTGACCCGTGGACTGCAGCCCGTAAGACTCCTTCATGCATGGCATTTTCCAGGCAAGTATAGTGGAGTATCACATAGCCCCCATGTATGATCCCTTAGAGGGGTGGGATGGGGGAGAATGGGATATACATAAGACTAAGTTGGAATTATACGTATCTGTAAACAACGAAACTCTGTAAAATCAAAAAAGCAAAATAAAAGAACTTGATTGTGGATAAAAAAAGAATACTGGAGTGGGTTGCCATGCCCTCTTCCAGGGGAATCTTCCCAACCCAAGGATAGAACCCAGATCTGCATTGCAGGCAGATTCCTCACCACTGAGCCATCAGGGAAGCCATATATACGTATATATTCAAATATATATATATATATATTTATAGCCCCATAGACTATAGCTCGCCAGGCTTCTCTATCCATGAAATTTTCCGGGCAAGAATACTGGAATGGGTTGCCATTTCCTTCTCTGAATAATACACTTAAAATGGGTAAAATAGCAAATTTTATGTTATGTATATATATTTTACCACTATAAAAAAAGGAAAAAGCAGTGATTGTTTGGTTCTGTGATAGGGATACTCATGAGAAATTAGTTGTGCAAGTCCACAGGGCTTATTTTGAGAATTTTACTTAATATTTCTCTCAGTTTCTACTTGGAATTGGCTATATTTTTCACACTCACAGAAAGCATATTGAAGGGAAATGAAATGCCTTATCAAGAAGAATAAGACAGGGTTTCCCTGGTGGTCCAGTGGGTAAGGACACCACCTTGCAGTGCAAGGGGCACCAGTTTGATCCCTGGCCTGGGAAGATCCCACATGCCGCGGAGCGGCTGGACCGATATGTGTCCAACTACCGAGCCAGAGCTCTGGAGCGCATGCGCCCAGAGCTGGTGTTCTGTGACGAGAAGGGCCACTGCCATGGGAGGCCCGCACAGGCCAAAGAACAAAGATGGATGAAAAAAAATAAATGAAAGACCAATAGAAGTGGCCAAAAAAAAAAAAGAAGACTAAGACAAGAAAATAACTTTTAAAAAGAAACATCTTATAACAAAGGTTAACAGTATGTTTTGGAAAACATGTTATGTGTTTATCTCAAAACTATACACAACTGCACAGAACAATTACTAAAATACAAGGACACTGGAATGTAGGCTTAATACAGTATTATCAAGTTATTTGATTGACATTTTCTTCATATATTCATCAACAACTCTTAGTAACACTACTTGTGCCAACCATTGGTCTCAACAAAGTTTATGATACATGTCCTACACATTCTATTCTGGAAGGGGAGAGAAAGAGTATGTGATCAGCAGGATTTGGGCTCCAGTATCTTTGCCTATTTGCATTGTGTCTTTGAATATATTACCTTACATTGCGAAAGGAAACCGACGTTGGAATTGAGGTTGCTAATCAGCTGACCTTAAAACAGGGAGATTATCTTGCATCATACAGGCACGGCTAGTACAATCACCTTGGCCCTTTACGGGAAAGAAGAAGGCAGAAGTAGGAGTCAGAGAGATGCAGCCAGAGCACTTATAGCATGAGAGAGACTCCCATTGCCCCTTTCAAAGGTGGACAAGGGGAGTCCTCAGTCAAAGAACGTTGGTGTTTCTAGAAGTTAGGAACAGTCCTCACCTGAGAGGCAGCTAACTAAAAGAGGGCAGCAGTCTTATCACCACATGGAAATGAATTCTGCTAGCAAGTTAAATGAGCAAGAAATCAGATTCACTCTCCTGCTGGACCTAGCCTAGTGAGACCTATACCAGACTTGTGACCTACAGAGATTTATTAAAGCCTGGGCTAGAACTCAGATATTTATTTTCCTACACAACTGCATGGGAGGCTAGGAAATATAGTCTAGCTATGTGCTTAGGAAGAAAATTAAAACTGCTTAGGAGTTTGCTAAAGAGCCAGCCAGTCTCTGAAGCATGACTTAACAGAAAAAGTAACCAAGCGTATGAACAGATAATTTGCCCAAAATGAAATAAATTCGATAATTTTAAGGCATTTGACAACACCACAGATCAAAAGTACAATTTTTTTAAGTTACAGCTTTTCACTTACCTAATTGGCAAACATCTTTTTATTTGATAATATCTGGTATTGAACCAGATCAGGGAAAACAGGACTCGTACAAGGCTGGAAGAAGTACAATTTGGCAATGTAGGTCATAGCTTTTCTTTATTGAAGTATAGTTTATTTATAATGTTGTGTTAGTTTCTGACATATAGCAAAGTAATTCAATTATATATATATATATACATATTCTTTTTCATATTCTTTTTTTCTATGGTTTATTATAGAATACTGAATATCCCGGGGCTATGCAGTAGGACCTTGTTATTTATCTATTTATATAGAGTAGTTTGCATCTGCTAATCCCATCCTCCTAATTTATTTCTCCTTCACTCCCTTTTCTTTTTGGTAACCATAAGCTTGTTTTCCATGTCTGAGAGTCTGTAAGATAGTTTGTGTTGTCAGAGTTTTCAAAATGCACATCCTAAGATCTAGCAATGTAATATCTAGGAATTATTCTAAGATAAATGTTAAATATCTTTAAAATTCCACTCTAGCAACACTTAAAATGGGGAGTGTGAGTAGGCAAATATATATTTGAACCTATTTTAGTACAATCACGGGAAAGAAGAAGGCAGAAGTAGGAGTCAGAGATGCAGCAAACTTATAGTGAGAGAGACTCCCATTGCCTTTCAAAGGTGGACAAGGGAGTCCTCAGGCAAAGAACGTTGGTGTTTCTAGAAGTTAGGAACAGTCCTCACCTGAGAGGCAGCTAACTAAAAGAGGGCAGCAGTCTTATCACCACATGGAAATGAATTCTGCTAGCAAGTTAAATGAGCAAGAAATCAGATTCACTCTCCTGCTGGACCTAGCCTAGTGAGACCTATACCAGACTTGTGACCTACAGAGATTTATTAAAGCCTGGGCTAGAACTCAGATATTTATTTTCCTACACAACTGCATGGGAGGCTAGGAAATATAGTCTAGCTATGTGCTTAGGAAGAAAATTAAAACTGCTTAGGAGTTTGCTAAAGAGCCAGCCAGTCTCTGAAGCATGACTTAACAGAAAAAGTAACCAAGCGTATGAACAGATAATTTGCCCAAAATGAAATAAATTCGATAATTTTAAGGCATTTGACAACACCACAGATCAAAAGTACAATTTTTTTTTAAGTTACAGCTTTTCACTTACCTAATTGGCAAACATCTTTTTATTTGATAATATCTGGTATTGAACCAGATCAGGGAAAACAGGACTCGTACAAGGCTGGAAGAAGTACAATTTGGCAATGTAGGTCATAGCTTTTCTTTTTTTATTGAAGTATAGTTTATTTATAATGTTGTGTTAGTTTCTGACATATAGCAAAGTAATTCAATTATATATATATATATACATATTCTTTTTCATATTCTTTTTCACTATGGTTTATTATAGAATACTGAATATCCCGGGGCTATGCAGTAGGACCTTGTTATTTATCTATTTATATAGAGTAGTTTGCATCTGCTAATCCCATCCTCCTAATTTATTTCTCCTTCACTCCCTTTTCTTTTTGGTAACCATAAGCTTGTTTTCCATGTCTGAGAGTCTGTAAGATAGTTTGTGTTGTCAGAGTTTTCAAAATGCACATCCTAAGATCTAGCAATGTAATATCTAGGAATTATTCTAAGATAAATGTTAAATATCTTTAAAATTCCACTCTAGCAACACTTAAAATGGGGAGTGTGAGTAGGCAAATATATATTTGAACCTATTTTAAGGGAATTTGATTTTTTACAATATGTAAGTATTCTTTGTTTACTGAATTAAAATATATTTTAATGTATATATGGTTTTACCAAGGAATTAACTTTTAGGACTGTAACCAAAGAAATAGTTAAAAGAGCTCTACAAGATATGCTTAACTCATTCACTCCTCATAGCAACCCAAAATTAGTGGTAACATTATCCCCATTTTTCAAGTGTGAAGAAACAAGTATGACTAAGAGATTTCCCCAGTATCATAAGGTCTATAAGGGGCACAGTTGGGATTCAAATCATGCAGTCCAGTTCCAAAGTTCATGCTTGAAACACTAGTCTCTTCTCCAAAGAAAAGGTTTCTAAGAGAAAGGAAGAGCTGGAAGGAGATACCTGCCTTTCTCAAGACTGAATAATATGCCACTGCCTGCACAAATGCACCTCATCCTTTTCACTCATTCATCCATTGATGGGCATTTGGGTTTTCTCTACATCCTGTCTGTTGAAAATAGTGCTGCGATAACCACGGGAGTGCAAATATGTGGTAGAAATTCTGTTTTCATTTATTTGCAGGTACATATACAGAAGTAGAATTGTTGGGTTACAGGATAGATATATTTTTAATTTTTTGAGGAAATTCCATCTTGTTTTTCCATTGTGACTGGACCAATGTATATTCCCATCAACCATGTGTAAGTGTTCCATTTTCATCACAGGCTTGCCGTCCCCCGTTGTCTCTTACCTGGAGGACAGCTAGTCTAACAGGTGTGAGTGGTATTTCACTGCGGTCTGAACTGGCATTCCCTGATGACTAGGGATGCTGAGCATCTTCTCACGTGCCTTCTCCCGACCATTTTGATTTCCCCTTTGGAAAAATACTCTTCTGTGCATTTTAAAATTAGATTGCTTAAACTTACGCAATGTTATGAGTCCATTTTTTTTTAAATTTTGGCCTCTTTTATTGGTCCTTCATTTATTTATTTTCATCCATCCCAATTCTTTGACCTGTGTGGGCCTCCGATCGCAGTGACCTCTCTTGTTGCTGATGGGTGCATGCACTCCAGATCGCTGGCTCACAATTGGACACACCAGTCCAGCTGCTCCGTGGCATATGGAATCTTCCCGTGCCACGGATGGAACCGGCTCCCCCTGCAATGCAAGGCCGACTCTTTACCCACTGGACCACCAGGGAAGCCTGTCAAATTTATTCAGTTTTTAAAGATAGAGTGGGAGGAAGATTCAGAAAAGAGGAAACAGTGAAGTAATAAGAGTCTCAGGGACAAGTTGTGGCAAAACAAACAAGGTCAGGGTGAATCTGAACTGGTGGCAATCACCAAAGACACATGTTCCTTTTTAAAAAATGTGCCTGAATACAAAATTGAGTATGACACTATTCATACTTAAAAATCTAAACATAGGTATGTGTATTCACCTCTACACAGCAATTTCAAAACAATAACATAAGTGACTTCTGAGGACTCTATGGAGTACACCCTCTTAGTATATTTAATCTTGTTAGATTCATTTTTACAATACAATTCTAACAAATGTTTTCTAGGAAAATACATCTCTGGAAAACACAGTAATGCTTGTTTCCTACTGGATCCACACAAAAGGGCAAATAAAGTAAAACTGAGAGAAGGTAGCCAGAAGAAAATCAGACTCCAAAGTACAGAGCCATGATTAAATTTCACTTGTAAAGATAAATATATATCATATATTTTGTATTTTAGCTATAGCATAAAATTAATACCAGGCTGTATAGCATGTATACCAAATTTATAAAAATTTAAAAAGCACTTAATACTTCATTAAAGGAAAAACTTTTGGAGGACAGCTAGTCTAACAGGTGTGAGTGGTATTTCACTGCGGTCTGAACTGGCATTCCCTGATGACTAGGGATGCTGAGCATCTTCTCACGTGCCTTCTCCCGACCATTTTGATTTCCCCTTTGGAAAAATACTCTTCTGTGCATTTTAAAATTAGATTGCTTAAACTTACGCAATGTTATGAGTCCATTTTTTTTTAAATTTTGGCCTCTTTTATTGGTCCTTCATTTATTTATTTTCATCCATCCCAATTCTTTGACCTGTGTGGGCCTCCGATCGCAGTGACCTCTCTTGTTGCTGATGGGTGCATGCACTCCAGATCGCTGGCTCGCAATTGGACACACCAGTCCAGCTGCTCCGTGGCATATGGAATCTTCCCGTGCCACGGATGGAACCGGCTCCCCCTGCAATGCAAGGCCGACTCTTTACCCACTGGACCACCAGGGAAGCCTGTCAAATTTATTCAGTTTTTAAAGATAGAGTGGGAGGAAGATTCAGAAAAGAGGAAACAGTGAAGTAATAAGAGTCTCAGGGACAAGTTGTGGCAAAACAAACAAGGTCAGGGTGAATCTGAACTGGTGGCAATCACCAAAGACACATGTTCCTTTTTAAAAAATGTGCCTGAATACAAAATTGAGTATGACACTATTCATACTTAAAAATCTAAACATAGGTATGTGTATTCACCTCTACACAGCAATTTCAAAACAATAACATAAGTGACTTCTGAGGACTCTATGGAGTACACCCTCTTAGTATATTTAATCTTGTTAGATTCATTTTTACAATACAATTCTAACAAATGTTTTCTAGGAAAATACATCTCTGGAAAACACAGTAATGCTTGTTTCCTACTGGATCCACACAAAAGGGCAAATAAAGTAAAACTGAGAGAAGGTAGCCAGAAGAAAATCAGACTCCAAAGTACAGAGCCATGATTAAATTTCACTTGTAAAGATAAATATATATCATATATTTTGTATTTTAGCTATAGCATAAAATTAATACCAGGCTGTATAGCATGTATACCATTATAATTTTATAGTTAAAGGGAAAACTTTTGACAAATTAGCACTTAATACTTCATTATATCCTTCAGAGTTTTTTCAACCCATCTCCCCTATTCTCCATATAACTTATGAATATGAAAACTAACCCTGATAGAATACTATGCTAAAAACTGATGAATCAGTGTTTGTGCAAAACATTAAGAAAAAAATAGACAGGTTTTTCACTTGAAAAATACACATAACACAAGCAAAATTGCTTTGGTTTTGCCTTACACAGCTATTACCTCATTCATTTTACATTCCTTATGTAGTCCTGACCTCTGACAAAGGTTTTAACGAACAAACATGTTTAACACTTCAGCTGTTTACCGTGCCTTAAATCTGACCATTTTGGAGCATCTTCAAATGGACCAGATGAGAAACTACTTAATTAGGATTTTAATTATTTTCTTGCATTCTGATAATATCTGGGAGTCACTGCGAAGCAGCTTGTTTCTGCCGTTTCTCAGCTGCTAACACTATTCCCCAAGGCAATGTTTGTGGTAAATTCCCAGCCTTGGGGAGCTTTGATAGAAGCTGCATACTGCAGAGCAGGGAGGTGCTACAGCAGCCTGCCTGAACTTTCCTTGCAGCCTGAACTCCATCATCTCAGTGGGACACAACCATCTCCTTTCAATAGGATGAAGTTAGTGTATTTTGGCTTCAAAACCATGTTGTATCTTTGAACTTCTCTGTGTTCCTACAGTGACTGAGTTCTAAGTAATAAAGTGGGAGGTCAGCTGTTGATTCCAGCTTTTAAGCAGACACAGAGAGAAGTGCACATGTGTATGTGTAGTTCACATATTTAAATACCAATATTTCAGCTCCCAAATTCTTTTTAAAGGGTGAGAAAATGAATTTGAATATGAAAATTGACCCCAGTTTAAGAGTTACTAGCAAAAACAGGAATTCTCTATTAGTGTTTAGGAGCATTTCAGAAAACAGAAAGGTGGAGGTTTGGGTATTTTATACTTTTGTTATTTCTGCAGTCAAAATGCTCTACCACTGAGCGATACCCCCAAATTGTTATTTCTGAGTGAAAGTCACTAATGAATTATTGTGAAGTAACATGTGTTCACCTAAAAATCAATGGGTTAATTCCTCCATATTTGTTATGATTAGTGATTTATTTTGGAGACTAGCTATAATATTAGCCACAAGAAGTCACTTTAGTTTAAGAAAACTAACCCTGATAGAATACTATGCTAAAAACTGATGAATCAGTGTTTGTGCAAAACATTAAGAAAAAAATAGACAGGTTTTTCACTTGAAAAATACACATAACACAAGCAAAATTGCTTTGGTTTTGCCTTACACAGCTATTACCTCATTCATTTTACATTCCTTATGTAGTCCTGACCTCTGACAAAGGTTTTAACGAACAAACATGTTTAACACTTCAGCTGTTTACCGTGCCTTAAATCTGACCATTTTGGAGCATCTTCAAATGGACCAGATGAGAAACTACTTAATTAGGATTTTAATTATTTTCTTGCATTCTGATAATATCTGGGAGTCACTGCGAAGCAGCTTGTTTCTGCCGTTTCTCAGCTGCTAACACTATTCCCCAAGGCAATGTTTGTGGTAAATTCCCAGCCTTGGGGAGCTTTGATAGAAGCTGCATACTGCAGAGCAGGGAGGTGCTACAGCAGCCTGCCTGAACTTTCCTTGCAGCCTGAACTCCATCATCTCAGTGGGACACAACCATCTCCTTTCAATAGGATGAAGTTAGTGTATTTTGGCTTCAAAACCATGTTGTATCTTTGAACTTCTCTGTGTTCCTACAGTGACTGAGTTCTAAGTAATAAAGTGGGAGGTCAGCTGTTGATTCCAGCTTTTAAGCAGACACAGAGAGAAGTGCACATGTGTATGTGTAGTTCACATATTTAAATACCAATATTTCAGCTCCCAAATTCTTTTTAAAGGGTGAGAAAATGAATTTGAATATGAAAATTGACCCCAGTTTAAGAGTTACTAGCAAAAACAGGAATTCTCTATTAGTGTTTAGGAGCATTTCAGAAAACAGAAAGGTGGAGGTTTGGGTATTTTATACTTTTGTTATTTCTGCAGTCAAAATGCTCTACCACTGAGCGATACCCCCAAATTGTTATTTCTGAGTGAAAGTCACTAATGAATTATTGTGAAGTAACATGTGTTCACCTAAAAATCAATGGGTTAATTCCTCCATATTTGTTATGATTAGTGATTTATTTTGGAGACTAGCTATAATATTAGCCACAAGAAGTCACTTTAGTTTAAGATCCATCTTTAATTCTGTCTAGAATTATTATGGAAACATTTCAAGGGTCTCCTTTTATTTCTATACATCCCAGCTTGATCTCGAAGGACAACTGTGGTAGGTGGAATTCTAATGATGGCCCACCAAGATTCCTGTCCCTGGTTATTCAATCAAGTATTAATGTAGATAGTACTGTGAAGGGATTTTACCGATGCACAGTCCTGATCTAATCACATAAGCCCTTTAAAGTAGAGTTTGCTCTGACTAGTAGCAGAAGGAAAAATCAGAGTTAAAAATAAGGATTTGACAAGTTTCAAAGACAGAGGAGCCATGGGGCAAGGACCAGAGCAAAAAAGACCTTGGTGTGTCCTCCTAGTTGACAGTCAATAAAAAAATGTTTAAGACTAAAGTGAAGTAAGTCAAAAAGAGAAAGACAAGTGCAGTATACTAACTCATATATATGGAATCTAGCAAGATGGTCATGATAACACACACAGTGAACTCATGGAACAGAGAATAGACATAAGGACATTGTGGAGAACAAACAGTGAGAGGGAGGCATAGAGGAAGTAACATAGAAACCTATACTGGCACGTGTGGAAAAGATAGCTATTGTCATTGTGATAAGGGAATAGGAGTGCTTACAATCACTTGGGGTGATGGTCCGATGGTCCGGAGGGGTGGGAGGGGGGGAACTGGGTAGGGGTGGTGAACAGGGATATGCATATGAATGATCTGGGAACATACATGTCGGTGAACAATAAAACTTTGTAAAATCTTTAAAATAAAGAATTTAAAATAAATAAATAAAAATTAAAACAACAACAACAACAACAACAAAAAATGTTTAAGACTTCAGTCCTATAGTCACAAGGAATTGAATTCTGCCAACAACCTGAATAAGCCTGGAAGCAAATTTTTCCTGATCCTCCAGATAGGAGCTCAGTATGATTGACACCTTGTGAAACCCCAAACAGAAAACTCTACTGAGCGTTGTAGGTAAGACTTCTGACCCACAGACACAGCTAATAGATATTAAATTGCTAAGTTTGAGGTAATTTGTTATGAACCCATAAAAAATTAATATAACAGTGCTTCAGTAGTCAGATAAGCAGACTGTTCCATCAATTCTGAGGTTATATAAGGACTCATTTTTCCAACTGTGACTTATCCCTGTTATCTGCTCATCCTTGCCTGGACCTGATAAAAACTTTTAAAATCTTTTCTAGTCCACTTGTTAGTGCTCTTGCTGCAGATAAGAGCAGAAAAGATCAAGGATCAAGTGTACAAATTACTAGTTCTATCTACTGACATGGTTTCTGATGGTTCCCAGACTCGGCACTGATTAACACTGAGTCTCAACTGGAAAAATTATTCACTTTTCAACTCTCTTCCAATCATTCTGATTCAAGAAGAAAAGAAAGTGTTTGGCATGAATATAATTTAACACTGACAAATTTCCATTTTTTAAAACACGCCTCAGGTGGAAAGCCCTCCAGAGTTATAGTATCTAGTTAGAGATGATTATCATGTATTTCATTGTATTACTTTCTATTTATATTTCTAGCAAGCTATATGGTTTAGTAACTCTGGTGGCAATATAAAGTTTCATTTTTAGGAAATTATTTTGTTGAGTCTAAGGTACATTTTCTTCATATTTTGATACCTCTGAAATCCAGATGTAGCCTCGAATAGAGGAAGTAACATAGAAAAAACCCTATACTGGCACGTGTGGAAAAGATAGCTATTGTCATTGTGATAAGGGAATAGGAGTGCTTACAATCACTTGGGGTGATGGTCCGATGGTCCGGAGGGGTGGGAGGGGAACTGGGTAGGGGTGGTGAACAGGGATATGCATATGAATGATCTGGGAACATACATGTCGGTGAACAATAAAACTTTGTAAAATCTTTAAAATAAAGAATTTAAAATAAATAAATAAAAATTAAAACAACAACAACAACAACAACAACAAATGTTTAAGACTTCAGTCCTATAGTCACAAGGAATTGAATTCTGCCAACAACCTGAATAAGCCTGGAAGCAAATTTTTCCTGATCCTCCAGATAGGAGCTCAGTATGATTGACACCTTGTGAAACCCCAAACAGAAAACTCTACTGAGCGTTGTAGGTAAGACTTCTGACCCACAGACACAGCTAATAGATATTAAATTGCTAAGTTTGAGGTAATTTGTTATGAACCCATAAAAAATTAATATAACAGTGCTTCAGTAGTCAGATAAGCAGACTGTTCCATCAATTCTGAGGTTATATAAGGACTCATTTTTCCAACTGTGACTTATCCCTGTTATCTGCTCATCCTTGCCTGGACCTGATAAAAACTTTTAAAATCTTTTCTAGTCCACTTGTTAGTGCTCTTGCTGCAGATAAGAGCAGAAAAGATCAAGGATCAAGTGTACAAATTACTAGTTCTATCTACTGACATGGTTTCTGATGGTTCCCAGACTCGGCACTGATTAACACTGAGTCTCAACTGGAAAAATTATTCACTTTTCAACTCTCTTCCAATCATTCTGATTCAAGAAGAAAAGAAAGTGTTTGGCATGAATATAATTTAACACTGACAAATTTCCATTTTTAGAGCACGCCTCAGGTGGAAAGCCCTCCAGAGTTATAGTATCTAGTTAGAGATGATTATCATGTATTTCATTGTATTACTTTCTATTTATATTTCTAGCAAGCTATATGGTTTAGTAACTCTGGTGGCAATATAAAGTTTCATTTTTAGGAAATTATTTTGTTGAGTCTAAGGTACATTTTCTTCATATTTTGATACCTCTGAAATCCAGATGTGCCTCACAGTCTTTTGGCTTTTGCTGCCTCTAGCTGTCCTCTCATTCCATGGAGTGGAGTGGAACAGCTCTAAGGTAGATACTCACAATCGCTCCCCTCTACCCCTACGAACCCTTCTTGCCAGCCTCCTTGTCCTGTTCTTCTCTACTCCAAACCCAAAGCCGGGACTCCTTAGACTGAAAATTTGGAAGTCTTATACTGGTAAAGCCTACTGCAAAGAAAATTGGATTTATTTGGGCTAGTTACCCAGTGTTAATATTCATCAACTATGCACACAAATCAAGAGTTCTTTTTTTAAGTCAGGTAGAAAATTGTTGGGGCTTCCCTGGTGGCACTAGCGGTAAAGAACCTGCCTGCCACTACAGGATACATAAGAGCTGCGGGTTTGAAGAAGATTCCCTGGAGGAGGGCATGACAACCCACTCCAGTATTCTTTCCTGGAGAATCCCATGGACAGAGGAGCCTGGCAGGCTACAATCCGTAGGTTCTCAAACGGTCGGATGCGACGGAACTGACTTAGCACATGCTCACACAGGAAATAGAAAACGCATTCAGGGCTGAGGGGAAATCTAAACAAGCACTTTCAGTAAGTCGAAAATAAAATTTCTAAGATAAGAAGGCATTGTACAATTTAGTTTAAAAAAAAAAACAATTTTATCTTGGCAGTACAAGAAGGGTCTCCTTTGTAATGGATAATATATATCAGATTCAACAAAATATGGTGAAGATACTTAAGTTTAAGTAGAAATCATTTAGTGAAAGAAGCACAGGGGTATGAAATTATGAAGGTAGGTACATAAATAAGTGAAGTTTGTAAAATACTAGTCTGGGCACAAGGAGACCTGAGTTCTGGTTCTGACGGCTAGAGGTGTCAGAATGACAATGAGAACTAACCCTAAAATTTAAAAAAAGTAAGTCCAAGCTGTAAGCTTCCTTGAAAGTAAAGACATTCCTGACACTACATCTCCCATTTCTGGGCAGAGAATCACAGCCTCCACCTATTTTCAGAGTGGTGGTGGGTTTAAGGAGAGGCTCCTGTTTTCTGTGATTATTCACTTGGGAAAACAGTAGTGACCCACCGCTGTTCTGTGAGCCATGGATCAAAACTTCAGCTCCTTCTTTACAGCATATGTAAGAAGTGGAGTTTCATTTACGATGTGGTGAGTTGTTCCAATAGCCACTGACTCATCCAGAACATACACTGATCTTTAATTCCTGAGACTGAAGGCACCACAGAAATCACCAGACCAAACTGAGGCAGCATTCTGAAAATGAGAGGATGTGAGTCATAAACTTGAAGCCAGGGCAGAGATTACTTTTTGAGTGGATGTTTTCTTTTCAAGTATCCATTTCTTACCTCCAAGAATGGTGCTCTGACTCATTATCAGACAGCAGTGCTCTTGAGAAAAGAAAGATCAATTGCATGCTCCTAAGGCCCTGTCCTGGGCAGAGAAAATGCATAGGTTTATCAGGGTTCCTTCCTAATAATAATACTTTTCTGTGTGGTAGAGCAAGTTGAAAAAGCAACGTAGAGTTCCATCAGCAAAGCAGAATCACCATGAGTGCTGTGAACTGAGAAATTTACTACAGAGTTTGGATACTGACTTAGCACATGCTCACACAGGAAATAGAAAACATTCAGGGCTGAGGGGAAATCTAAACAAGCACTTTCAGTAAGTCGAAAATAAAATTTCTAAGATAAGAAGGCATTGTACAATTTAGTTTAAAAAAAAAAACAATTTTATCTTGGCAGTACAAGAAGGGTCTCCTTTGTAATGGATAATATATATCAGATTCAACAAAATATGGTGAAGATACTTAAGTTTAAGTAGAAATCATTTAGTGAAAGAAGCACAGGGGTATGAAATTATGAAGGTAGGTACATAAATAAGTGAAGTTTGTAAAATACTAGTCTGGGCACAAGGAGACCTGAGTTCTGGTTCTGACGGCTAGAGGTGTCAGAATGACAATGAGAACTAACCCTAAAATTTAAAAAAAGTAAGTCCAAGCTGTAAGCTTCCTTGAAAGTAAAGACATTCCTGACACTACATCTCCCATTTCTGGGCAGAGAATCACAGCCTCCACCTATTTTCAGAGTGGTGGTGGGTTTAAGGAGAGGCTCCTGTTTTCTGTGATTATTCACTTGGGAAAACAGTAGTGACCCACCGCTGTTCTGTGAGCCATGGATCAAAACTTCAGCTCCTTCTTTACAGCATATGTAAGAAGTGGAGTTTCATTTACGATGTGGTGAGTTGTTCCAATAGCCACTGACTCATCCAGAACATACACTGATCTTTAATTCCTGAGACTGAAGGCACCACAGAAATCACCAGACCAAACTGAGGCAGCATTCTGAAAATGAGAGGATGTGAGTCATAAACTTGAAGCCAGGGCAGAGATTACTTTTTGAGTGGATGTTTTCTTTTCAAGTATCCATTTCTTACCTCCAAGAATGGTGCTCTGACTCATTATCAGACAGCAGTGCTCTTGAGAAAAGAAAGATCAATTGCATGCTCCTAAGGCCCTGTCCTGGGCAGAGAAAATGCATAGGTTTATCAGGGTTCCTTCCTAATAATAATACTTTTCTGTGTGGTAGAGCAAGTTGAAAAAGCAACGTAGAGTTCCATCAGCAAAGCAGAATCACCATGAGTGCTGTGAACTGAGAAATTTACTACAGAGTTTGGACTTTGCCCAATTGTGGAAGTTGAGGAATCTATCAAGTATGTTGCAACTACCTGAAGTCACTGTGGAAAAGTAGGATTAGCAGGCAGAAGGAGCTACTGGATGTGACAAAGAAGGAAAAAACTGGAACATAGGAAGCCAGATTAGAACTAGCAGATCAGAAAACAACTAGCACAAGCTGCACTGTTTCTGGGGCCCCGGCCCAACTCTTAGAGCAGAATGACCCTGCTCACACTTGTGTCTTCCAAATTTTGTACAAAATTCTCTTGGCACCATCTCTACTGGTACTATGCAGTCAAAGAGATTCTAGGAAAAATAGTTCCAAACCTGCTAAACTGACAAGGTAGAAGACCACTGCAGTAAGGTATAGAATCCAACTGCTGTCAAAGATCATAGAGCAGAGATAAGCCTAGAAAAGACCTCCAGGACATCTAGCTTTATCTTGCCTTATCTTTCATTTAACACTAAACAAATCCTATTACTGATTGACTTTCAACATCTATGCCTAAAAGCTAGAACAAGACATTGGATGAGATCTTCAATCAAATTCCCAGGACTGACCCTAGAGCTAAACGGTATGAGTCTAGTAGTACTGAGACACTGGAAAACAGCCAGCCCTTCCTACAGGTGTTGTACCCGTACCAAAGCAACCCTCCTGAGCTGGCTGCACACAGAACAGATGAAAGCAGGATAAGAGCTGAAAAGAAAAACTTTAAATATGGCAAGAGGGGATGGGCAAAAAACAAAATGAAGAATTTAAAAGAGCTAGAAAAAGAATGTGAGTCATAAACTTGAAGCCAGGGCAGAGATTACTTTTGAGTGGATGTTTTCTTTTCAAGTATCCATTTCTTACCTCCAAGAATGGTGCTCTGACTCATTATCAGACAGCAGTGCTCTTGAGAAAAGAAAGATCAATTGCATGCTCCTAAGGCCCTGTCCTGGGCAGAGAAAATGCATAGGTTTATCAGGGTTCCTTCCTAATAATAATACTTTTCTGTGTGGTAGAGCAAGTTGAAAAAGCAACGTAGAGTTCCATCAGCAAAGCAGAATCACCATGAGTGCTGTGGACTGAGAAATTTACTACAGAGTTTGGACTTTGCCCAATTGTGGAAGTTGAGGAATCTATCAAGTATGTTGCAACTACCTGAAGTCACTGTGGAAAAGTAGGATTAGCAGGCAGAAGGAGCTACTGGATGTGACAAAGAAGGAAAAAACTGGAACATAGGAAGCCAGATTAGAACTAGCAGATCAGAAAACAACTAGCACAAGCTGCACTGTTTCTGGGGCCCCGGCCCAACTCTTAGAGCAGAATGACCCTGCTCACACTTGTGTCTTCCAAATTTTGTACAAAATTCTCTTGGCACCATCTCTACTGGTACTATGCAGTCAAAGAGATTCTAGGAAAAATAGTTCCAAACCTGCTAAACTGACAAGGTAGAAGACCACTGCAGTAAGGTATAGAATCCAACTGCTGTCAAAGATCATAGAGCAGAGATAAGCCTAGAAAAGACCTCCAGGACATCTAGCTTTATCTTGCCTTATCTTTCATTTAACACTAAACAAATCCTATTACTGATTGACTTTCAACATCTATGCCTAAAAGCTAGAACAAGACATTGGATGAGATCTTCAATCAAATTCCCAGGACTGACCCTAGAGCTAAACGGTATGAGTCTAGTAGTACTGAGACACTGGAAAACAGCCAGCCCTTCCTACAGGTGTTGTACCCGTACCAAAGCAACCCTCCTGAGCTGGCTGCACACAGAACAGATGAAAGCAGGATAAAAGAGCTGAAAAAAAGAAAAAAAACTTTTTTAAATATGGCAAGAGGGGGATGAGCAGAAGGAACAATTTAAGGAGACACTTTCAAAATGAAGAATTTCAAAAAGAGCTGGGAGAAACCTTAAGAACATTTTATCATCCATCCTCAGACTTTTCCTGATGGAAAGCTCCTGAAAATCAATGGTATTCTTTGCAATATATCATGAAATGCTGATATATTTAATTCCATATGAACTAAGAATAATTTTGCTGGGAGAAAAATATACTGTATGTGTGCAATATGAAGTGTCAAACACAAATACCTATGAACCATGGTTCTCAAACTTGCTTAGAAAGGAAGCACCCCACCTGTGGTATTCTTTTTGGGATAGCATAAATGTTGATAGATTTTTAAAACCACGTAAACTGAGATCAGTTTTGCCTAAAGACAGAAAGAGATTTGCAGACATGGAAAACAAATTTAAGTTACCAAAGAGGAAAGCAGAAGAGAATAAATTAGGATTTGGGGATTAACATATATATACTAGTATATATAAAACAGATAACCAACTAGTATCTACTATATAGCACAGAGAACTTTGCTAAGCCTAGCTTTCTTATCTGTAAAATGCGGATAATATAAAGTCTACTCCATAAGGTATAAGTATGAGATGAATTAATCCACGTGAAGCAATGACTACAGGACTGGCAATGATAAGTATATAATAAATGTAAACCATTATTATTGTTATTTTGATCATTATTTATTTCCCTTTACCCATGAGGTAATTTGCCAAAATCACACCTCTTATAAATAGCAGATGTGGAATTTGAGCCAAGCATTTAACAGGGCTAGTCTTCCCAGGTGGCTCAGTGGTGAAGAATCTGCCTGCCAATGGAGGAAATACAGGTTCTATCCCTGGGTCAAGAAGATCCCTTGGAGATGGAAGTGGCAACCCACTCCAGTATTCTTGCCTGGAAAATTCCATGGACAGAGGAGTCTGGCAGGCTGCAGTCCAGCCCATGGGGCTGCAAAAGAGTTGGACATGACTGAGAAACTCCGCACACATACACAAACACAGAGGGTTATCACTGGGTGGTGAAAAAGAAGGTCATTTTAATCTTCTTTGTGCTAATAGTAGACTTGTAGTACTTATGCAATCAGAAAATAATAAATTTTACAGATGTTACATTAAAAATTTGAAAAATTAAAATATTAAAATGTAGAAACTGTCAAATGTGACATGGCAGATTTTTGACCTGATTGTCATCTCATATTTCCCTTCAGCCTGATAATAACTAACATTCCTATAGTGGATTTAAAATGTGCAAAGTACTGTCAGAAACAATATTTCATCTAACCCTCAAGGAATATCTGGGGCTTATCTTACGGCTGCTATTATGATGCCTATTTCATAGATGAGACAAATTAAGTCTTTAGGAATTCAAGGTCACTGTGTTTTCCCTTCAAGTATACTCTGACTTCTGCTTACCCATTGGTTTATGTCTCCCTGCATCCCGTGCATCTTTGCCAGGTATGTGCTGGTGGTCTGACCGATCCATCTCCTCCTAGACCAGACCCTTGATTTCTCTGCCAAGACGTGATATTGCCAGGGCTCACTCCTATCTCAAGTTTGCATCCTGATCACTACATGGCCCTGACTCAGATGCATAGATTGTTTTTAGATATGTCAAATACAGAAATTTCTTTCAGTTAAACATTGTTCTTCCCTAAGAAAACATTAACTAGCCTTTAGGGATTAGTCATGATGTACCATATACTTTGAGTTTTTGTTAGAGCCACATTAGCAATTTTTTCAAAGAATGTGAATACCTAACCCATATGAGACAATGCTATTATTATGTTGTGTATAAACATCTCCTCATTTTGAGAAGGGAGGAGGTTAGGATTCCCGTATACAAAAAAAATAGCAGATGTGGAATTTGAGCCAAGCATTTAACAGGGCTAGTCTTCCCAGGTGGCTCAGTGGTGAAGAATCTGCCTGCCAATGGAGGAAATACAGGTTCTATCCCTGGGTCAAGAAGATCCCTTGGAGATGGAAGTGGCAACCCACTCCAGTATTCTTGCCTGGAAAATTCCATGGACAGAGGAGTCTGGCAGGCTGCAGTCCAGCCCATGGGGCTGCAGAAGAGTTGGACATGACTGAGAAACTCCGCACACATACACAAACACAGAGGGTTATCACTGGGTGGTGAAAAAGAAGGTCATTTTAATCTTCTTTGTGCTAATAGTAGACTTGTAGTACTTATGCAATCAGAAAATAATAAATTTTACAGATGTTACATTAAAAATTTGAAAAATTAAAATATTAAAATGTAGAAACTGTCAAATGTGACATGGCAGATTTTTGACCTGATTGTCATCTCATATTTCCCTTCAGCCTGATAATAACTAACATTCCTATAGTGGATTTAAAATGTGCAAAGTACTGTCAGAAACAATATTTCATCTAACCCTCAAGGAATATCTGGGGCTTATCTTACGGCTGCTATTATGATGCCTATTTCATAGATGAGACAAATTAAGTCTTTAGGAATTCAAGGTCACTGTGTTTTCCCTTCAAGTATACTCTGACTTCTGCTTACCCATTGGTTTATGTCTCCCTGCATCCCGTGCATCTTTGCCAGGTATGTGCTGGTGGTCTGACCGATCCATCTCCTCCTAGACCAGACCCTTGATTTCTCTGCCAAGACGTGATATTGCCAGGGCTCACTCCTATCTCAAGTTTGCATCCTGATCACTACATGGCCCTGACTCAGATGCATAGATTGTTTTTAGATATGTCAAATACAGAAATTTCTTTCAGTTAAACATTGTTCTTCCCTAAGAAAACATTAACTAGCCTTTAGGGATTAGTCATGATGTACCATATACTTTGAGTTTTTGTTAGAGCCACATTAGCAATTTTTTTCAAAGAATGTGAATACCTAACCCATATGAGACAATGCTATTATTATGTTGTGTATAAACATCTCCTCATTGTGTAGTCATCCAGAGAAGGGAGGAGGTTAAATAGGCACTTCATGCCCCAGTGAAATTTTTATGGAAGGTATATTAATATATTTTCATGCTATAAAAAAGCATTAATACTCTCTGATCCAGCACTTCCACCACTAGGAATTATATTACATCCTTCAGATTATAATAAATCACATGAACAAAGGTTTATGTGCAAAGATGTTCATCACTATTATTTATAACACTGAAAATTACAAGCAACTTATATACAAAACAAAATGCTATTAAATAAAATATGGCACATTCATGTTATGGAATACCATGTAGACACTAAACTCATGTTAACTGAGACAATTTAAAAACATAGGAATTGATCATAATTTATTATTAAGTGAAAAAAGGTTACAAAACAAATGTGTTCCCAATTTTATTTCAGTTTTATGGACATAGAGACCAGACTGGAAGAATACAAACTAAAAGGTTAACTCTGGGTAGACCTAAATGATGTTATTATCATGAGCAATTTAAAGTACTTACTTTCAGTTCTTTAAAATCATTTTTTTACAATAAATGGTATCTGGTAATGAGGAAAAGATATTCATAAAAAAATAGAGCAAAAAATGGAAAAAGATGTTATCTATTTAGCTTGTAGCCCAAGGCTAATTTTAAATGAAAGATTTCCTTAAAGAATTCTTCTTATATATGTTCAAAGAAAAATCCTTACTTTCATAACAGCTGTAGCCTTAGCAACATTTCATTGGATGCATATAGCTATCCAAAATGTGAGAAGAAAAATAAGGGCTATAGATTTAAATTTCAATTTTATTTTTCAATGCAGATCTGCCTCCTTATAAGATCATGTCTTTTACATGAGTTTTAAAAGACATGAAAGTTAAAAATCAGCCTGACTGGTCAAGTGTGGGTCTTTTTGTTTTTTGGGGTTTGGATTTTTTGTTGTTGTTGTTCACCGGTTGCTCCATATCTATCACCAATTATTACTAACCTTCTATGTTACGCATGCTATCAGACTCCCAAGAGCTGGAGGAAGAAAAGTATTACTGCACTGTTCTGGAAAAATTATATTTTGTATTAATCTCTGTTTTGTTATTTCTTACTATAAATTAAGTTTAATGTAATACCTTTTTACCTCCATACCTATTTTGTCTTTATAACTTTCCAGATGTTCTCCCCAGCCATTGCATATTTGTATTCTTTATAAATTACCCACGGATAGAATCATCTTCCAAATATGAGTTAAATTTATCCTCATCCATCCATTTGTGTTATTCTTCTCATCTTTCTTACGTATCATCTGCTAATTCCACTTCTAGCTCATTGATAATGCTGTTAAACAAGACTAGCCTTTCCATCAACCACGCCTTAGACAACTCCCTATTTCCAATACATTGTCATTTATCATTATTGATATTTACATTCATGGAGCCAGTTTTTAATACTTGTGAAAGTAGTCTTATTCCAGCCAACTTGAACTAGTTTCATAGTAATTCCATGAGACAGTATATAAAGGATTTTACAGTTGCACAATTTTATATAATTTTTCACTATATTTAATTTTCCATTGATTTTGTCATTTTACCCAAAATAATTTACTTAAATGATACTTAATGGCATGTCTAAAGCCAAATGCAATATTTTCCTCCCAAACCTCTGAGCCTTCCTCATTTTGAGTTCCTTTTTTCTGTCATCACCAGTCAGCTAATTATGTAAGACATTATCTTTGATGCTTCTGCTTTCTGACTTCTGTTCTATCAGTCACAGTATCTAATCGTCCTGACATGGTCCTGAAATTATGCCTAGTTTACCAAAAATTTTACCAAATTGGATGCATATAGCTATCCAAAATGTGAGAAGAAAAATAAGGGCTATAGATTTAAATTTCAATTTTATTTTTCAATGCAGATCTGCCTCCTTATAAGATCATGTCTTTTACATGAGTTTTAAAAGACATGAAAGTTAAAAATCAGCCTGACTGGTCAAGTGTGGGTCTTTTTGTTTTTTGGGGTTTGGATTTTTTGTTGTTGTTGTTCACCGGTTGCTCCATATCTATCACCAATTATTACTAACCTTCTATGTTACGCATGCTATCAGACTCCCAAGAGCTGGAGGAAGAAAAGTATTACTGCACTGTTCTGGAAAAATTATATTTTGTATTAATCTCTGTTTTGTTATTTCTTACTATAAATTAAGTTTAATGTAATACCTTTTTACCTCCATACCTATTTTGTCTTTATAACTTTCCAGATGTTCTCCCCAGCCATTGCATATTTGTATTCTTTATAAATTACCCACGGATAGAATCATCTTCCAAATATGAGTTAAATTTATCCTCATCCATCCATTTGTGTTATTCTTCTCATCTTTCTTACGTATCATCTGCTAATTCCACTTCTAGCTCATTGATAATGCTGTTAAACAAGACTAGCCTTTCCATCAACCACGCCTTAGACAACTCCCTATTTCCAATACATTGTCATTTATCATTATTGATATTTACATTCATGGAGCCAGTTTTTAATACTTGTGAAAGTAGTCTTATTCCAGCCAACTTGAACTAGTTTCATAGTAATTCCATGAGACAGTATATAAAGGATTTTACAGTTGCACAATTTTATATAATTTTTCACTATATTTAATTTTCCATTGATTTTGTCATTTTACCCAAAATAATTTACTTAAATGATACTTAATGGCATGTCTAAAGCCAAATGCAATATTTTCCTCCCAAACCTCTGAGCCTTCCTCATTTTGAGTTCCTTTTTTCTGTCATCACCAGTCAGCTAATTATGTAAGACATTATCTTTGATGCTTCTGCTTTCTGACTTCTGTTCTATCAGTCACAGTATCTAATCGTCCTGACATGGTCCTGATGTTGGGACTTTGCTAATGCTGGTCTCTCTAGAGTGCCCTGCCTCTCTTTCCTTACCAGCAATATTAGAAAATTTCCTCAAGGGTCTTTACTTATTTACTCTGGTTAACCTTCCTAAATTACCCATCTATCTTGTTCTGCTGCTTTTGTACCCATCTCTAATTCTTCCTGGTGGTTCAAATGGTAAAGAATCTGTCTGCAAAGCAGGAGACTCGGTTTGATCCACGGGTCAAGACAATCCCCTGGAGTAGGGAATGGCAACCCACTCCAATATTCTTGCCTGGAAAATCCGATGGACAGAGAAGCCAGGCAGGCTGCAGTCCATGGGATGGCAAAGAGTTGGACATGACTGAGCAACTAACACTACCACTGACTAATTCTTGCAGAAATAATCACTTCCTCTGTGTGTTCCCCAGGCTCCAGACATTGTTATGTAAAGTCAGAAAGCAAAATGGAATAAATATACAGAATTCAAAATGACAGAAAATGGCCAAATCATCTACATTTGACTTTATTCTCTATCAAAATACTTCGAGCAACACAAAAGAAATGATGTTGTGAAGATTTGACTCAGGACCTTAGGATTTTTCCATTCTGCTTCTTGCTTCTACTTCATTGCTAGGGGTAATGGGTGAAAATCACAATTCTGGTAAGAATGGCTCTGTCCCCTTTAATTTTCCTATCTTCTTCATATACTAGGTAATGTGAATTGTGAATTCAAAGGCTTTCTCTCCTGTGTGGCTGAAAGTAACATTGTGATTAAAAAGATCAATTCGGAAGAGGGTTTATTTTTTAATTGACCCCTAAATCTGTGCCCAACATTGTATAATAAATGTAAGAGAAGTATTTTTCAAATTGTGGGTTGAGACCCATAAGGAAATCAATTTAGGGTTATAAAATCCATTTGGTGGGTCACAACCAGCATGCATTCTTGAAGAAAATGAAATAAAATAGCATAAAATACAAAACATCAGAGTGCATTATATATGTACATACTGGATCCCAAAGTAAAATGTCTTTCTTTCCTATGGGTTACAGTAAAAAAAAAAAAAAAAAAAAAAGTATGGGGCTTCCCTGGTGGTCCAGTGGATAAGGACACCGCCTTGCAGTGCAAGGGGTGCCAGTTCGATTCCTGGCCTGGGAAAATCCCACGTGTCGCGGAGTGGCTGGACCAATGTGTCCAACTACTGAGCTGGAGCTCTGAAGCACGTGCACCCAGAGCCGGCGCTCTGCGACGAGAGAGGCCACTGCAATGGGAGGCCCACACAGGCCAAAGAACAATGAGTGAATGAAAGATCAATAGAAGTGGCCAAAAAAATATATATATATATGGAATAATACTGTGCTGGTGCATACAAAAGAATATATGTTTCTTCTTCTATTATTTTTGAAACTTGTACAGATGAAACAGAAAATAATTTTATGACCATATCCTATTCAATTCTATTTTACATGTTTTACACATGGATGTGGGTTTGAATGATTAGGCAAGTTGCTAGGTGAGTTGGTACCACGGTTGGTGCCACTGAAGATGAGTAGAATTTGGATGCTGCGTAGGTGGAAAATTTTATCAAACAACCATCAGTTCAGTCAATGGCCAAATCATCTACATTTGACTTTATTCTCTATCAAAATACTTCGAGCAACACAAAAGAAATGATGTTGTGAAGATTTGACTCAGGACCTTAGGATTTTTCCATTCTGCTTCTTGCTTCTACTTCATTGCTAGGGGTAATGGGTGAAAATCACAATTCTGGTAAGAATGGCTCTGTCCCCTTTAATTTTCCTATCTTCTTCATATACTAGGTAATGTGAATTGTGAATTCAAAGGCTTTCTCTCCTGTGTGGCTGAAAGTAACATTGTGATTAAAAGATCAATTCGGAAGAGGGTTTATTTTTTAATTGACCCCTAAATCTGTGCCCAACATTGTATAATAAATGTAAGAGAAGTATTTTTCAAATTGTGGGTTGAGACCCATAAGGAAATCAATTTAGGGTTATAAAATCCATTTGGTGGGTCACAACCAGCATGCATTCTTGAAGAAAATGAAATAAAATAGCATAAAATACAAAACATCAGAGTGCATTATATATGTACATACTGGATCCCAAAGTAAAATGTCTTTCTTTCCTATGGGTTACAGTAAAAAAAAAAAAAAAAAAAAAGTATGGGGCTTCCCTGGTGGTCCAGTGGATAAGGACACCGCCTTGCAGTGCAAGGGGTGCCAGTTCGATTCCTGGCCTGGGAAAATCCCACGTGTCGCGGAGTGGCTGGACCAATGTGTCCAACTACTGAGCTGGAGCTCTGGAGCACGTGCACCCAGAGCCGGCGCTCTGCGACGAGAGAGGCCACTGCAATGGGAGGCCCACACAGGCCAAAGAACAATGAGTGAATGAAAGATCAATAGAAGTGGCCAAAAAAATATATATATATATGGAATAATACTGTGCTGGTGCATACAAAAGAATATATGTTTCTTCTTCTATTATTTTTGAAACTTGTACAGATGAAACAGAAAATAATTTTATGACCATATCCTATTCAATTCTATTTTACATGTTTTACACATGGATGTGGGTTTGAATGATTAGGCAAGTTGCTAGGTGAGTTGGTACCACGGTTGGTGCCACTGAAGATGAGTAGAATTTGGATGCTGCGTAGGTGGAAAATTTTATCAAACAACCATCAGTTCAGTCAATGATTTAATGGAGCAGAGAAGACATTTACAGAAAGACTCCTAAACAAGATTTGCTAAAATTGATTATAGGAGTGACTTTTTATATATGTACTAAATAAAACATGTCCACTCCACTCGCACACCAACTGGCCAGCTCACTCCTACTCTAAACCTCAGCTTAAATCTCCTTTCCCTTTTCTGGTGGTGCCCCTGTAATTTCCCACTGTCTGGTGCCATGCTTCGCATGCAGGTTTGCTTTCCCATGACCCCCTGCTTGATTGTTAACTCCATGATGACAGACACTGAAACCATCTTTTTCTATCTCTGAGTCTAGCAGAGTCAGTCACAGAGTTAGCACTTCATAAACACTAGCTGAACAAATAATATGCAAAGTGACTCTAGATTATAATTTGAGAATTTTAATTATTTTGTGTTTAATAGTAGCTACCATTAAGGAGCAAGCTCCAGGAGACAGTGAAAGACAGGGAAGCCTGGTGTGCTGCAGTTCATGGGGTTGCAAAGTGTCAGACATGGCTGAGTGACTAAACTGAAATACACTGAACCAGTAGGGAGGTAAGAGTGGGGTGATGAAGAAGGATTTTTCATTCCTTGCAAGTTCATATGATCTGAAAAATGTCTACAAACAGGTTAATATTTTAGAATTTAAAAACTGATAATATTTTACTTTGATTTTTTAAACATTTACTTATTTTTAATTGGAGGATAATTACTTTACAATGTTGTGCTTCTGTCATACATCAGCATGAATCAGCCATGGGTATACATATGTTTCCTCCCTCTTAGACTTCCCTCCCACCACTTTAGGTTGTTACGGAGCACCAGTTCAGCTCCCTGCGTCACATAGCAAATTCCCACTGGCTATTTTACATATGGTAATGTATACATTTCCAGGCTACTTTCTTAGTTTGTCTCACCTCTCTTTCCCTCACTGTATCTGCAAGTCTGTTCTCTGTGTCTCTACTGCTGCCCTGCAAATAGGTCTATCCGTACCATTTTTATAGATTCCATATATATGTATATAATATATGATATTTGTTTTTCTCTTTCTGACTTTAGTCTGTAAAAACAATAATAGTTTTTTTTTGTTTTAAATAAAATTGGATTGGACTGGGGTATAAATAAAGCTTGACAGAAATCCAATCAATTGGGATGTACCTCTCTCTTCTTGTGAATGGGTCTCCTTGGAGGACTAGCCTATGAGCTTAGTCCTTCCTCCTTCCTCCTAAGCAACTCTTCCTTATTCCAGTGAATGTTTGGTATTACTGACTATACAATTACATTTAAAACATTCCCTGACACCATACACAAAGATAAACTCAAAATGGATCAAAGACCTAAGTGTAAGACCAGAAACCCTAAAACTCTTAGAGGAGAATATAGGCAAAACCCTCAAGGACATCAATCAAAGCAAGATCTTCCTTGACCCGTCTACTAGAATAGTGGAGCTAAAACAAAAATTAACATGTGGGACCTAATGAAACTTAAAAGCTTTTGTACAGCAAAAATTACACAAAAAGTGGAACAGACAGCCCACAGAATGGGAGAAAAATAGGCAAAACCAACTCAAGAGGACATTATAATTTGAAAAATTTTTTGTGTTTAATAGTAGCTACCATTAAGGAGCAAGCTCCAGGAGACAGTGAAAGACAGGGAAGCCTGGTGTGCTGCAGTTCATGGGGTTGCAAAGTGTCAGACATGGCTGAGTGACTAAACTGAAATACACTGAACCAGTAGGGAGGTAAGAGTGGGGTGATGAAGAAGGATTTTTCATTCCTTGCAAGTTCATATGATCTGAAAAATGTCTACAAACAGGTTAATATTTTAGAATTTAAAAACTGATAATATTTTACTTTGATTTTTTAAACATTTACTTATTTTTAATTGGAGGATAATTACTTTACAATGTTGTGCTTCTGTCATACATCAGCATGAATCAGCCATGGGTATACATATGTTTCCTCCCTCTTAGACTTCCCTCCCACCACTTTAGGTTGTTACGGAGCACCAGTTCAGCTCCCTGCGTCACATAGCAAATTCCCACTGGCTATTTTACATATGGTAATGTATACATTTCCAGGCTACTTTCTTAGTTTGTCTCACCCTCTCTTTCCCTCACTGTATCTGCAAGTCTGTTCTCTGTGTCTCTACTGCTGCCCTGCAAATAGGTCTATCCGTACCATTTTTATAGATTCCATATATATGTATATAATATATGATATTTGTTTTTCTCTTTCTGACTTTAGTCTGTAAAAACAATAATAGTTTTTTTTTTGTTTTAAATAAAATTGGATTGGACTGGGGTATAAATAAAGCTTGACAGAAATCCAATCAATTGGGATGTACCTCTCTCTTCTTGTGAATGGGTCTCCTTGGAGGACTAGCCTATGAGCTTAGTCCTTCCTCCTTCCTCCTAAGCAACTCTTCCTTATTCCAGTGAATGTTTGGTATTACTGACTATACAATTACATTTAAAACATTCCCTGACACCATACACAAAGATAAACTCAAAATGGATCAAAGACCTAAGTGTAAGACCAGAAACCCTAAAACTCTTAGAGGAGAATATAGGCAAAACCCTCAAGGACATCAATCAAAGCAAGATCTTCCTTGACCCGTCTACTAGAATAGTGGAGCTAAAAACAAAAATTAACATGTGGGACCTAATGAAACTTAAAAGCTTTTGTACAGCAAAAAAAATTACACAAAAAGTGGAACAGACAGCCCACAGAATGGGAGAAAATAATAGCAAACAAAATAACAGACAAAGAATTAATCTCCAAAATCTACAAGCAGCTCAGACAACTCAGCACTGGGAAAATGAACAACCCAATCAAAAAAATGGGAAGAGGACCTAAAGACACATCTCACCAAAGAGGACATACAGATGGCCAAAAAAAACATGAAACGATGCTCAACCTTGCTTATTATTAGAGAAATTCAAGTCAAAATTACAATGAGATATCACCTCACGCCCGTCAGAATGGCCATTATCAAAAAGTCTACAGACAATAAGTGCTGGAGAGGGTGCAGAGAAAAGGGAACACTCTTGCATTGCTGGTGGGAATATAAATTGTTACAGCCACTATGGAAGACAGTATGGAGAGTCCTTAAAAAACTAAAAATAGAAGCACCATACGATCCAGCAATCCCACTATATATCCCAGCTTATACCCTGATGAAATCAAAACTGAAAGAGGCACCTGTACCCCAATGTTCATCGCAGCTCTCTATACAATAGCTAGAACATGGAAGTAATCTAGATGTCCATTGACGAATGAATGGACGAAAAGGCTCTGGTACATATATACAAGAAAGTACTTCTCAGCTGTAAAAAGAAATGCAGAAGAATCAGCCCTAATGAGGTAGATAGATCTAGAACCTATTATAAAAAGTGAAGTAAGGGGCTTCTCCTGGTGGTCCAGTGGGTAAGGACACCGCCTTGCAGTGCAAGGGCCGCTGGTTCGAGCCCTGGCCTGGGAAGATCCCACGTGCTGCAGAGTGGCTGGACCGATGTGTCCAATTACCGAGCCGGAGCTCTGGAGCGCATGCACCCAGAGCCGGTGCTCTGCAACGACAGACGCCACCGCGATGGGAGGCCCACAGGAGCCAAAGAACAAAGACAGATGAAAATAGAGAAATGAAAGACCAATAGAAGTGGCCCGCCGGCGCCCCTCCCTCCCCAACCCGACCCCCGCCGAAAATAAATAAATAAATCTTTAAAAAAAAAAAAAAAAAGTGAAGTAAGTAAAAAAAGAGAAAAAGAAAGGCAAGTACAGTATACTAACACATGTATATGGAATCTAGTAAGGGGGTATTGATAACACACGCAGTGAAGTGATGGAAAAACAGACATAAAGAACAGACATGGGCTTCCCCCGTGGTCCAGTGGGTAAGGACACCGCCTTGCAGTGCAAGGGGCGCGGGTTCGAGCCCTGGCCTGGGAAGATCCCACGTGCCGCGGAGCGGCTGGACTGATGTGTCCAATCACCGAGGCGGAGCTCTGGAGCGCATGCGCCCAGAGCCGGTGCTCCGCAACGACAGACGCCACCGCGATGGGAGGCCCACAGGAGCCAAAGAATGAAGACGAATGAAAATAGACAAATGAAGGACCAATAGAAGTGGCCCGCCCACTCCCTTCCCTCCTCAACCCGACCCCCGCCCGAAGTAAATAAATAAATAAATCTTTAAAAAAAAAAAAAAAAAAAAAAAGAACAGACATATGGACATTGTGGGGAATGAACAATGGGTGAGAGGCATGGAGGGAGTAACATGAAAACCTATACTATCATATGTGAAAAAGATAGCTATGGTCATTGCGCTGCAGGAATAGGAGATCCTGCAGGGGTGCTGTGCGATGGCCTGGAGGGGTGGGATCGGAAGGCTTGGGAAGAGGGAGGGGACCAGGGATATGCATATGACTGATCTGGGAACATACACGTCTGTGAACAACGAAACTCTGTAAAAATGTATGACAATCTTACATCAAAAGCATTTACTTATCTATTCCTCACATATAAAAGAGATGTGTGTGTCAGCTGGGTAGAAATTATTACAATTCAGAATCATACAATTCTGAAATGATAGATTAAAATCAATCAAAAGGAATCATTTAATAGAATAATAATGATAAAAGTAAGATCAATTATCCATTTCCTATTTTACAGTAGTAAAATATAGTAGATTTCTTTTAAATCTTTTTTGGAGTCAAAAACTTTGATATAAACTCTCTGGGAAAATAACTATAAGGATATTCGCAGTCAGTTTTTTTTTTCTTTCTTTCTTTTTTTTGGCCGTTTCTATTGGTCTTTCATTTATTTATCTTTGTTCTTTGGCCTGTGTGGGCTTCCCATCACAGTGACCTCTCTCGCTACAGAGCACCAGCTCTGGGCGCAAGCGCTCCAGAGCTCCAGTAGTTGGACACATCGGTCCAGCCACTCCACGGCACGTGGGATCTTCCCAGGCCAGGGATCGAACCGGTGCCCCTTGCACTGCAAAGCGGTGTCCTTACCCACTGGACCACCAGGGAGGCCCCACAGTCAATTGACTATAATTTTAAAGAAGGTCCCTAAACCAGTCATGGGTGCCATAATACGAACCTCTGTTTTCCAATTTACATGGTGTTTTTTTTTTTAAAGATTTATTTATTTATTTATTTTGGTGCGGGTAGGGTGGGAAGGGAGGGGAGCAGGCGGGCCACTTCTATTGGTCTTTCATTTGTCCATTTTCATCCATCTTTGTTCTTTGACCTGTGTGGGCCTCCCATCGCAGTAGCCTCTGTTGTTGCAGAGCACCAGCTCTGAGCGCATGCACTCCAGAGCTCGGGCTCGGTAATTGAACACATTAGTCCAGCTGCTCCGCGGCACGTGGGATCTTCCCAGGCCAGGGATCAAACCAGCACCCCTTGCACTGCAAGGCGGTGTCCTTACCCACTGGACCACCAGAGAAGCCCTTACATGGTGTTGTTGACACATAATCTCATGTGATCCATGTAAACTTCCTATGGTAAGGTCAAGCCAGTTGTCACCATTATGAATGGAGAAACTAGGCATTTCAATCACTGATTTAAAATGATTTCTCCCTCCTTCAACCCCACATCACACAGCTGATAGCAGGACCAAACTAGCTTAAAAGTTTGTATTATAATTTCATACTTTGCTCCTAAACATATTTTATACAAACTCACATAAATAAAACATTAACAAAATGCCTTGAATAGGCATATTTTGCAGGAATTTCATATGCATGTTCCCCTAATGTAAAAACAACAAAGTGAGAGTAGCTCAGCATCATTATATATTACTTTCTCGAGACTGACCGTGTGCACAGTGTCTGCTCTCCAGCCCCTGCCAGCTCGGCAAGCCAGAGTAGGAGAGAAAGCTGCAGGTCCACCACATGGCAGGCCAGCATCCTCTCTCCAGGCCAACAGGCCATTCTGCTAATGGGCTTTTGTATTTTGTAATTAAATAAAGGAGCCATGTAATGCATGCCTATCTCTTCACTTGATGGAATTCTGGTCTCTTGAGCTACTTAAGGTATGTCTGCCATAAATAAGTTGCTGATGTAATTGTGTGCATGTGGATGGGTGAGGGGAGTGAGAGAGTTTGTTTTCCTTTTAGGGAAAGCTAAGAAATCTGAGGAAAGGACTTTAAGTATAATTTTTGATTTTTTAAAATAGAATAGCATGTGCTAATGTTTTGGTCTCCCTTGATTTTTGCTTTGACAGTTCTTCATGCAAATACCAATATCACTGCCTCATTATGACTGATGATCATTTGTGGAGTAAACAAAAAAATA
This sequence comes from Tragulus kanchil, assembly GCA_022376925.1. NCBI lineage: Eukaryota > Metazoa > Chordata > Mammalia > Artiodactyla > Tragulidae > Tragulus > Tragulus kanchil. The sequence goes on from JAIOJX010000023.1 coordinate 123,890,952, forward strand.
TGTCCCAGGATACACCACTTCCAGAAGATCTCTCTCTGGAGCCAGTTGCCACATTGCAAACATGACAACAAATGAATTGATGATAGCATCTGCTTAATCTGGCTTTTGTCCACATGTCACAACTGTAATGTCGCTAATTGAGACTTTTTTATTTGCTCTGGTCTAGTTTCTTCATTTCCTACTCTCCAAACTGAGTTTAATTTAATCAGCATTGACTGAAAAGCTGTCAGTTTTAATGGTGCTACTTTTTTTTTTTTATCTTTGATGTTTAAGAAATATGCAAACCAAATGTTGTTTTAATTGAACATAGATTTCTTGATATCACATTAAAATGCCAAGATTGTATGTGATATTTGTTAAAAATTAAGAACTTGCACTTGATACAATTGGTCAAAGTATCTAGAAAGTGCTTAATAAACACTAATATTCCTGAGATACATTTTTATGTTAATGGGCAAAGTCAATAAGGCAATAAAATTATAGATTTATGCTGAATGACTTCAGTGCCCATTTAATTTATGAAATAACTAGTTAATACTTAATTTGAATTAAAATAATTTTTAATCCTACAAATGAATAACAAATAATTCAGTAAAAACTTATGCTCATTTTTTCACCAGTAAATTGAGTGAAAATTAGGATTCCTACTAAGGGAAATAGGTAGTCTACCTATACTAAAACAAAAAAATGAATGACCTACTAAAAATTTAGCAGGGCAACTTTATTAGAATATTCTATGGACAAGACAAAATAAAGATAGCCTGGTCTGTCTTCCAATACTCATTTATTCCAAACAGACTTCCAAATTAATTCTACGTACGCTTTGCGTAGTTTTTAAGTGGCAGTATTTGCCCCTCCTTTAACGTCATCTACATTAAATTGGGTACATTACAGGGAAGCAGAATATGCCTCTTTGGCTAAAGAATTATTTTAGGCTGATTCTTTTTAAAAGACCTCAGACACAGGAGAAGCTCTGAAAACTGTGTGGAAGTCGCCCCTTGGTAAGAGACTTTGATAAGGGAAATCTCCATTTGTATGGCGATTTGTATGGAGATTTGTTTCCCTCCCTGTACCAGGAGGAAGTGGATGACTAAATCTCTAGAAACTCTTATCCACGGAGCAGGGGGAGTCTTAAATTTGTTTAACAAACAGACCCTTGTTGACCGTGCTTGCCTGATAACCTGGCTTCCCGCCATCCAACACCTTTCTTTTTTCTTTAACTGGAGACGGTATTTCATATGTTGGCTTGGGCCATTTGGGGGAGTTACTCAGCTTCCTGAGTATCTGCCATAAACATAGGAGATCTACATGTTGTTAAATTTCTGTTTGTTTTATCTTTTACTAGAGGGAGGGTCTCAGTCAAAAACCTAGAAAAGTAGAGGGAAAAGTATTTTCTTCTCCTACCATCTCATCTACCAGTTGATATCCCAAAATAATTTAAAATACTGTTTACATCACCTGAAACTAATAGGTCAACTATGCTTCAATAAAAATAAGTAAGACATGCTTTATGGTTCAATCACAATCAATACACGATTATGAGCTCTTATTTTTGAATATATGCTCCTCAAGATGAAGAATAAGGTCTTTTTTCATGCCCATGAACACTATAGAACCCAGTACTAGGGGACACACTGGGTGTTCAACAAAAATTTTTATATAGGGCAATCTGTTCTATAGCTACACAGCTCTCTAGAGCCCCTAAGTGTACATCCAACATTGCCCTCTAGTGGTTAGCATGTCAAGGTGAGTCTTCGCAATACTGGTTTTACCTGAGGTTTCCTCTGAACACATTCCTTCCTAGGAGTTGCATTTGATAGACAGACAGATGAGAATGTTTTTTGCAAGGCAATATCCTCATATTGTAAGAGAAGCCTAAATATAGTATGTAGGATGTGATTTGCAGGAGAAAATTGGTTACATCTTTGTAGTAGTCTCATGTTTTCAATATACACTTTGACAGTAATCCCGTATTTCATGCAAGGACTCTAATTGGATTGAAATAATGTGGTTCTAATCGGATTGAAATGATGTGGTTCAAAGGAGTTTTTGAAGCACCGTGGTAAGGGGGCTTAAACAAGTCTACCAGAACTACCAAAATCTACTGTATACTTTTTAACACGGCCTTGACTTACATAACTTGAAAATGAACACTGTTGCAGTGTGAGAGCAGCTCAATACAGAGCCACCTGCACTTTGCTTCTCTCTGTTCTTAGCATATAAGGGAGAAGAACGATCATCTTTCCACTATATTCTCACTCATAACTAGTGATCAGTATGGCTCTCGTGTGATCCCTTTTCCTCAAAATTCACAGGAAAAAAGTGACAAGGTATTCGTTACTGGATCAAAGGATGAGGGTTGAGCTGAATGGATGGCCAGCCACAAACCCTAAAAAAAGAAGAAGAAGAAGAAAAAAAGAGAGAGAGAGAGAGAGAAAAGGGATTCCTGTCCAGGATGTCCCCAGGCACTTCACTCCTTTCTTCACATTGTCTGTTCCCCATGGCACACAATTCTACACGAGATTTATCTCAGTGGATCCTGCTCACTGTTTGCATGGTAGGAGAATGGACTGAATGTCTTTCAGTTTAGCCTTTGCTTCATAAAAAGTCAGGATGAAACAAAAGTTATTCTAGATCCAAAAATGAAAAGGTGAAAGAAAGGGCAAAAGCCCAGTATTGAACCTTTTTCCTCAAGATGAAGAATAAGGTCTTTTTCATGATGAACACTATAGAACCCAGTACACACTGGGTGTTCAACAAAAATTTTTATATAGGGCAATCTGTTCTATAGCTACACAGCTCTCTAGAGCCCCTAAGTGTACATCCAACATTGCCCTCTAGTGGTTAGCATGTCAAGGTGAGTCTTCGCAATACTGGTTTTACCTGAGGTTTCCTCTGAACACATTCCTTCCTAGGAGTTGCATTTGATAGACAGACAGATGAGAATGTTTTTTGCAAGGCAATATCCTCATATTGTAAGAGAAGCCTAAATATAGTATGTAGGATGTGATTTGCAGGAGAAAATTGGTTACATCTTTGTAGTAGTCTCATGTTTTCAATATACACTTTGACAGTAATCCCGTATTTCATGCAAGGACTCTAATTGGATTGAAATAATGTGGTTCTAATCGGATTGAAATGATGTGGTTCAAAGGAGTTTTTGAAGCACCGTGGTAAGGGGGCTTAAACAAGTCTACCAGAACTACCAAAATCTACTGTATACTTTTTAACACGGCCTTGACTTACATAACTTGAAAATGAACACTGTTGCAGTGTGAGAGCAGCTCAATACAGAGCCACCTGCACTTTGCTTCTCTCTGTTCTTAGCATATAAGGGAGAAGAACGATCATCTTTCCACTATATTCTCACTCATAACTAGTGATCAGTATGGCTCTCGTGTGATCCCTTTTCCTCAAAATTCACAGGAAAAAAGTGACAAGGTATTCGTTACTGGATCAAAGGATGAGGGTTGAGCTGAATGGATGGCCAGCCACAAACCCTAAAAAAAGAAGAAGAAGAAGAAAAAAAGAGAGAGAGAGAGAGAGAAAAGGGATTCCTGTCCAGGATGTCCCCAGGCACTTCACTCCTTTCTTCACATTGTCTGTTCCCCATGGCACACAATTCTACACGAGATTTATCTCAGTGGATCCTGCTCACTGTTTGCATGGTAGGAGAATGGACTGAATGTCTTTCAGTTTAGCCTTTGCTTCATAAAAAGTCAGGATGAAACAAAAGTTATTCTAGATCCAAAAATGAAAAGGTGAAAGAAAGGGCAAAAGCCCAGTATTGTCGCTAATAAAACTGAGAGTGCTTGCACATGTACAGGGTACAACACCATTAACAACACTGGCGAGACTCTGGCATGGAGATATGTCCCTGGCAAGTATTTTGTGCCCTCCAGCTGCACCAGGCATAACTCAGGAGAATCTAATTTGCATTACTCAGCATTAGACCTGGAAAGACCTAGCTCATCCATCAATGGTCCAGACACCAGCAGCATCAGAGGTGTAATTTGAAGTTGATGAACATTTGCTGTCTAAGACTGTAAGTCTATTTTCTCTTTATACAAAAGAATCTGCACCTGTCTACCGAAGTCAGAGCCAATTGTGGGTAAAAGTCTAAACTAATTCGTTCATAATCTAGACTTCTAGAGCAATAATGCCCTCTTGGGTCATTCCTTGTTCTCCATGCTGGGCAGCTCCCTGGCTCCCCTGGACCTCCTGACAAGACCCTACATGTTCATGCAGTGCTTTGTGCTTAATGCATGTTCACTTCCCTGCCTCATTCACTCCCCCACTTTCCCTGTTCCATTCTCTAACACACTCCCATCAAGTCACATATTCTGATTTTCAAGGACTTTCTCATCATTAGGTGATAAATAATGGTGGATGAGCTAATCAAATTAAATATTCAACTATTACTTAAGTAATTTCTGCAGGTTGCATAATTCTCCAGCTCAGGCAAGAGGTCCTTTTTAAGGGTAAATGCCCAAACTGAAAATTTCAAAAAACCTCATGGAAGAGGTATTATTTGGCATATAAACATTTTGGATCTCTTGCATCATGCCTAGTTTTATCCTACTTAACCATGGCACTTGGGTAATTGTAGGGGAGCTGAGACCACTTACAACAAAGATTCAACAAAAGGTTCTTTATGAACTTCGGCTAAAATGTAAGGCATATCAATGTAAAGTGATTCAATGGACATGAGTTTAAGCAAACTCTGGGAAATGGTGAAGGGCAGAGAAGCCTGGCATGCTGCAGTCCATGGGGTCACAAAGAGTCTGACATGACTGAACAACTAAACTGAAGGCATATCAAAATATAAAGCAAAATCTGAAAGTGCTATCACTCTACACACACACTCTACACATACAGTGGCTAAAATTTCTTATAAGACAAATGATAAAAGCTGTTGGTGAGGATGTGGGAATATTTGATCTCATATGTGTACATGTGCTAAGTAACCTCAGTCATGTCCAACTCTTTGTGACTGTACAGACTGTAGTCAGCCAGGTTCTTCTACCCATGGGATTCTCCAGGCAAGAATACTGGAGTGGGTTGTCATGCCTTCTTCCAGGGGATCTTACTAACCCAAATTGGATGCAACAAGTACTGGTGAATTTGAAGTTGATGAACATTTGCTGTCTAAGACTGTAAGTCTATTTTCTCTTTATACAAAAGAATCTGCACCTGTCTACCGAAGTCAGAGCCAATTGTGGGTAAAAGTCTAAACTAATTCGTTCATAATCTAGACTTCTAGAGCAATAATGCCCTCTTGGGTCATTCCTTGTTCTCCATGCTGGGCAGCTCCCTGGCTCCCCTGGACCTCCTGACAAGACCCTACATGTTCATGCAGTGCTTTGTGCTTAATGCATGTTCACTTCCCTGCCTCATTCACTCCCCCACTTTCCCTGTTCCATTCTCTAACACACTCCCATCAAGTCACATATTCTGATTTTCAAGGACTTTCTCATCATTAGGTGATAAATAATGGTGGATGAGCTAATCAAATTAAATATTCAACTATTACTTAAGTAATTTCTGCAGGTTGCATAATTCTCCAGCTCAGGCAAGAGGTCCTTTTTAAGGGTAAATGCCCAAACTGAAAATTTCAAAAAACCTCATGGAAGAGGTATTATTTGGCATATAAACATTTTGGATCTCTTGCATCATGCCTAGTTTTATCCTACTTAACCATGGCACTTGGGTAATTGTAGGGGAGCTGAGACCACTTACAACAAAGATTCAACAAAAGGTTCTTTATGAACTTCGGCTAAAATGTAAGGCATATCAATGTAAAGTGATTCAATGGACATGAGTTTAAGCAAACTCTGGGAAATGGTGAAGGGCAGAGAAGCCTGGCATGCTGCAGTCCATGGGGTCACAAAGAGTCTGACATGACTGAACAACTAAACTGAAGGCATATCAAAATATAAAGCAAAATCTGAAAGTGCTATCACTCTACACACACACTCTACACATACAGTGGCTAAAATTTCTTATAAGACAAATGATAAAAGCTGTTGGTGAGGATGTGGGAATATTTGATCTCATATGTGTACATGTGCTAAGTAACCTCAGTCATGTCCAACTCTTTGTGACTGTACAGACTGTAGTCAGCCAGGTTCTTCTACCCATGGGATTCTCCAGGCAAGAATACTGGAGTGGGTTGTCATGTCTTCTTCCAGGGGATCTTACTAACCCATGGATGAAACCCTCGTCCCTTAGGTCTTCTGCACTGGCATACATGTTCTTCACCAATAGAGCATCTGGGAAACCCTTAATCTCATATACGGGGGTATAAACAGGTAAAACTATTTTAGTTGGCAGAATCTACTAAAGCAAAACATATATCTCATGATTCCACTCTCAAGTAGATCCACAAATACCAATCAAGTTCATCCAAAGATACATACTAGAATGTTCAGAACAGCACTAAATGCAATATCCAAAAACTGAAACTGCCTATGTGCCAGTCAGCAGAGGAAGGGATAAAGTGTGTTTTATATCTTCACAGTGGAATTCTATACAGTAATCAGAATGAATGACCTAAAACTACACACAGTAATTTGGGTGTATCTCAAAAACAATGTCGGAAGAAAAAGAGAATACATTGTATAATTCTATTAATACAGAAGTATAAACACAGGTAAGACTAAATTATGCTGTTAAAAGGCAGTATAGTGATTGAAAGGGAGCACAAGAGAGCACAAGAGGTGCTTTGTGGTGCTCGTTCCGTTTCTTGAGTATGTTCCTTCTGTGAAAATGTATCAAGTGATATGTTCAGGATAATATGTACCTTCCTCCAAGTACCTTGCATTTCAACTAACAGTCTTAAAAATATAAGTCAAAACTATGAATACTGAGTCCTCGAAATGATTAGGAATGTTACTTAATGAGTTTCATTTCATTCCACTATAAGCCTGTTTGTAAATTTTTCTAAAATCATCATTCTGTTTATGAACAATGATTAAACTATGGATAGGTGAATTATTTTCCCAGGATACTCTAATTTTATATATTTTGTTCTTGGTTATGGATATTTTAATTTAGGCGTCAAGAAAATACGTGCATGCATGCATGCTCAGTCGCTTCAGTCGTGTCTAACTCTTTACAACTCCATGTACTCTAGTCTGCCAGGTTTCTCTGGCCATGGAATTTTCCCAAGGATAGAAGTCTCATCTTTTATATCTCCTGCACTGGCAGGCAGGTTCTTTACCACTAGAGTACCTGGGAAGCCCCAAGAAAATATAGTTCCTGTAATTGTGATCTTTATATCCTAGAGAAGAGGATTATGAATATCAGTGATCATAAATCTAGCAAATTAAACTATTTTTCTTGAATATTTCCAAGTCAATCCCCACATGTAGTATGTTTGTCTTTACAAAACAAAATTAGCCATGTATTCTTTCTCTTATCTGATTTGATATTATGAGGAGATAAACAAAGAAAGAATACAAAATGACCAAGAAATGTTTTAAGAAATAATTTTTAAAATGTCCCCAGGTCAATGTTACTAACAATTAAAGTGGTGACATAAAGCGTCTTGCCAAAACAATTAACAGCTAATCATATCTGGTGATCTGCGAGTTGTTCATGGGAATTTTTAAAAAATGATGAATAGGGCTTCCCTGGTAGTCCAGTAGTTAAAGGGTCTGCCTTGCAGTGCAAGGGTTTGATCCCTGGCCCAGGAAGATTCCATATGCTGTGGAGCAGCTGGACCGGTGTGTCCAATTTCAAGCCAGTGCTCTGGAGTGCATGTGCCCAGAGCTGGTGTTCTGCAGTGAGAGGTCACTGCAATGGGAGGCCCACACATGCTAAAGAATAAAAAGATGGATGAAAATAAATATAAATAAAAGAGGCATGATGGGGAAAAGAAAAAAAAAAAAACCTTTAAAAAATGATGAATAAAAGTGACAGATGACGACTGAAGCCAGCTTGCCGTGAGTGTGAAACACAGGACTGAATGTCATCCCCACACCTGGTCAGGTTGAACTTCCTCCAGTCAAATTGACCCACTACCTTATCATTTTACTCTCTTTAACAGCTTTACTCATGCTATTTTGCCCAGAAATAAACACAATTGCAGCTCAAGAATGTAATTTTTTGGTACTTACTTACACATAAATTACCTAAGAGAAATGTTTTTATATTTACACGAGCAAGTTGAAGAAATGCTATTCTCCGTCCAAAGGCACTTCCGCTAATTGACTGATGTAACCCTCCACAGTCACTTCTTAGAGCACAGGTTCTCTTGCATGCGTGTTCTGTCGCTCAGACTCTCTGCAATCCCGTGGACTGTCGCCTGCCAGGCTCCTCTGGCCTTGGTATTTTCCAGGCAAGAATACTGGAGTGGATTGCTATTTCCTGCTCCAGGTACCTCCTGACCCAGCGATCAAATCCGTGTCTCTTGCACTGGCAGGTGAATTCTTTACCACTGCACTACTTTTTGATCGTCACTATTCATTTAGAGATTGTTAAAAGGCAGATTTCAACTTAGGAGCTCTGCTTGCATAGGGCTCCCAAATTCTGCATTTCCAATGCAAGGTGTTGGAAAACTTAAAGGAATCACTCTGATCTAGATTATTAGGCGTAATTCATAGACAGAATTTCAGAAAAATAGCATAGTATGCCAAAGAAGAAATCACAAACAAAAACATTTTTGACATTAAATGGTTTTAAGGTCAGGTGGCCATGTAGGATAAATGGTAGGATGTTTTAATTATTACAAGGACTCCTGACCAAATCAAACATAATTACAATGCTGGGGAAGGCTTTCTGAACAAACGGGTTCCCAGTGACACAAACACATTTAAAATGGTTTGTGCATGTTGTGCTTCATTTTAAACTCAGAGATTAAAGCATAGATAGAGAAGCTCAAAAGATACACAGGACTTGTGCAGTGAGGAAGATTTAATGCAACTGTATCCCAGACTAAATCAATAACTGGTAACCTAACTGAGCTAGATATTGAGAGAACATGATTTGCTTTTCCCTTTCTTTGCTTTAATGGCTTCTCTTGTCACTGGATAATTTCAGCTCTACAGATTTTATTTTAAAAGTTCCCTAAGACAAAACTCCATGGAAGAGATACTGTATATGCTGAATAACTCTGATTATTGAATAATACTTGAAACCTAAAACCACTTATTCTTGCAGGTAAATAAAATGATTTTTTAAAAATTTCCTTCTTATTGGTAAGCTCTGTAATAAACAGTCCCTGAATCAGCTGGACCTGACCGATAGCAGTGTTAATGTGTTCAGGGTGGCTGTTTGGAAAAGAAATTAGAAGACATTGGTTAAACGATCAAGCAAAGCATAGGGAACTCCAAGGAACATTGATAAATGGGTGGTCATCATTGGCAATCTCCTCTAATTTGCTTAGCATACACTTTTTAATCTTGAGATTTCTTCTTTTACTGTAGCTAATTTTTAAAATAATGTCAGGGCTTCCCCTTGTGGTCCAGTGGATAAGGAGACCGCCTTGCAGTGAAAGGCCGCCGGTTCGATCCCTGGCCTGGGAAGATCCCACGTGCCGCGGAGCGGCTGGACTGATGTGTCCAATCAGCGAGCCGGAGCTCTGGAGCACATGCGCCCAGAGCCGGCGCTCTGCGACGACAGACGCCGCCGCGATGGGAGGCCCACAGGAGACAAAGAACAAAGACAGATGAGAACAGAGAAATGAAAGACCAATGGAAGTGGCCCGCCCGCTCCCCTCCCTCCCCAACCCGACCCCCGCCCAAAATAAATAAATAAATAAATCTTTAAAAATAGATAAATAAATAAAATAAAATAAAATAATGTCAAAAGGCATATAAATTCTGTATGTACTCCACATTTCTAGAGGCTTGATCACTTTTTTCCCCCTGCAACTTTCACCCCACTTAATCTCTGAATACTTCCCTTTTTCTTCCTCTTCCTCTCCCTCCCTCTCTCTCCCTCTTCTTCCCTCTTAACCACTTCCTGTTCTTTCAAATGACTGGGTTACATAAATGTCCTAGAAAATGTGCCACGAAGTTGTTGAGGGCAACATGTGATCTTAGAAAATGGAGCATTTCATAGTAATCAAAACAAACCAATCACATATTGACCTACTTTTTTTTTTAAATACGTCAATACTCTTTTTTGCCTCTTTAATTTTTTTTTATTAATTTATTTTCATCCATCTTTATTCTTTGGCCTGTGTGGGCCTCCCATTGCAGGGGCCTCTCTTGCAGAGCACCAGCTCTGGGCAATTGCAAGCCATCCAGAGTGCTGGCTTGCAACTGGACATACCAGTCCAGCCACTCTGTGGCATGTGGGATCCCCCTGGGCCAGGGATCGAACCAGTGTCCCCTGCTTGCAAGGCAGACTCTCTACCCACTGGGCCACCAGGAAAGCCCTTGACCTACTTATTATCTTTATTCTCTTTGACTCTCTAGGCATCAATCCAAAGACTGTACCGATAAAAAACAAGCTAGTATAATTAAAACCACTGGTTCCACAGCACAGGTCAGAAGACTGATTTGAGGCCAACATAAAATTTACTCTCTTTGCTTAAACATCATGTATATAGATATTGGCTGAAGATTCTCTACAGGTGCAGGATAGCAAAGTGGTTGAAAGCACATAGCAAACTGCCAGGGTTCAGTTGGTCTGCCACTATCAACAGCTTGACTTTGGACGCATTGCTTTGAGCTCTTCTGTTTTGGTTTGCCTGTAAGTAAAAGTGGGGTGATGACAGTGCCTCCATTACAAGGAAGTCAACAGGATGAAATGAGTGAACAGACTTAACAGCACTCAGAAGAGTCTCAAGCAGAGAGGAGCCACTGTTCTTGGATCCCCACTCAGTCAGAGATGACTTAGGGAACAATATTGTGTGAGTTTACCTGAATCAAGCATAGCATATCCATACTCAGTAAAAAGTATGCAACCCAAAGAAATTGTGCTAAACTAGTTTTTATTATTGGAGAAAATTCTAGAGGAACAGTTAAGGGAAAAAATTAGAAATGTGACCTGGACCTGAGAAAGGATTCAAAGGAGTAAGCCTGGGAGGCCTGTGCACATTTCTCTGTGGGGATGGGAGGTGGGGCGGATAAACAGCCCTCTTTTTTTTTTTGCCAAATGACTGGGTTACATAAATGTCCTAGAAAATGTGCCACGAAGTTGTTGAGGGCAACATGTGATCTTAGAAAATGGAGCATTTCATAGTAATCAAAACAAACCAATCACATATTGACCTACTTTTTTTTTTAAATACGTCAATACTCTTTTTTGCCTCTTTAATTTTTTTTTATTAATTTATTTTCATCCATCTTTATTCTTTGGCCTGTGTGGGCCTCCCATTGCAGGGGCCTCTCTTGCAGAGCACCAGCTCTGGGCAATTGCAAGCCATCCAGAGTGCTGGCTTGCAACTGGACATACCAGTCCAGCCACTCTGTGGCATGTGGGATCCCCCTGGGCCAGGGATCGAACCAGTGTCCCCTGCTTGCAAGGCAGACTCTCTACCCACTGGGCCACCAGGAAAGCCCTTGACCTACTTATTATCTTTATTCTCTTTGACTCTCTAGGCATCAATCCAAAGACTGTACCGATAAAAAACAAGCTAGTATAATTAAAACCACTGGTTCCACAGCACAGGTCAGAAGACTGATTTGAGGCCAACATAAAATTTACTCTCTTTGCTTAAACATCATGTATATAGATATTGGCTGAAGATTCTCTACAGGTGCAGGATAGCAAAGTGGTTGAAAGCACATAGCAAACTGCCAGGGTTCAGTTGGTCTGCCACTATCAACAGCTTGACTTTGGACGCATTGCTTTGAGCTCTTCTGTTTTGGTTTGCCTGTAAGTAAAAGTGGGGTGATGACAGTGCCTCCATTACAAGGAAGTCAACAGGATGAAATGAGTGAACAGACTTAACAGCACTCAGAAGAGTCTCAAGCAGAGAGGAGCCACTGTTCTTGGATCCCCACTCAGTCAGAGATGACTTAGGGAACAATATTGTGTGAGTTTACCTGAATCAAGCATAGCATATCCATACTCAGTAAAAAGTATGCAACCCAAAGAAATTGTGCTAAACTAGTTTTTATTATTGGAGAAAATTCTAGAGGAACAGTTAAGGGAAAAAATTAGAAATGTGACCTGGACCTGAGAAAGGATTCAAAGGAGTAAGCCTGGGAGGCCTGTGCACATTTCTCTGTGGGGATGGGAGGTGGGGCGGATAAACAGGTTGCCGGCCTAGAGTCTCGGATCTTTTTACCCCACCTTCTTCTGCTGGCCCTGTGCTACTGCCAACTGTCTGATCTCCAGAGAAGCACAGAACTCCTCCAGACTAGGGGCTACTAGTCCATCTCCTCAGTTTTATACCTAGAGATAAATGTGGGACAGGAGTCCGCAGATCAGTTGTTGACACACACAAGTTAAAAGAGCAATAGCCTCTGGTCTAGGGGCAGTACAGCTGACAGCAGAAACCAGTAAGGGCTTGAGACATCACCTGGGTTTGCCCTGGGGCCTCTCTGTTCATGAGCTACTCCTCTACGCTCTATAATGATCATTCCCACTGCTATGTATATTCTTTCCATCAACTCTGTAAGGAATATATGTGTGTACATATATATAAAATCTCCATCTTGAGAAAACTAGAACTAGGAAATCTAGTTCAAAACTAGATTTTGAACCAGGTCTTTAATCATGATTCCTCATTCTACACAATTTCATGCTTGCGTTTGCGTGCTCAGTCGCTTCAATTGTGTACAACTCTGTATGACCCGATGGACTGGAGCCCACCAGGCTTCTCTGTCCATAGCGTTCTCAGGCAACAATATTGGAGTGAGTCACCATGTCCTCCTCCAAAAGATCTTCCTGATCTAGGGATTGAATCCAAGTCTCCTGTGTCTCCTGCACTGCAGGTGGATTCTTTACCCTTGAGCCACCAGGGAAGTCCACACAATTTCACAGATTAAGTTTAAAATGTCTTCTCTTTGAAGAATTGTACAACCGTCTATAAAGCTGTCATCCACTCCCTTGATTCCCAGATACTTTGCATATTCCTTTCCTGGGATACCTAGAGGATTCAGTCTTAATTATATACATATATATAATATATATACATATATATATATATATATATATATATATATATATATATATATACACCATTCAGTGGTGGAAACCATGTACCTTTATGTATCTTTTTCATCAAATGCTTAAAACAAAATAAATGTTCAATAAATGTTGGTTAAATGAATTAATAGGTGAACATAATAAGAAAAATGACAGCCCCTCTGCAACCCTTTCCTATGGGTTAGTACCATTTTATTAGTTCACTCTAGACTTTTATAGGGATACTTTGTAGACCAATCACATCTTGTTAATAAATTAGAATGTGTTTTATAATGGGTAAAGATTCCGATTCCACCTCAAATTAAATTGGGGAGAAATTACTAAGTTTTTCATGTTTTAGTTTCCTCATCTGTAAAGTATGGATAATAATATCTGCATTTTAGTGTTATGGGGAGGAATGAAGAAGCTAATGTATGTATAATCCATATGCTAACTGGGGTCTCCTTGCCCCATAACATTAAAAAACTGGCTTGAAGATTGATTTAAGCACTTTGGGAAGATTAATAATCCCCACAAGAATTCGGAACCATCCTATAGAGCTGACATTCTCCTTTTATGTGCCATTCTTCCTCTACCTTTGTGGGTGAGGTGACAAAAGGCAATGAAGAAGGGCCTTGGTAAGTGAGCAGGCATTTAGGTCACCATCCTTATCAAGGTCGAATATATAGATGGGAGTCAGACCATTTTCATTGTGGTAGGAAGAGATAGTTCCTTTCTTCTTTTCTTGTTTTCATAGGACGTTTTAAAGTTTGGGCCTTCCAAGCATCTAGGGAGAAACTACAGACACGGTGGCAGTCCAGAAGAAAAGTGGTGATGTCACTGGCATACCTGGCAACGGGGATGACCGGCGGGCTGTGCCTAGAGCTGCTTCCTTCTCACTAAGCCTCTGAAGGAACTCTTGCCACTACCAGCTTGGCTGGCCTGAGGGAGTCAGAATGTACAATAATAATTATTTTAAATGTTATATAAGATTTTGCTCCTGGGAAAAGAATCTCCCTTTATAACTTGTAAGGTTAGTTAGGTTTTTTTTTTTTTTTTTATTGGCCACTTCTATAGGTCTTTCATTCATCTACTTTGATCCATCTTTGCTCTTTGGCCTGTGTGGGCCTCCCATCGCAGTGGCCTCTCTTGTGGCAGAGCATCGGCTCTGGGTTCATGCGCTCCAGAGCTCTGACTCGGTAGTTGGACACATGGGTCCAGCCGATCCAGGGCACGTGGGATCTTCCCAGGCCAGGGATCGAACTGGCACCCCTTGCACTGCAAGGCAGTGTCCTTACCCACTGGACCACCAGGGAAGTCCCAAGGCTAGTTTTTAACTTTTGGAAATTGATTACTTGGAAATGTATTTTCAAGAAAGCATTATTTATGAAAGTTGAGAGTGACTTAAGTGCCTGGCTTTTTTATGTAGTAAACATGGTGATTCCCATACTTACTCAAGTGGAAGGACAGTCAATAGTATAGACACTTATTATAAAATAGGAGAAAGTTGTGATTTACTTATTTTGTTATGGGGAGGAAGGGCTAATGTATTTAATCCATATGCTAACTGGGGTCTCCTTGCCCCATAACATTAAAAAACTGGCTTGAAGATTGATTTAAGCACTTTGGGAAGATTAATAATCCCCACAAGAATTCGGAACCATCCTATAGAGCTGACATTCTCCTTTTATGTGCCATTCTTCCTCTACCTTTGTGGGTGAGGTGACAAAAGGCAATGAAGAAGGGCCTTGGTAAGTGAGCAGGCATTTAGGTCACCATCCTTATCAAGGTCGAATATATAGATGGGAGTCAGACCATTTTCATTGTGGTAGGAAGAGATAGTTCCTTTCTTCTTTTCTTGTTTTCATAGGACGTTTTAAAGTTTGGGCCTTCCAAGCATCTAGGGAGAAACTACAGACACGGTGGCAGTCCAGAAGAAAAGTGGTGATGTCACTGGCATACCTGGCAACGGGGATGACCGGCGGGCTGTGCCTAGAGCTGCTTCCTTCTCACTAAGCCTCTGAAGGAACTCTTGCCACTACCAGCTTGGCTGGCCTGAGGGAGTCAGAATGTACAATAATAATTATTTTAAATGTTATATAAGATTTTGCTCCTGGGAAAAGAATCTCCCTTTATAACTTGTAAGGTTAGTTAGGTTTTTTTTTTTTTTTTATTGGCCACTTCTATAGGTCTTTCATTCATCTACTTTGATCCATCTTTGCTCTTTGGCCTGTGTGGGCCTCCCATCGCAGTGGCCTCTCTTGTGGCAGAGCATCGGCTCTGGGTTCATGCGCTCCAGAGCTCTGACTCGGTAGTTGGACACATGGGTCCAGCCGATCCGCGGCACGTGGGATCTTCCCAGGCCAGGGATCGAACTGGCACCCCTTGCACTGCAAGGCAGTGTCCTTACCCACTGGACCACCAGGGAAGTCCCAAGGCTAGTTTTTAACTTTTGGAAATTGATTACTTGGAAATGTATTTTCAAGAAAGCATTATTTATGAAAGTTGAGAGTGACTTAAGTGCCTGGCTTTTTTATGTAGTAAACATGGTGATTCCCATACTTACTCAAGTGGAAGGACAGTCAATAGTATAGACACTTATTATAAAATAGGAGAAAGTTGTGATTTACTTATTTTTAAAAAATTTTTGGTCTCTTTTATTGGTTTTTCATTTATTTATTTTCATCCATCTTTATTCTTTGGCCTGTGTGGGCCTCGCATTACAGTGGCCTCCCTCACTGCAGAGCACTGGCTCTGGGCACATGTGCTCCAGAGCGCAGGCTCATAACTGGACACACTGGTCCAGCAGCTCCAGGGCATGTGGGATCCTCCCAGGCCAGGAATCGAACTGGTATCCCTTGCACTGCAAGGCAGACTCTCTATCGATTGGATCACCAGGGAAGCCCCTGATTTACTTATTTTAAAGTAAGTAAGTGTATGATTTAAAATAAAAGCACAATGTGCATAAAGTGCATAATTTAATAGGAGAAAGTGGTATCAGATGGCAAAGGTTTAACAAACTGAAAATTGAGAATATTATATCCATTAGTTTAATTTGCTGTAACCTCAAAGGGTAAAAGACTACCATTATTCAACTGAAGGGAACAACTAGGTCTGGCAGATAGAATACAGTGGCTTCCCAAAGCTTAGTCTGGGGGCGTCATTTTAAACTACATCAGTAAATCATTGACATAGGTTATTCCATGGCACAAAATCATTTACCTCAAAGCACAAGCCATGTGCCATGCACAGAGCTGGCCTGGGATTTGTGCCATGTACTCTGTGAACGGATTATAGGATTCCT
Source organism: Tragulus kanchil (assembly GCA_022376925.1). Taxonomy (NCBI): domain Eukaryota; kingdom Metazoa; phylum Chordata; class Mammalia; order Artiodactyla; family Tragulidae; genus Tragulus; species Tragulus kanchil. The sequence goes on from JAIOJX010000023.1 coordinate 123,907,342, forward strand.
GATCTTGAAGAGTCTATAAACTAAGATAAAGGGGGTTGTTTTCAAAAATATAAGTTGAAATCTATGATATGAGTGGCCAGTCGAAGAGGAAGAAGGGCATTTAATATAACTTAATGGTGGAAAGGAGGGAGAAATAGAGAAAACTTCCCATAGAGATGCTAGTTATGCTGGTAACTTACAGAATGTATTTTGATTGCCCATCAATAGGAGAATAGAAAAATAAAATGTGCTATGTATATTATATACACAAGTATATGGGATCCTCCAGGTAAGAATATTGGAGTAGGTAGCCATTCCTTTCTCCAGGAGATCTTCCTAATTCAGGATCAAACCTAGGTCTTCTGCAGTGCAGGTAGATTCTTTACTGTGGATGAGCTACCAGGGAAGCTCCATATAATGAACTACATGAAATAAATAATTAGATCTATATGTGTAAACAAATTTCAAAAAGATAATGATGAATGAGAAACAAAGTTATAGAATGATAGGTACATTTCAGGGTCATTTAAATAAATTTAAAAACATACAAGGCTTTAGTTTAGGAGAACATACTCATGCCCCAACAGTACAGAAACATGTACTAGAAGTTAGATGCATATCAAAATCATGTACATGGGATTTCCCTGGTGGTCCAGTGGCTAAGACTCTGTGCTCCCAATGCTGGGGACCTGGGTTCAATCCCTGGTCAGGGAACTAGATCCCACATACTATAACTAAGACCCAGTACAACCTAACAAATACATTAATTTTTTTTTTTAAAAAAAGTCATGTACATGCTTGTCCTGGGAAAGAGGAAAACAGAACTATAAAATGAGAAGCTCCAGCTGTATCTAAAAATGTTTTACTTTAAAAAAATAAGTGAAGGAATATTATAAAATGTTAACATTTACTCACTGTGAGTGCTAGGTACAATATATATTATTTTCTGAAATTTTAAGTACCAAAAATAACGTTTTTCATAATTTTAAAACATTGCCCCCAAGTAAAATTTAGCATCAGTGCTAGGAAATAGCTGACTTTTCAAGGTAGGTTTAACAATATATATTATTTTCTGAAAAAATTTACAGTACATGGGGGATTTGTGCCATGTACTCTGTGAACGGATTATAGGATCTTTTAAACAAAAAGATAAAGGGGGTTGTTTTCAAAAATATAAGTTGAAATCTATGATATGAGTGGCCAGTCGAAGAGGAAGAAGGGCATTTAATATAACTTAATGGTGGAAAGGAGGGAGAAATAGAGAAAACTTCCCATAGAGATGCTAGTTATGCTGGTAACTTACAGAATGTATTTTGATTGCCCATCAATAGGAGAATAGAAAAATAAAATGTGCTATGTATATTATATACACAAGTATATGGGATCCTCCAGGTAAGAATATTGGAGTAGGTAGCCATTCCTTTCTCCAGGAGATCTTCCTAATTCAGGATCAAACCTAGGTCTTCTGCAGTGCAGGTAGATTCTTTACTGTGGATGAGCTACCAGGGAAGCTCCATATAATGAACTACATGAAATAAATAATTAGATCTATATGTGTAAACAAATTTCAAAAAGATAATGATGAATGAGAAACAAAGTTATAGAATGATAGGTACATTTCAGGGTCATTTAAATAAATTTAAAAACATACAAGGCTTTAGTTTAGGAGAACATACTCATGCCCCAACAGTACAGAAACATGTACTAGAAGTTAGATGCATATCAAAATCATGTACATGGGATTTCCCTGGTGGTCCAGTGGCTAAGACTCTGTGCTCCCAATGCTGGGGACCTGGGTTCAATCCCTGGTCAGGGAACTAGATCCCACATACTATAACTAAGACCCAGTACAACCTAACAAATACATTAATTTTTTTTTTTAAAAAAAGTCATGTACATGCTTGTCCTGGGAAAGAGGAAAACAGAACTATAAAATGAGAAGCTCCAGCTGTATCTAAAAATGTTTTACTTTAAAAAAATAAGTGAAGGGAATATTATAAAATGTTAACATTTACTCACTGTGAGTGCTAGGTACAATATATATTATTTTCTGAAATTTTAAGTACCAAAAATAACGTTTTTCATAATTTTAAAACATTGCCCCCAAGTAAAATTTAGCATCAGTGCTAGGAAATAGCTGACTTTTCAAGGTAGAAATTAAGTCTTATAAATCATCATCACAAGTAAGTTAGTTCACAGTACTTTTGCAGTTGACACATTAAAATTTTTTTTAATTGTATAGAAACTAGTACCTCTTCATGGTTTTTATAACATATGTAAAATATATGGTTAAAACACTGAAACTAATAAACTGGAATTTCATCTCTTGTTCCTAGAACTTCTGAGTATAAAAGGCAAGGAAAAGGGTAAGTGGAAAAGCCAAGGGCCTCAGAGACTGTGGGGTCATTATCCTCTCTGAGTAGCAATCCCCAGATTTACTAGTCTCATTTAGTAAGTAGAGGACCCTTCGTTTCCACCCCTTCCAAATTTTAGCAATCACAGTCAAATACCAGTATTCAAGTTGAGTGAGGGAAGAGCAGAAATTGTTATACAAATACCTGTTTAGCAACAAGTAATGGGTGTTTGATATCTGAGTGACCAACAGATGCTTAAAAATTGATTTATATGTGGAGAAATTATAGGGTAAAACTCTACTGATGCAAATACACATTATCATAAACCTTATTGGACGAACTGAAGAAACCATAGCAAACAAAAACAATGAGAATTAAGCAAAACTAACAGTAAAATAAAAAATTAGTGAAATACTGTAAAAGCTAAAAGACTGGCAGTTGAAAACCATGGAAAGTTTCAATCAACACTGATGATACATAGATAACTCTGCATCTTTTTTAAAACTGCTAGGAATTCCTAATATCTCACAGAGTAGAAGCCAAATTACTATACCTCTGCCAGACTTATTAGGAAAATGCTGAACTAGCCTTCAGCAAGCACTGATAATTTGCTAATTCTGGTTTATGACTGCCAAATAGCTATGAATCCCATCCATGAGACTCAGATGCAGGAAAGGGCACATTACTTTTAAATTCTAGCTCCACATCACTATTTGCCAGATTGTGAGAGGCACAGTATCATACAAAGTAAAATTTAGCTTTAAAAAATAAGTGAAGGAATATTATAAAATGTTAACATTTACTCACTGTGAGTGCTAGGTACAATATATATTATTTTCTGAAATTTTAAGTACCAAAAATAACGTTTTTCATAATTTTAAAACATTGCCCCCAAGTAAAATTTAGCATCAGTGCTAGGAAATAGCTGACTTTTCAAGGTAGAAATTAAGTCTTATAAATCATCATCACAAGTAAGTTAGTTCACAGTACTTTTGCAGTTGACACATTAAAATTTTTTTTAATTGTATAGAAACTAGTACCTCTTCATGGTTTTTATAACATATGTAAAATATATGGTTAAAACACTGAAACTAATAAACTGGAATTTCATCTCTTGTTCCTAGAACTTCTGAGTATAAAAGGCAAGGAAAAGGGTAAGTGGAAAAGCCAAGGGCCTCAGAGACTGTGGGGTCATTATCCTCTCTGAGTAGCAATCCCCAGATTTACTAGTCTCATTTAGTAAGTAGAGGACCCTTCGTTTCCACCCCTTCCAAATTTTAGCAATCACAGTCAAATACCAGTATTCAAGTTGAGTGAGGGAAGAGCAGAAATTGTTATACAAATACCTGTTTAGCAACAAGTAATGGGTGTTTGATATCTGAGTGACCAACAGATGCTTAAAAATTGATTTATATGTGGAGAAATTATAGGGTAAAACTCTACTGATGCAAATACACATTATCATAAACCTTATTGGACGAACTGAAGAAACCATAGCAAACAAAAACAATGAGAATTAAGCAAAACTAACAGTAAAATAAAAAATTAGTGAAATACTGTAAAAGCTAAAAGACTGGCAGTTGAAAACCATGGAAAGTTTCAATCAACACTGATGATACATAGATAACTCTGCATCTTTTTTAAAACTGCTAGGAATTCCTAATATCTCACAGAGTAGAAGCCAAATTACTATACCTCTGCCAGACTTATTAGGAAAATGCTGAACTAGCCTTCAGCAAGCACTGATAATTTGCTAATTCTGGTTTATGACTGCCAAATAGCTATGAATCCCATCCATGAGACTCAGATGCAGGAAAGGGCACATTACTTTTAAATTCTAGCTCCACATCACTATTTGCCAGATTGTGAGAGGCACAGTATCATACAGAAGGGTAGAGCTCACCCCATTTCCTAGGGTCAAGTGAGTGTTTTTGGACTGATCCTATCCGGAACATTTGAGGAATGGGACTTAGGCCTCAGTTCATCACTGTCACTTCCGAGTTTTATGGTGGGCAGCCTAATCTATTTTGAACAGTCAGGTGTCTCCAGTCTTTCAGGCCAAGCCTAGTTTCCCAAATCTTATGCACGTTCCAGGCAGCCAAGACTGTTACTTAGCCTCACAGGTATACCATGTGGCCACCTCACCAGAGAGAAAATCGAACCTAAGCTTCTGCTGGACTCAAAAGCACCCACAGCTCTCCCTTTCTCAGCCTCTGCCTTCTTCCTCTGGTCCAGTCAATGCCATCTTCTCTCCTTAGGAGCCCCTATAAATCTCTTTAATGGTCCTGAAGTGCAAAATCCATTTACTTGCGGGAGTGAGATAGTATTTAGAATGCTAGATACTTTAGACTTCTATCCAAGGTCTGTTTTTTCCAGGGCAGAGAGTCTGGGAAGTAGACATGCTTTTTAGTTCTCCTTGAGTTAGTCTTCACAAGGGAAAAAAAAAAAAAAATCAAATAAATCAGCACAGGGGGAAAATACCATTCAATCCCTGGGTCAAGAAAATCCCCTGGAGAAGGAAATGTCAACACACTCCAGTATTTTGGCCTGGAAAATCCCATGGCCAGAAGCCTGTGGGCTACAGTCCATTGAGGTGGCAAAGAGTGGGACACGACTTAGTGACTGAGCGTGCATGCGCTGTATATTCTAAGCTGACAACAGAGCTCAGAAAACTCTCAGTTTCATTACTGGTGTTTGGTTACACTTGCCCAGCACGGCCTTCCTACTTGCAAGAATCTGGTTTTTGATACTGCTTCAATTATCCTAGCTCTCGAGGCTCTACAGATCAGAACATCAGCCTTGTTTTTCTAATGATTTTGTGATTTTTTGTTATTATAAAAGTAATAAATGAATATAAATTTAAAACTTGGGAGAATAAAAGTAGTATAAAGAAAAAAAATCTCATGAATTCACATTTCCTCATTCAACAATAAACCACTATGCGTATGTTTATATATTTATACGCATAACACACAAACACAAAGTAATTCTGAACAAAATTGGAATTATATTATGCATATTCATTTAACATAGTATCTCATGAGCTTGGTCATACGATCATACATATCTCTAGTAATTTTTTATGATAGTGTAGTATTCCATTGTACGAATGTGAATCTATTTTCTATTGTCGAACATCTGAGATTTTTCCATTTTTCTATATCACAAATAATTATGAGCCTCTTTGTACATAGATCATTATGACCATCTCTGATCAGTTCCTTATAACAAATTTCTGGAATAAGAATTACTGGATTAACATTGTAAACATCTTTAAAACAATTAATACATATCCCCAAATTACTCTATGGGAGAATTGCACACTCCATTAAATGTAGGATTCTGGTCAAAAATGGCTATTATTTCTTTTTTTAAAAGCCTTGTTATTTTCATAAGCAAAATGTACTATCACATTGGTTAAATTAGTATGCCTTTAATTCCTAATGAGGTTAAGCATATCTTACTGGCCATGCACAGTTCTTTTGAACTACAAATTCATATGCACTACCAATTTCTGTTAGGATGTTTATCTTTTTCTTATTGCTTTGAAAGAACTTGCTAAAAGTTAAGGATATGAGAAGTATAACTATTTGTGTTTGTAGACAGCACAATTTCATATATAAAAATCCTACATAGAAGCTATTTGAACAAGTTCAAGCAATTTCAGCAAGGTATGTGAATAATATCATTATTCAAAATCAACTGTATTTTTATAAATAACCAAAAGACAAAAATGAAGTTAAGAATTAAGAATTCTTTTATAAATAGCATTGAAATGTAATGTTTATACAGATGACCCCAAAACACATGAAACAATGCTCAACTTCACTTACAATTAGAGAAATACAAATCAAAACTACAATGAGATATCACCTCATACCCATCAGAATGGCCATCATTAACAAATCAACAGACAATAAATGCTGGAGAGGGTGCAGAGAAAAGGGAACACTCCTGCAATGCTGGTGGGAATGTAAATTGATACAGCCTTTATGGAAGACAGTCTGGAGATTTCTTAAAAAACTAAAAATAGAAGCACCATACGACCCAGCAATCCCACTCTTAGGCTTATACCCTGATGAAAACAAATCTGAAAGAAGCACCTATACCCCATTATTGGAATTATATTATGCATATTCATTTAACATAGTATCTCATGAGCTTGGTCATACGATCATACATATCTCTAGTAATTTTTTATGATAGTGTAGTATTCCATTGTACGAATGTGAATCTATTTTCTATTGTCGAACATCTGAGATTTTTCCATTTTTCTATATCACAAATAATTATGAGCCTCTTTGTACATAGATCATTATGACCATCTCTGATCAGTTCCTTATAACAAATTTCTGGAATAAGAATTACTGGATTAACATTGTAAACATCTTTAAAACAATTAATACATATCCCCAAATTACTCTATGGGAGAATTGCACACTCCATTAAATGTAGGATTCTGGTCAAAAATGGCTATTATTTCTTTTTTTAAAAGCCTTGTTATTTTCATAAGCAAAATGTACTATCACATTGGTTAAATTAGTATGCCTTTAATTCCTAATGAGGTTAAGCATATCTTACTGGCCATGCACAGTTCTTTTGAACTACAAATTCATATGCACTACCAATTTCTGTTAGGATGTTTATTTTTTTCTTATTGCTTTGAAAGAACTTGCTAAAAGTTAAGGATATGAGAAGTATAACTATTTGTGTTTGTAGACAGCACAATTTCATATATAAAAATCCTACATAGAAGCTATTTGAACAAGTTCAAGCAATTTCAGCAAGGTATGTGAATAATATCATTATTCAAAATCAACTGTATTTTTATAAATAACCAAAAGACAAAAATGAAGTTAAGAATTAAGAATTCTTTTATAAATAGCATTGAAATGTAATGTTTATACAGATGACCCCAAAACACATGAAACAATGCTCAACTTCACTTACAATTAGAGAAATACAAATCAAAACTACAATGAGATATCACCTCATACCCATCAGAATGGCCATCATTAACAAATCAACAGACAATAAATGCTGGAGAGGGTGCAGAGAAAAGGGAACACTCCTGCAATGCTGGTGGGAATGTAAATTGATACAGCCTTTATGGAAGACAGTCTGGAGATTTCTTAAAAAACTAAAAATAGAAGCACCATACGACCCAGCAATCCCACTCTTAGGCTTATACCCTGATGAAAACAAATCTGAAAGAAGCACCTATACCCCAATGTTCATTGCAGCTCTCTATACAGTAGCTAGAACATGGAAGCAACCTAGATGCCCATCAATGAATGAATGGATACAAAAGCTCTGGTACATATATACAATGGAATACTACACAGTTGTAAAAGGAAATGCAGAAGAATCAGCCCTAATGAGGTGGTTGGATCTAGAACGTATCATAAAAAGTGGTCAGTCAGAAAGAGAAGGACAAATACAATATATTAACACATATCTATGGAATCTAGTAGGATGGTGATGATGGCACATGCAGTGAAGCAATGGAAAGACAGACATGGACAGTGGACATATGGACATTATGGGGAAGGAACAGAGGGTGGGAGGCTTAAAGGAAGTAGCATGAAGGACTATACTATCATAAGTGAAGAAAATAGCTATAGTCATTGCTGTGAGAAAAGGGGATCCTTCAGGGGTGCTGTGTGACGGTCGGGAGGGGTGGGAAGGGGGGGATATCCATATGACTAATCTGGGAACATACATATCTGTAAACAACAAAACTCTGTAAAAGTTAAAAGTAAAATAAAAGTTAAAAAAAGAGTAATGTTTAAGAGTAAATTTAACAAAAGAAACACAACACTTGTACTCTGAAAGTACCAGAAAAATTATTGACAGAAATTAATGAATACCTAAGTAAATGGAAAGATAGCCATGTTTCTGGGATAAAGACTAAATGTTGTTTAGATGGTAATACTTCCAAAACTGATTTACAGGTTCGACACAGTACCTGTCAAAATCACAAGCTCAAAAATCTACAAGCTGATCTTAAAATTCATATGGAAACTCAAAGGACCCAGAAGAGCCAAAACAATATTAAGGAAAAAGAAGAACAAAGTTGGAGGACTTAAAATTCCTGATTTCAAAGTTATTACGGATCTATGAGAATTAAGACAGTGTGATACTGGAGAAAGGATAGACCAAAAGATCAGGGGAATAGAATTAAAGTCCAGAAATAAATCCTTACATTGTATGGTCAGCTGACTTTTGACAAGAGAGCCAAGACAATTCAATGGGCCCTCAACAAATAAACTAAGCACCATACGACCCAGCAATCCCACTCTTAGGCTTATACCCTGATGAAAACAAATCTGAAAGAAGCACCTATACCCCAATGTTCATTGCAGCTCTCTATACAGTAGCTAGAACATGGAAGCAACCTAGATGCCCATCAATGAATGAATGGATACAAAAGCTCTGGTACATATATACAATGGAATACTACACAGTTGTAAAAGGAAATGCAGAAGAATCAGCCCTAATGAGGTGGTTGGATCTAGAACGTATCATAAAAAGTGGTCAGTCAGAAAGAGAAGGACAAATACAATATATTAACACATATCTATGGAATCTAGTAGGATGGTGATGATGGCACATGCAGTGAAGCAATGGAAAGACAGACATGGACAGTGGACATATGGACATTATGGGGAAGGAACAGAGGGTGGGAGGCTTAAAGGAAGTAGCATGAAGGACTATACTATCATAAGTGAAGAAAATAGCTATAGTCATTGCTGTGAGAAAAGGGGATCCTTCAGGGGTGCTGTGTGACGGTCGGGAGGGGTGGGAAGGGGGGGATATCCATATGACTAATCTGGGAACATACATATCTGTAAACAACAAAACTCTGTAAAAGTTAAAAGTAAAATAAAAGTTAAAAAAAGAGTAATGTTTAAGAGTAAATTTAACAAAAGAAACACAACACTTGTACTCTGAAAGTACCAGAAAAATTATTGACAGAAATTAATGAATACCTAAGTAAATGGAAAGATAGCCATGTTTCTGGGATAAAGACTAAATGTTGTTTAGATGGTAATACTTCCAAAACTGATTTACAGGTTCGACACAGTACCTGTCAAAATCACAAGCTCAAAAATCTACAAGCTGATCTTAAAATTCATATGGAAACTCAAAGGACCCAGAAGAGCCAAAACAATATTAAGGAAAAAGAAGAACAAAGTTGGAGGACTTAAAATTCCTGATTTCAAAGTTATTACGGATCTATGAGAATTAAGACAGTGTGATACTGGAGAAAGGATAGACCAAAAGATCAGGGGAATAGAATTAAAGTCCAGAAATAAATCCTTACATTGTATGGTCAGCTGACTTTTGACAAGAGAGCCAAGACAATTCAATGGGGAAGTCCCTTCAACAAATAATGCTGAGACAGCTGGAGACTAACATATAAGAATGCAAAAGAATTTATAACATACAGAAATTAACTCAAAGGAGATCAAAAACAACTAAAAGATCTAAAATTTAAAAAACTCTTAAAAGAAAAATATGGGCAAACCTTTATGACCTTGGATAAGGCACGATTTTTTAAAGGTAACACCCAAAATCCCAGAAAAATAAAAAATAGATAAATTGGACTTTCTCAGGCTAAAAACTTTTGAGCTTCAAAGAATACTGTCAAGAAAATGAAAAGACAACCCACAGAAGGTATAAAATAGTTATAAAGTATCTGTCAGATAAAGGACTTGTGTCCAGAATACATAAAGAACACTTACGACTTAACAATAAAAACACAAATAATCCAATTAAGAAATGGACAAAAGATATGAACAGACATTTCTCCAAAGAAAGCATACACATGGCCAATAAGCACATGAAAATACCCTCAGTATCATTAGGCATAAGGAAAATGCAAATCTAAATTACAATGAGGTATCACTTCCATCTACTGGGTGATTATAAACTAAAAGATCATAAATTTTGAGGAGGATGTAGAGAAATCAGAAGTCTCATACGTTGCTGAAGGTAAAGCACAGACTTAACTACATGACCCAGAAATTCTTAGGTATATACTCAAGAGAAATGAAAACACATATTCACAAAAATCCCCACAAAACCTGTAAAGAATGTTCATGAAAACACAGTAATTTAGACTGGAAAAAGTGAAACTTCCAAAACTGATTTACAGGTTCGACACAGTACCTGTCAAAATCACAAGCTCAAAAATCTACAAGCTGATCTTAAAATTCATATGGAAACTCAAAGGACCCAGAAGAGCCAAAACAATATTAAGGAAAAAGAAGAACAAAGTTGGAGGACTTAAAATTCCTGATTTCAAAGTTATTACGGATCTATGAGAATTAAGACAGTGTGATACTGGAGAAAGGATAGACCAAAAGATCAGGGGAATAGAATTAAAGTCCAGAAATAAATCCTTACATTGTATGGTCAGCTGACTTTTGACAAGAGAGCCAAGACAATTCAATGGGGAAGTCCCTTCAACAAATAATGCTGAGACAGCTGGAGACTAACATATAAGAATGCAAAAGAATTTATAACATACAGAAATTAACTCAAAGGAGATCAAAAACAACTAAAAGATCTAAAATTTAAAAAACTCTTAAAAGAAAAATATGGGCAAACCTTTATGACCTTGGATAAGGCACGATTTTTTAAAGGTAACACCCAAAATCCCAGAAAAATAAAAAATAGATAAATTGGACTTTCTCAGGCTAAAAACTTTTGAGCTTCAAAGAATACTGTCAAGAAAATGAAAAGACAACCCACAGAAGGTATAAAATAGTTATAAAGTATCTGTCAGATAAAGGACTTGTGTCCAGAATACATAAAGAACACTTACGACTTAACAATAAAAACACAAATAATCCAATTAAGAAATGGACAAAAGATATGAACAGACATTTCTCCAAAGAAAGCATACACATGGCCAATAAGCACATGAAAATACCCTCAGTATCATTAGGCATAAGGAAAATGCAAATCTAAATTACAATGAGGTATCACTTCCATCTACTGGGTGATTATAAACTAAAAGATCATAAATTTTGAGGAGGATGTAGAGAAATCAGAAGTCTCATACGTTGCTGAAGGTAAAGCACAGACTTAACTACATGACCCAGAAATTCTTAGGTATATACTCAAGAGAAATGAAAACACATATTCACAAAAATCCCCACAAAACCTGTACATGAATGTTCATAACAGTATTATCTCTAATAGCTACATAGTGGGAAAAAAACCCAAATGTCCATCGGTTGGTGAGTGAATAAATAAAATGTGGCATATCCATACAATGTAATATTATTCGGCCATATAAAAAGAATTAAGTACTGATTCATGCTATAACATGGATGAATCTTGAAAACAGTATTTTAAGTGAAAGAAGAACACATATTGTATGACTTAATTGATTTGCATTATCCAGAATACACAAATCCATAGAGTAGGTGGTTACCAGAGACTAAAGAGAGGGGGAAATGAAGATTATGGTGCTAATGGGTAGAGTAATTCTTTTTGAGGTGACAACAATGTCTGTAATTAGATAGTGGTGATAGGTACATGACTTTTTGAATATACAGAACAACCACTGAAATGTATACTTTAAAAGGGTAAATTCTATAATATGGGAATTACATCTCAATTGGAGAAAAAAAGAAGCCAAGTATTAATAGATGTTACAAATGACTGAAAACATTATGCTAAGTGAAAGAAGCCAGTCACCAAAGAGTACGTCTTGTGTGATTCTATTTATCTGAATTGCCCTCATAGAAAGTATATAGATACAGGACGTGGAAATGCCCTGGATGGGAGGAAATGGAAATGATCTTTAATAGTTACAGAGATTTATTTTTGAGGTGACAAAATATTCTAAAATTAACTGTAGTGATGACTATACAAAATACCATTAACTGTACGCTTCAACTGGGTAAATTTTATGGTATACAAATTACATCCCAATGCATCTTTTGAAAGTAAAGTAAGGATATAAATCATTTGAATATTATATATGCTGAAAATATATTTTTCTATTTATCTTAGGCCTTGATTGTATTTACAGTAGCCTTTGTTTAGTACAGAAAAGTTAAGTATTTGTGTGATGAAATCTGTTAGTCTTTTTCCACATGCTTTTTTTTTCTTTTCTATTCTAAGAAAGACTATCCTACCATCACAATCAGTAAATATTTATGTATATATCCTAGTTCCCTTTGGGTTTATTTTTTTTAACATTTAACTAAATCCTTTGAAGATGTCTCACATATTTTGCAACTATTTTGAAAACTTCTACAAGATAATGTTAACTTAGGTTTCTCTCTCTCTCTCTTTTTTTTTAATGTAAAGCATGATGATAAGAAGCTAGAACACCCCGAATATAGCTTGCTTGCTTTCTATTTTTAATTCATACTGGAGTATAGCTTTAGCTGCTGTGATAAATCAGGAACCCCCACCCACCACCCTCCCTCAACCTCTGAATTAAACTTGGCAAATTATATTGCTGGATATGTTACTTGTTGAGTTGACTTCAGAGCTGTAATCTGGAAGTTTGTCTAATTGGACTGATTAGTTTTGGTCTTGCGGTCATGAAAGAACCAAGAAAGGAGTCTGCAATATCAGATACATTCATCAGCCAAGATAGGGAGGTGTTGATGGCTTCCCTTTCATGTAAATCCAAATGACTGTGGCATGTTTGGCTCGTATTCTCTTGATTTGTGATTTAATTTTTACAAACTGTAGGAAGAAAACTGCTGCCAATGTTATGGTTTGAAGAGTTGGCTTTTCTATCCAAAGGCACAGAAAATGTACTATAATGGCTGGCCTCAGATAATGAGGCAGGAGGAGGAAAAAAGAAGGTTGGCAACAGAGTGTGTCCCTTTCTGCCATTTTGTGGGAAATCAGAAACGGCAAAAAAAACAAGAATGAAAATCTGCTCATTATTCTTCTCTCCAAAGGCTCCCTCTCTCACTGATGGGTCCTGTGTTGCTTCTTAACCTTTCATTGATGACATTTAGCTCAAGGGACATCATCTGAGGGACATTTTCTATAGCTGACAGAAATGTGCCAGCTCAAACTTAGCAATATTTAGAATCCTGATGATTGCCTTCTCTTTCCCTAGATATAAGATCCCTCTCTTCTATTAGGAAATTACAACAGGGTGGGTATGACACTACAATAATACTCTCCTCCCTTTGTACCAAATGTCTCCAGAAATGGATCTGGAGCTCCACTCCACTCTCTCCATTCAGCTCAAACTTCTTTTCCAAAAGTGATCAATTACCTCTTGGTCACAAATCAGATGGCCTTTTCTTCATCTTTATTCTCCTTTCTCTAATACATGACATCGACCTTTGTCCACTCTCTTCTTTCTCCTATTTTCTTCTCTCATTTTTTTTTTTTAATATTTCTTGGGTCGGCATGATAAAGTGGTTAATAGTATAGGCTCTGGAGTCAAATCTGGTCTCCACTAATTAATATTTAGGTGCTGATCCCAGCTTCTTAGCAACTTGGTGTCCCCATGTAAAAAATGGTGGAAATAACTGTGCCCAATTCATAGGGGTATATTAAATGAGTTAATTTATGTAAAGAGATAGAAGAGACTTGGCAAATTATATTGCTGGATATGTTACTTGTTGAGTTGACTTCAGAGCTGTAATCTGGAAGTTTGTCTAATTGGACTGATTAGTTTTGGTCTTGCGGTCATGAAAGAACCAAGAAAGGAGTCTGCAATATCAGATACATTCATCAGCCAAGATAGGGAGGTGTTGATGGCTTCCCTTTCATGTAAATCCAAATGACTGTGGCATGTTTGGCTCGTATTCTCTTGATTTGTGATTTAATTTTTACAAACTGTAGGAAGAAAACTGCTGCCAATGTTATGGTTTGAAGAGTTGGCTTTTCTATCCAAAGGCACAGAAAATGTACTATAATGGCTGGCCTCAGATAATGAGGCAGGAGGAGGAAAAAAGAAGGTTGGCAACAGAGTGTGTCCCTTTCTGCCATTTTGTGGGAAATCAGAAACGGCAAAAAAAACAAGAATGAAAATCTGCTCATTATTCTTCTCTCCAAAGGCTCCCTCTCTCACTGATGGGTCCTGTGTTGCTTCTTAACCTTTCATTGATGACATTTAGCTCAAGGGACATCATCTGAGGGACATTTTCTATAGCTGACAGAAATGTGCCAGCTCAAACTTAGCCATATTTAGAATCCTGATGATTGCCTTCTCTTTCCCTAGATATAAGATCCCTCTCTTCTATTAGGAAATTACAACAGGGTGGGTATGACACTACAATAATACTCTCCTCCCTTTGTACCAAATGTCTCCAGAAATGGATCTGGAGCTCCACTCCACTCTCTCCATTCAGCTCAAACTTCTTTTCCAAAAGTGATCAATTACCTCTTGGTCACAAATCAGATGGCCTTTTCTTCATCTTTATTCTCCTTTCTCTAATACATGACATCGACCTTTGTCCACTCTCTTCTTTCTCCTATTTTCTTCTCTCATTTTTTTTTTTTAATATTTCTTGGGTCGGCATGATAAAGTGGTTAATAGTATAGGCTCTGGAGTCAAATCTGGTCTCCACTAATTAATATTTAGGTGCTGATCCCAGCTTCTTAGCAACTTGGTGTCCCCATGTAAAAAATGGTGGAAATAACTGTGCCCAATTCATAGGGGTATATTAAATGAGTTAATTTATGTAAAGAGATAGAAGAGTGCTTCCCAACATCTACATTTATAGAATACTTGCTGTTATTAGATTTTTGCTACTACTACGGTTGTTATAGATGCAGCTATTATTTTTACTACCATTTCTTCCTGTCTCTTTGATGCCTTTTCATTGGCCTCTTCTCCACGCTTTCTGTCTTTCCTCTAGGCTCCTAAGTGTTCTTGACCTCTTCTTTTTCTCTTGCTTCATGAAGGAAACCTCTTTGGGTCAGATTCACTCAAGTACCACTCAGATCCTCTGAACCCCACCTCCCTCTACAGCTATAGTGCTATGGGGACCAGTCCTCACAGGCTCTGACCAGTTTCTCACAGATACAACCCACAGCACCTCACTTCGGGTCCCTAAGAGTCACTTCTTTTTTCTCAACATGGACTGCCTGCAGGAGACTTGTGACACAAACATGCACGTAAATCCACTCTTGTGAGGGCATCCCTGACCACAGTGGAACAAGAAACAACAGATCAACACTTCCTCCTCCCTTTCAGTCCTTAGGTGAGTGGTTTTGAATCTCATTTCAAACATCTGCTCACAAGGTCCCAGGACACTCTTACTAGTAAACAGTTTGATAATGACTTCTTGATTGACTTCCTCTTCTTCCCTATATTTACTTCCCTCTAACTCCTGCTCCTTGGGATCAAATTTCCAGAGGAATTTTCTTCTGTAAGTCTTTGCCTCAGGTTGTTTTGGGGGAAAACCAAGTTAAAACCCTCATATATTAAGTCAAATAGTATTTAACTTCAAGGATTAACTTCTGTGCAGTTTTATCTCTAAGGGACTTCAATTAGTTTGGAGACTACAACTAGACTTTGGAGTGGAGTAGGTCACTGGAATAGGTCCCTCTGGTTACATAAATGAAAGTAACTAGATACCCATGGTCCTAGAAGAAATTGAAAAATGTCCTTACCTGAGCACTGGTAAAAATAGAAGGCAGAAGGAGAAGGGGACAACAGAGAACAAGATAGCTGGATGGCATCACTGAGTCAATGGACATGAGTTTGAGCAGGCTCTGGGAGATGGTGAAGGACAGGGAAGCCTGGTGTGCTGCAGTCCATGGGGTCACAAAGAGTCAGATATGACTGAGCGACTAAACTGAAATGAACTGAGCACTGGTACTCAGTGAACTGGATTCCCAACATAAATTCCTGTTTTTGCTTAACACAGTTTCTCTGAGCTTCTTGCCTTTGTCTCATTGGTGGGGATGGGGGTGGGGGCAGGGCATAGGTTTGTTATTTCTCAGAAGATGGCTTTTGTTTGTTTGCTTTGGATAGAGATGAGCGGATGAGAGAGAAGTTTTGGTGTGTACAGTGAGGAAAGGGAAGATGTGAAGATGAGAAATGGAGGGGAGAAGTTGAAGCAACAGCAGTAGCTTTCCTGTGGGACTTTAGGGGACCAGTAAGAGCAATGTTTCTCAGGTTTTGGTGACAAACATGGCGAGAGATTGGAGGTTAGATTCTTGTCCTTTCCCTCATTCCCACTCTTACCATGGACGCAGGATAGTTCTAACGCCCCACAAGTGGTGGCTTTGGCAGCATCACAGAACCACAGACCTGCCGCAGCCACCACTGTTGCCTGCCAGCAGAGGCGGCGCCAGATTCCTCCTCCCTTTCAGTCCTTAGGTGAGTGGTTTTGAATCTCATTTCAAACATCTGCTCACAAGGTCCCAGGACACTCTTACTAGTAAACAGTTTGATAATGACTTCTTGATTGACTTCCTCTTCTTCCCTATATTTACTTCCCTCTAACTCCTGCTCCTTGGGATCAAATTTCCAGAGGAATTTTCTTCTGTAAGTCTTTGCCTCAGGTTGTTTTGGGGGAAAACCAAGTTAAAACCCTCATATATTAAGTCAAATAGTATTTAACTTCAAGGATTAACTTCTGTGCAGTTTTATCTCTAAGGGACTTCAATTAGTTTGGAGACTACAACTAGACTTTGGAGTGGAGTAGGTCACTGGAATAGGTCCCTCTGGTTACATAAATGAAAGTAACTAGATACCCATGGTCCTAGAAGAAATTGAAAAATGTCCTTACCTGAGCACTGGTAAAAATAGAAGGCAGAAGGAGAAGGGGACAACAGAGAACAAGATAGCTGGATGGCATCACTGAGTCAATGGACATGAGTTTGAGCAGGCTCTGGGAGATGGTGAAGGACAGGGAAGCCTGGTGTGCTGCAGTCCATGGGGTCACAAAGAGTCAGATATGACTGAGCGACTAAACTGAAATGAACTGAGCACTGGTACTCAGTGAACTGGATTCCCAACATAAATTCCTGTTTTTGCTTAACACAGTTTCTCTGAGCTTCTTGCCTTTGTCTCATTGGTGGGGATGGGGGTGGGGGCAGGGCATAGGTTTGTTATTTCTCAGAAGATGGCTTTTGTTTGTTTGCTTTGGATAGAGATGAGCGGATGAGAGAGAAGTTTTGGTGTGTACAGTGAGGAAAGGGAAGATGTGAAGATGAGAAATGGAGGGGAGAAGTTGAAGCAACAGCAGTAGCTTTCCTGTGGGACTTTAGGGGACCAGTAAGAGCAATGTTTCTCAGGTTTTGGTGACAAACATGGCGAGAGATTGGAGGTTAGATTCTTGTCCTTTCCCTCATTCCCACTCTTACCATGGACGCAGGATAGTTCTAACGCCCCACAAGTGGTGGCTTTGGCAGCATCACAGAACCACAGACCTGCCGCAGCCACCACTGTTGCCTAAAGATCCCTGCCAGCAGAGGCGGCGCCACTTTCCTGAGTACCTCAGGGAGCAGCATCAGTTGGATGGTGGAAAGTTGGAGAGAGCATGATCAATGAAGTGGCCCAACTGACTTGTGGGCACTCCTCAGGCATCCTTCTGGGGGCTCTCAGAATCCTCAGAATCTATAGAGGCATCCTTAGGTTAGAGATGTACCCCTCAGAGATCCTCTTGGATTTCCCTATCTTCCAGAGCCTTTAGCAATTTGTTTCAACTGTGAGACTGCTGGGGTGACCAGCCATGAGTTCACAGGGCAAAACGCAGAAGTCATCCCATACCACCCACGTGTTGCCCCTCACATGGGAGCTTCCTTATAAGACTTTGTGACTGTGGAGGGTTCCCTACAGTACCCATGTAAGAGCCATCTGAAAGCCTGAGAGAGTTAGAACTACACAGTGCAATCTTTGACCTATGTGAAATGGAGTCAGAAAGCAAATTAATCCCTCTTCCTCTGCCTGAGTTCTCCTGAGAACTAGTCATTTAAATGGAATGTTGGAAGGTATCAAAGAGGAGTCATCAATCATGT
This sequence comes from Tragulus kanchil, assembly GCA_022376925.1. Classification (NCBI taxonomy): domain Eukaryota; kingdom Metazoa; phylum Chordata; class Mammalia; order Artiodactyla; family Tragulidae; genus Tragulus; species Tragulus kanchil. The sequence continues at coordinate 123,925,647 of JAIOJX010000023.1, forward strand.
TTGATACCAAGGGCTGGCAATCTAATGAGCATGCTCTTATGCCAGCTCCTCTCCTTTCCTGTCTCACTCCCCTTTTCCCTCATTTTGGTAACCTGGGGTTAAGATTCCCAACAAAGAAATGGTGCACAAGCTTTTGCATCAGGTTCAGCTTTCTGGAGAACAAAGAATGAGATAGGGTGGAGCTATGGTTAGGCAATGGGTCAATGGGGTTGGAGCCATTGTAATCTGGGATATTAAAATGCAAGAGTCTCTTATTCTATACTTCTCAGTCTAGTGAAGGCAGGTAATTGAAGCTGTATCTTCTTCACTTAAATGCCCCCACCCAATACAAGTCTCATATTTTCTGAATACTGGAACTCTTCACCAGGCAGTCTCTCAAACACTGCCAGCTCAACAGATTCACAACTGACCTCACCTGGGGCTGCTCAACCTTCCCTCAAACTGATAAAATGATTCATGTAAATTCCCTGTTTCACTTGTCATTTTTATTCTAACCATCATCTTCATCTACCAGATTAGAAAACTCAGAGTAAACTTTAACACCTCCATCTCTAGAATAGCTAATGGCTAGTCGTTGCCTATCTGTTGCTTCTCCTTCCTCCATATCTGCTCCATGATCCCTTTTCCTCTGTCCTTGCTGCCACTATACTGGTTGAGGTGCCTGTTACCAAGTTCTTAAATATCGTGGCCTATGAAGCACAGTACGGCCTAAGAAGTATAGTATGAAGTAGTCTTGTAAACATACTAGTAAGCAAACATAGTGCATTAAATTTAAATCTCTCAGTTTAGTCCAACATAGCTAGCTGTTTTTCCTTCTCTAGAACAGACTGTAGTTTTTGCGTTAGTAGTCCTCATATAGTCTCAATGGAGCCGTTGACTTGTGTGTAAGAGTAATGTGGTATAACACATACAGATCTGTAAAAAGCATTGTCACTCTCAGTGAGGTGGGATGCTTATATCTTGAGAAACTCTTGAGAGCTGAGACTATTGAGGAAAAGAAACATTCACAGTTCTTACCTCACACTCACTTTGGATGTGTGCTTGTTGAGTGGGAAATGGGCAGAGCTAGCCACTCTCTTAAATTGTTGTCTCTTGCTCTCATTTACATTTCCCAGTGTCTTGGTTGAATGAGATGAAGCAAATGCACATCTGATGTGATACACTGTACATATTTTTGTATATGGGCCCAGTGTCCATAGAGCAGGCAATCAACAAGTGAAGACACATGATAACAAATTGAATCGGGAAAACCTAATTCAAGCCCTGGTTTGAGCATAGCAAACTCTATGGTTTGGGCAAGATACTTTACCATACTGTGACTAAATTTATTAATTCATAAAAGCATATAAATGGTTTATTTACCCCAAATCACTTTGTTTTGCTTGCACAGACTATATATCATTTATTATTAATACTGATAACCATAATAATATAAACTACTCTGTAAAAGAGTAGGCTTGGATCTTTTCATAAATTGTTTATAACTTAACACACACTAATTAATCCTAGGGACTTCCCAGGTGACTCAGTGGTAAATAATCTGCATGCTAGTGCAGGAGATGCCGGTTCAGTTCTTGGGTGGGGAAGATCCCCTGGAGGAGGGCATGGCAACCCACTCCAGTATTCTTGCCTGGAGAATCCCCATGGATGGAGGAGTCTACCAGGCTACAGTCCATAGGGTAGCAAATAGTCAGACATGACTGAGGACACATGTACATTGATTACAAAAGCATATCCCATTCAGACATTCAGAAATGTTAAAATGTAGGGTGGGGGTGATTTCCCTGTTAGTCCAGTGGGTAAAGAGTCCGCCTTGTAAACAGTCAAACATAGTGCATTAAATTTAAATCTCTCAGTTTAGTCCAACATAGCTAGCTGTTTTTCCTTCTCTAGAACAGACTGTAGTTTTGCGTTAGTAGTCCTCATATAGTCTCAATGGAGCCGTTGACTTGTGTGTAAGAGTAATGTGGTATAACACATACAGATCTGTAAAAAGCATTGTCACTCTCAGTGAGGTGGGATGCTTATATCTTGAGAAACTCTTGAGAGCTGAGACTATTGAGGAAAAGAAACATTCACAGTTCTTACCTCACACTCACTTTGGATGTGTGCTTGTTGAGTGGGAAATGGGCAGAGCTAGCCACTCTCTTAAATTGTTGTCTCTTGCTCTCATTTACATTTCCCAGTGTCTTGGTTGAATGAGATGAAGCAAATGCACATCTGATGTGATACACTGTACATATTTTTGTATATGGGCCCAGTGTCCATAGAGCAGGCAATCAACAAGTGAAGACACATGATAACAAATTGAATCGGGAAAACCTAATTCAAGCCCTGGTTTGAGCATAGCAAACTCTATGGTTTGGGCAAGATACTTTACCATACTGTGACTAAATTTATTAATTCATAAAAGCATATAAATGGTTTATTTACCCCAAATCACTTTGTTTTGCTTGCACAGACTATATATCATTTATTATTAATACTGATAACCATAATAATATAAACTACTCTGTAAAAGAGTAGGCTTGGATCTTTTCATAAATTGTTTATAACTTAACACACACTAATTAATCCTAGGGACTTCCCAGGTGACTCAGTGGTAAATAATCTGCATGCTAGTGCAGGAGATGCCGGTTCAGTTCTTGGGTGGGGAAGATCCCCTGGAGGAGGGCATGGCAACCCACTCCAGTATTCTTGCCTGGAGAATCCCCATGGATGGAGGAGTCTACCAGGCTACAGTCCATAGGGTAGCAAATAGTCAGACATGACTGAGGACACATGTACATTGATTACAAAAGCATATCCCATTCAGACATTCAGAAATGTTAAAATGTAGGGTGGGGGTGATTTCCCTGTTAGTCCAGTGGGTAAAGAGTCCGCCTTGTAGTGCAAGGGGCACTGGTTCACTCCCTGGCCTGGGAAGATCCCACGTGCCACTGAGCCACTGCAACAGTGCGTCCATTTACAAGCCAGCACACTGGAGCACATGCATCCAGAGCTGGCGCTCTGCAGTGAGGGGGACCACAGCAATGGGAGGCCCACATATGCCAAAGAATAAAAAGATGGATGAAAATAAATATAAAATAAAAGAGGCAAGATGGGGAAAAAGAAAAAAACAATGTTTTAATTTAAAATAAATAAATAAAAATGTAGGGGGAACAAAAGGCATTTCAAGTCAATAAAATGTGTTAAATTGCAAGATCAAGGGCAGAGGAATTTTGCCTCCGAATGTTCAAAGAGGAGAAAACGGGCTCAGAGAAAACAAGTTATGAGCTGGAGGATACATGATTCCAAGTTATTCCAGAGCCCCCTCCACTGCATCACAGTTCCTCTTCTCAAAATCCTAGCCAGTCTGCAAGTTAGATTTTACCCTAGAACAGCGCCCCACCCCTTTATTCTTGGACCATCAGCAGGGCCTCCACTCTCATGGTGACCTCAGAGGGTAGCATTGCTGCATCGTTTCCCCCAGTGTCTTTGTGACTCTCCTATTTATTGGTACAGTTAACAAGGGCCTTCAGTCTCCAAGAAACCAGATGAGACAAATAATATCACATGGCCAAAATGAAGACTTTTCCTTTTTATCAGAGAAGAATGAAATGCAGCAGTTTTAAGTGACCAGAGACTTGGATCTTTTCATAAATTGTTTATAACTTAACACACACTAATTAATCCTAGGGACTTCCCAGGTGACTCAGTGGTAAATAATCTGCATGCTAGTGCAGGAGATGCCGGTTCAGTTCTTGGGTGGGGAAGATCCCCTGGAGGAGGGCATGGCAACCCACTCCAGTATTCTTGCCTGGAGAATCCCCATGGATGGAGGAGTCTACCAGGCTACAGTCCATAGGGTAGCAAATAGTCAGACATGACTGAGGACACATGTACATTGATTACAAAAGCATATCCCATTCAGACATTCAGAAATGTTAAAATGTAGGGTGGGGGTGATTTCCCTGTTAGTCCAGTGGGTAAAGAGTCCGCCTTGTAGTGCAAGGGGCACTGGTTCACTCCCTGGCCTGGGAAGATCCCACGTGCCACTGAGCCACTGCAACAGTGCGTCCATTTACAAGCCAGCACACTGGAGCACATGCATCCAGAGCTGGCGCTCTGCAGTGAGGGGGACCACAGCAATGGGAGGCCCACATATGCCAAAGAATAAAAAGATGGATGAAAATAAATATAAAATAAAAGAGGCAAGATGGGGAAAAAGAAAAAAACAATGTTTTAATTTAAAATAAATAAATAAAAATGTAGGGGGAACAAAAGGCATTTCAAGTCAATAAAATGTGTTAAATTGCAAGATCAAGGGCAGAGGAATTTTGCCTCCGAATGTTCAAAGAGGAGAAAACGGGCTCAGAGAAAACAAGTTATGAGCTGGAGGATACATGATTCCAAGTTATTCCAGAGCCCCCTCCACTGCATCACAGTTCCTCTTCTCAAAATCCTAGCCAGTCTGCAAGTTAGATTTTACCCTAGAACAGCGCCCCACCCCTTTATTCTTGGACCATCAGCAGGGCCTCCACTCTCATGGTGACCTCAGAGGGTAGCATTGCTGCATCGTTTCCCCCAGTGTCTTTGTGACTCTCCTATTTATTGGTACAGTTAACAAGGGGCCTTCAGTCTCCAAGAAACCAGATGAGACAAATAATATCACATGGCCAAAATGAAGACTTTTCCTTTTTATCAGAGAAGAATGAAATGCAGCAGTTTTAAGTGACCAGAGACTTGGCAACATGTTTTATGGATTTCATTGTGCACCATTTGGATTGTTGGCAGTCAATGAAACCAAGCACAAAACTCCAATTATTGCCTCATTTTTACCTAAACTCTACATTTGCTCTGGTTTTCCCCTAATTGTAATACTTTCACTATACATTCTGAAAATCTGGTATAGATTTAAATATTTCCAAATAACATCAGGGATTTTTGTTAACCTGCTACATTTTTATAGAACTTTTGATCATGCTAGGCAAACTTTTAGGTATTAGCTCTCCTAGTGCTGGATGATTCTTGACCTACTGGACTGTGTGTTGTATATGAGAGGCCATTCTCTAGGAGGCATTCACTGGATTTCCTATACATACCCAACAATACATGTGACAAGGATGGAATTAAGTTAAAATAGAAGTGTTGGTCCACCCTACTGCCAAGAAGAAAACATTCTCTGTTGCTTGACACTCTACATGACTTGGGTCTCTGTTTTGACAATTGTAGTAACAAATAGAACTACAGAACTGAAGGCACTGGAAGCAAGCGCTAGGTTCATGTACATAGGAAAGGATATTATGCTGCCCTAGGAAGAAAAAAATCTATGGAGAGAAAAAGAAATAGACTATGCAGTAACTACAGTTTTGAGGGGAAGATACAGAAAAGCACTAATAAGCCACTACTCAGACAAGGAAAGGAGAAGTTAAGGTAACAAGATTTTTTAGGAAGGTTTACTCTACTCGATACTGAGAGATGTAATTCCTTCCCTTTGTAGAATGTTGATAAAATAATACACACACACACACACACACACACACACACACATATGTGGAAAGAGTACTTAAAAAAAAGGACTCAGAACAAGAGATAGAAGGCCCTTCTGGATGTTAATTACAACATAAAATCTCAGGATTCTTCTGCCTGTTTTCTGATATTAACACTGGGATGTCAAACTCAATAAAATATCTCCAGAGACCAGCACCACTCTTCCCTATTTTGTGATTAATAAACAAATGAAAAAAGAAAAATGACTGTCCACACCTAAAACTCATTTCTTTTCTGGAGCCAGACAATGAATCTTCCATGTTAAAAACACAGGTGGAATAGAAGTTGATATGGAGAAGAGAAAACATAGTAAGTAATCTCTGTGTACCATGATCTGAACAGTCCAGGGCTGGAGGCAGGCAGCCTTCCCTGACTTCAGTGACCCCTTCAATAAAATCCAGCAGAGGTAAGAATGCCCGGAGTTCTTTGTACTTTCCTTAAATTGTAGAAAAATAGGAGCTCAAATGAAACCTCTATTACAAATACTGGACAAGCCAAACATATTAACAGTAAAATTCTCAAATATTTTGCCAACCCCATTTTTTCAGAGGTTAAACACTCTTCTCTCCTACTCTCTGATATTATTGTAAGTACTAAATAACACTTTATTATATAAATATGGCCTGCCAGGTCTAATTGCTATGTGCACAATTTGCTAAATCACAAAGTAAGGGTACATATGAAGCTGCTTATAGAAAATTGCAAAGTATTTAAATGATGGGAAGAGAATGTTATGATTGGCAGAAATATACATTTACTCTACCTAAAATTGAGGAGACTATGTAAATAAAGTCAAGTTTCCATACACAAATGGTCCCCCCTCCCAGTTTGGTAAGGAACACCAAAAATGAAAAGGATAGCCATGAAAAGTGATCCCTGTGAGACAATGTATGACACTGGCATAATATAACATGTAAATATTATTTTTTGTTGGACTACAGTTAAACACAGCCCTAAAGGAGTCTTCTGTTGAATTTTCTTCTCCATTTTACCACTGCACAGTTTGTCATGAAACTTAACAATGGACAAAGCATGGAAATAATTGTGAAACAACAGTCATTGCCACTTTAAGAGAGTTAAGTTCTCCTTCCTAATACTTGGAAATCTCTATTTTCATCAGACATTCAAAGATACTTAGGTTCCTAAATGGGGCATTAGTTCAATAACATGCCAGGAGCAAATGAGAGAGACTTGCATTCACGAAACTTTCCTGCAACCACTCGTGTGTATTTTTAGAGAGTACTAACGTGTTCTTTAGAAATGACATCAACATTCAGGGTTGTGCCATTTCAGGGTTTAACCTGATTTTCCCTCCAGAGTTCCTATTTGTTGCTAAGATACGTATCTTTGTATTTTCACCCACAAAACAATTATCCTTGCAGTCACGCTAACCTCCGGATACCTGGACTAGGACCCATTATGCTGAGATTTGCACACACCCTTGCAAACCACAACTTCCAAGTTTTGTTCTGCCAAATGTCTCCCAGTCATTGAAAAACCACCACTACTTGGTCTCTACTTGTTGAGGAAATAATCCATCCCTAGGGATTTCCTTGAAAGGGTTGCTCCCTCATACAGGATCAGCAGAGTGTGTTCTGCTTCCAAGACTGATAGTTCTATTGGTGAGACAATTGTTTCTTTAGTAGTAGCTGAACAGTTTGGGACAGCATTTGGAGACTAATTTCCCATCCTTGGACTTGGTAGAGCTGTCTGCCTTCACTTGCTTCTGTACATTGGTGCAGCGGGGAAGCACAGTTAACTCACTATTGGATTAAAAGGCCGATAGTGAGCACTTCCAAAAAATGGCATAATCAGGTACATCACCTAGCATTTATGATAACAAGATTTAGTACATGGAGGTTTTACTGAAAGCCTTACAATTGGCTTTCATCACAATTGACAATTAGAATTTGAGTTTCAAGAAAGCTAAATAATTTATATAGTCACATGACCTGTAAATAACAGACCCAGGATTTGAACCTAGATGATTGCTTAAGTTATCCCTGTGAGACAATGTATGACACTGGCATAATATAACATGTAAATATTATTTTTTGTTGGACTACAGTTAAACACAGCCCTAAAGGAGTCTTCTGTTGAATTTTCTTCTCCATTTTACCACTGCACAGTTTGTCATGAAACTTAACAATGGACAAAGCATGGAAATAATTGTGAAACAACAGTCATTGCCACTTTAAGAGAGTTAAGTTCTCCTTCCTAATACTTGGAAATCTCTATTTTCATCAGACATTCAAAGATACTTAGGTTCCTAAATGGGGCATTAGTTCAATAACATGCCAGGAGCAAATGAGAGAGACTTGCATTCACGAAACTTTCCTGCAACCACTCGTGTGTATTTTTAGAGAGTACTAACGTGTTCTTTAGAAATGACATCAACATTCAGGGTTGTGCCATTTCAGGGTTTAACCTGATTTTCCCTCCAGAGTTCCTATTTGTTGCTAAGATACGTATCTTTGTATTTTCACCCACAAAACAATTATCCTTGCAGTCACGCTAACCTCCGGATACCTGGACTAGGACCCATTATGCTGAGATTTGCACACACCCTTGCAAACCACAACTTCCAAGTTTTTGTTCTGCCAAATGTCTCCCAGTCATTGAAAAACCACCACTACTTGGTCTCTACTTGTTGAGGAAATAATCCATCCCTAGGGATTTCCTTGAAAGGGTTGCTCCCTCATACAGGATCAGCAGAGTGTGTTCTGCTTCCAAGACTGATAGTTCTATTGGTGAGACAATTGTTTCTTTAGTAGTAGCTGAACAGTTTGGGACAGCATTTGGAGACTAATTTCCCATCCTTGGACTTGGTAGAGCTGTCTGCCTTCACTTGCTTCTGTACATTGGTGCAGCGGGGAAGCACAGTTAACTCACTGTTGGATTAAAAGGCCGATAGTGAGCACTTCCAAAAAATGGCATAATCAGGTACATCACCTAGCATTTATGATAACAAGATTTAGTACATGGAGGTTTTACTGAAAGCCTTACAATTGGCTTTCATCACAATTGACAATTAGAATTTGAGTTTCAAGAAAGCTAAATAATTTATATAGTCACATGACCTGTAAATAACAGACCCAGGATTTGAACCTAGATGATTGCTTAAGTTATATATATATAACTTAAAACTTTACATATACATATATGTGTGTGCTCAGTTGTTCAGTTGTGTCTTACTCATTCCAACCCCATGGACTATATAGCCAACCAACCAGGTTTCTCTATCCATGGAATTTTCCAGGCAAGAATAATGGCGTGGGTTCCCATTTCCTACTTTAGGAGATCTTCCCAACTCAGGGATCAAACCCACATCTCCTGTATCTCTTGCACTGGCAGGTGGATTCTTTACCATAATTTTCCATAAAACCAATTACTGGACAGTTTCCATTTTAAAGTAGCAAACAGATTTAAAAGTCTACTACGCTGAGAATTTATATCATTCCATATGTTTTCACTATAATTTTTTACTTCCTTTTTAAAAAGTTGGAAGTCAAAATTAACATGAAAAACATCATTTTTTGTGACACAGGGGAAAGACAAATTTTTTTCTCTTTTGTGTTAGTAAATAGTACATATTAAGGGCTTCCCTGGTGGTCCAGTGTGTAAAGAGTCTGCCTTGCAGTACAAGGGGCACCGGTTTGATCCCAGGCTTGGGAAGATCCCACGTCCCGTGGAGTGGCTGGACTGGTGTGTTCAATTACAAGACAGTGCTCTGGAGCACATGTGCCCAGAGCCAGTGCTCTGCAACGAGAGGCCACTGCAATGGGAGGCCCACACAGGCCAAAGACTAAAGATGGATGAAAAATTTTTTAAAAAAAGTACATATTAAGCCTCTGGTAATCTTATGCTAACTTTTTTTTCACTTATACACAAGTATCAACTCACTAACATTTGTATTTCCAAGTGATCTGATTTGCTTTCTTCCTGGTGCTGAAATTAATATTAGTACTGAGGAATTTTGAAATGACACGTTTCTAAGAATCTCAGCCTGAAAAGAACAAAGGTGGCATTTCAATGTTATGTGAAATGAATGATACTCTAACAAATAATACTTATATAATTGGCTATCCAACTAGAAAAAAAACGGATTTAAACTTCCACTTCTACTTCATTGTAAACATACAACAAAAGCCCCAAATGAATTACAGATGTAAATGCAAAAACAAAAAAACTATACAACAGCAGAAAAAAATTCAGGAGAACACTTTATATGATGTAGGAGTTGGAAAATCCTTTTAAAACAACTCAATGGACTAAGTTTGTATAAAATAAGAATTAATAATAGATGCATCTATGTCAAAAATTAAAAGTATTTGTATGAAAAAATGTACCATACTCAAAATCTAAACATAGTAAACTGAGAGAAAATATTTATAATATATAAGACAAAATATAGTTAACTATTTTCATACACAAAGCCCTTACCAATTTAGAATAAAAACACAATCAAGTACATAAACTGAGAATTTCCGGATGTACAAGCTGGATTTAGAAAAGGCAGAAGAACAAGAGACCAAATTGCCAACAGCCATTGGATCATAGAAAAAGCAAGAGAATTTGAGAAAAACATTTACTTCTGCTTCACTGATTACACTAAAAATCTTTGACTGTGTGATCACAATAAACTGGAACATTGTTCAGGAGATGGGAATACCAGACCACTTAACCAGACATGGAACAACGAACTGGTTCAAAATTGGGAAAAAAGTATGGCAAGGCTATATATTGTCACAATGCTTATTTAACTTATATGCAGAGCACATCATGCGACGCTGGGCTGGATGAATCACAAGTTGGAATCAAGATTGCTGGGAGAAATATCAATAATCTCAGATATGCAGATAACATCACCTGTACAGCAGAAAGTAAAGAGGAACTAAAGAGTCTATTGATGAAGGTGAAAGAGGAGAGTAAAAAAGCTGGCTTAAAACTCAACATTCAAAAAATGAAGATCATGGCATCTCGTCCCATCATTTCATGACAAATAAATAGGGAAAGAATGGAAACAGATTTTATTTTCTTGGGCTCCAAAATCACTGTGGATGGTCACTGCAGCCACAGAATTAAAAGATAATTCCTCCTTGGAATAAAAGCTATGACAAACTTAGACAGCTTTAAAAAGCGGTCTAAGACATTACTTTGCCGACAAAAGTCCATATAGTCAAAGCTACAGTTTTCCCAGTTGTCATATATGGATGTGAGAGCAGGCCTCTAAAGGTCAAACGCAGAAAAATTGATGTTATTGAAACGTGATACTGGAGAAGACTCTTGAGAGTCCCCTGGACAGCAAGGAGATCAAAGCAGTCAACCCTAAAGGAAATCAACCCTGAATATTCATTGGAAGGATTGATGCTAAAGCTAAAGTTCCAATGCTTTGGCCACCTGATGACTTACTGGAAAAGACCCTAATGCTGGGAAAAAATGAGTGCAGGAGGAGAAGGGGATGACAGAGCATGAGATGGTTGAATGGCATCACTGACTCAATGCACATGAGTTTGATCATACTATGGGAAATATTGCAGGACAGGGAAGTCTGGTGTGCTGCAATCCATGGGGTAAGACTCAGACATGACTTAGGGACTGAACAGCAACAAGAATAGAAATGGTGGGAGGGTAGAAATTAATAAGAAATTTCTAGGATAGACATGCAAGCAAACAATATAATATGATAAGACCCAAGGGAAAATAACATGCTTGTAAGACATGAAATGGTAAGATCGCCATCTGTGAGGATCATAACTGAGTGATGACTCCAGCTGTTGTCTCACTAGATCCACAAAGGCCAGTTTCCCAAGGAATTGCCAGCCAATGACTGTGTACAGTGGAGATACAAATGCAAGCTCATTCCTGTGACAAGTAGAACTCTGGCCATTGGCTTGGGGATTTACCATCAGTTTGACAGAAGCTTTCTTCAAACTGTATTGCTGGGAGATATCAATAATCTCAGATATGCAGATAACATCACCTGTACAGCAGAAAGTAAAGAGGAACTAAAGAGTCTATTGATGAAGGTGAAAGAGGAGAGTAAAAAAGCTGGCTTAAAACTCAACATTCAAAAAATGAAGATCATGGCATCTCGTCCCATCATTTCATGACAAATAAATAGGGAAAGAATGGAAACAGATTTTATTTTCTTGGGCTCCAAAATCACTGTGGATGGTCACTGCAGCCACAGAATTAAAAGATAATTCCTCCTTGGAATAAAAGCTATGACAAACTTAGACAGCTTTAAAAAGCGGTCTAAGACATTACTTTGCCGACAAAAGTCCATATAGTCAAAGCTACAGTTTTCCCAGTTGTCATATATGGATGTGAGAGCAGGCCTCTAAAGGTCAAACGCAGAAAAATTGATGTTATTGAAACGTGATACTGGAGAAGACTCTTGAGAGTCCCCTGGACAGCAAGGAGATCAAAGCAGTCAACCCTAAAGGAAATCAACCCTGAATATTCATTGGAAGGATTGATGCTAAAGCTAAAGTTCCAATGCTTTGGCCACCTGATGACTTACTGGAAAAGACCCTAATGCTGGGAAAAAATGAGTGCAGGAGGAGAAGGGGATGACAGAGCATGAGATGGTTGAATGGCATCACTGACTCAATGCACATGAGTTTGATCATACTATGGGAAATATTGCAGGACAGGGAAGTCTGGTGTGCTGCAATCCATGGGGTAAGACTCAGACATGACTTAGGGACTGAACAGCAACAAGAATAGAAATGGTGGGAGGGTAGAAATTAATAAGAAATTTCTAGGATAGACATGCAAGCAAACAATATAATATGATAAGACCCAAGGGAAAATAACATGCTTGTAAGACATGAAATGGTAAGATCGCCATCTGTGAGGATCATAACTGAGTGATGACTCCAGCTGTTGTCTCACTAGATCCACAAAGGCCAGTTTCCCAAGGAATTGCCAGCCAATGACTGTGTACAGTGGAGATACAAATGCAAGCTCATTCCTGTGACAAGTAGAACTCTGGCCATTGGCTTGGGGATTTACCATCAGTTTGACAGAAGCTTTCTTCAAACTGTGCTGAGATCTGAGACTCTGCCTACCCAATCCTCTCTCTCTGCCCCCACGCTCCCTTACAGGCGTCACACCTGTGTCATGGTCCAAAGACGATCTCTTCTTTCTCCTTTTCCTTCTCCTTTATGTTTTACAGGTATTGGCCTAATATATCTTGAATTTATAATCCAGTCTTGACAGCTGCTTTTGAGGACCCAAACTAACACATAATAACAATGAGAGAAGTGGAAAAATAGTCACTTATATTTTTATGTTTTGTATGTTATGTGCCTCTTCAACCTCCCTAGATGATGCCATTTTTTTCTAAAGTAGTTTTTACCAATCTATACTCCTACCCCCAGCAACGCAAAAGTTCTATAAACATGTATGTGTTGCTGGGGGTAGGAGTATAGATTGGTAAGAACTACTTTAGACAAAAATGACGTCATCTAGGGAGGCTGAAGAGGCACATAGCATACAAAACATAAACTCCATTTATAAGGATGTAACCTAGAAAAGTATTTCTCAAGTTGTGTTCCAAGGATACCTTAAAGGTCCCTAAAATACTTTTGGGGGTTTGTTAAGTCAAAACTATTTTTAAAATAATACTGTCTTTATCACTGCCCTTAACTCATTAGTGTGTTGTTGCATTTTCAGGGACTATCTCAACTTCATGCCTCAATTTCTATGACACTCTTACAAGTTATCTTTGGTTATCCTTATTAATGAAATAAATCATTATTCTGAAATTTCAAGATGTTCTCAGCACTTATGTACACACAACAAGAATAGAGCTATGTTGTTTAACAAACTTCTAAAATGTTTAAATTTCTTGTAAAACTGTTATTTTAAAATAAGTTTGTTCCAAAATAAAATATATTCATAATGAATCATTGACTTTAAAAAGGGAAATAAGGAAAAATAAACAAATGGATGGGCAAAGGATCTGAATAGACATTGCTCCAAAGAAAATATGCAAATGGCCAATGACCCTTTGAAAATATGCTCAACATCACTAATCATTAAGAAAACGCAAATCAGAATCGCAACAAGAGGGCTTCCCCTGGTGGCCCAGTGGGTAAGGACACCGCCTTGCAGTGCAAGGGGCTCCAGTTCGAGCCCTGGCCTGGGAAGATCCCACGTGCCGCGGAGCGGCTGGACCGATGTGTCCAATTGCCAAGCCAGAGCTCTGGAGTGCATGCACCCAGAGCCGGTGCTCTGCGACGACAGACGCCACCGCGATGGGAGGCCCACACGGGCCAAAGAACAAAGACGGATGAAAATAGACAAATGAAAGACCAATAGAAGTGGCCCACCTGCCCCCCTCCCTCCTCCCACACAAAATAAATAAATAAATAAATCTTTAAAAAAAAAAAAAAAGAATCGCAACAAGAAATCACCTCACAATCATTAGGATAGCTACTAATCAAAAGCAACACTGCAAGCCAACAGGAAATAAAAAGTGTTAAGGACATAGGGAAATTTAAATATTTGTGTACTGTTGGTGGGAATGTAAAATAGTGTATGTACTCTAGGAAACAGTGCAGCATTTCCTCAAAAAATTAGAAATTGAATTACTATATGATCCAGCAATTCCTCTTCTGGGTATATACCCAAAAGAACTGAAAACAAGGCCTCAAAGGTCCCTAAAATACTTTTGGGGGTTTGTTAAGTCAAAACTATTTTTAAAATAATACTGTCTTTATCACTGCCCTTAACTCATTAGTGTGTTGTTGCATTTTCAGGGACTATCTCAACTTCATGCCTCAATTTCTATGACACTCTTACAAGTTATCTTTGGTTATCCTTATTAATGAAATAAATCATTATTCTGAAATTTCAAGATGTTCTCAGCACTTATGTACACACAACAAGAATAGAGCTATGTTGTTTAACAAACTTCTAAAATGTTTAAATTTCTTGTAAAACTGTTATTTTAAAATAAGTTTGTTCCAAAATAAAATATATTCATAATGAATCATTGACTTTAAAAAGGGAAATAAGGAAAAATAAACAAATGGATGGGCAAAGGATCTGAATAGACATTGCTCCAAAGAAAATATGCAAATGGCCAATGACCCTTTGAAAATATGCTCAACATCACTAATCATTAAGAAAACGCAAATCAGAATCGCAACAAGAGGGCTTCCCCTGGTGGCCCAGTGGGTAAGGACACCGCCTTGCAGTGCAAGGGGCTCCAGTTCGAGCCCTGGCCTGGGAAGATCCCACGTGCCGCGGAGCGGCTGGACCGATGTGTCCAATTGCCAAGCCAGAGCTCTGGAGTGCATGCACCCAGAGCCGGTGCTCTGCGACGACAGACGCCACCGCGATGGGAGGCCCACACGGGCCAAAGAACAAAGACGGATGAAAATAGACAAATGAAAGACCAATAGAAGTGGCCCACCCGCTCCCCTCCCTCCCCCAGCCGACTCCCACCCAAAATAAATAAATAAATAAATCTTTAAAAAAAAAAAAAAAGAATCGCAACAAGAAATCACCTCACAATCATTAGGATAGCTACTAATCAAAAGCAACACTGCAAGCCAACAGGAAATAAAAAGTGTTAAGGACATAGGGAAATTTAAATATTTGTGTACTGTTGGTGGGAATGTAAAATAGTGTATGTACTCTAGGAAACAGTGCAGCATTTCCTCAAAAAATTAGAAATTGAATTACTATATGATCCAGCAATTCCTCTTCTGGGTATATACCCAAAAGAACTGAAAACAAGGCCTCAAACAGAATTTTGTACACCCATGTTCATAGCAACATTATTCATAGTAGCCAAAAAGTACAATCTGTATAAGTGTCCATCGATGGATGAACAGATAAACAAAAGGTGGTATATCTATACTATTCCACCTTAAAAAAGGAAGAAAATTCTCTTCCTTGCATGAACTTTGAGGACTTTATGCTATGTAAAGTAAATCAGTCACAAAAGGATGAGTACTGTATGAGGCCATTTATATGAGGTATGTAAATTAGTCACATTCATTAAATTAGAAAGTGGAATGGTGGTTGCCTAGGGCTACAGTAGAAAGAGGGCACAGGGAGCTACTGCTTAATGGATAGAGAATTTCAGTTTTGCAAGACAAAAAGAGTTCTGAAGAGGGATGATGGTGATGGTTGTACAACAATGTGAATGTACCTAATGCTACTGAACTGTACACTTAAATGGGTATAAGTGAATCAACTGTATGGTTCACAGTTTTTTGTTGTTGTTGTTTTTTTAAGTTCCCGGACAAAGGTTTGAACTTGTGCCTTCTAGAATGGAAGCACAGAATCTTAAACACTAGACCACTGGGGAAATCCCCAATTGCGTGGTGATGGATGGACACTACATTTATGGAGGTGAACATTCTGTAGGGTATATAGAAGTGCAAATATAATATATACTTGTAATTAACATAATGTTATAAATCAATGTTGTCTCAATAAAAATATAAAAACATAAAAGCAGTTTTATTAAAGAATGCCCTCGATGAAGAAGTAACAATTATTGGTTATTAAACTTGACCTTTGAGTACGTGTCTTTTTAAGAGACTGTGTGACAAAATAGAAAGTGAGAAAAAAGCACTTCCTCAGAATGCCAAAGCTGGATGACTATCTCAAGGAAAAGTACTTAAGGGATTATTTCCATTACAACCTGAATTAGGCACTGTTTTTTTTTTCATGGAATACCACTTTTACTTGAAAGTGTGATGCATGACAAACTAGTATGCCAACTCAGGGATTTAGCAGAGGTTTCCCCAAAAATGAACAAAGTGAACTTATCCATTTAAAGTAAACATCTGACAGTATTTGTCACCAATGGTAAAATTCAAGCCTTTGAGAAATCTTAGAATCTGGTGAATGATTTGACTACTGTGACCTTAATAGCTTAAAGACTTTTTCTGATGAGTAGGACTGTGACCAGGATGAAGCAAGTAAGGTGCCTAGGGCACAAAATGTAAAGATATGCTCACTTGGAGCAAGGGACCTCTCTCAAGGAGGTACTCACTTTCAGGGTTGGCAAGTACAGGGGTGCACAACCCTGAGGGTGACTTCCTCCTTAATTCTGAACCTCAGGTGCTTCATTTCCCTCACCCTCACCACCTTGCAGCCCTGCTCAAGAGATGGCCGTAATATCAAAACCGTGATTTTAAGTTCTGTATAAAGAAATCTGTCATCACTGAGAAGAATTTCATGTGAGAAGAACCAACAGTTAACCCCTATTTTGACCAATGTATAATGTTGCAAAATCTTGCATGAGTAAAATACTCATTCAAAGTACAAGACAGACAGTGGGTTTTACTGTAAAAGTGAATCAACTGTATGGTTCACAGTTTTTTTGTTGTTTTTTTAAGTTCCCGGACAAAGGTTTGAACTTGTGCCTTCTAGAATGGAAGCACAGAATCTTAAACACTAGACCACTGGGGAAATCCCCAATTGCGTGGTGATGGATGGACACTACATTTATGGAGGTGAACATTCTGTAGGGTATATAGAAGTGCAAATATAATATATACTTGTAATTAACATAATGTTATAAATCAATGTTGTCTCAATAAAAATATAAAAACATAAAAGCAGTTTTATTAAAGAATGCCCTCGATGAAGAAGTAACAATTATTGGTTATTAAACTTGACCTTTGAGTACGTGTCTTTTTAAGAGACTGTGTGACAAAATAGAAAGTGAGAAAAAAGCACTTCCTCAGAATGCCAAAGCTGGATGACTATCTCAAGGAAAAGTACTTAAGGGATTATTTCCATTACAACCTGAATTAGGCACTGTTTTTTTTTTCATGGAATACCACTTTTACTTGAAAGTGTGATGCATGACAAACTAGTATGCCAACTCAGGGATTTAGCAGAGGTTTCCCCAAAAATGAACAAAGTGAACTTATCCATTTAAAGTAAACATCTGACAGTATTTGTCACCAATGGTAAAATTCAAGCCTTTGAGAAATCTTAGAATCTGGTGAATGATTTGACTACTGTGACCTTAATAGCTTAAAGACTTTTTCTGATGAGTAGGACTGTGACCAGGATGAAGCAAGTAAGGTGCCTAGGGCACAAAATGTAAAGATATGCTCACTTGGAGCAAGGGACCTCTCTCAAGGAGGTACTCACTTTCAGGGTTGGCAAGTACAGGGGTGCACAACCCTGAGGGTGACTTCCTCCTTAATTCTGAACCTCAGGTGCTTCATTTCCCTCACCCTCACCACCTTGCAGCCCTGCTCAAGAGATGGCCGTAATATCAAAACCGTGATTTTTAAGTTCTGTATAAAGAAATCTGTCATCACTGAGAAGAATTTCATGTGAGAAGAACCAACAGTTAACCCATATTTTGACCAATGTATAATGTTGCAAAATCTTGCATGAGTAAAATACTCATTCAAAGTACAAGACAGACAGTGGGTTTTACTGTAAAGAGTAGAAAATGTTCATTTATACAATTTCAAATTCTATTAAGCAACTCATTTTTAAGAACCCACTACTGTCAAGTTTCAATGTTCCATCCCAATAAGACTATCTACAAGTATCTGAAAAGGCTATTCAAATATGGCACTCTTTACCAACTTCATATCTATGTAAGATTAGACTTTCTTCATATACTTCAATAAAAACAATGTAAATCAAAAAACTGATGTAAAGGCAGATAAAAGAAGCTAGTTGTTGTTTAATTAAACCAGACATTAAAAAAACAGATATTAAAATGTTTCACAGAACTCTGTTATAACCATGCCACTCTTCCTGCTAAGTGTTTTTATTTTGGAAAATATGTATTTTGTAAATAAAACAGATTTAAGTTCACATGTAATGTGTTTATTACTGTCAATTTAAGTGAATTAATAAATACTTTTAAATGTCTGTTTTAAGTTCTAACATGGTAAGCATCTGCAAATATAACTGACACAAACATCTGTCAACTTTAGGTTTTCAATAATCTTTTCAAGTGTGGAAGGTTCCTGGTCAACAGGTTTGAGAACCATTGTGGTAGAAATATTCTTGCACATACACATCAGGAAACATTAGCAAGATTGTTCTAAGTGCCTATGTTTATAAAGGGAAAAAATGTATAAACAGTCAAAATGCCCATTGATTTGAGAAATGAGAAAATGTGATATATTCATCCAGTGGATAAAAACAGCAAAAATCAGTAAACTAGTTACATACATCAGCAAGAATGAGTATCATAAACATAATGTTGAATAGAATAAGCAAAAAACTTGTTCCATGTATATTAAATTTTAAATCATACAAGACTAAACAATATACCATTTATGGATATATACATATGGTAAAATATGAAGAAACACAAAGGAATAAAGAAATCAGAGTAGTGCTATCCTCACCAGGCGAATGGGGCATGGTGCTTAAGCACATTTGGGGTGTTAAAATGTTGATAGTAAACTATTTGTTGCATCATTTACTTAATAAAATAACCAACAGTTAACCCATATTTTGACCAATGTATAATGTTGCAAAATCTTGCATGAGTAAAATACTCATTCAAAGTACAAGACAGACAGTGGGTTTTACTGTAAAGAGTAGAAAATGTTCATTTATACAATTTCAAATTCTATTAAGCAACTCATTTTTAAGAACCCACTACTGTCAAGTTTCAATGTTCCATCCCAATAAGACTATCTACAAGTATCTGAAAAGGCTATTCAAATATGGCACTCTTTACCAACTTCATATCTATGTGAGATTAGACTTTCTTCATATACTTCAATAAAAACAATGTAAATCAAAAAACTGATGTAAAGGCAGATAAAAGAAGCTAGTTGTTGTTTAATTAAACCAGACATTAAAAAAACAGATATTAAAATGTTTCACAGAACTCTGTTATAACCATGCCACTCTTCCTGCTAAGTGTTTTTATTTTGGAAAATATGTATTTTGTAAATAAAACAGATTTAAGTTCACATGTAATGTGTTTATTACTGTCAATTTAAGTGAATTAATAAATACTTTTAAATGTCTGTTTTAAGTTCTAACATGGTAAGCATCTGCAAATATAACTGACACAAACATCTGTCAACTTTAGGTTTTCAATAATCTTTTCAAGTGTGGAAGGTTCCTGGTCAACAGGTTTGAGAACCATTGTGGTAGAAATATTCTTGCACATACACATCAGGAAACATTAGCAAGATTGTTCTAAGTGCCTATGTTTATAAAGGGAAAAAATGTATAAACAGTCAAAATGCCCATTGATTTGAGAAATGAGAAAATGTGATATATTCATCCAGTGGATAAAAACAGCAAAAATCAGTAAACTAGTTACATACATCAGCAAGAATGAGTATCATAAACATAATGTTGAATAGAATAAGCAAAAAACTTGTTCCATGTATATTAAATTTTAAATCATACAAGACTAAACAATATACCATTTATGGATATATACATATGGTAAAATATGAAGAAACACAAAGGAATAAAGAAATCAGAGTAGTGCTATCCTCACCAGGGCGAATGGGGCATGGTGCTTAAGCACATTTGGGGTGTTAAAATGTTGATAGTAAACTATTTGTTGCATCATTTACTTATTAAATAAAATAATACTAATAAGTGGCATAGTGGACACAGGTGTTAAAAAAGTAATTCTTTTAACAGTACACATATGTACTATAAATTTTCTTTTGGAGGTATGGTATTTTATATTTTGGTATACATGGTATCTTTCAGTTAAAAAATAGATAATAATAAGTATCATTTTTTTACCCTTGAATGATCAGTACATTTTTATCAATTGCTGATGAGTATGTGAATTCCTATAATCTTTTTTAAAGTAATCTAATACCATCTTTGAAATGCAAAATGCACTTTATTTTTGATACAGCAGTCATACAGGGAATTGATCCTAAAAAAGGGTAAGCCCTCTTTCGTGTGGCCAGCTGTAAGTATTTGGAGCACACTACAGTATTATCACAACATCACTGACAGTGGCCAAAATCTGGAATCAACCTGAATATCCATTAATAGGGGAATGGTTGAAAAAATCATGTATAGCTATACTGTGCAGTTTGTTTGACTATTAAAATACTGTTACACTTTTATATGTTAACACAGAAGGCTTTCCATGTGAAGTGCAAAAAATTTTGCAGAGAAATGTTAATAAGGTCATCTAATTTTTTAAAAGAAAAGTATAGATTTAATAAAATTTTTTATGAGCATGGAGATATATATCAAAGTATATACACATATTAAACTGTTAACTATGTTTATTTCACCGGCAGTGGTAATAAGAGGTAACAGGAGAGAAGATTAACAATTCTTCATATACCTCTGTATTACTTGACTTTAATTAAAAATTAATTAAAATTAATTAAATTTAATTAAAATGAATTAAAATTAATTAGTTAGATGATTTTTCTTGTTCTTATGTCCCATAAGAAAAGATTTAACATGGTGCAGGTTGGACCCTGGGAACTAAAATATAAGCCAAACAAACAAAACAAAAAAAGATTCAACAAATTAAAAGGACACTAACTAAATTTTTGGACTAAATTTTTTTTTTCATATTTCTGAAAAGTGCTTCATTCTCTCTCCAAAACAGAGTGGGAAATAGGAAAGAAAATGGAGCAGTTGAATGGTCACAAGCAACTTTTTCATGTTATCAGAAAAGCTGAGACTATGCCTGGGACATCAGAAACACCTACGTCATTACCTAATTCCGGAATCATTTTTACAAGAAAACTTGATTAAACAAAATAGTCCAGAATTGGAATGATCAAGACATCCTAATTTACAAAAAAACAAGAGAAATTTTCCTTATAGCCCTTGGAACCTTTTTTTATAGCCCTTGTTCAGAAAATCATTCTGAAGAGCATGACTACATTTTCCTGCTATCTAAGTGACAGTTCCAAAGGAGCCTCACAGAGATGGTCCCAAACACTCCCTGCCCCCATGCTGACATAGCCCACCTGGGGAATCATTCTTCAAAAAGCCATCCTTCCTTTATCTGTCCACACTGACAAGTACACTTGGGATAGGAAGGGCAATAGGTGCCCTCAGCTCTTCTCCAAAAAGTTATCACAACATCACTGACAGTGGCCAAAATCTGGAATCAACCTGAATATCCATTAATAGGGGAATGGTTGAAAAAATCATGTATAGCTATACTGTGCAGTTTGTTTGACTATTAAAATACTGTTACACTTTTATATGTTAACACAGAAGGCTTTCCATGTGAAGTGCAAAAAATTTTGCAGAGAAATGTTAATAAGGTCATCTAATTTTTTAAAAGAAAAGTATAGATTTAATAAAATTTTTTATGAGCATGGAGATATATATCAAAGTATATACACATATTAAACTGTTAACTATGTTTATTTCACCGGCAGTGGTAATAAGAGGTAACAGGAGAGAAGATTAACAATTCTTCATATACCTCTGTATTACTTGACTTTAATTAAAAATTAATTAAAATTAATTAAATTTAATTAAAATGAATTAAAATTAATTAGTTAGATGATTTTTCTTGTTCTTATGTCCCATAAGAAAAGATTTAACATGGTGCAGGTTGGACCCTGGGAACTAAAATATAAGCCAAACAAACAAAACAAAAAAAGATTCAACAAATTAAAAGGACACTAACTAAATTTTTGGACTAAATTTTTTTTTTCATATTTCTGAAAAGTGCTTCATTCTCTCTCCAAAACAGAGTGGGAAATAGGAAAGAAAATGGAGCAGCTGAATGGTCACAAGCAACTTTTTCATGTTATCAGAAAAGCTGAGACTATGCCTGGGACATCAGAAACACCTACGTCATTACCTAATTCCGGAATCATTTTTACAAGAAAACTTGATTAAACAAAATAGTCCAGAATTGGAATGATCAAGACATCCTAATTTACAAAAAAACAAGAGAAATTTTCCTTATAGCCCTTGGAACCTTTTTTTATAGCCCTTGTTCAGAAAATCATTCTGAAGAGCATGACTACATTTTCCTGCTATCTAAGTGACAGTTCCAAAGGAGCCTCACAGAGATGGTCCCAAACACTCCCTGCCCCCATGCTGACATAGCCCACCTGGGGAATCATTCTTCAAAAAGCCATCCTTCCTTTATCTGTCCACACTGACAAGTACACTTGGGATAGAAGGCAATAGGTGCCCTCAGCTCTTCTCCATGGTGAGCCAAGGTCATCTGCTTTTAGTGGATCATTTCACATCAAGTCTCTCATTTGGGTCACATTAAAGAGATCAGAGCATGAAGAAAATCCCACATCTGTGAACTGTTTGGAGTAATTTGTTTATTTTTCCTCCAATTAAAATCCAGACCATACAAATCAATTTTAATAATTCAAATTTCTAATAATTGCTTTTATATTTTTAATTTATTATTTCTGAGTCATGAGCTATTTGAGAATTTATATCCAAAGGTTCACATTCTTGCATTCATTCACTGATACAAGAAAATTTTCAACATGTATTTCAGGCAGTGTCTGAAACACTGGTAATATAACAATTGACAAGATAGACATGGTCCTTCCCATTCTCTTAAAGTGTTCAGCTAAGAAAGTAAGAATTGACTGAAAAACAAACCCATAAAAAACAAGCTCTTTTGAAGCCAACACAAATATCACACAATGCAAATGATGGAAAATGGACCTGCAGGAAGCTGAAAGCTCTAAGCTTCTCATGGAAAGTGTAGAAACACAACACTAAACTTCTAAATACTGAATAATGACATCAATATTTCAAGAGTTCTATGGTTGGATCTGTTAGTTTAAAAGCACTAAGTCGACTACAATATTGATAAAGGTCCCAGTTCTGGTTTGAATTTCCTAAACTAATATTAGTAGTTGAGGTTTGAATTTTCTGACCTAGTTTCAGAAATAAAAGCAATTACAGGATGAATTTGTATATAAATGAGATAAAGTGTTAACATGAAGGTATAGTAGAAAGTCTTTTAAACATTAGATCATACACTGAAGCAGAAAACCTAGTAGTCAGAGGGGTATATCTTTAAGTGTTGTTAATGAATGAAAAAAACTACACTGTAAAAAAAACACACTCCATTGCACACAAGGATAAATTGCCTAATTCCTTCCATCTTGAGGTGTGGGCATTGTATTACTAACCTTTTTAAAATAAGAATTCATGCTTTATGTAACTGTAACCTGATCTTTTTTTCCTTCTCAAACTCTACCTACTTGCAGATGTCCTTCACAGCAATAATATTTATGTTAGTTGGGAATACATCATGGTTTTCAAATGAATTTTCTTTTTTGCTTTGGGAGTTGTCCTTGTTGGTTTTTCTGAGAAACTCCCTAGTTTGAAGGTCAAGGAGTCAAAAAATAATGAAGCCAAATAAAAATATCAGATGGTTTTCTGTGTTATTCTAATTATTCTTACCTTGGATCCAGTGACATTTTAAGATAATATTTATCAGTTGGTCCTCCCAGGAGTTAATGATAAGAATGACAACAGCTGACATTTATTGAATGCTAAACACGTGCCTGGTACTGTTCTATGAGCTTGGTATGCATTGTCAGATTTATCCTCCTAGAAGTCTGTTAGGAAGGTAATTGTATAATCTCCCTTTCACAGATGAGTAACCTGAGACAAAGAAAGGTTAGACAACTTTCCCAAAGATCCTGACTAGTGAGGAGTAAAGCTGTAACATGAAACCAGGAATCTGACAGCAGAGTCTACACTCTTTCTTCCTTTTCTAGTAAGACTTGTATTCAAGTATGTCATTGAGAAAAGTACATAAATCATGCAAAACCTGCAGGAAGCTGAAAGCTCTAAGCTTCTCATGGAAAGTGTAGAAACACAACACTAAACTTCTAAATACTGAATAATGACATCAATATTTCAAGAGTTCTATGGTTGGATCTGTTAGTTTAAAAGCACTAAGTCGACTACAATATTGATAAAGGTCCCAGTTCTGGTTTGAATTTCCTAAACTAATATTAGTAGTTGAGGTTTGAATTTTCTGACCTAGTTTCAGAAATAAAAGCAATTACAGGATGAATTTGTATATAAATGAGATAAAGTGTTAACATGAAGGTATAGTAGAAAGTCTTTTAAACATTAGATCATACACTGAAGCAGAAAACCTAGTAGTCAGAGGGGTATATCTTTAAGTGTTGTTAATGAATGAAAAAAACTACACTGTAAAAAAAACACACTCCATTGCACACAAGGATAAATTGCCTAATTCCTTCCATCTTGAGGTGTGGGCATTGTATTACTAACCTTTTTAAAATAAGAATTCATGCTTTATGTAACTGTAACCTGATCTTTTTCCTTCTCAAACTCTACCTACTTGCAGATGTCCTTCACAGCAATAATATTTATGTTAGTTGGGAATACATCATGGTTTTCAAATGAATTTTCTTTTTGCTTTGGGAGTTGTCCTTTTTGGGTTTTTTCTGAGAAACTCCCTAGTTTGAACGTCAAGGAGTCAAAAAATAATGAAGCCAAATAAAAATATCAGATGGTTTTCTGTGTTATTCTAATTATTCTTACCTTGGATCCAGTGACATTTTAAGATAATATTTATCAGTTGGTCCTCCCAGGAGTTAATGATAAGAATGACAACAGCTGACATTTATTGAATGCTAAACACGTGCCTGGTACTGTTCTATGAGCTTGGTATGCATTGTCAGATTTATCCTCCTAGAAGTCTGTTAGGAAGGTAATTGTATAATCTCCCTTTCACAGATGAGTAACCTGAGACAAAGAAAGGTTAGACAACTTTCCCAAAGATCCTGACTAGTGAGGAGTAAAGCTGTAACATGAAACCAGGAATCTGACAGCAGAGTCTACACTCTTTCTTCCTTTTCTAGTAAGACTTGTATTCAAGTATGTCATTGAGAAAAGTACATAAATCATGCAAAACTCAGGGAATTTTCACAAAGCAAACACACTTGGGAAACACTACCCTGATGAAGAAATGAAGCATGACCAAGCACCCTAGAAGTCCTTCTTTGTGCCCCCTCCCTCTCATTATTTTTCCCCCTAAATAGCTACGATCTTGACTTCTAACATGATAGATCATAAAGTCATTTTGCTTCTTTATGAACTTCCTATGAATGTAATCATATAAAAGGTTTGTAAAAATGATACTTGTTACTGTGAAAATAGCTTTACTGTCAGATATTGTTCTAACATATGATGACATCACAATTTATTTATCCATCCTACTATTATGGGAAATATGAGCAGTTTCCAGTTTGGAGCTACTAGAAATAATGCTACTGTTAAGATTCCCATTCACATTATCTTCAGAACATATGTACACGTTTATGTGGCACATTATGTGTACATATACATATAATGAAGTGCAATTACTGGGTTATAGGATGTGTATGCTCACCTTAAATGAAATGTTCAATTTTCAAAGTGCTTGTACCAATTTACACTTTCACCAGCACTGCATGAGAGTTTCAGATATTCCTCATCATCACCTACACTTGGCATTGTTTGGCTTTTAATTTTTGGTCATTTTGTTGGATATGTGATGGTATTCTACTGTGACTTGACTTTGTATTTCTCTGATAACAATATTGAACAGTTGTTTTCTAATTATTCTTACCTTGGATCCAGTGACATTTTAAGATAATATTTATCAGTTGGTCCTCCCAGGAGTTAATGATAAGAATGACAACAGCTGACATTTATTGAATGCTAAACACGTGCCTGGTACTGTTCTATGAGCTTGGTATGCATTGTCAGATTTATCCTCCTAGAAGTCTGTTAGGAAGGTAATTGTATAATCTCCCTTTCACAGATGAGTAACCTGAGACAAAGAAAGGTTAGACAACTTTCCCAAAGATCCTGACTAGTGAGGAGTAAAGCTGTAACATGAAACCAGGAATCTGACAGCAGAGTCTACACTCTTTCTTCCTTTTCTAGTAAGACTTGTATTCAAGTATGTCATTGAGAAAAGTACATAAATCATGCAAAACTCAGGGAATTTTCACAAAGCAAACACACTTGGGAAACACTACCCTGATGAAGAAATGAAGCATGACCAAGCACCCTAGAAGTCCTTCTTTGTGCCCCCTCCCTCTCATTATTTTTCCCCCTAAATAGCTACGATCTTGACTTCTAACATGATAGATCATAAAGTCATTTTGCTTCTTTATGAACTTCCTATGAATGTAATCATATAAAAGGTTTGTAAAAATGATACTTGTTACTGTGAAAATAGCTTTACTGTCAGATATTGTTCTAACATATGATGACATCACAATTTATTTATCCATCCTACTATTATGGGAAATATGAGCAGTTTCCAGTTTGGAGCTACTAGAAATAATGCTACTGTTAAGATTCCCATTCACATTATCTTCAGAACATATGTACACGTTTATGTGGCACATTATGTGTACATATACATATAATGAAGTGCAATTACTGGGTTATAGGATGTGTATGCTCACCTTAAATGAAATGTTCAATTTTCAAAGTGCTTGTACCAATTTACACTTTCACCAGCACTGCATGAGAGTTTCAGATATTCCTCATCATCACCTACACTTGGCATTGTTTGGCTTTTAATTTTTGGTCATTTTGTTGGATATGTGATGGTATTCTACTGTGACTTGAATTTGTATTTCTCTGATAACAATATTGAACAGATCACTGAGTAGCTGTTCAAGTCTTCTGCCCATTTTTCTATTAGGATGTTCATCTTTTGTTCATTGGTTTTTAGAAGTCTTTATATAGACTGTATATAATCCTAAAGGAAATCATCCCTGAATATTCAATGAAAGGGTTGATGTTGAAGCTCAAGCTCCAATACTTTGGCCACTTGATGTGAAGAGCTGATTCACTGGAAAAAAAACCCTGATATTGGGAAATAATGAGGGCAGGAGGAGAAGGGTGTGACAGAGGACAAGATGGTTGCATGGCATCACCGAATGAATGGATATGAGTTTGACCAAACTCTGGGAGATACTGAAGGACAGGGAAGATGCTTTGTCAAAAATATGTACTGCGATTATCATCTATTATTCTTTGTCTTTTCCTTTTTGTAAGAATATATTATATTATATTATATTAATTGTTACACTATATTTTTGGCCAGCCCAACATAATGGATATCTTAGGAAGCCTTCTCATTAATTGACACATTTCAAAATTGTATTTCTCCAGTGTAACCTAGAAGATCATGATTGGTTATTTGTTACTAAACAGACCATAATGAAAGAACTGAACTTTATCTCACCTAGAACATCTATCAGTAATTACATGCTTTGGTTTTTTGGTCATAAAGATACAAACATAATCTGACTTAGGAAAACCATTCTTCAAGAGGCAGGATGAAAGTGGTCAAAAGGTAAAAACTTCTAGTTATAAGAGAAATAAGGGCTTCCCCTGGTGGTTCAGTGGGTAAGGACACTGCCTTGAGTTTCCAGTTTGGAGCTACTAAAAATAATGCTACTGTTAAGATTCCCATTCACATTATCTTCAGAACATATGTACACGTTTATGTGGCACATTATGTGTACATATACATATAATGAAGTGCAATTACTGGGTTATAGGATGTGTATGCTCACCTTAAATGAAATGTTCAATTTTCAAAGTGCTTGTACCAATTTACACTTTCACCAGCACTGCATGAGAGTTTCAGATATTCCTCATCATCACCTACACTTGGCATTGTTTGGCTTTTAATTTTTGGTCATTTTGTTGGATATGTGATGGTATTCTACTGTGACTTGAATTTGTATTTCTCTGATAACAATATTGAACAGATCACTGAGTAGCTGTTCAAGTCTTCTGCCCATTTTTCTATTAGGATGTTCATCTTTTGTTCATTGGTTTTTAGAAGTCTTTATATAGACTGTATATAATCCTAAAGGAAATCATCCCTGAATATTCAATGAAAGGGTTGATGTTGAAGCTCAAGCTCCAATACTTTGGCCACTTGATGTGAAGAGCTGATTCACTGGAAAAAAAACCCTGATATTGGGAAATAATGAGGGCAGGAGGAGAAGGGTGTGACAGAGGACAAGATGGTTGCATGGCATCACCGAATGAATGGATATGAGTTTGACCAAACTCTGGGAGATACTGAAGGACAGGGAAGATGCTTTGTCAAAAATATGTACTGCGATTATCATCTATTATTCTTTGTCTTTTCCTTTTTGTAAGAATATATTATATTATATTATATTAATTGTTACACTATATTTTTGGCCAGCCCAACATAATGGATATCTTAGGAAGCCTTCTCATTAATTGACACATTTCAAAATTGTATTTCTCCAGTGTAACCTAGAAGATCATGATTGGTTATTTGTTACTAAACAGACCATAATGAAAGAACTGAACTTTATCTCACCTAGAACATCTATCAGTAATTACATGCTTTGGTTTTTTGGTCATAAAGATACAAACATAATCTGACTTAGGAAAACCATTCTTCAAGAGGCAGGATGAAAGTGGTCAAAAGGTAAAAACTTCTAGTTATAAGAGAAATAAGGGCTTCCCCTGGTGGTTCAGTGGGTAAGGACACTGCCTTGCAGTGCAAGGGGCGCCGGTTCGATCCCTGGCCTGGGAAGATCCCACATGCCGCGGAGCGGCTGGACACATGTGTCCAATTACCGAGCCGGAGCTGTGGAGCGCATGCGCCCAGAGCCGGTGCTCAGCAAGGACAGACGCCACTGTGATGGGAGGCCCACAGGAGCCAAGGAACAAAGACGGATGAAAACAGACAAATGAAAGACCAATAGAAGTGGCCCGCCTGCTCCCCTCCCTCCCCGACCCGACCCCCACCCAAAAATAAATAAATAAATAAATCTTTTAAAAAAAGAGAGAGAAATAAGGTCTGTGGAGGTAATATACAGCATAGTGACTACAGTTAAGAATGTTCTGGGCTTCCCCTGGTGGTCCAGTGGGTAAGGACACCGCCTTGCAGTACAAGGGGCGCCAGTTCTATCCCTGGCCTGGGAAGATCCCACATGCCGCAGAGCGGCTGGACCGATGTGTCCAATTGCCGGGCCAGAGCTCAGGAGCGCATGCGCCCAGAGCCGGCGCTCTGCAGCAATAGACGCCACCGCAATGGGAGGCCCACACGGGCCAAAGAACAAAGACGGATGAAAATAGAGAAATGGAAGACCAATGGAAGTGGCCCGCCCGCTCCCCCCCCCCCCCCACCCGACCCCCACCCAAAAATAAATAAATAAATAAATCTTTTAAAAAAAGAGAGAGAAATAAGGTCTGTGGAGGTAATATACAGCATAGTGACTACAGTTAAGAATGTTCTGGGCTTCCCCTGGTGGTCCAGTGGGTAAGGACACCGCCTTGCAGTACAAGGGGCGCCAGTTCTATCCCTGGCCTGGGAAGATCCCACATGCCGCAGAGCGGCTGGACCGATGTGTCCAATTGCCGGGCCAGAGCTCAGGAGCGCATGCGCCCAGAGCCGGCGCTCTGCAGCAATAGACGCCACCGCAATGGGAGGCCCACACGGGCCAAAGAACAAAGACGGATGAAAATAGAGAAATGGAAGACCAATGGAAGTGGCCCGCCCGCTCCCCTCCCTCCCCAACCTGACCCCCGCCCAAAATAAATAATAAATAAATAAATCTTTAAAAAAAAAAAAAAAAAAGAATGTTCTTATGTATTTCCAGGTTGTTAAGAAAGCAGATCTTAGAGGTTCTTATTAACCATGTGAGATGATAGATATTAACTAAATTTTATTGTCATAATAAACACATATCAAATCATTATGTTCTATACCTTGGACTTACACAGTGTTATATGTAAATTACATCCCAATGAAATTGAGGGGAAATAATACTGCTTAATCATCACTTTATAGAAAAAAAGTAGAAATGAAAAACTCAAAAAATAGAAATTTAAATGACTTTTGAAATGGATTCTACCATGATATAAGGAGGCTTGGTAACCAAATTGAGTACTTGTCAACCTACTGACAATGCTCAAATTAAATAATAATTTATGTGGCTAGTTATGTTCCCATTTTGCTCAGTTGGCTTGTTTCTGTTAATTTTTCTCCTTGAAAAGAGTGAACTTTATTTTTTGTTTTGTTTTTAAGCAATGCTCCTATTTGCTTGGTTTTTATTTTTTTACTTTTACTCCTTTGGGTGTTCTGTTTTTTATCCTAAAATTCTTAAAAGAAGTGGGACGTTTTAGTTGATTGATTTGGCAATGTAGATGGTGACACATATACAAATTTATTTCCAGAAACATGATTTGTTAAAGGAAGTAGCATTTATTTGAAATTGAAAATAATGGCTTATTTACAAGCCGTAGTGTCTCCCTTATGTTTTCTGGTTCAGTGGATCCCGTATTCTTTTCTAGAACTGCTCTATATTGTATAATGCTTTTATTTGTTAAAACAGTGCTCCTTTTCCGCTTGTGCTTGTCAAGTAAATGCTGCTTCTCACAGTAGGTAAACTCTGAGATCTCAATGGCTTACCACGGTTTAAGATTATGCTGGTAACTCTGAGTGTTTCAAATGGGAGGAGATATTTTCTGCTCCATAGAGTCCATCAGAGACTTAAACTGATAGAAGCTTTGCTTCCTTCAACACATGGTATCTGAAATTACCCAAATCTAGTCAGCAGATGGGGTAGAGAAAGAGCAAAGGACCCAGTGGGAGATTTTATGGGCCAACCCCAGAAGTGATATGAATCATTTCTACCCACATTCCATTTAGCCTGAAGTCAGTCTCATGACTCCACCTACAAGCAAAGGGTGCTCAGAAATGAGGCCCTATAGTAATTCTATTGTCATAATAAACACATATCAAATCATTATGTTCTATACCTTGGACTTACACAGTGTTATATGTAAATTACATCCCAATGAAATTGAGGGGAAATAATACTGCTTAATCATCACTTTATAGAAAAAAAGTAGAAATGAAAAACTCAAAAAATAGAAATTTAAATGACTTTTGAAATGGATTCTACCATGATATAAGGAGGCTTGGTAACCAAATTGAGTACTTGTCAACCTACTGACAATGCTCAAATTAAATAATAATTTATGTGGCTAGTTATGTTCCCATTTTGCTCAGTTGGCTTGTTTCTGTTAATTTTTCTCCTTGAAAAGAGTGAACTTTATTTTTTGTTTTGTTTTTAAGCAATGCTCCTATTTGCTTGGTTTTTATTTTTTTACTTTTACTCCTTTGGGTGTTCTGTTTTTTATCCTAAAATTCTTAAAAGAAGTGGGACGTTTTAGTTGATTGATTTGGCAATGTAGATGGTGACACATATACAAATTTATTTCCAGAAACATGATTTGTTAAAGGAAGTAGCATTTATTTGAAATTGAAAATAATGGCTTATTTACAAGCCGTAGTGTCTCCCTTATGTTTTCTGGTTCAGTGGATCCCGTATTCTTTTCTAGAACTGCTCTATATTGTATAATGCTTTTATTTGTTAAAACAGTGCTCCTTTTCCGCTTGTGCTTGTCAAGTAAATGCTGCTTCTCACAGTAGGTAAACTCTGAGATCTCAATGGCTTACCACGGTTTAAGATTATGCTGGTAACTCTGAGTGTTTCAAATGGGAGGAGATATTTTCTGCTCCATAGAGTCCATCAGAGACTTAAACTGATAGAAGCTTTGCTTCCTTCAACACATGGTATCTGAAATTACCCAAATCTAGTCAGCAGATGGGGTAGAGAAAGAGCAAAGGACCCAGTGGGAGATTTTATGGGCCAACCCCAGAAGTGATATGAATCATTTCTACCCACATTCCATTTAGCCTGAAGTCAGTCTCATGACTCCACCTACAAGCAAAGGGTGCTCAGAAATGAGGCCCCTATAGTAATTCTATTTCATAGACAGGAAGATGGAACTCAAAAAAAAAAAAAAAAGAATTATTTGGCTGGGTTGAGTCTTAGTTGTGGCACATGGGATCTTTGTTGCATCATGTAAGGTCTTTCACTTGACTTGTGCACTTAGTTGCCCTGCAGCATGTGGAATTTGAGTTCCCCATCAGGGACCAAACCTGCATCACCTGCACAGCAGGCAGATTCTTAACCATTGGGACTACCAGTGAAATCTTGAGTCTGAACAATTAATAGGTAGCCCATTCACAATTTTCATGGTTACCAAGCTGAAAACAGTGTTGCAATTTTGAGACAGGAGAGGGCTGTTTTGGAACTGAAGTTTTTCAAAAGGGTCCAGTGAAATTATTCTTAATCTCCTTTGTCTGATCCTTACCATAGTCTATTTTTTTCTGTCAGTTTTTAATCTCAGTCATTCAGTCATTCAGTTCAGTCATTCAGTCGTGTCCAACTCTTTGCAACCTCATAGACTGCAGCACACTGGACTGTTTTGTCTTTCACCATCTCCTAGAGATCGTTCAAACTCACGTCCATTGATTCAGTTTTACCATGCAACCATCTTGTCCTCTGTTGTCGCCTTCTCCTTTTGCCTTCTATTTTTCCCAACATCAGGCTCTTTTCCAATGAGCCATCTCTTCACATTAAGTCACCAAAGCACTGGTGTTTCAGCTTCAGCATCATTCCTTCCAATGAATATTCAGGGAGGGTTGACTTCCTTTAGAATTGACTGGTTTGGTCTCCTTGCAGTCCAAGGAACAATCAAGAGCCTTCTCCAACACCACTGTTAAAGGTATACATTCTTTGGCACTTGGTCTTTTTCTTTTTTTTTAAAGCTTTATTTATTTTTGGCTGTGCAAGGTCTTTGATGATGTGTGGGTTTAGCTGCTCTGTGGTATGTGGGATCTTCCCAGATCAGGGATCGAATCTGTGTCTCCTGCATTGGCAGATGGGTTCTTATCCACTGAGCCAAAAGGGAATAGGCTTTGCTTCCTTCAACACATGGTATCTGA
Organism: Tragulus kanchil; assembly: GCA_022376925.1. NCBI lineage: Eukaryota > Metazoa > Chordata > Mammalia > Artiodactyla > Tragulidae > Tragulus > Tragulus kanchil. The sequence goes on from JAIOJX010000023.1 coordinate 123,958,990, forward strand.
AATTACCCAAATCTAGTTAAAAACCCAGTGGGAGATTTTATGGGCCAACCCCAGAAGTGATATGAATCATTTCTACCCACATTCCATTTAGCCTGAAGTCAGTCTCATGACTCCACCTACAAGCAAAGGGTGCTCAGAAATGAGGCCCCTATAGTAATTCTATTTCATAGACAGGAAGATGGAAGTCAAAAAAAAAAAAAGAATTATTTGGCTGGGTTGAGTCTTAGTTGTGGCACATGGGATCTTTGTTGCATCATGTAAGGTCTTTCACTTGACTTGTGCACTTAGTTGCCCTGCAGCATGTGGAATTTGAGTTCCCCATCAGGGACCAAACCTGCATCACCTGCACAGCAGGCAGATTCTTAACCATTGGGACTACCAGTGAAATCTTGAGTCTGAACAATTAATAGGTAGCCCATTCACAATTTTCATGGTTACCAAGCTGAAAACAGTGTTGCAATTTTGAGACAGGAGAGGGCTGTTTTGGAACTGAAGTTTTTCAAAAGGGTCCAGTGAAATTATTCTTAATCTCCTTTGTCTGATCCTTACCATAGTCTATTTTTTTCTGTCAGTTTTTAATCTCAGTCATTCAGTCATTCAGTTCAGTCATTCAGTCGTGTCCAACTCTTTGCAACCTCATAGACTGCAGCACACTGGACTGTTTTGTCTTTCACCATCTCCTAGAGATCGTTCAAACTCACGTCCATTGATTCAGTTTTACCATGCAACCATCTTGTCCTCTGTTGTCGCCTTCTCCTTTTGCCTTCTATTTTTCCCAACATCAGGCTCTTTTCCAATGAGCCATCTCTTCACATTAAGTCACCAAAGCACTGGTGTTTCAGCTTCAGCATCATTCCTTCCAATGAATATTCAGGGAGGGTTGACTTCCTTTAGAATTGACTGGTTTGGTCTCCTTGCAGTCCAAGGAACAATCAAGAGCCTTCTCCAACACCACTGTTAAAGGTATACATTCTTTGGCACTTGGTCTTTTTCTTTTTTTTAAAAGCTTTATTTATTTTTGGCTGTGCAAGGTCTTTGATGATGTGTGGGTTTAGCTGCTCTGTGGTATGTGGGATCTTCCCAGATCAGGGATCGAATCTGTGTCTCCTGCATTGGCAGATGGGTTCTTATCCACTGAGCCAAAAGGGAAGCCCCACGCTTGGTCTTCTTTATGGCTCAACTCTCACATCCATGCATGCCTGCTGGGAAAACCATAGCTTTGATGATACAGAATTTTGTCAACAAAATGATGTCTCTGCGTTTGAAAATGTTGTCTAGGTTTATCATAGCTTTTCTTCCAAGGAGCAAGTGTCTTTTAATTTCATGGTTGCAGTCAACATCTGCAGTGATTTTGGAGCCCAAGAAAGTAAAGTCTGTGAGTGTTTCCATTGTTTGCCCATCTATTGGTCATGAAGTGATGGGACCAGATGCCATGATCTTCAGTTTTTTGTTTTGTTTTGTTTTTAATTTTGGCCTGTTTTATTGGTCTTTCATTTCTTTTCTTCTTTTTTTAAAAACCTTTATTTTGCTTTTGACTTTTACAGAGTTTTGTTGTTTACAGATATGTATGTTCCCAGATTAGTCATATGTATATCCCCCCTTGCCACTCCTCCCAACCATCACACAGCACCCCTGAAGGATCCCCTTTTCTCACAGAGCAATGACTAGAGCTATTTTCTTCACTTACGATAGTACAGGCCTTCATGCTACTTTCTTTATGCCTCTTTCATTTATTTTCATCCATCTCTGTTCTTGGGCCTGTGTGGAACTCCCATTGCAGTGGCCTCTCCTGTAGCAGAGCACTGGCTCTGGGCTCATGCACTACAGAGCATTGGCTCATAATTGGACACACCAGTGGGATCTCCCCATGCCAGGGATCGAACCTGTCCCTTCTAAAATTTCCATCCATCGTCGCTTTTGCCTTCTATTTTTCCCAACATCAGCTTTCAGGGAAGGGTTGAGCATCATTCCTTCCAATGAATATTCAGGGAGGGTTGACTTCCTTTAGAATTGACTGGTTTGGTCTCCTTGCAGTCCAAGGAACAATCAAGAGCCTTCTCCAACACCACTGTTAAAGGTATACATTCTTTGGCACTTGGTCTTTTTCTTTTTTTTTAAAGCTTTATTTATTTTTGGCTGTGCAAGGTCTTTGATGATGTGTGGGTTTAGCTGCTCTGTGGTATGTGGGATCTTCCCAGATCAGGGATCGAATCTGTGTCTCCTGCATTGGCAGATGGGTTCTTATCCACTGAGCCAAAAGGGAAGCCCCACGCTTGGTCTTCTTTATGGCTCAACTCTCACATCCATGCATGCCTGCTGGGAAAACCATAGCTTTGATGATACAGAATTTTGTCAACAAAATGATGTCTCTGCGTTTGAAAATGTTGTCTAGGTTTATCATAGCTTTTCTTCCAAGGAGCAAGTGTCTTTTAATTTCATGGTTGCAGTCAACATCTGCAGTGATTTTGGAGCCCAAGAAAGTAAAGTCTGTGAGTGTTTCCATTGTTTGCCCATCTATTGGTCATGAAGTGATGGGACCAGATGCCATGATCTTCAGTTTTTTGTTTTGTTTTGTTTTTAATTTTGGCCTGTTTTATTGGTCTTTCATTTCTTTTCTTCTTTTTTTAAAAACCTTTATTTTGCTTTTGACTTTTACAGAGTTTTGTTGTTTACAGATATGTATGTTCCCAGATTAGTCATATGTATATCCCCCCTTGCCACTCCTCCCAACCATCACACAGCACCCCTGAAGGATCCCCTTTTCTCACAGAGCAATGACTAGAGCTATTTTCTTCACTTACGATAGTACAGGCCTTCATGCTACTTTCTTTATGCCTCTTTCATTTATTTTCATCCATCTCTGTTCTTGGGCCTGTGTGGAACTCCCATTGCAGTGGCCTCTCCTGTAGCAGAGCACTGGCTCTGGGCTCATGCACTACAGAGCATTGGCTCATAATTGGACACACCAGTGGGATCTCCCCATGCCAGGGATCGAACCTGTGCCCATTGCACTGCAAGGAAGACTCTCCACCCACTGGACCACCAGGGTAGCCTGATCGTCGGCTTTTGAATGTTGAGTTTTATGCCAGCTTTTTCACTCTCCTCTTTCACCTTCATCAAGAGACTCTTTAGTTCCTCTTCTCTTTCTGCCATAAGGGTGGTATCATCTGTGTGTCTAAGGTTATTGATATTTCTCCCAGTAATCTTGATTCCAGCTTATGTCTCATCCAAACTGGCATTTTGCATGCTGTATTCTATAAATATATTAAATAAGCAAGGTAACGATACACAGCCTTGACATACTCCTTTCCTCATTTGGAACCAGTCCATTGTTCCATGTCTAGTTCTAACTGTTGCTTCTTGTCCTGCATACAGGTTTCACAGGAGGCAGATAAGGTGGTCTGGTATTCCCACTTCTTGAAGAATTTTCCAGTTTGCTGTGATTCACACAGGCAATATTTTAGTGTAGTCAATGAAGCAGAAGTAGATGTTTTCTGGAATTCTCTTGCTCTTTCTATGGCCCAATGGATGCTGGTAATTTGATTTCTGGTCCCTCTGCCTTTTCTAAATCCAGCTTGTACATCTGTAAGTTCTTGGTTCACATACTGTTGAAGCCTAGCTGGGAGAATTTTGAGCATGACTTTGCTAGTATGTGAAATGATTGTAATGGTGAGGTAGTTTGAACATTCTCTGGCATTGCCTTTCTTTGGTACTGGAACGAAAACTGATCTTTTCCAGTCCTGAGGCCATTGCTGAGTTTTCCAAATTCGCTGGCATATGGAGCGTAGCACTTTAACAGCATCATTTTTAATATTCGCTGGCCCCTATGGGCCCAGGACTCCCCTTTCTCACAGAGGCAAATGACTAGAGCTATTTTCTTCACTTACGATAGTACAGGCCTTCATGCTACTTTCTTTATGCCTCTTTCATTTATTTTCATCCATCTCTGTTCTTGGGCCTGTGTGGAACTCCCATTGCAGTGGCCTCTCCTGTAGCAGAGCACTGGCTCTGGGCTCATGCACTACAGAGCATTGGCTCATAATTGGACACACCAGTGGGATCTCCCCATGCCAGGGATCGAACCTGTGCCCATTGCACTGCAAGGAAGACTCTCCACCCACTGGACCACCAGGGTAGCCTGATCGTCGGCTTTTGAATGTTGAGTTTTATGCCAGCTTTTTCACTCTCCTCTTTCACCTTCATCAAGAGACTCTTTAGTTCCTCTTCTCTTTCTGCCATAAGGGTGGTATCATCTGTGTGTCTAAGGTTATTGATATTTCTCCCAGTAATCTTGATTCCAGCTTATGTCTCATCCAAACTGGCATTTTGCATGCTGTATTCTATAAATATATTAAATAAGCAAGGTAACGATACACAGCCTTGACATACTCCTTTCCTCATTTGGAACCAGTCCATTGTTCCATGTCTAGTTCTAACTGTTGCTTCTTGTCCTGCATACAGGTTTCACAGGAGGCAGATAAGGTGGTCTGGTATTCCCACTTCTTGAAGAATTTTCCAGTTTGCTGTGATTCACACAGGCAATATTTTAGTGTAGTCAATGAAGCAGAAGTAGATGTTTTCTGGAATTCTCTTGCTCTTTCTATGGCCCAATGGATGCTGGTAATTTGATTTCTGGTCCCTCTGCCTTTTCTAAATCCAGCTTGTACATCTGTAAGTTCTTGGTTCACATACTGTTGAAGCCTAGCTGGGAGAATTTTGAGCATGACTTTGCTAGTATGTGAAATGATTGCAATGGTGAGGTAGTTTGAACATTCTCTGGCATTGCCTTTCTTTGGTACTGGAACGAAAACTGATCTTTTCCAGTCCTGAGGCCATTGCTGAGTTTTCCAAATTCGCTGGCATATGGAGCGTAGCACTTTAACAGCATCATTTTTTAATATCTGAAACAGCTCAGCTGGAATTCCATCACCTTCACTAGTTTTTTCATAGTAATGCTTCCTAGGGCTCACTTAACTTCCCACTCTAAGACCTCTGGCTCTAGGTGAGAGATCACACCATTGTGGTTATCTGGTTCATTAATATTAATACTTTCTTCATATAGTTTTTCTGTGTATTCTTTCCATCTCTTCTTAATATCTTCTGCTTCTGTTAGATCCATACAATTTCTTTCCTTTATTGTGCCTATCTTTGCATGAAATATTCCCTTGGCATGGCTAATATTCTTGCAGAGATCTCTAGTCTTTCCCATTCTGTTGTTTTCCTGTATTTCTTTGCGTTGTTCACTTAAGAAGGCTTTCTTATCTCTCCTTACTATTTTCTGGAAACTTCATTCAGATGGGTATACCATTCCTTTTCTCCTTTGCCTTTCACATCTCTTCTTTTCTCAGCTCTTTGTAAGGTCTCCTAAGACAACCATTTCACCGTTTTTACATTTCTTTTTCTTGAGAATGGTTTCAATCACTGCCTCCTATACAATGTTATGAACCTCTGTTCATAGCTCTTCAGACATTCTGTCTATCAGATCTAATCCCTTGAATCTATTTTAAATTTCCACTATATACTTTCTTCAATTTAAGTCTGAATTTTTAAATAAGGAGTTCACAGTCTTAGCCACAGTCAGCTCTGGGTCTTGTTTTTGCTGACTATATAGAGCTTCTCCATCTTTGGTCGCAAAGAATATAATCAATCTGATTTCAGTATTGACCATCTTGCAATGTCCATGTGTAAAGTTGTCTCTTGTGTTGTTGGAAGCGGGTGCTTGCTATGATCAGTGTGTTCTCTTGGTAAAACTCTGTTAGCCTTTGCCCTGCTTCATTTTGTACTCATTCTCGGGGGCATGACTTTGCTAGTATGTGAAATGATTGTAATGGTGAGGTAGTTTGAACATTCTCTGGCATTGCCTTTCTTTGGTACTGGAACGAAAACTGATCTTTTCCAGTCCTGAGGCCATTGCTGAGTTTTCCAAATTCGCTGGCATATGGAGCGTAGCACTTTAACAGCATCATTTTTTAATATCTGAAACAGCTCAGCTGGAATTCCATCACCTTCACTAGTTTTTTCATAGTAATGCTTCCTAGGGCTCACTTAACTTCCCACTCTAAGACCTCTGGCTCTAGGTGAGAGATCACACCATTGTGGTTATCTGGTTCATTAATATTAATACTTTCTTCATATAGTTTTTCTGTGTATTCTTTCCATCTCTTCTTAATATCTTCTGCTTCTGTTAGATCCATACAATTTCTTTCCTTTATTGTGCCTATCTTTGCATGAAATATTCCCTTGGCATGGCTAATATTCTTGCAGAGATCTCTAGTCTTTCCCATTCTGTTGTTTTCCTGTATTTCTTTGCGTTGTTCACTTAAGAAGGCTTTCTTATCTCTCCTTACTATTTTCTGGAAACTTCATTCAGATGGGTATACCATTCCTTTTCTCCTTTGCCTTTCACATCTCTTCTTTTCTCAGCTCTTTGTAAGGTCTCCTAAGACAACCATTTCACCGTTTTTACATTTCTTTTTCTTGAGAATGGTTTCAATCACTGCCTCCTATACAATGTTATGAACCTCTGTTCATAGCTCTTCAGACATTCTGTCTATCAGATCTAATCCCTTGAATCTATTTTAAATTTCCACTATATACTTTCTTCAATTTAAGTCTGAATTTTTAAATAAGGAGTTCACAGTCTTAGCCACAGTCAGCTCTGGGTCTTGTTTTTGCTGACTATATAGAGCTTCTCCATCTTTGGTCGCAAAGAATATAATCAATCTGATTTCAGTATTGACCATCTTGCAATGTCCATGTGTAAAGTTGTCTCTTGTGTTGTTGGAAGCGGGTGCTTGCTATGATCAGTGTGTTCTCTTGGTAAAACTCTGTTAGCCTTTGCCCTGCTTCATTTTGTACTCCAAGGAAAAACTTGCCTGTTACTCCAGGTATCTCATGACTTCCAATTTTGCATTCCAGTACCCAGTGATGAAAAGGACATCTTTTTTGGTGTTAGTTCTACAAGACCTTGTAGGTCCTCATAGAACCATTCAGCTTCAGTTTCATTAGCATTAGTGATTGGGGCATAGATTTGGATTACTGTGATATCAAATGGTTTGCCTTAGAGAAGAACCAAAATCATTCTATCATTTTTGAGATTGCATCCAAGTACTGCACTTCTAACTCTTTTGTTGACTATGATGACAACTTTGTTTCTTCTAAGGGATTCTTGCTCACAGTAGTAGATATAATGGTCATCTGAATTAAACTTGCTCATTCCTATCCATTTTAATTCACTGATTCCTAAAACGTCAATGTTCATTCTTGCCAACTCCTGTTTGACCATGTCCAATTTACCTTAATTCCAATTTGCCTTGATCCAATTTACAAAGCAAAGAAATAGGTCCAGAAGGAATGAAAAGGCTCAGCCAAAGCAGAATGGATCCCTGTTGTGGATGTTTGGTAGCGAAAGTAAAGTACGATGCTACAAAAAACAATATAGCGTTGGAAGCTGCAATGTTAGGTCCATGAATCAAGGTAAATTGGAAGTGCTCAAACAGGAGGTGGCAAGAATGAACACTGATATTTTAGGAATCCATGAATTAAAATGTACAGGAATGGGTGAATTTAATCTCAGAGGCCCCATGAATTTCATACCCTGCAGCCCAGATGAATGATATGAACCTCTGTTCATAGCTCTTCAGACATTCTGTCTATCAGATCTAATCCCTTGAATCTATTTTAAATTTCCACTATATACTTTCTTCAATTTAAGTCTGAATTTTTAAATAAGGAGTTCACAGTCTTAGCCACAGTCAGCTCTGGGTCTTGTTTTTGCTGACTATATAGAGCTTCTCCATCTTTGGTCGCAAAGAATATAATCAATCTGATTTCAGTATTGACCATCTTGCAATGTCCATGTGTAAAGTTGTCTCTTGTGTTGTTGGAAGCGGGTGCTTGCTATGATCAGTGTGTTCTCTTGGTAAAACTCTGTTAGCCTTTGCCCTGCTTCATTTTGTACTCCAAGGAAAAACTTGCCTGTTACTCCAGGTATCTCATGACTTCCAATTTTGCATTCCAGTACCCAGTGATGAAAAGGACATCTTTTTTGGTGTTAGTTCTACAAGACCTTGTAGGTCCTCATAGAACCATTCAGCTTCAGTTTCATTAGCATTAGTGATTGGGGCATAGATTTGGATTACTGTGATATCAAATGGTTTGCCTTAGAGAAGAACCAAAATCATTCTATCATTTTTGAGATTGCATCCAAGTACTGCACTTCTAACTCTTTTGTTGACTATGATGACAACTTTGTTTCTTCTAAGGGATTCTTGCTCACAGTAGTAGATATAATGGTCATCTGAATTAAACTTGCTCATTCCTATCCATTTTAATTCACTGATTCCTAAAACGTCAATGTTCATTCTTGCCAACTCCTGTTTGACCATGTCCAATTTACCTTAATTCCAATTTGCCTTGATCCAATTTACAAAGCAAAGAAATAGGTCCAGAAGGAATGAAAAGGCTCAGCCAAAGCAGAATGGATCCCTGTTGTGGATGTTTGGTAGCGAAAGTAAAGTACGATGCTACAAAAAACAATATAGCGTTGGAAGCTGCAATGTTAGGTCCATGAATCAAGGTAAATTGGAAGTGCTCAAACAGGAGGTGGCAAGAATGAACACTGATATTTTAGGAATCCATGAATTAAAATGTACAGGAATGGGTGAATTTAATCTCAGAGGCCCCATGAATTTCATACCCTGCAGCCATATAACCAGAGATTCCTGCCTATCATGACTAGCAACAGCCCTTAGTCATGCCCCTCTGAATACTTCCTTTTCAGGGCAGATCCCCCTCTGCCTTCCAACTTCCTTTCTTTCTTTTTTTTTTTTTTTTGAAATTGCATGGATTTATGAAGAAATCCAGAAATCTGGATTTACAAACTTTATGTTTGTAAATAAAGTTTTATTGGAACACAGTTGTGCCCATTCATTTACACATTCTCTATGTTTGATCTTTTACAGAAAAAGTTGGTTGAACCTTGTTTGAAACTAAAGAGAAAACCTCCTCTGAAGTTGATACATGAGCAAGATTTTGAAAAGTTAAGTAACATTTTCAAGTTAGGGCTTAGGAAAGATGCAGGGAAAATATTTTGGTTAAAAGACTAGAATTCCAAAACATAGTAATATCTGTGAGAATAATTATCTGCCTTGTCTTGCCAGAGCATAAAACCCAAGAGAAGGATCACTGGGAAATAAGCAGCCGAGGCAGACAGGGAGGGACCAGACCAAAGGGAGCCTTAGGAAATTCAGGCCGAGCAAGATGGATTTTCTTCCCCCATAGGTCAGTTTTCTTAGAGCATTTTAAATCAATGTTGACAGGTTTTAGGGAAGAAAAAAAAGAGAGAAAATGCCCATGGGTGAAAATATTTGGAAAGTATTGGGTTGATCAACCTTCAACAAGTTGTTGCAGGACTTCTCAGAGCCTTTAAAATGCATCTCTATTAAAAACCTCCAAAAAGAGACTATAGGATTTCCAGGTGATTTGACTACACACCTTTCTTTGGCTAGATACCTCACAGAACTAATGTACACTAAAACACTTTGGAGAATCTTGGTTGAGCAATAGGCAGCCAGTGCAAGGATTCAGGCAAAGGGAGATGTGATCAGACTTGCACTGGAGAATTGCTTTGGCAGCTGTATAAGGAACAGACTGTCAAGAAAGCAGACCAAACGCAGGAAGACATGATAAGAAAGCAGTACAACCATCCAGGTGAGAGGTGATGGGGAATAATATATCATTTCCCCAAACTAACTTGTTTAGCATGTCTGCTATTAAAATAAATAAATAAATAAATAACAGTAGTCTCATCCTGTTTAAGAGGTTTCCTGGCTGGGGTGAGTCCTTCTTTAGGATTTAGATCTTCCCATTGCCAGAAACCACCAATAGTCTGTGCCTTAGATTGTTTGCCTCAGGGTTCACCTCAGCCACTCCCTGCATTCAGACCTGACACCTGGTTCAGGACTTCAGTTCTTGGAGATCACTTAGTTTATCATGGCTTGTGGAGTCTTTGACGTATCACCTGGTTTTTCCTTCAGCAACTTAACAATCTAGAGTCTGCCTTGACCCACTATTTTGTCTTGCCTTCTGGTACCCAGGCCGAGGTCTGCTCAACCCCTCTCTTGGTTTCATTTCCCCTGCTTCTGAGAACCCTAGTCTCATTACTCCACACTAGAGCTCTACCCTGACTTCTGTGGTCTCTGTGCTTTCTGAGTCTGGCCTTCTCTGTTTCTTCGACTTTTCATACCAGGTCTTACTATGTGCAGAAAAATTCATTTCCTAACACCTGCTGCTGCTTTCTGCCTGGAACCTCTTATGTTGCTGCAAATGAATGAGCCAAAAATTTGACAATAAAGACAAAATCAAACTTTACTTGATCTTTGTTTTCCTCAGGGGAGTTCCAGGATCTTTTTATACTTCCTCAGGTATCCTTTGGGCTGAGAGATTTAGCTTGTCCCAAAACTTGCTCAGGATGAGATTTAGAGATAAGCCATCCCCAAAAAGACTATCCCTATACTTCATTCTCTCCTTTCGCCTTACCACTTCTGAGGGATGCTATTCTGTGTTTCTACCTTTACAAGGAGAAAAGGAAGGAGGAGTCAAAGAATCTCAGAGAACCAGGACAGAACTGAAACTCTTGAGAAGAATCTGATTCTCCTCCAGTGTGGCCCTTATGACGTATGTGGCCCTATTTCACTTCTGTCATGTGGCTTGAAGGCACTGCCATCACAAGGCTATTCAACCTTGTCCAGTTAACCTTGTTATTCCACACAGAGCACATGCTGTCCCAGGAGTGGTCCTGTTGGGAGGGGCCAGAGAGGTGCTAGGCCAAGAGATTCCAGGGAGAGCAGAGACAACTCAGCAAGAAGGGGTGTTAAGAGCCTTGGTCAAAGCAGGCTGGCTCAAAGGAGCCCAGAGTGGTTTGGCTGGAAGGTATTGAACAGCCTTTGTCCTGCTGAGACCGCCAGATTCCAGATAGTCTGTGCCTTAGATTGTTTGCCTCAGGGTTCACCTCAGCCACTCCTGCATTCAGACCTGACACCTGGTTCAGGACTTCAGTTCTTGGAGATCACTTAGTTTATCATGGCTTGTGGAGTCTTTGACGTATCACCTGGTTTTTCCTTCAGCAACTTAACAATCTAGAGTCTGCCTTGACCCACTATTTTGTCTTGCCTTCTGGTACCCAGGCCGAGGTCTGCTCAACCCCTCTCTTGGTTTCATTTCCCCTGCTTCTGAGAACCCTAGTCTCATTACTCCACACTAGAGCTCTACCCTGACTTCTGTGGTCTCTGTGCTTTCTGAGTCTGGCCTTCTCTGTTTCTTCGACTTTTCATACCAGGTCTTACTATGTGCAGAAAAATTCATTTCCTAACACCTGCTGCTGCTTTCTGCCTGGAACCTCTTATGTTGCTGCAAATGAATGAGCCAAAAATTTGACAATAAAGACAAAATCAAACTTTACTTGATCTTTGTTTTCCTCAGGGGAGTTCCAGGATCTTTTTATACTTCCTCAGGTATCCTTTGGGCTGAGAGATTTAGCTTGTCCCAAAACTTGCTCAGGATGAGATTTAGAGATAAGCCATCCCCAAAAAGACTATCCCTATACTTCATTCTCTCCTTTCGCCTTACCACTTCTGAGGGATGCTATTCTGTGTTTCTACCTTTACAAGGAGAAAAGGAAGGAGGAGTCAAAGAATCTCAGAGAACCAGGACAGAACTGAAACTCTTGAGAAGAATCTGATTCTCCTCCAGTGTGGCCCTTATGACGTATGTGGCCCTATTTCACTTCTGTCACGTGGCTTGAAGGCACTGCCATCACAAGGCTATTCAACCTTGTCCAGTTAACCTTGTTATTCCACACAGAGCACATGCTGTCCCAGGAGTGGTCCTGTTGGGAGGGGCCAGAGAGGTGCTAGGCCAAGAGATTCCAGGGAGAGCAGAGACAACTCAGCAAGAAGGGGTGTTAAGAGCCTTGGTCAAAAGCAGGCTGGCTCAAAGGAGCCCAGAGTGGTTTGGCTGGAAGGTATTGAACAGCCTTTGTCCTGCTGAGACCGCCAGATTCCAGCACTGGGATCTGCAGAGATCAAGCTGGGTAGACTTCAGTGGCATGCTTTTCTCGCTACCCCTGCAGTCCCTGCTTGTGGTCTGGTCCTTTGCTCAGCCAAACTATGTGATCTCTTTTGGTGAGCTGGCAGCCACACGCTATGAGCTGGACTGAACAGTGTATGTCCCTGTTCCCTTGCCTCGTTATTTTACAGCTAAACAATCAGCATATTTCTGTGAAAGTCAGTCTCCTTCCCTGAATTCTGAACCACTATTCATTCAGGAACAAATTTTAAATTTTCTTGTCCTAATGAATGTCAGGTACATGTGCTAGAGAGGAAAAAGGATGGCTCTGTAAAGGAACAGTTATCTCGAAGTGATAAAAGATGTGAATGGGCTTCTCAAAGTGCTTCCTCCAAATTACTCCACTTCTGAGAGGCTTATTTGACTGCTGAGACCCCAGCTACCTCTAGAAATATTTGAAGCCTCCTGTTACTGTCTAACCTGCAGGACGCTGAGCTTACAGAATTCCAAGCCAACTCAGAGACTTGACTGTAGAATTGAGATTTGAGGACAGCATTTTTTTTCTCCCCTACAGACTTATGTTTCAGAAAAGCAACAACAATCAGTGTCAGGTAATTTTTTCAGAGTGTGATCTTCTGTTTACCTTATGCCTTTAAAACCTCAGGTAAGAAAAGTAAGCTAATCTCTAACAGGAAATCACAATTTATAGAAACCATGTTGAGGGAAGGACTACTCTGTGCCCCTGAGTTCTTCTGACAAATTTCACTTATGAGTCTTGTGTGTATGAGTTTATATTTAAAATGAGCATAACTTATTAAATGTATCCTCCCATCTAAAGTTCTTCTCAACCTAGAAGCAGTATCTTCCTCATTTCCATCTTTCAGCTAAGTTCATTACATTGTAGAAGCACTTAATCAGATCAAATTCATATCATTTTAGAGTGTCCTGTGGAGGGGTGAGGGGCCAAGAGATTCCAGGAGAGCAGAGACAACTCAGCAAGAAGGGGTGTTAAGAGCCTTGGTCAAAGCAGGCTGGCTCAAAGGAGCCCAGAGTGGTTTGGCTGGAAGGTATTGAACAGCCTTTGTCCTGCTGAGACCGCCAGATTCCAGCACTGGGATCTGCAGAGATCAAGCTGGGTAGACTTCAGTGGCATGCTTTTCTCGCTACCCTGCAGTCCCTGCTTGTGGTCTGGTCCTTTGCTCAGCCAAACTATGTGATCTCTTTTGGTGAGCTGGCAGCCACACGCTATGAGCTGGACTGAACAGTGTATGTCCCTGTTCCCTTGCCTCGTTATTTTACAGCTAAACAATCAGCATATTTCTGTGAAAGTCAGTCTCCTTCCCTGAATTCTGAACCACTATTCATTCAGGAACAAATTTTAAATTTTCTTGTCCTAATGAATGTCAGGTACATGTGCTAGAGAGGAAAAAGGATGGCTCTGTAAAGGAACAGTTATCTCGAAGTGATAAAAGATGTGAATGGGCTTCTCAAAGTGCTTCCTCCAAATTACTCCACTTCTGAGAGGCTTATTTGACTGCTGAGACCCCAGCTACCTCTAGAAATATTTGAAGCCTCCTGTTACTGTCTAACCTGCAGGACGCTGAGCTTACAGAATTCCAAGCCAACTCAGAGACTTGACTGTAGAATTGAGATTTGAGGACAGCATTTTTTTTCTCCCCTACAGACTTATGTTTCAGAAAAGCAACAACAATCAGTGTCAGGTAATTTTTTCAGAGTGTGATCTTCTGTTTACCTTATGCCTTTAAAACCTCAGGTAAGAAAAGTAAGCTAATCTCTAACAGGAAATCACAATTTATAGAAACCATGTTGAGGGAAGGACTACTCTGTGCCCCTGAGTTCTTCTGACAAATTTCACTTATGAGTCTTGTGTGTATGAGTTTATATTTAAAATGAGCATAACTTATTAAATGTATCCTCCCATCTAAAGTTCTTCTCAACCTAGAAGCAGTATCTTCCTCATTTCCATCTTTCAGCTAAGTTCATTACATTGTAGAAGCACTTAATCAGATCAAATTCATATCATTTTAGAGTTTCAAAAGATTGGCAATGGATTTTTAAGTAGAAAATTCTTATTTCAAGCAGGGTAGAAATCAGAAGTTCAAAGGTCAAGCTTTTAAAAACGCTCTGACAACCAAATAAATTTTAGTTCTCTATAGAGTTCCTTTCAAGATGGGAGATGCAAGTTAAGATGTAAGCTGCAATTTAACAGATCCCAGGATATGTACATGTATCTGCCTAAGCTAAAAATAGTGATTTAAAAGAAAGGAAGAAAGAGAAAGAGAGATAGAGAGGAAGAAAACAATCTGTTGGAAAAGTGGAATAACCTGTTGGAAACATCTGATAATATGCATAGTTCTTTATACTTCAATTACCTTTCTGAAAATAGAAAATCAGAAAGAAAAGGAGCAAGGGCATTCAGTGGATGATCAAGAGTCTCCCCAAAAGTGATGATTCCAAATATTTTCTTTCCATGTTCTTTCCCAATATTTCCAGAGTTTTTAGTTGGAGGAAAAATGGTTTTGATACTGTTATCTTTTATTTTTTTAATTTTGGCCTGTTTTTATTGATTATTTATTTATTTATTTTTCATCCATCTTTATTCTTCGGCCTCCCATCGCAGTGGCCTCTCTCATTGCAGAGCACTGGTTCTGGGCGCAGGCGCTCCAGAGCGCTGGCTCCTAATTGGACACACCAGTCCAGCTGCTCCATGTGGGATCTTCCCGGGTCAGGGATCAAACAGGCGGCCCTTTCACTGCAAGGCGGACTCTTTACCCACTGGACCACCAGGGAAGCCCAATACTGTGATCTTTTAACTTTTCCTAAAAACATAAATGTTGGAATCCTGTAGAATGCCCTGTTGACATAAGTTATTCTTACTTAACTGCTCACCCAGGTGAGACTGCCACTTATCACTCCCTCCCTCCCATCCTACACCTACATTGCAAGCCCACCAACTCCACCCTTATTCTCCATTCCACACTCAGTTATCCAGTGAATATCTTCCAGTCTTTTTAGTATTCATTTATAACCTCCAAATCTTTCTACTCAGCCTTAAAAGATTTCCTTTGCAGTAAAGTGGGTAGTATGTATTTTTTCTAGCCAGATTTCCTAATTTAGAGATTCAAGATATGTGCAATCACTTGCTAATATTTTTTGCAATTATTGCAAATTTGCCTTCCAAAGAACACTGGATAATCACAATAATGTGTATCACTTGAAAACACGGTATGCCCCCATTACCTCCTTGATTCAACTTGATGTGATCAGTAGATGCATGCACACTACATGCTTTGAGGCAATGAACTAGAAAAACAATAAATAATGGAATTAGAGAAAATATTGGTCTAACTCTCTTTTTCTGGCCATTTTAAAATTTTTTTCTTTTTGCTTTTACAGAGTTTTGTTGTTTACAGATGTGTATAATCCCAGATTAGTCATACGTATATCCCATCTCCGCCCCCCCATCTCTGCAGGCCATCACATCGCCCCCATGTAAGATCCCTTAACCCACAGCACATTGACAATAGTCTTCCTCCAGACACCCCCAAATCTTTGTGGAATAAGAAAACTGACACTGTTTTACACTGCCCACTGAGATCTAGCAAAATCTTTGAATGGAACTCAAAAATCCACATACAAAACTTATCTTAGAATATTTCATCCATATTATTATTTTTAAATAACAGATTGGTCAGAAGAATAGTCACCATGATATTTTTAAGTCAAAGACATAAACAAATATTTTTCCTTTCTCCTTGTGTATCCTCCTCAAAAAAAGATGGGGGCAGAAAGTTCCAAATTAGCAATTCCCTATAAATTCTGGAAAAATGTGTCACCTCACATGGAAGACGAACAATTTAAATTACTACACTACACAGAGCCACATTACATATTCAATATATTATCAGAAAATCATCCACTCAGATAATAGATGGATAGGACTCTGTGTGTGTGTGTGTGTGTGTATGTACTTGAGTGTGTGCTTAGATAGTACCACAAAAAAATTCTAAAAAAAGGCAGAATAATCATAACAATATACTGGAACTCCCTGAATTCTCCACTGGATCAAAAGAATGCCAACAGTGCACAATCACTAAATCTATAGATCTGCAAAATTCGCTGGAAGAATGTTTTAAACACCGGCCATTTTATAAAGGGGAAATGTGGGCAGTAACCATCCTAAGAGTCCACAGTGCAACAGCTTTGTCCATGGTGAGAGAATTTTTAAAAACATTAGCTAACTAATCTTTACAACAATTCTGTAAAAGGCAAGTATTATTAATGGTTTCATTTTACCAATGGGGAATCTGAGTCAAGGAGAGATTAAATGACATGCTGATAACTGTAATAAGACAAAGTGTTAGGAAGAGGATTAGGACACAGAAGATTCTGATTTTCAATTCTCATTATAAATCACAGAAGCAAGATAAAATATATGATAACAGATTTTTTTGACAAATAGCATCTCATGAACCTGAAGCTTCCAATGTGAGCAATTTTGATATTGCCAATAATAAATGTCTATATTAAATAAATCACATAATTTATGGTATCTCTGTTGAAAATAAATCTTTCAGTTAAAAAATGTAATTCAAAAATCAGAAATTAGCATATGCCTAACACGATCAATTCTCAGCATGCTGTGTACGGAGGTAGCACTCAGTAGGCACAGTCCATTCAGTATCCACAGTGTACTGTCATAAACTCATGATATCTACACTTCTCAAGGATAAGATCCCATCAGGCCATGTCCAGACAGCTATCACGAGCAGCCTCAAATTCCAACTTAGTCTGCTCCTATTGGCTTTCCTTCATTTATTACTACTCCTTAGGTGAATCAACTAGAATAAGTTGAGCAAAGAAGGAAATAAAGCAATATGGGGAAAAAATAAACAAAGAGAAAGTTTTGAGATAAGTGTGACTGGGTAATATTTTGAAATATTATTCAATGCATCACTACGGGCCTGGCCACCTGATGTGAAGAGATGTTTCATTGGTAAAGACCCTGGTCCTGGGGAAAATAGAAAGCAGAAGGAGAAGGGGATGACAGAGGATGCGATGGTTGGATGGCATCACTGGGTCAATGGACGTGGGTTTGAGAAAGCTCTGGAATATGATGAGGGACAGGGAAGTCTGCTGTGCTGCTGTCCACGGGGCTGCAAAGAGTTGGACACGACTGAGCGATTGAACTGATATGGATCTGACTTTGTTAGAAAAACGGAACCCATAGGAATACACAACACACACATACACACACACACACAAAGAGAAAGAGGGAAAAGTCATTGTATGAAATTGGTTCATGCAGAGATGGAGGTTGAGAAGTCCCAGGATCTATAGCTAGCAGGTTGGACACCCAGGAGAGTGGTTGGTATCGTTCCAGTCTGAGTCTCAAGGCTTGAGGACCAGGAGATCCAACAGTACAAGTTCCGGTTTAAGTCCAAGCACAAACTCAGGAGAAGACCAATGTAGTCAGGCATTAAAGGTAGCCAGGCAGAGAGGGTGAATTATTCTATACCATTCGGTACTAATCAGGCCTCCATTGGATTGGATGGGGCCCACCTACACTGGGGAGAGTTATTGCTTTACGCAGTCTGCTGATGCAAATGTTCATTTCACCCAGAAACACTCTCACAAATACATCCAGAATAACATTTAACCATATCAGAGTATCCCATGATGCATTTAAGCTGACACATAAAATGAACAATCACAGCCCCCAACTTAAAAAGCATATCAAAGTCATTAGCATGTGTACGGAGGTAGCATGTAGGCACAGTCCATTCAGTATCCACAGTGTACTGTCATAAACTCATGATATCTACACTTCTCAAGGATAAGATCCCATCAGGCCATGTCCAGACAGCTATCACGAGCAGCCTCAAATTCCAACTTAGTCTGCTCCTATTGGCTTTCCTTCATTTATTACTACTCCTTAGGTGAATCAACTAGAATAAGTTGAGCAAAGAAGGAAATAAAGCAATATGGGGAAAAAATAAACAAAGAGAAAGTTTTGAGATAAGTGTGACTGGGTAATATTTTGAAATATTATTCAATGCATCACTACGGGCCTGGCCACCTGATGTGAAGAGATGTTTCATTGGTAAAGACCCTGGTCCTGGGGAAAATAGAAAGCAGAAGGAGAAGGGGATGACAGAGGATGCGATGGTTGGATGGCATCACTGGGTCAATGGACGTGGGTTTGAGAAAGCTCTGGAATATGATGAGGGACAGGGAAGTCTGCTGTGCTGCTGTCCACGGGGCTGCAAAGAGTTGGACACGACTGAGCGATTGAACTGATATGGATCTGACTTTGTTAGAAAAACGGAACCCATAGGAATACACAAACACACACATACACACACACACACAAAGAGAAAGAGGGAAAAGTCATTGTATGAAATTGGTTCATGCAGAGATGGAGGTTGAGAAGTCCCAGGATCTATAGCTAGCAGGTTGGACACCCAGGAGAGTGGTTGGTATCGTTCCAGTCTGAGTCTCAAGGCTTGAGGACCAGGAGATCCAACAGTACAAGTTCCGGTTTAAGTCCAAGCACAAACTCAGGAGAAGACCAATGTAGTCAGGCATTAAAGGTAGCCAGGCAGAGAGGGTGAATTATTCTATACCATTCGGTACTAATCAGGCCTCCATTGGATTGGATGGGGCCCACCTACACTGGGGAGAGTTATTGCTTTACGCAGTCTGCTGATGCAAATGTTCATTTCACCCAGAAACACTCTCACAAATACATCCAGAATAACATTTAACCAAATATCAGAGTATCCCATGATGCATTTAAGCTGACACATAAAATGAACAATCACAGCACCTCTCTCCAAATGTCCCTCCTTCCCCTGTCCTTTATCCCACTCAGACAGCATCATGCACCAAACAAAAACGGAGCTAATGCTCAGCTTTTGAGATTCATGAATTTATTTTTCAAATGTAAGTAATAATACGTAATGTTTACTAAGTGCAGGTATTGTTCTACATGCTATACAAATATTAACTCCTTAATCCCCATAACAACTTCATTATTATCATCATCCTTGTTTTTAAAGATGAGAAAGTGGAGGCAGAGAGAGTTTCAGGGTCCTAAAACTAGTGGGTGTTAGAGCCAGGATTCAATCCCAGCAAGTCTGGCTCCAAAGTCCATTCTCCTAACCTCTATGCTGTGACACCTGGAAACTCACAGCAGTTTAGGAGTTTGACAGAAAATTTTCAGAGAACCCTAAGTCACAACCCTTGAAGATTCTGAGCTTGAAGTTAATGCTTTAAGCAAGAGATTTAGAAAAAATGATGTGTGATGAACTAAGTATGAAGTCTGTCACAGCTTTCAAAAATGTCAGATTGCCCACGTAGGGTGGTGCTGGAGCAAAGGAAGACTTGTGCACTGATTCCTGAATGGAACCTGAGGAGGCAGTAAGCCTCTCACGGCTTCCCCATACCTCTTGCCAGACACAAGAACAGAGAAAGTAAAGGTAGGGGCTGGTGATCATGTCAGAGTGGCATGGGGCGCTAGAGCACTACAGCAGGGCATCCAAACATTTCTTGATTTTTTCTGTGCTCTTATTCAAAGACAGGTGCAAAAGATAGGCTCGGGGGTTTCAAGCAGCCTAGCAGTCATGCCACGAATGTAGACTAAAAGCTCTGCATCCAGAGGAGATCAAGGCCACTCTGAGGCTGTCAACAGGGATGAACATCTGTGCCTGGATACCACTAAGTGCCACCATTCCTGAGGACCAGTGGTCCTCTCCTATCTCGTGGACATCAAGATTGACTTGAAGCCTCCAAACTTAGAGGCTACCCAAGGAGAAAAGGGTGGGAAAAAACCCTGAACTGGCTAAATAAGTGACTAAAGTTAATCTGAGTTGAGGAAGATTGAAATTCAGTTCAGTTAGAGAAAAGAAGTTTGCTTTTTTCTTTTACACAGCTGATTTTGCAGTCCAAGACTTGTACCTCCTCGACCATAAAGAAATAAAACTTGTTTACCTTTGCAACCAGTACTCTCTCTCTGAAGGCCAAAGGAAAATCTCCAAAATTGTTTTGAGAAATAACATCATCATTGGACTAAGTATATGACTTCCCAAAGGGATTACTTTATAGAGTATTGCTCCTTTCTATAAGTACTCGTTTGGCCCTGTTACTTAAAAATGTTAGTTTCATTAGTTCAAACCAGTCTTCATACTACAAACCTGACCCTTAAAATGATTGAAAGCAGTTTAGCGACGGTTGTTGTCCACTAATTCAAATAAAGTTGTCAGATACAGGGCTAAGATGGGAAAGATTTGAGATTTTGTGAAATCAGGATCTAATTTAACTTTGAGTTGGGCACCACCCAAGCCAAAGCTTTGAAGCTTTTGGACACAGTGAAACAACACTGTAACAAGGATCAAAGGATGAAAAATTCAGTGCAAATAATGTTGGTTCATAGGCTGTTTGTTTGTGTTTTGGCCATGCCATTAGGCATGCAGGACCTATTCCTCAACCAGAGATTGAACTCGCACCCTTTACACTGGAAGCATGGACCACTGGACCACCAGGGACGTCCCAGTCCATGCACTCTGAAGGTAGAGATGCCTTACATAATAACATTAAGGTGCAAGATGAGGCTAGGATCACTGAGGTAGAAGTTCTGGAAAGCAGAAAGATTTTCTGTCCAGAAAGGGGTAAAGAACTTTCTGCCTTAGTACCTGTACTCACCACCACATCATTTGTGGCAGGAACAGGAAAGAAATAAAACCAGCATTGCTGAATTAATT
The DNA here is from genome assembly GCA_022376925.1 of Tragulus kanchil. Taxonomy (NCBI): domain Eukaryota; kingdom Metazoa; phylum Chordata; class Mammalia; order Artiodactyla; family Tragulidae; genus Tragulus; species Tragulus kanchil. The sequence goes on from JAIOJX010000023.1 coordinate 123,979,839, forward strand.
TCAATAACATTCATCAAATGATCCTGCTCTCTCAAACATGTTCTCAAGGTCTTAGTAGCTCAGTGGTGAAGCGTTCGCCTGCCAATGCAGAAGATATGTGTTCGATCTCTGATGCAGGAAGATCCCACATGCTGCGGAGCAACTAAGCCCGGGAACCACAACTATGGAGTCTGTGCTCTAGAGTCTTGGAGCCGCAACTATTGAGCCTATGTGTCATAACTACTGAAGCCCGTGTGCCCTAGGGCCCGAGTTCCATGAGAGAAGTCACCACAACAGGAAATCTCCTCACTTCAGCTAGAGTAGCCCTGACTCCCTGCAACTAGAGAAGAGCCTGTGGCAGCAGTGAAAACCCAGATAAGCCAATAAATAAATAAAAATTTGTAAAAAACAAACAAAAAAAAGTGTAGAAATATCTTTAGAAAAAAAGATTCTCAAAGTTGCTTGTGATAATTTTCATGACGTAGAATTTTTTTTTCAAACTCTATTGATGATTATGTTTTCTTAGGTGCACCACAATTAAGTTGCTTTACCTGAGGCTGTTTCTATTAAAAGCTGGGTTGCCAGTTCTCAACCAGTGTAACACACTGCTGTGCTTTTGTTATAATCGAAAACAAATCAGATTTGTTTGGTTTAATCATTTTGCCTTAGGGCAGAAATGCAACCCATTGTAAGAGTAAGGAATATCTCTACAGTGGGCATACTAAAACACAACTAAAGCATCAGTCTTTCAGAAATATATTTTCAGGAAAACAGGCATGGGAAATTAGTCACTAAAACAGATGCTGTAAACCAAATACTATAATTGTCGATGTTTAAAATTCTGCCAATTTAATGGATTTGCCTTTGAATAATTTAGGATACTCAAGATGATTTTCAACAGACTTAATAAAGAAAATTCTAGGACTCCATTTTTAATGCCTTCCCTATTATACCTTTCCTAAGCAATCTATATGAGTTACAGAAGGTCTGTCAGTCTTCAATTTGGCTTTATTAGTATCTGTTGCTTTAAATCAGACCTTTCACATTATTTATATAAGACTTTTTTATTCAATATTCAAAATGATAGAACATATACATTGCATAACAGATAGGGACATATTTCATCCTAGTATGAAGCATGCCTTATAACACGTAAGTGGTCTATTAAACTTGTCTGATCTTATATTGGATAAATTCTATCCTTGACATCAAGATGTGTGTATGATACATTTATCATGTTTAGGGTTCTTTTAAGTTACAGAAACTATTGCATCTGGAAATTGCTAAGGAGTTCTGTCCTGGAGTTAAAGCATACCAAGTATCCAAATAATTCTCTTAAATATGAGTTAGACCTAGACTACCACATAGAATTATTTTAGTGGTTCCAATTTCATCCCCGGTGGACAGTAGTACATGGTAAGAAAAACCACCTCACATAATTTGGCACTGTTTAGAACCAGCAGCCTCTGATCAGGAGGAGTTTGTAATGAGCCCCGGGGGACGGAATGGCCTCTTATTAGAAGAAGCACTGTCTCTCTCTGGCAAGGCTAAGGTTGGAAACTCTGGGAGGATCAAGCTGCAGCTGTTGGCTCCTTTTGACTTGGGGAAGGTAGAGGTCTTTTGGGGACCAATGCCCACTTACTTCACAAGTAAGGAGCAATGTTTGGTTTAATCATTTTGCCTTAGGGCAGAAATGCAACCCAGTTGTAACACACTGCTGTGCTTTTGTTATAATCGAAAACAAATCAGATTTGTTTGGTTTAATCATTTGCCTTAGGGCAGAAATGCAACCCATTGTAAGAGTAAGGAATATCTCTACAGTGGGCATACTAAAACACAACTAAAGCATCAGTCTTTCAGAAATATATTTTCAGGAAAACAGGCATGGGAAATTAGTCACTAAAACAGATGCTGTAAACCAAATACTATAATTGTCGATGTTTAAAATTCTGCCAATTTAATGGATTTGCCTTTGAATAATTTAGGATACTCAAGATGATTTTCAACAGACTTAATAAAGAAAATTCTAGGACTCCATTTTTAATGCCTTCCCTATTATACCTTTCCTAAGCAATCTATATGAGTTACAGAAGGTCTGTCAGTCTTCAATTTGGCTTTATTAGTATCTGTTGCTTTAAATCAGACCTTTCACATTATTTATATAAGACTTTTTTATTCAATATTCAAAATGATAGAACATATACATTGCATAACAGATAGGGACATATTTCATCCTAGTATGAAGCATGCCTTATAACACGTAAGTGGTCTATTAAACTTGTCTGATCTTATATTGGATAAATTCTATCCTTGACATCAAGATGTGTGTATGATACATTTATCATGTTTAGGGTTCTTTTAAGTTACAGAAACTATTGCATCTGGAAATTGCTAAGGAGTTCTGTCCTGGAGTTAAAGCATACCAAGTATCCAAATAATTCTCTTAAATATGAGTTAGACCTAGACTACCACATAGAATTATTTTAGTGGTTCCAATTTCATCCCCGGTGGACAGTAGTACATGGTAAGAAAAACCACCTCACATAATTTGGCACTGTTTAGAACCAGCAGCCTCTGATCAGGAGGAGTTTGTAATGAGCCCCGGGGGACGGAATGGCCTCTTATTAGAAGAAGCACTGTCTCTCTCTGGCAAGGCTAAGGTTGGAAACTCTGGGAGGATCAAGCTGCAGCTGTTGGCTCCCTTTTTGACTTGGGGAAGGTAGAGGTCTTTTGGGGACCAAGCTGCCCACTTACTTCACAAGTAAGGAGCTGGTTATTAAAGGAGAATGAAATCAAAGAGCCTTTTGTCAGTTTAACGTAATGAAGTTCATCATTTGGGGGAAAGTAAATGCCAACTTTCATTTCTATTTAGATAACGTAGGGACTAGGACTAGGGAAGAGGGAAATAAAACACGGTAGCCAAGAAATGAGCTTGAACTCAGTTTAGTTAGAACATTGATAAACACATGTCCAGCTTATCATTTATACCTCACTTACTCCCACAGAGGTTTTGAACATATTTAGAATAAACACGCACATGCTTCATTTTAATAAAACAAAGACATAAGTAATTGCTATAGAGGAATGAAAGCTTTTTGCCTAAGGTTATTAATCAGAAACAGATTTTCTATTGGGAAAAAAGGATATTAAAGCAGAAAGATCACAGGACCAGTCAACTTGAGGATCAGCCACTCTTGTGTTGGAACCCAACTTTGCACAAGAAGCCCTCTACACATCAGAGTTCTCATTTGTAACACAGGACAGTAACCACTCTGAGCGCCATTGTGAGATGAGAAGAGCGAATGCACACGACCCTGCATTATGACCAACACACAGATAACAACTAAAATATTAGTTCTATTTTTTGTATGTGAGGGCTAGAATTCAGAGGTTCAGTTAATTCAGATAGAAAGACTTCTGCATCTTTATCTTCACTAACCTCTAAGTGCAAAGTAGTATTTTTTAAATGACACATGTGAACAGTATCAGCATATCCAGTACCTATGATGTTGATGCCAATAGAAATCACCTCAGGAGTTCTGTCCTGGAGTTAAGATAAATACCAAATAATTCTCTTAAATATGAGTTAGACCTAGACTACCACATAGAATTATTTTAGTGGTTCCAATTTCATCCCGGTGGACAGTAGTACATGGTAAGAAAACCACCTCACATAATTTGGCACTGTTTAGAACCAGCAGCCTCTGATCAGGAGGAGTTTGTAATGAGCCCCGGGGGACGGAATGGCCTCTTATTAGAAGAAGCACTGTCTCTCTCTGGCAAGGCTGAGGTTGGAAACTCTGGGAGGATCAAGCTGCAGCTGTTGGCTCCCTTTTTGACTTGGGGAAGGTAGAGGTCTTTTGGGGACCAAGCTGCCCACTTACTTCACAAGTAAGGAGCTGGTTATTAAAGGAGAATGAAATCAAAGAGCCTTTTGTCAGTTTAACGTAATGAAGTTCATCATTTGGGGGAAAGTAAATGCCAACTTTCATTTCTATTTAGATAACGTAGGGACTAGGACTAGGGAAGAGGGAAATAAAACACGGTAGCCAAGAAATGAGCTTGAACTCAGTTTAGTTAGAACATTGATAAACACATGTCCAGCTTATCATTTATACCTCACTTACTCCCACAGAGGTTTTGAACATATTTAGAATAAACACGCACATGCTTCATTTTAATAAAACAAAGACATAAGTAATTGCTATAGAGGAATGAAAGCTTTTTGCCTAAGGTTATTAATCAGAAACAGATTTTCTATTGGGAAAAAAGGATATTAAAGCAGAAAGATCACAGGACCAGTCAACTTGAGGATCAGCCACTCTTGTGTTGGAACCCAACTTTGCACAAGAAGCCCTCTACACATCAGAGTTCTCATTTGTAACACAGGACAGTAACCACTCTGAGCGCCATTGTGAGATGAGAAGAGCGAATGCACACGACCCTGCATTATGACCAACACACAGATAACAACTAAAATATTAGTTCTATTTTTTGTATGTGAGGGCTAGAATTCAGAGGTTCAGTTAATTCAGATAGAAAGACTTCTGCATCTTTATCTTCACTAACCTCTAAGTGCAAAGTAGTATTTTTTAAATGACACATGTGAACAGTATCAGCATATCCAGTACCTATGATGTTGATGCCAATAGAAATCACAGATATTTTCATAACATGGTACAGCTATTACAGATAATCCGAAAATATTGTTTGCATTCATCACTATTTTGAAATCATGGTAGTTACCAGACCTTCTACAAGATTGTGTTATTTAATGCATTAATGAAGAAGCATATGAATTACTCCCTCATAAAATTGTTTTAAATATTTTGACAGTTATATTTAATTTCAGTAATTGATTTCCTTTCTAATGCTATATGTTTCACCTTGTTTTCATTCTTTAAAAACATGCTTTCATTTTTTTTACATCAAAAACATTTTTACTGGGGTATAGCCAATTAACAATTTTGTGATAGTTTCAGGTGAACAGTGAAGGAGCTCGGACATTGTATCCATTTTCCCCCAAACCCTGTGCCCATCCAGACTGGTACATAACATTAAGCAGAGTTCGATGTGCTATACAATAGATTTTTGTTGGTTATCCATTCCAGACATGGTGGTCTGTATTTGACTTACCCAAAGACCTCAACCATCCTATATGCCCTGTAACCATGAGTTCATTTTCTAAGTTTGTAAGTCATTTTTTGTAAAAACATGCTTTTAAATAATTTAGAGCCCTGTTCTGACAGGAGGTCCAGAAACTTCACAAAATGTCCAAATGGGTTTTTCTATCCTCTGCTGATGGTGTTACTGTCGACAAGCAGGAAATGGACAAAGGCTTGGTTGATTGGAGATGTGAGTTGTTGTGACCATTTTTTTTTTTTTGGCGCAGGGGCTGTTGGGGAGGGAGGGAGTGGGTGAGCCACTTCTATTGGTCTTTCATTTATCTATTTTCATGCATCTTTGTTCTTTGGCCCGTGTGGGCCTCCCATTGCGGTGGCCTCTGTTGGCAGAGCACCAGCTCTGGGCGCATGCGCTCCAGAGCTACAACTCGGTAATTGGACACATGGGTCCAGCTGCTCCGTGGCACGTGGGATCTTCCCAGGCCAGGGATTGAACCGGCGCCCCTTGTACTGCAAAGCGGTGTCCTTACCCACTGGACCACCAGGGAAGCCCATGGATTTAATTTGGGGCTGTTTTCTGCAAAATGATCATGGGATTTTAGCTGATCCTTGAACTTTTTTTTTAAACAGATATTTTCATAACATGGTACAGCTATTACAGATAATCCGAAAATATTGTTTGCATTCATCACTATTTTGAAATCATGGTAGTTACCAGACCTTCTACAAGATTGTGTTATTTAATGCATTAATGAAGAAGCATATGAATTACTCCCTCATAAAATTGTTTTAAATATTTTGACAGTTATATTTAATTTCAGTAATTGATTTCCTTTCTAATGCTATATGTTTCACCTTGTTTTCATTCTTTAAAAACATGCTTTCATTTTTTACATCAAAAACATTTTTACTGGGGTATAGCCAATTAACAATTTTGTGATAGTTTCAGGTGAACAGTGAAGGAGCTCGGACATTGTATCCATTTTCCCCCAAACCCTGTGCCCATCCAGACTGGTACATAACATTAAGCAGAGTTCGATGTGCTATACAATAGATTTTTGTTGGTTATCCATTCCAGACATGGTGGTCTGTATTTGACTTACCCAAAGACCTCAACCATCCTATATGCCCTGTAACCATGAGTTCATTTTCTAAGTTTGTAAGTCATTTTTTGTAAAAACATGCTTTTAAATAATTTAGAGCCCTGTTCTGACAGGAGGTCCAGAAACTTCACAAAATGTCCAAATGGGTTTTTCTATCCTCTGCTGATGGTGTTACTGTCGACAAGCAGGAAATGGACAAAGGCTTGGTTGATTGGAGATGTGAGTTGTTGTGACCATTTTTTTTTTTTGGCGCAGGGGCTGTTGGGGAGGGAGGGAGTGGGTGAGCCACTTCTATTGGTCTTTCATTTATCTATTTTCATGCATCTTTGTTCTTTGGCCCGTGTGGGCCTCCCATTGCGGTGGCCTCTGTTGGCAGAGCACCAGCTCTGGGCGCATGCGCTCCAGAGCTACAACTCGGTAATTGGACACATGGGTCCAGCTGCTCCGTGGCACGTGGGATCTTCCCAGGCCAGGGATTGAACCGGCGCCCCTTGTACTGCAAAGCGGTGTCCTTACCCACTGGACCACCAGGGAAGCCCATGGATTTAATTTGGGGCTGTTTTCTGCAAAAATGATCAGTTTGGACTTGCAGGTGATTTTAGCTGATACCCATTGATGAAATGCTTCCTTGAAATGCAAAATGAAAGCCCTTGTGTTTCCTCTTTTCTTGATATCCTAACCAAAGTGAAAAACAAGGAGCTGCATCCATATCCCTGGGGAGGTCATTTTCATGTATGCATGTCCCAAGGATCTTGGAGAGTCATTAGGATTTTACAAACCAATTTTTGGCTTTGTTTGTGACAGAGGTACTGAGAAATAAGAATCACTGGATTGTGAATCTTCTCTCCCAGCTGTTAAAAACAAAAATGGATTCAACCATCAGTTGTTTAATACTTCTTTACATATTCACTAGTTTTTAACATGCCAAAATATGTCTGTGTGAAACAGCTGGAAAATTATACTGCTACTAAAGTTATATTTCTTGGCTTCCTATGGAATGTTTTTGCTCTGAGAGTTCACAAATAGTCTAACCAGTGATATTTTTAAAAAGTCTGTGCTAATAATCCAACAAGAAATATCACTGGTTTTTACTATAGGACAAAACATATTTGATAATACTACTTCTCTTTAGTATATATTTGTCATATTTCTTATTCTAATATGTGGATAAATTACATAAAAAATAAAAATGAAAGGGAAAAATATCAGCATTATAATTCATGATAATGTATATAAGCATGAATCTATTTTTTCTTAGTTTAGTACATTTAAAGACAGATTTCTCTCCCTCTATCACATGCACAGACTTGCAAATAAATCAGCATAATATTTGTTAATATTTTTCCCATAACCGCATTTATTTTAAATATAAATGGTGCCAGTTTACCAATAGTATTTTATAAAGTGTTGCTTAGATAAAGGTGCCTTTGACACTGGACCTCTGTACTTACTTTGCAAAGTATTTCTGAAGCAGGTGGATATTTTTTAATACAAACGAACTCCTCTTATTCCTTTTTTAAAATTCTTCCCTTTGTTCCTTGCTCTGAGTTGTAGGAAAGTAGACTCCCATAAAATGCACTCCTACTCTAGCTTTTCTTAACCTTTATTTTTGCCACAACCTGGTCTACTTTATACACTGAGGTACAGAAAGACCTTATTGAATACCTCATATTAACAGAAGGTACTTTATGTTCAAGGTAATATTCTGATAATTCAGATGAAGTCCTGTTTCTGGAATTTCCTAATTTGGGCAAAATTTTCCTTGCTGTATAAATCACATATTCTGTCTACTAGAGACCACAAGTCCTAGAGGCTCAACTTTTGCAACAATGTGGTCCCTCACTTGCTGACGGAAATCATTATCATGTGGAGTTGACTATCTCCTACACTCTGTGTTAATTCGTTGATTCATCCACTCACTGAACATCAAATAAGTATTTATTGCACCATGCAGCCACGAGTGCATTTTTGGCTTGTTCCCACCTACTGAACCAGCTCATCTGTGACCCAGATTTGCATTATTTCCTTCCTCCTTCAGATGCATGGGATGCACCTTTACCCGCTTGCCACATAGCCACAGATGCTATGAAAGATGCTCATAGGTGAGAAGGGATCTGAGCTCCCTGTCCACGTAGCTTAGTCTGGCTGTGAAAGATGCTCATTTTGGTGAGAAGGGATCTGAGCTACGAAATATCATATTTTGATAATACTACTTCTCTTTAGTATATATTTGTCATATTTCTTATTCTAATATGTGGATAAATTACATAAAAAATAAAAATGAAAGGGAAAAATATCAGCATTATAATTCATGATAATGTATATAAGCATGAATCTATTTTTTCTTAGTTTAGTACATTTAAAGACAGATTTCTCTCCCTCTATCACATGCACAGACTTGCAAATAAATCAGCATAATATTTGTTAATATTTTTCCCATAACCGCATTTATTTTAAATATAAATGGTGCCAGTTTACCAATAGTATTTTATAAAGTGTTGCTTAGATAAAGGTGCCTTTGACACTGGACCTCTGTACTTACTTTGCAAAGTATTTCTGAAGCAGGTGGATATTTTTTAATACAAACGAACTCCTCTTATTCCTTTTTTAAAATTCTTCCCTTTGTTCCTTGCTCTGAGTTGTAGGAAAGTAGACTCCCATAAAATGCACTCCCTACTCTAGCTTTTCTTAACCTTTATTTTTGCCACAACCTGGTCTACTTTATACACTGAGGTACAGAAAGACCTTATTGAATACCTCATATTAACAGAAGGTACTTTATGTTCAAGGTAATATTCTGATAATTCAGATGAAGTCCTGTTTCTGGAATTTCCTAATTTGGGCAAAATTTTCCTTGCTGTATAAATCACATATTCTGTCTACTAGAGACTACAAGTCCTAGAGGCTCAACTTTTGCAACAATGTGGTCCCTCACTTGCTGACGGAAATCATTATCATGTGGAGTTGACTATCTCCTACACTCTGTGTTAATTCGTTGATTCATCCACTCACTGAACATCAAATAAGTATTTATTGCACCATGCAGCCACGAGTGCATTTTTGGCTTGTTCCCACCTACTGAACCAGCTCATCTGTGACCCAGATTTGCATTATTTCCTTCCTCCTTCAGATGCATGGGATGCACCTTTACCCGCTTGCCACATAGCCACAGATGCTATGAAAGATGCTCATAGGTGAGAAGGGGATCTGAGCTCCCTGTCCACGTAGCTTAGTCTGGCTGTGCCATTTACAGCTTGGGACAGACTGTCACTGTTGGTGGGTCAGTTTGACTTTGTGACTTGGTGGTCCTGGCAGAATACAGTCAATTCTGGGCAGCTCTAGATGCAGAGTCAGTTGGTGTCCCATTCCCAATTGTTTTGTCTCCATGAGGACACAGTAACATGCCAGGGACGGTTAATTAAAAGGCACATAATTCTCTGCTGCAGAAGACATACTAGTGTTTCAAAATCCCAGGGGGCTGCATTGCAATTCTCACACGGGAGCTTGTCACCACTGAACATTTAGTGATGCTGGTCCCCCTTTACCAGCTCATTTCTAATGACCTTGCTATGTGGTATTGTCCTCTGGGCCCTCTTGTTGAGCATAATGTTCCACTAAGTCTTTGACCTGACATGATATATCCATTCTAGCATGACAACTTCCCTCAGACTCTATGTCCTGTATCTTGTGCTGGGAAGACTCTGGCATTTCTGTTTCACTTAGTACTTACTATCATTTTAACTACACTTCCAAGTGTGCCAGTAGCAAATTGTCCTATCCCCTGGGGTCCTTTCCAGCAGATAAGACCCAGTGTCCTAAAGAATTCTTGCTTATTCAGTCATATATTCTGGCTCCCTTGGTCCAACACCTTCAAAAGAGAATCTCAGTGATGCTTTCCAAGCCACTGCTGGAATATACTAGCTAGTTCTCACCACTTCTTCAGCATATCACTCCTTCATTCCTTATAAGACTGTCATATCCCCAGTGCGTTATGCTAGAACTTAATTCTTTTAGCATATCATTCAATTCCTTCTTATGAATGCTATCTCCTACACTCTGTGTTAATTCGTTGATTCATCCACTCACTGAACATCAAATAAGTATTTATTGCACCATGCAGCCACGAGTGCATTTTGGCTTGTTCCACCTACTGAACCAGCTCATCTGTGACCCAGATTTGCATTATTTCCTTCCTCCTTCAGATGCATGGGATGCACCTTTACCCGCTTGCCACATAGCCACAGATGCTATGAAAGATGCTCATAGGTGAGAAGGGGATCTGAGCTCCCTGTCCACGTAGCTTAGTCTGGCTGTGCCATTTACAGCTTGGGACAGACTGTCACTGTTGGTGGGTCAGTTTGACTTTGTGACTTGGTGGTCCTGGCAGAATACAGTCAATTCTGGGCAGCTCTAGATGCAGAGTCAGTTGGTGTCCCATTCCCAATTGTTTTGTCTCCATGAGGACACAGTAACATGCCAGGGACGGTTAATTAAAAGGCACATAATTCTCTGCTGCAGAAGACATACTAGTGTTTCAAAATCCCAGGGGTCTGCATTGCAATTCTCACACGGGAGCTTGTCACCACTGAACATTTAGTGATGCTGGTCCCCCTTTACCAGCTCATTTCTAATGACCTTGCTATGTGGTATTGTCCTCTGGGCCCTCTTGTTGAGCATAATGTTCCACTAAGTCTTTGACCTGACATGATATATCCATTCTAGCATGACAACTTCCCTCAGACTCTATGTCCTGTATCTTGTGCTGGGAAGACTCTGGCATTTCTGTTTCACTTAGTACTTACTATCATTTTAACTACACTTCCAAGTGTGCCAGTAGCAAATTGTCCTATCCCCTGGGGTCCTTTCCAGCAGATAAGACCCAGTGTCCTAAAGAATTCTTGCTTATTCAGTCATATATTCTGGCTCCCTTGGTCCAACACCTTCAAAAGAGAATCTCAGTGATGCTTTCCAAGCCACTGCTGGAATATACTAGCTAGTTCTCACCACTTCTTCAGCATATCACTCCTTCATTCCTTATAAGACTGTCATATCCCCAGTGCGTTATGCTAGAACTTAATTCTAGTTTTCATCTGACAATAAAAAGGAGGTGAAGCAACTTCTCAGGGAATGAACACCTGTGATCTTTGAAGAATGAGGTCTTATGTCTTCTACACCATGAAATTGCTAGCTCTGAGAAGGGGAAAATGGGCACCTCTGCAATGTCTAAGAGTACCAGGAGGTCTACAGAGCCAACATCCTCAAGGGCACTCATCCAGATGTCCATAGCTGATGCTCAGGGGTCCAATTTCCCCAACCAGAGCCCTGACTTTAGCATAACAGACCAGCCTTGGCTGAGCAAACAGCAAGAATCTCTTGGAAGCTCTGGGACTGTATCAGATCCCACATCTGCTACTTAAGTCAATTCAGCTCTTACCTCTGAAGGAGATAAGGGCCTCTCTGAAAGCTACTCAAAAGAGGGCTTCTGAAACAAAAAGAAAAAGAGAAAAAGAGGGCTTCTGGTTTTTAAACATGGCCTTTAATTTGATAACAGCTCTCATTCACTCATTAGCCCTCTGCAGGGTGTGAAAACAATTCAGCAGTTATGGAGTCAACTATTGCCCTTGGAGGGCTTACCCCTCCTTCCTCCCACTTTGTGTCAAATGACTGAAGCTTTGCACTCTCATTGGTGCACCCCATCACCGATCATTTTCTCAAGTCACCACCAATGAAATATGGAGCAGCTAGACCAGCACCTGGCCTTAGGGATTATCTGTATCATACATGCCACTCAGGATGGTGAATTTTTGGCCTGTGAGCAGTCACCAATTCCCCATTTTGCTGCCAGTTTTCTCAGATGACTCAGGAACAGTCCACTAACAAGTGGATCTTCTGAAAGGCAGACCCAAAGGATTAGCTGTGTAAGAGATGTTTCTAATTTTTACACTTCCAAGTGTGCCAGTAGCAAATTGTCCTATCCCCTGGGGTCCTTTCCAGCAGATAAGACCCAGTGTCCTAAAGAATTCTTGCTTATTCAGTCATATATTCTGGCTCCCTTGGTCCAACACCTTCAAAAGAGAATCTCAGTGATGCTTTCCAAGCCACTGCTGGAATATACTAGCTAGTTCTCACCACTTCTTCAGCATATCACTCCTTCATTCCTTATAAGACTGTCATATCCCCAGTGCGTTATGCTAGAACTTAATTCTAGTTTTTCATCTGACAATAAAAAAAGGAGGTGAAGCAACTTCTCAGGGGAATGAACACCTGTGATCTTTGAAGAATGAGGTCTTATGTCTTCTACACCATGAAATTGCTAGCTCTGAGAAGGGAAAGTGGGCACCTCTGCAATCTCTAAGAGTACCAGGAGGTCTACAGAGCCAACATCCTCAAGGGCACTCATCCAGATGTCCATAGCTGATGCTCAGGGGTCCAATTTCCCCAACCAGAGCCCTGACTTTAGCATAACAGACCAGCCTTGGCTGAGCAAACAGCAAGAATCTCTTGGAAGCTCTGGGACTGTATCAGATCCCACATCTGCTACTTAAGTCAATTCAGCTCTTACCTCTGAAGGAGATAAGGGCCTCTCTGAAAGCTACTCAAAAGAGGGCTTCTGAAACAAAAAGAAAAAGAGAAAAAGAGGGCTTCTGGTTTTTAAACATGGCCTTTAATTTGATAACAGCTCTCATTCACTCATTAGCCCTCTGCAGGGTGTGAAAACAATTCAGCAGTTATGGAGTCAACTATTGCCCTTGGAGGGCTTACCCCTCCTTCCTCCCACTTTGTGTCAAATGACTGAAGCTTTGCACTCTCATTGGTGCACCCCATCACCGATCATTTTCTCAAGTCACCACCAATGAAATATGGAGCAGCTAGACCAGCACCTGGCCTTAGGGATTATCTGTATCATACATGCCACTCAGGATGGTGAATTTTTGGCCTGTGAGCAGTCACCAATTCCCCATTTTGCTGCCAGTTTTCTCAGATGACTCAGGACACCACTTATTAGTTCCACTAACAAGTGGATCTTCTGAAAGGCAGACCCAAAGGATTAGCTGTGTAAGAGATGCCTGTGTAAGATTAAGGGGAGGAAGCTAGAGAGGGCAGGAAGAGCTGCAGACCTCAGCTAAGATCTAAGAAACTTTCAGTCAAGTTGAAGAGGATACTCTAGTTTACCAACCCCCAGTTTAATCTGAATATAACTGACATATAACATTGTGTAAATTTAAGGCGTACAATGTGACTTGGCACATGTATATATTCGGAAGCATTTTCCACAATTAAGTTCGTCAACATATACTTCACCCCACATAATTACCATTACCTTATTGTTGTTTTTTGGCTATAGGGAAAAAATTAAAGCACTACTCTCATGGCATCTTTCAACTATTCAATGCATTATTGTTAACTACAGTCACCAGGTTGTTCATTACATCCCAGAACTTATTCATTACATAACTATACATTTATATCATTTGACCCTCAGCTATCCAGTTCTCCCACCACTCAGCCCCTGGAAACTACTGTGCAACTCTGTCTATGAGTTCAAAGAGTAAGCCATTGTGATTACTACAGGTATAACTTTGCATTCATACCCCAGTGTGCTCATTCATTGGTTGGAAGCAGTCCTTGGGATGCACAGTCCTGTTGTTAATGTGGGGGTGCATCCAAATGGGCAGCAGTCGGTCATCAGTCACAATATGCTCCCTGTTCAAGAGCTCTGAAAACACACACTGCTTTGCTCACTGTTTTATTTCCAGCTCCTAGCACACTGACTGGCATATTCTTATTTTCAAATATTTTTCTAATGAGTATTGAAGACACGTGCTACTCCAAACCACACTTTTGTAACTTTGCTAAAAAAAAAAAAAGAAGAAGAAAGATGGTCCCTTACTCTAGATAGAAGGTGTTGCCATCCACATCAGAGTGTGCCTTGGGCCTAGCTACCTGAACAAGGTGCACACCCCTCGAAAAGCCACCTTCAAGCCAATGTGAAGGTGAGCCTCATCTCTACAACCTCCAGCCGGGTGTCTTCACAAGCTTCCCCTTGAGCAGCGTCTTCTTCTCCCTTTGTATACCCTTCTTTTACTCCCAATGACACGACTTCATTCTGCTTCAAAGAAATGACTTGAAGTTTAATCACATTAGGTGGCAAATGATTTACAGCTAGACAGAAATGAAAAATGGAATGAAACCTCTACAATAGAATCCTGACATGGTGGGGACACAGAGGAAGAAGCAAATATGTACTTGGAAAGAGAGCAAAATCCTGACATCACACCCAACTGCTGCCTCTTCCACTGGGATGAAACACTGCATTCCAGCGGAGGCTGTTAACTCAACAGTCTAATCACATTTTCTGGTCTAAGACACACACTTTCAAAATAGGAAAGGGATCCCAAGGAATATAAGTGTTAATGATAAGAAGGGACACACATTTTTTAAATGTTTATGGAAACGAAGCAAGGCCAAAAGCTATAGGATATCATTCTTAATCTGCTGACTGCTATTATCTCTGACCAGCCCCCAGGAGCAACAAACCCATAGTGCCCATCATGTACTGCAGGGTTTACAATGGAAATATATGTCAAGACAAAAATGATATTCACAGATTCGTCACACACATAATATACTGTAATTATTAATTTTGGGAAAATCCTCTAATCGTACTGCCTGCACCAACTCTGTCTATGAGTTCAAAGAGTAAGCCATTGTGATTACTACAGGTATAACTTTGCATTCATACCCCAGTGTGCTCATTCATTGGTTGGAAGCAGTCCTTGGGATGCACAGTCCTGTTGTTAATGTGGGGGTGCATCCAAATGGGCAGCAGTCGGTCATCAGTCACAATATGCTCCCTGTTCAAGAGCTCTGAAAACACACACTGCTTTGCTCACTGTTTTATTTCCAGCTCCTAGCACACTGACTGGCATATTCTTATTTTCAAATATTTTTCTAATGAGTATTGAAGACACGTGCTACTCCAAACCACACTTTTGTAACTTTGCTAAAAAAAAAAAAAGAAGAAGAAAGATGGTCCCTTACTCTAGATAGAAGGTGTTGCCATCCACATCAGAGTGTGCCTTGGGCCTAGCTACCTGAACAAGGTGCACACCCCTCGAAAAGCCACCTTCAAGCCAATGTGAAGGTGAGCCTCATCTCTACAACCTCCAGCCGGGTGTCTTCACAAGCTTCCCCTTGAGCAGCGTCTTCTTCTCCCTTTGTATACCCTTCTTTTACTCCCAATGACACGACTTCATTCTGCTTCAAAGAAATGACTTGAAGTTTAATCACATTAGGTGGCAAATGATTTACAGCTAGACAGAAATGAAAAATGGAATGAAACCTCTACAATAGAATCCTGACATGGTGGGGACACAGAGGAAGAAGCAAATATGTACTTGGAAAGAGAGCAAAATCCTGACATCACACCCAACTGCTGCCTCTTCCACTGGGATGAAACACTGCATTCCAGCGGAGGCTGTTAACTCAACAGTCTAATCACATTTTCTGGTCTAAGACACACACTTTCAAAATAGGAAAGGGATCCCAAGGAATATAAGTGTTAATGATAAGAAGGGACACACATTTTTTAAATGTTTATGGAAACGAAGCAAGGCCAAAAGCTATAGGATATCATTCTTAATCTGCTGACTGCTATTATCTCTGACCAGCCCCCAGGAGCAACAAACCCATAGTGCCCATCATGTACTGCAGGGTTTACAATGGAAATATATGTCAAGACAAAAATGATATTCACAGATTCGTCACACACATAATATACTGTAATTATTAATGGTCTTATTTCTCTCAAAAGCAGGAACTCCTCAAAGGTTAGATCCCAACTTACTCATATTTCTGGGACTAAACTAGTGCCTGGTATATAAGAAGTGCCTAGCAAATATTTGTTGAATGACTGAATAATTGAATGAAAAATTTTTAGAGAGAGATACCTCAGGCGAGGTTCTCACAGCCTCAGATATGGTTGTCCAATGTGCTACCATTGTGTAAAGAGTCCATTCAGATTTCTTCCTGGCCCTGCCAAGCTATATACTCCATTACCACCTCTTCTCTTCATTTTCTACTTGGTACGACTGGATTTGGTGTTAGGTAATACACATGTAATAAAAACTCTAATTACCAGCAAGACTCATCTGCTTATTATGATACTAGTCTTTTATTAAAACTAGATTTCACTCCACCATGCTCATGGCTATAAAATAGAGCTCTTTTACTTTCTACCAATTCTACTGGCACTCCTTTTTAATTCAAATACTGCTCTGGGATCAACAATGCAATAAGACATAATTATGTTTTAAGATCTATGAATTGGTTGTGAAAATGCAGGTATTTTCTCTCTAGGTAGTTTGCTCCAGGAAATACACTGAGAAGTATATTTTTATCTTGATGTATGGGGATTTACATAGGAACATCCCCCTTAGAGTGGGAAGCAGTATTTTGTAGAAATGCCGGAACAAATACCACCCATCACCACTTTGTTATGTTCACAATGTACTCCATTATCATCAGTATGTGAGTATAAATCCCCAGAAGAAACCTCCCAGTATTAAAACCATAATTATAACATGTATTTATTCCAAACATATGTACCACCATTTCAAACTACCCACCAGCTGAATATATTTGCAGCTTTCAAAATTTGATGGACACATTTTCTGACAGCCAATTTTAGGAACCAAAAAAAAACAAAAAGGGCAAGGCCAAAAGCTATAGGATATCATTCTTAATCTGCTGACTGCTATTATCTCTGACCAGCCCCCAGGAGCAACAAACCCATAGTGCCCATCATGTACTGCAGGGTTTACAATGGAAATATATGTCAAGACAAAAATGATATTCACAGATTCGTCACACACATAATATACTGTAATTATTAATGGTCTTATTTCTCTCAAAAGCAGGAACTCCTCAAAGGTTAGATCCCAACTTACTCATATTTCTGGGACTAAACTAGTGCCTGGTATATAAGAAGTGCCTAGCAAATATTTGTTGAATGACTGAATAATTGAATGAAAAATTTTTAGAGAGAGATACCTCAGGCGAGGTTCTCACAGCCTCAGATATGGTTGTCCAATGTGCTACCATTGTGTAAAGAGTCCATTCAGATTTCTTCCTGGCCCTGCCAAGCTATATACTCCATTACCACCTCTTCTCTTCATTTTCTACTTGGTACGACTGGATTTGGTGTTAGGTAATACACATGTAATAAAAACTCTAATTACCAGCAAGACTCATCTGCTTATTATGATACTAGTCTTTTATTAAAACTAGATTTCACTCCACCATGCTCATGGCTATAAAATAGAGCTCTTTTACTTTCTACCAATTCTACTGGCACTCCTTTTTAATTCAAATACTGCTCTGGGATCAACAATGCAATAAGACATAATTATGTTTTAAGATCTATGAATTGGTTGTGAAAATGCAGGTATTTTCTCTCTAGGTAGTTTGCTCCAGGAAATACACTGAGAAGTATATTTTTATCTTGATGTATGGGGATTTACATAGGAACATCCCCCTTAGAGTGGGAAGCAGTATTTTGTAGAAATGCCGGAACAAATACCACCCATCACCACTTTATTATGTTCACAATGTACTCCATTATCATCAGTATGTGAGTATAAATCCTCATAAGAAACCTCCCAGTATTAAAAACCATAATTATAACATGTATTTATTCCAAACATATGTACCACCATTTCAAACTACCCACCAGCTGAATATATTTTGCAGCTTTCAAAATTTGACTGGTGCGAAGACGGCTTTTATAAATGTGATTTATGACAATTTAGGTGCCGAAAACCATCGTAATTACAAGTACTGTAAATGTTTTCTCTCTGCTTAAGTAGCCTCGCTGAGGAGGACAGCGTTCATTTCCTGTGGGCTGGGCCTTTTGGCTCCAGCCTTCCCGCAGCCAACAGGCTGCTCTGTTCCCAGCCATGTTTCACCAGTAGAAGATTAACAAAAACTTTTCAGCGCTTGGTTCTCTTTTCCCTCTGGAGCTATCCATTTTCCCATCTCCAAAGAGGGCAGCCTCTCCTAACATATGTTGGAAATTGTTGTTCAACTTCACAGAATATACAAACACAAGACTTTTCTCCGTTCACAGTGCCAGAGCAGACGTTTCAATGGAATATTTCATTATAATGCAGAGCCTGTGTGCCAGAAATGAGGCTTTTCCAATGAAATTCATGATCTTTTTTAATTTTTTACCATGTGGTATCTGGGGTTTCTATAAAGCACGAGAGGCTTGACTTTTGGTGTAAAAAAAGTTTAAACTTTTAACCTACCTGGATTTGAGCAGGATAATAAATTGTCAAGTAATGACTCTTTGCCAAATGTTAATAATCTTCATGAAAAGTAAAACCAGAGAGTCGTGGAAAGGCTGTAATACACCTTCCATCTCATTACTTACAAGGTAGGCTCTTTCAGAGGGCACCAATGGAGTCAAGCCACAGAGGCCAAGTGACTCACCCATAATGCAGGTATTGAGCTTACTTCTCTAGGATTGCATCAATTATGTTTTAAGATCTATGAATTGGTTGTGAAAATGCAGGTATTTTCTCTCTAGGTAGTTTGCTCCAGGAAATACACTGAGAAGTATATTTTTATCTTGATGTATGGGGATTTACATAGGAACATCCCCCTTAGAGTGGGAAGCAGTATTTTGTAGAAATGCCGGAACAAATATCACCCATCACCACTTTATTATGTTCACAATGTACTCCATTATCATCAGTATGTGAGTATAAATCCTCATAAGAAACCTCCCAGTATTAAAAACCATAATTATAACATGTATTTATTCCAAACATATGTACCACCATTTCAAACTACCCACCAGCTGAATATATTTTGCAGCTTTCAAAATTTGACTGGTGCGAAGACGGCTTTTATAAATGTGATTTATGACAATTTAGGTGCCGAAAACCATCGTAATTACAAGTACTGTAAATGTTTTCTCTCTGCTTAAGTAGCCTCGCTGAGGAGGACAGCGTTCATTTCCTGTGGGCTGGGCCTTTTGGCTCCAGCCTTCCCGCAGCCAACAGGCTGCTCTGTTCCCAGCCATGTTTCACCAGTAGAAGATTAACAAAAACTTTTCAGCGCTTGGTTCTCTTTTCCCTCTGGAGCTATCCATTTTCCCATCTCCAAAGAGGGCAGCCTCCCCTAACATAAGTTGGAAATTGTTGTTCAACTTCACAGAATATACAAACACAAGACTTTTCTCCGTTCACAGTGCCAGAGCAGACGTTTCAATGGAATATTTCATTATAATGCAGAGCCTGTGTGCCAGAAATGAGGCTTTTCCAATGAAATTCATGATCTTTTTTAATTTTTTACCATGTGGTATCTGGGGTTTCTATAAAGCACGAGAGGCTTGACTTTTGGTGTAAAAAAAGTTTAAACTTTTAACCTACCTGGATTTGAGCAGGATAATAAATTGTCAAGTAATGACTCTTTGCCAAATGTTAATAATCTTCATGAAAAGTAAAACCAGAGAGTCGTGGAAAGGCTGTAATACACCTTCCATCTCATTACTTACAAGGTAGGCTCTTTCAGAGGGCACCAATGGAGTCAAGCCACGGAGGCCAAGTGACTCACCCAAGGTTACAAAGGGAGTCTGTAACAAGACCTATGAGTAAACCCAGGGTTCCTAACTTCCAGTTCAATGTTGTCATTTAAAAAGCCTCCAAACACGACTCTTGTAAATTATACTGTCATCAGCACTTTTCTTATTACTCTTTGTTTTCGGTAGTTATAAACTCAGTAGTTTAAAAAATGGCTTTGGGACAAAATTTAGCCAACCAAATCTCTAGCTTAGAGTCAATTATTTCCAAAAGACAATTTAAAAATCTGTAGTTCAGCTACTTTGGGGATAGAAACATGCCAAAATCCAAAGTTCATTTTCTTTTGGTATTTCTTTGAATTTGAAGGCAAATTAACCATGGGATTTATTAATGCTGTGTGTTAATTACTGATTTTTGGTTTTATTATCAAACCACCATAAAAGGAGAAGCCAAATCTAAAAAACACACACTCTAATTGCTATAAGAATAGTAACTTAAGCTTGATGTCTTATTAGCTTTACTCCTAAATTACAGTATAAGGGAATAAAGAGAAATTTACATATGGGTTTTCCATGAATATTTAACAAACATCCAAAAAGAGGGGAGCAAGTCTGGGAATGACTTGGAATGCACAGGAGCACTAGGCTTTTTCTCTCCCATCAGCTTCTAGAGCTCTGCACACCAGGTTAGACAGCTCTGGGAGTCAGATCTTAGCCACCAACAGAGGCAACCACGGTGTTTTTTACAGTAGACTGTCCTCATGTCCTGTCATACACAATAGTGTCCTATTTTATAAAGATTTATTTGCATTTGTCTGAATATCTAAAGGACCTCTAAAATTAATAGAGAAAAGGAATAACACAGAAAGTAACAGCAGCAGAAAGAAGAGCAGCCACAAAATGCTCTCAGAGAGTGAAAACAGAACATAGTCCTATACAGTCTGCAATCTGCAATTCCTTGAAGGAGTGTTTTTTGGTAATGAGTGATTCACAGATGATGCCAATTACAACCCCATTTGGCTTTTGCGGCAGCCTTTATGAATCACAAGGTAGGCTCTTTCAGAGGGCACCAATGGAGTCAAGCCACAGAGGCCAAGTGACTCACCCAAGGTTACAAAGGGAGTCTGTAACAAGACCTATGAGTAAACCCAGGGTTCCTAACTTCCAGTTCAATGTTGTCATTTAAAAAGCCTCCAAACACGACTCTTGTAAATTATACTGTCATCAGCACTTTTCTTATTACTCTTTGTTTTCGGTAGTTATAAACTCAGTAGTTTAAAAAATGGCTTTGGGACAAAATTTAGCCAACCAAATCTCTAGCTTAGAGTCAATTATTTCCAAAAGACAATTTAAAAATCTGTAGTTCAGCTACTTTGGGGATAGAAACATGCCAAAATCCAAAGTTCATTTTCTTTTGGTATTTCTTTGAATTTGAAGGCAAATTAACCATGGGATTTATTAATGCTGTGTGTTAATTACTGATTTTTGGTTTTATTATCAAACCACCATAAAAGGAGAAGCCAAATCTAAAAAACACACACTCTAATTGCTATAAGAATAGTAACTTAAGCTTGATGTCTTATTAGCTTTACTCCTAAATTACAGTATAAGGGAATAAAGAGAAATTTACATATGGGTTTTCCATGAATATTTAACAAACATCCAAAAAAGAGGGGAGCAAGTCTGGGAATGACTTGGAATGCACAGGAGCACTAGGCTTTTTCTCTCCCATCAGCTTCTAGAGCTCTGCACACCAGGTTAGACAGCTCTGGGAGTCAGATCTTAGCCACCAACAGAGGCAACCACGGTGTTTTTTACAGTAGACTGTCCTCATGTCCTGTCATACACAATAGTGTCCTATTTTATAAAGATTTATTTGCATTTGTCTGAATATCTAAAGGACCTCTAAAATTAATAGAGAAAAGGAATAACACAGAAAGTAACAGCAGCAGAAAGAAGAGCAGCCACAAAATGCTCTCAGAGAGTGAAAACAGAACATAGTCCTATACAGTCTGCAATCTGCAATTCCTTGAAGGAGTGTTTTTTGGTAATGAGTGATTCACAGATGATGCCAATTACAACCCCATTTGGCTTTTGCGGCAGCCTTTATGAAATCTCACATGTGACAGGCTGCCTAGGTTGAACTCAAACACAAAAAGTTCCTGGGATTTCCCCCTCTCTTTAATTATTCTATATCCTCAGTATTTTAACAGTGTACGTGTATTTTTGTATTATAGTGTTACCTCTACTTAAAAATGAAAAATTAGAGTGACATTAGAATTAATATTATATACCAAATGACAGTTCTAATTTCTGTGCGAAAGAGACTGCTGGACTGAGAGTGTTTCAGATGAACAGATTTATATTTTGTTAATACATTCTTTTGGGAGAGAACAAATGCTAACTATAATTTCTGTTTAGTAAGCCACAGTGAACACTGATAGCAGCTTACTTCCTTGTAGAATATAGCCCTATTGATTATTCCAATTCAGAATGAACCAATTCCACATGACTTTCTATGAATTATATACTTGAATTTCAGTTCTTCTGCTGATTTGTAGCAAAAATTTGAAACATCCTGACTTCTTAAAATTACATTTTTCTCCATGTATACATGAAACATGTAACTGTAATCGGCTAAATAATATGCTAAGTACAAGTTTAACACTTTCCAAAAAATTCACACTATCTAGGAAAGGGCTCTGGCATAAAAGCAAGAAAAGATATAAGAAATTTAACAGGTTTCATATAAATACAAAAGTGAGTGTATATTCACTTAAATAGTTTTCCCTCTAAAATTAATAGAGGAACAGGAACAATAGTGAGATATGAACCACTGAATTAATATGAACCACTGAACCACCACAAGCAGATTGTTATACAGAAAATTAAAACAGCATGCAACCTGATCCTAGCTTGAAATTTGCAGTTCCTTGAAGGAATTCCTTGAGGTGTGTATTCACTTTTTATACCCAGAGTCACGCAAACACACAGACATCAAAACAATCTTTTAAATTACCATTTCGAAAGGATATGCTCAAAGGTAGGGGCACTGTTTGGGGGTAGAGGAAAAAAGAAATACTACAGAGTTTATTCAAGGTGTCCTCTCTCTCCATTCCCACTTTTATTTGCCACATCAGACTTGTTGCCAATTACAACCCCATTTGGCTTTTGCGGCAGCCTTTATGAAATCTCACATGTGACAGGCTGCCTAGGTTGAACTCAAACACAAAAAGTTCCTGGGATTTCCCCCTCTCTTTAATTATTCTATATCCTCAGTATTTTAACAGTGTACGTGTATTTTTGTATTATAGTGTTACCTCTACTTAAAAATGAAAAATTAGAGTGACATTAGAATTAATATTATATACCAAATGACAGTTCTAATTTCTGTGCGAAAGAGACTGCTGGACTGAGAGTGTTTCAGATGAACAGATTTATATTTTGTTAATACATTCTTTTGGGAGAGAACAAATGCTAACTATAATTTCTGTTTAGTAAGCCACAGTGAACACTGATAGCAGCTTACTTCCTTGTAGAATATAGCCCTATTGATTATTCCAATTCAGAATGAACCAATTCCACATGACTTTCTATGAATTATATACTTGAATTTCAGTTCTTCTGCTGATTTGTAGCAAAAATTTGAAACATCCTGACTTCTTAAAATTACATTTTTCTCCATGTATACATGAAACATGTAACTGTAATCGGCTAAATAATATGCTAAGTACAAGTTTAACACTTTCCAAAAATTCACACTATCTAGGAAAGGGCTCTGGCATAAAAGCAAGAAAAGATATAAGAAATTTAACAGGTTTCATATAAATACAAAAGTGAGTGTATATTCACTTAAATAGTTTTCCCTCTAAAATTAATAGAGGAACAGGAACAATAGTGAGATATGAACCACTGAATTAATATGAACCACTGAACCACCACAAGCAGATTGTTATACAGAAAATTAAAACAGCATGCAACCTGATCCTAGCTTGAAATTTGCAGTTCCTTGAAGGAATTCCTTGAGGTGTGTATTCACTTTTTATACCCAGAGTCACGCAAACACACAGACATCAAAACAATCTTTTAAATTACCATTTCGAAAGGATATGCTCAAAGGTAGGGGCACTGTTTGGGGGTAGAGGAAAAAAGAAATACTACAGAGTTTATTCAAGGTGTCCTCTCTCTCCATTCCCACTTTTATTTGCCACATCAGACTTGTTCCTTTAAAAGTAGCCAAATCCTCCCACTGCATTAGGACTCTGAACATGCCTCTCTTCACTCTCCCATCTCCAATCATTCCTGCCCACTGTAACAGGATTATGACAGCACCAATCACAGACAATGTCTACAGGCTCAGCAAGGCAGGCATTGCTAACAGAAGCTACTTTCTGACTTCGTCTCCTGCTCCATGGATTTTTGTGGGCTTCTTTCTCAAATTAGCTAGCATTTCCCTCCTTATAAGTCCCCAACTTTATAAGCTGGGGTAATACTGGAAATACAGTAATATTTATAAACTTATACATTTTTAATAACCATCAGACATTAGGTTGGCGGAGACAGTGATAAGTCTTGGAATACAATTCATAAAAAGGATCAATATGAATTAGTTTAGTAAATGTGGCAAAAAGTGGAACTTCAGTAAATGTCAAATACATGACTGAGTAAACAGATTCAGGACACAGTTACTAGATAAAGTTGAGCAAAAGAGACTGGAAAAAGGTTACGTGTTGAGAATTACATTGGTTTAAAGTAGTATGTGGTAAAGCAATTTGAGACTGGTGAAAAACGTGGGCTAACTTGATTGGGCCTAAGGAATTGGAAACTCTTTAAGCATGAACTTTTATGTAAAAAATATTATTGTATTCTTTCATGTTTCATTTTATTGTATCTTATTTTTTCCTTTCTACATACTCAATATTTATTAATATTTTAGTATTACCTATAATCTTATTTGGGATAGTATTTCTAGTAAGTCATATCTACAATAGGCCAGTAGAGGGCTTCCCTGGTGGTCCAGTGGGTAAGGACACCGTCTTGCAGTGCAAGGGGCGCCGGTTCGATCCCTGGCCTGGGAAGATCCCATGTGCCATGGAGCAACTAGACCGGTGTGTCCAATTACCGAGTCGGAGCTCTGGAGCACATGCACCCAGAGTTGGTGCTCTGCGACAACAGAGGCCACTGCAATGGGAGGCCCACACGGGCCAAAGAACAAAGATGGATGAAAACAGATAAATGAAAGACCAATAGAAGTGGCCCGCCCGCCCCCTCCCTCCCCACCCCAACCCTGCCTCACTCCACCCCCCAAAATAAATAAATAAATACAATAGGCCAGTAGAGATCAAGGAAAAACACAGTTACTTAATTAAAACTAACCTTAATGCCAGAGTTGTTGGAACTCATCCATTCTCTACAGATAAGTTAAATATATCTATAAAAATCATTAGTGTTATAGACTGTTTTTAATCATGCACAAGTTACTTCCATCAAATAGGAATTTCAAATAGCACTGCCAAAGTAAGCAGTCATTGGTATACAACTTTGGAAAGTTGGATTTGAATGAATGGGCTTCGCATACATCATCTCAAACTCTGATTTGACAAAAAGACTCTGAAAGGTTAGTAAGAGTTCCAGCCCATCCAAAGTTCAAACCCAGTTTTTCTAGTTTCTAGCATGGTACATATTTTATCTTCTTTCAGATTTTCCCCACAGTTGCAATTTATACATTTTTTTCTAAATGTTTTAAAAGATAACTTACTGGTTTTGTGAATAGCTGGATGGGTGAAATAAAATAAACAGAATTCAATACCTCATGCAGGAGTCCTGTATATTTTCTTAATATTTGAACTGTTTGCAGCCACCTTTTTAGAATCTTTTTTTATTCAGTAGCAAAACAATTCAAAGCAGAGTAAATGCACAGATGGACCCATGCTTGGCTCCATAACAGTGGTGCAACAGAGTGTATATAGTATGTTTAGGGGAGAGAGAGAGAGAGAGGGAGGATAGGGAAAGGCAGGGCAGGGGAAGGGAAAGTAGAATAAGCTAAGGGGACATTGCAGAGCTCTTAGTTTCCTTGTTCACTGGTTTAAATGGATCATCCAATGCCAGCTATGACAGGCACTGAGTTAAGCACTGAGGATGCAAAGGTGAGAATATGCACTTGGTGCCTGTCTTCAACAAACTAAGCAGTCTAAGTAGAGAAGAACTCTGACAAAGGGTAAAGCAAACAAGTGAATAGAAAAATAAAAATTGAGAAAATTGCTTTGATTGTTGTAAGTAGGATGCTGTGACTAAGAATAGAGGCCACTGCAATGGGAGGCCCACACGGGCCAAAGAACAAAGATGGATGAAAACAGATAAATGAAAGACCAATAGAAGTGGCCCGCCCGCCCCCTCCCTCCCCACCCCAACCCTGCCTCACTCCACCCCCCAAAATAAATAAATAAATACAATAGGCCAGTAGAGATCAAGGAAAAACACAGTTACTTAATTAAAACTAACCTTAATGCCAGAGTTGTTGGAACTCATCCATTCTCTACAGATAAGTTAAATATATCTATAAAAATCATTAGTGTTATAGACTGTTTTTAATCATGCACAAGTTACTTCCATCAAATAGGAATTTCAAATAGCACTGCCAAAGTAAGCAGTCATTGGTATACAACTTTGGAAAGTTGGATTTGAATGAATGGGCTTCGCATACATCATCTCAAACTCTGATTTGACAAAAAGACTCTGAAAGGTTAGTAAGAGTTCCAGCCCATCCAAAGTTCAAACCCAGTTTTTCTAGTTTCTAGCATGGTACATATTTTATCTTCTTTCAGATTTTCCCCACAGTTGCAATTTATACATTTTTTTCTAAATGTTTTAAAAGATAACTTACTGGTTTTGTGAATAGCTGGATGGGTGAAATAAAATAAACAGAATTCAATACCTCATGCAGGAGTCCTGTATATTTTCTTAATATTTGACCTGTTTGCAGCCCCCTTTTTTAGAATCTTTTTTTATTCAGTAGCAAAACAATTCAAAGCAGAGTAAATGCACAGATGGACCCATGCTTGGCTCCATAACAGTGGTGCAACAGAGTGTATATAGTATGTTTAGGGGAGAGAGAGAGAGAGAGGGAGGATAGGGAAAGGCAGGGCAGGGGAAGGGAAAGTAGAATAAGCTAAGGGGACATTGCAGAGCTCTTAGTTTCCTTGTTCACTGGTTTAAATGGATCATCCAATGCCAGCTATGACAGGCACTGAGTTAAGCACTGAGGATGCAAAGGTGAGAATATGCACTTGGTGCCTGTCTTCAACAAACTAAGCAGTCTAAGTAGAGAAGAACTCTGACAAAGGGTAAAGCAAACAAGTGAATAGAAAAATAAAAATTGAGAAAATTGCTTTGATTGTTGTAAGTAGGATGCTGTGACTAAGAATAAAAGGGAGACCGACTGAAATACATTATCAAAAGATCACACAAATATATTTACAAATATAATGCAAGAGCTAAAAAAACAAAATAGAGGGTCTTGTGGGAGCACTCAGCCGAGACTGAGGCATCAGAGAAGGCTTCTCCTGGAAAACTGACATTTTTAACTCCATTTTGAAGGATGAATAGTTTTTAGCAAGAAGAGGGAGGGAGTTGTTAAGAGCACCTTCCAGGCAAAGGGATCGGTCCTGAATGAAGAAGGGATGAAGTATGTCAACAACTGGGGAAAGGTCAATGCAGTTGGAAACAACTAGAAACCCCAAGAACCAGAAGGAGCCCAAAAGAGAGTGAACAAGATGAGGGGCACTTTATACAGGGTCTCATGGAGGGAGAGGCCTTTATAACTACAGCATTAATAGTATGACCCCTGTATCAGTCTTCTGTGCTACAAATTGCCTTAGACTTAGTGCCTTAAACAGTATCCACTCATAGGATCATAGCTCTTGTAGGTCAGAGGTCCAGCGTGGCTCAGCTGGGTTCTCTGCTCAAGGTTACACAAGGCCAGAAAAAGGTGTCAGCTGGGAAATTCTGGGGAGAAACTCCCAGGTTCATACAGGTTGTTGGCAGAATCTGCCCCTTGTGATTCAGGTCTGACATCCCTATTTCTTTGCTGTCTATCAGTCAGCTTTTCCAGGCCACCATGTTCCTTCTCATATAGGTCTCTTTAAAGTAACAGTGGTATACAGTCCTTCTCACACTGTATTTCTATGACTCCTGCCACCAGCCAAACAAAAGGAAAGCATCAATAAAATGAGATGGCAAATGATGAACTGGGAGAAAACATTTACAAATCATGTATCTGATAAGGAGTTTAAAAAATTCATATAATTCAATAGAAAAAAGAAAACAAAACCTCCAAATTTTAAATGGATCATCCAATGCCAGCTATGACAGGCACTGAGTTAAGCACTGAGGATGCAAAGGTGAGAATATGCACTTGGTGCCTGTCTTCAACAAACTAAGCAGTCTAAGTAGAGAAGAACTCTGACAAAGGGTAAAGCAAACAAGTGAATAGAAAAATAAAAATTGAGAAAATTGCTTTGATTGTTGTAAGTAGGATGCTGTGACTAAGAATAAAAGGGAGACCGACTGAAATACATTATCAAAAGATCACACAAATATATTTACAAATATAATGCAAGAGCTAAAAAAACAAAATAGAGGGTCTTGTGGGAGCACTCAGCCGAGACTGAGGCATCAGAGAAGGCTTCTCCTGGAAAACTGACATTTTTAACTCCATTTTGAAGGATGAATAGTTTTTAGCAAGAAGAGGGAGTGAGTTGTTAAGAGCACCTTCCAGGCAAAGGGATCGGTCCTGAATGAAGAAGGGATGAAGTATGTCAACAACTGGGGAAAGGTCAATGCAGTTGGAAACAACTAGAAACCCCAAGAACCAGAAGGAGCCCAAAAGAGAGTGAACAAGATGAGGGGCACTTTATACAGGGTCTCATGGAGGGAGAGGCCTTTATAACTACAGCATTAATAGTATGACCCCTGTATCAGTCTTCTGTGCTACAAATTGCCTTAGACTTAGTGCCTTAAACAGTATCCACTCATAGGATCATAGCTCTTGTAGGTCAGAGGTCCAGCGTGGCTCAGCTGGGTTCTCTGCTCAAGGTTACACAAGGCCAGAAAAAGGTGTCAGCTGGGAAATTCTGGGGAGAAACTCCCAGGTTCATACAGGTTGTTGGCAGAATCTGCCCCTTGTGATTCAGGTCTGACATCCCTATTTCTTTGCTGTCTATCAGTCAGCTTTTCCAGGCCACCATGTTCCTTCTCATATAGGTCTCTTTAAAGTAACAGTGGTATACAGTCCTTCTCACACTGTATTTCTATGACTCCTGCCACCAGCCAAACAAAAGGAAAGCATCAATAAAATGAGATGGCAAATGATGAACTGGGAGAAAACATTTACAAATCATGTATCTGATAAGGAGTTTAAAAAATTCATATAATTCAATAGAAAAAAGAAAACAAAACCTCCAAACAATTCTATTTAAAAATGGGAAGAAGGGCTTCCCTGGTGGTCCAGTGGGTAAAGAATCTGCTTTGCAGTGCAAGGGGCACTGGTTTGATCCCTGGCCTGGGAAGATTCCACATGCCATGGAGTGGCTGGACCAGTGTGTCCAATTACAAGCCAGCACGCCAGTTCTATGCAACAGAGAGGCAACTGCAATGGGAGACCCACACAGGTCAAAGAATAAAGATGGATGAAAATAAAGAAAGAGAAAATAGCTAGTCATTGCTCTGTGAGAAAAGGGGATCCTTCAGGGGTGCTGTGTGATGGTCGGGAGGGGTGGGAAGGGGAGGATATACATATGACTAATCTGGGAACATGCATATCTGTAAACAACAAAACTCTGTAAAAGTTAAAAATAAAATAAAGGTTTAAAAAAAAAGAAAAAAAGAAAATAAAGAAAGAAAGAAGCCAATAAAAGAGGCCAAAATTAAAAAAAAAAAAAATGGGCAGAAGACCTGAACACTTCTTTCAAAGAAAATATACATATGGTCAACAAGTACATGAAAAGGTGTTCAATGTCACTAATCAACAGGGAAATTAACAGAAAAATGTAAATCAAGCCAAAATGAGATATCTTATCATACCTGTTAGAATAGCTATTATCAAAAATGCAAGAGATAAATGTTGACAAGGTCGTCCATAAAAAAAAAAAAAAAAAAAAGAACCTCATGCATTCTTGTTGGGAATGTAAATTTGTACATTCATTGTGGGAAGCAGTATAGAAACTCCTCAAGTAATTAAAAATATAACTACCATATGACTGCATTTCTGAATATATATCTGAAGGAAACAAAATCACTAGGTCAAAGAGACATTTACACTTCCATTACCACTGCAGCATTATTTACCACAGCTAAGACATGGGAACAACTAGATGCTCATGAATAGATGAATGAATAGACAAAATGTGATATATAGATACACTGTAGATAAAGATAGATATATGTACATATAGAGATATGTGTGTATATATATCACCAGACAATGGAGTATTACTCAACTATAAAAAAGAAGTAAATTCTGACATTTGTAACATGGATGGATCTTGGGGCATTATGGTAAATGAAATGCGAAACAAATCTGAAAGAGAAAGGCAAAAATTGTATGATTTTACTAAAATGTGGAGTCTAAAATAAAGCTAGCTCATAGAAATAGAGAACAGACTGATGCTTTGTCAGGCCTGGTTGATCCCTGCCTGGAGTTCCATGCCATGGAGTGGCTGGACCAGTGTGTCCAATTACAAGCCAGCACGCCAGTGCTCTGCAACAGGAGAGGCAACTGCAATGGGAGACCCACACAG
The DNA here is from genome assembly GCA_022376925.1 of Tragulus kanchil. Lineage (NCBI taxonomy): Eukaryota > Metazoa > Chordata > Mammalia > Artiodactyla > Tragulidae > Tragulus > Tragulus kanchil. The sequence continues at coordinate 124,010,425 of JAIOJX010000023.1, forward strand.
GTCAAAGAGTAAAAATGGATGAAAATAGAGAAAGAAATTAGCTAGTCATTGCTCTGTGAGAAAAGGGGATCCTTCAGGGGTGCTGTGTGATGGTCGGGAGGGGTGGGAAGGGGAGGATATACATATGACTAATCTGGGAACATGCATATCTGTAAACAACAAAACTCTGTAAAAGTTAAAAATAAAATAAAGGTTTAAAAAAAAAGAAAAAAAGAAAATAAAGAAAGAAAGAAGCCAATAAAAGAGGCCAAAATTAAAAAAAAAAAAAATGGGCAGAAGACCTGAACACTTCTTTCAAAGAAAATATACATATGGTCAACAAGTACATGAAAAGGTGTTCAATGTCACTAATCAACAGGGAAATTAACAGGAAAATGTAAATCAAGCCAAAATGAGATATCTTATCATACCTGTTAGAATAGCTATTATCAAAAATGCAAGAGATAAATGTTGACAAGGTCGTCCATAAAAAAAAAAAAAAAAAAAAAGAACCTCATGCATTCTTGTTGGGAATGTAAATTTGTACATTCATTGTGGGAAGCAGTATAGAAACTCCTCAAGTAATTAAAAATATAACTACCATATGACTGCATTTCTGAATATATATCTGAAGGAAACAAAATCACTAGGTCAAAGAGACATTTACACTTCCATTACCACTGCAGCATTATTTACCACAGCTAAGACATGGGAACATCTAGATGCTCATGAATAGATGAATGAATAGACAAAATGTGATATATAGATACACTGTAGATAAAGATAGATATATGTACATATAGAGATATGTGTGTATATATATCACCAGACAATGGAGTATTACTCAACTATAAAAAAGAAGTAAATTCTGACATTTGTAACATGGATGGATCTTGGGGCATTATGGTAAATGAAATGCGAAACAAATCTGAAAGAGAAAGGCAAAAATTGTATGATTTTACTAAAATGTGGAGTCTAAAATAAAGCTAGCTCATAGAAATAGAGAACAGACTGATGCTTTCTAGAGGCAAGGATTGGGGCAATGGGTAAAGGTGGTCACAGGTACAAACTTCTAGTTATAAGATAAATAATGTCTGGGGATATAATATACAGTATGGTGACTACAGTTAACAATACTATCTTGTATACTTGAAAATTGCAAAGGGAGTGTATTTTAAGAGTTTTTATCAGAAGAAAAAATTGTAACTATTCAAGTGATGTATTTAATTAGATTTATTGTAGCAATCATTTTGTAATATATATACATATACTAAATCTCTATGTTATATATTTTAAACTAATATGTTATATGTCAAATATATCTCCGTGAAACTGGATTCACAAAAAATACAGTGCAATAGTTCCAGAGATTCTATTTCCATCTAAAAGATGTTCCAGAAAGAATAAAATAAGAAAATGGGGGGTTTTCCTGGTTGTCCAGTGAGTAAGGACACCACCTTGCAGTGCAAGGGGTGCCGGTTCAATCCCAGGCCTGGGAAGGTCCCACGTGCTATGGAGCAACTAGACCGGTGTGTCCAATTACCAAACCAGTGCTCTGGCGTACATGCGCACGGGGCTGGTGCTCTAACGAGAGAGGCCACTGCAATGGGACGCCCACACAGGCCAAAGAACAAAGATGGATGAAAATAGATAAATGAAAGACCCACAGAAGTGGCCAGAAAAAAGAAAATGGAAGAGGAGAAACAATCTAAAACAATAGCAAAAAATCATTTCTCTGAATTAAAGAAAAAAAATGAGAATTCTAACTGCCAATGCAGGGGTCACTCCAACCTACACATTTGTTAGAAGATATTCTTAGATACAAACTGCTTGGACTTTTTGAACTCCAAGCCTAGGAGAAAACCTGGGGCGCCTTCCACTGCAAAACTTAAAATATGCCCATTCAGAAATGCAGTTCAAAATAGACCCATGAATTTTGTGGATTTCAAAACTTAAAACTGAAGAGAATTTTTAGGAATTAAGATATTTTGTTTTGAAACAAATCTGAAAGAGAAAGGCAAAAATTGTATGATTTTACTAAAATGTGGAGTCTAAAATAAAGCTAGCTCATAGAAATAGAGAACAGACTGATGCTTTCTAGAGGCAAGGATTGGGGCAATGGGTAAAGGTGGTCACAGGTACAAACTTCTAGTTATAAGATAAATAATGTCTGGGGATATAATATACAGTATGGTGACTACAGTTAACAATACTATCTTGTATACTTGAAAATTGCAAAGGGAGTGTATTTTAAGAGTTTTTATCAGAAGAAAAAATTGTAACTATTCAAGTGATGTATTTAATTAGATTTATTGTAGCAATCATTTTGTAATATATATACATATACTAAATCTCTATGTTATATATTTTAAACTAATATGTTATATGTCAAATATATCTCCGTGAAACTGGATTCACAAAAAATACAGTGCAATAGTTCCAGAGATTCTATTTCCATCTAAAAGATGTTCCAGAAAGAATAAAATAAGAAAATGGGGGGTTTTCCTGGTTGTCCAGTGAGTAAGGACACCACCTTGCAGTGCAAGGGGTGCCGGTTCAATCCCAGGCCTGGGAAGGTCCCACGTGCTATGGAGCAACTAGACCGGTGTGTCCAATTACCAAACCAGTGCTCTGGCGTACATGCGCACGGGGCTGGTGCTCTAACGAGAGAGGCCACTGCAATGGGACGCCCACACAGGCCAAAGAACAAAGATGGATGAAAATAGATAAATGAAAGACCCACAGAAGTGGCCAGAAAAAAGAAAATGGAAGAGGAGAAACAATCTAAAACAATAGCAAAAAATCATTTCTCTGAATTAAAGAAAAAAAATGAGAATTCTAACTGCCAATGCAGGGGTCACTCCAACCTACACATTTGTTAGAAGATATTCTTAGATACAAACTGCTTGGACTTTTTGAACTCCAAGCCTAGGAGAAAACCTGGGGCGCCTTCCACTGCAAAACTTAAAATATGCCCATTCAGAAATGCAGTTCAAAATAGACCCATGAATTTTGTGGATTTCAAAACTTAAAACTGAAGAGAATTTTTAGGAATTAAGATATTTTGTTTTGAAACAATACTTATCTGAAGCTTACCAGGTTGATAGTGGATTGAGAGATAGACTTTGAGAAGCCATCACTACAGAATGGAACAAACAATCACTGTGAGGCAGGGAAGCCCTAGAGAAATCTACTATAATTCCAGGACTACATTAAGGTCCTTTTGGTGTCCCCCAGGAATCTCTCTGCAATGAGTGAAACTCACCAACCATTAAAACTCCTATATGCTATACATTGCTAATTCCCAGGCAAACTTCAATATGCCTTTTTAAATAGTAACATTGTACTTTATTGCTTGTGAGACTAACACAGTTAAAACATCATACCTGGGCTTCCCCTGGTGGTCCAGTGGGTAAAGACACCGCCTTGCAGTGCAAGGGGCGCTGGTTTGATCCCTGGCCTGGGAAGATCCCACGTGCCGCGGAGTGGCTGGACCCATGTGTCCAATTGCCGAGCCGGAGCTCTGGAGCGCATGCGCCCAGAGCCGGCGCTCCGCAACGACAGACGCCACCGCAATGGGAGGCCCACAGGAACCAAAGAACAAAGGCGGATGAAAATGGAGAAATGAAAGACCAGTGGAAGTGGCCCGCCCATCCCCCTCCCTCCCTACCCCAGCCTCCAAAAGATAGATAAATAAATTAAAAAACAAAACATCAAACCTTTGTTAAATGAGTGTCCTCAGACCCAACTCACCACTTGAGGCCATATATGTGTACATAAACATGTATATACCCAGGTGTCTCCGTGGGAAAGAATCCGCCTTCCAATGCAGGAGACACAAGAAACCTTGGTTTGATCCCTGAGTCAGGAAGAGCCCCTAGGGTAAGAAATGAAAACCTGCTCCAGTACTCTTCACTGGAAAATCCCATGGACAGAGGAACCTGGTGGGTTATAGTCCATGGGGTCATGAGACATACATGATTGAGCAACTAAGCACAGAAACCCAACTACGCATCACAATCACCATGATAGCTTTAAAAGATACACAGATTCACAAGACCCTCGACAAACATTTGGAAGATGAGGCATCATGGTGAAGCAGAAAAACACTTGACCCAGAGGGGCTTGGTTAAAGTCACCCTTCTACCACTAACTGGAGTAACTGACTCAGGTTTCTTGAGCATTATATTCTTACAAAAGCAGAGTAATATTGTAGTATCCACCTTTTAGAAATGTGGAGGATTAAATGAGATAAGAAATGTATTAATACAATGTCTGGCACTTGATAGTAGTTCAATTAATGATAGTGAATTGTCTACTAATTTTATCTGGGGTCATGCCCAAAGGCTTCAAAAGCTCTTAAGGCTTTAAAAGACATTTGCAGTGTCTTCTATATAACACTGAATACTTAGGTAGGATTCCCAAAACCCTATCAGCAATTCTCTTGCTAACTACTCCTTAAATAATATTAACTGCTAATCCTTACTCTTCTAGAAGTTGTAGCTGCTAAAAGTAGTGAGTCTCTTTGTTCCAAAGCGGCACAGTTATGTAAAGATTCAACCCTGCATCTTTGAAGTTTATCCAGAGAAAGAAAACCACACCTACGGAAGAGTGCTCTAATTTAGTTACACCCTGGGGATAAACCAGATAAATCTGGGGGTAATTCACAGTGGGAAGAAGAAATTCAACAACTCTTTAATGAGAACTTATTAGGTGCACAGTAACAAAATACCTCATGTACCTTTATTTGGCCACATTCTCCTTACCCCATCTTCCAAATCTGGCCATAGAATTTTTTTTTTTAATTCTTCTAGGCTAGTATTGTGATCAAATTTAATAAATCAAATCAAACACTTCAGAAGAATGATACTGAATAGACGCGTTCAAAGAAATGAATTCAACCTAGTATTATATATTCTATATGATTAGTGCTTGGCCCTTCTGATTTTCCATGTATCTTCATGGGAGCTTTATGGCAATCTAGAATGCATGTCTAGTGTCCAAACATTATTTTTTAATTAGCTCTAATATATTAACAGGGTTTCATCTATTAATTGTTATACTGTATATAAGCTATTAGATTTTTTCACTGGACATGAACTTGTATACATTGTTGAGGGACAATGACTTCAGATGACAGCTGAATTTTTTCTGAAAAGAATCTTTCTAAAATCGAAAAGAATGCATTTTATTGGAGAAATATGTTAAAATTGTGCTTTTGGGTATCTTTAATTCTTTAAATTTCACAAATGTGTCTCAAAATCATATATTTCAAAAAAAAAAACTATTCTGTAAATGTTTACAGAAGCACGGCTTCTTATGAGTTCATTATATGATCAAGAGATACACTTCACAGAAGAGATGTTTCAATTGAATGTAGAGGAACCAGTTGGATCACCATGGGACAGACTGGGGAAGCAAATATTACATATATATATTTTTTTTTTTCATTTCCCCATCATGACTCTTTTATTTATAGTTTCATCCATCTTTTCTATTCTTTGGCACGATAGGCCTCCCACTGCAGTGGCCTCTCTCATTGCAGAGCACCTCTCTGGGCACTCCAGAGCTCTGGCTCGAATTGGACAACTGCTAATCCTTACTCTTCTAGAAGTTGTAGCTGCTAAAAGTAGTGAGTCTCTTTGTTCCAAAGCGGCACAGTTATGTAAAGATTCAACCCTGCATCTTTGAAGTTTATCCAGAGAAAGAAAACCACACCTACGGAAGAGTGCTCTAATTTAGTTACACCCTGGGGATAAACCAGATAAATCTGGGGGTAATTCACAGTGGGAAGAAGAAATTCAACAACTCTTTAATGAGAACTTATTAGGTGCACAGTAACAAAATACCTCATGTACCTTTATTTGGCCACATTCTCCTTACCCCATCTTCCAAATCTGGCCATAGAATTTTTTTTTTTAATTCTTCTAGGCTAGTATTGTGATCAAATTTAATAAATCAAATCAAACACTTCAGAAGAATGATACTGAATAGACGCGTTCAAAGAAATGAATTCAACCTAGTATTATATATTCTATATGATTAGTGCTTGGCCCTTCTGATTTTCCATGTATCTTCATGGGAGCTTTATGGCAATCTAGAATGCATGTCTAGTGTCCAAACATTATTTTTTAATTAGCTCTAATATATTAACAGGGTTTCATCTATTAATTGTTATACTGTATATAAGCTATTAGATTTTTTCACTGGACATGAACTTGTATACATTGTTGAGGGACAATGACTTCAGATGACAGCTGAATTTTTTCTGAAAAGAATCTTTCTAAAATCGAAAAGAATGCATTTTATTGGAGAAATATGTTAAAATTGTGCTTTTGGGTATCTTTAATTCTTTAAATTTCACAAATGTGTCTCAAAATCATATATTTCAAAAAAAAAAAAACTATTCTGTAAATGTTTACAGAAGCACGGCTTCTTATGAGTTCATTATATGATCAAGAGATACACTTCACAGAAGAGATGTTTCAATTGAATGTAGAGGAACCAGTTGGATCACCATGGGACAGACTGGGGAAGCAAATATTACATATATATATTTTTTTTTTTCATTTCCCCATCATGACTCTTTTATTTATAGTTTCATCCATCTTTTCTATTCTTTGGCACGTATAGGCCTCCCACTGCAGTGGCCTCTCTCATTGCAGAGCACCTCTCTGGGCACATGCACTCCAGAGCTCTGGCTCGTAATTGGACATACCGGTCCAGCCACTCAGTGGCACATGGGATCTTCCTGGGCCGGGGATTGAACCGGTGCTCATTGCACTGAAAGGTGGACTCTTTACCCTCTGGACCACCAGGGAAGCCTGGGAAGTATATTTTTGATGAAGGGAATGGTATTTGCTGAATCTACTAGTAATGTTTGGGGGACTTCCAGGAATAGAACGTGTGTGTGAGAGAGGGAGAGAGAGACAAAGAGTTGGTTCTGGTGGGAGCCAAGGTCTCTGTCACAGAGGCATAGTAGAGTGAGAAGAGTGAAGTGGTAATACAGTCTACACAGATAATATATAGTGATAAATGGAAGAACAGGACTGGGTAAAGCACATCAAAGAAAGAGCTGCAGTTGAAGTTGGAGAGATTACAGTTTATTTTTTGTCTGTTACTTTAACTTTATTGATATTTGGACACTTATTATGTATTACTTTTTAGAATACTCTGGGGGTAAAAAATCTTGCTGAATGACAATTTTTGTTTTTTCTTGATATTCTTGGTGCTCCCTTAACACTTGTTGGTATGTACACTATGTTGAGCAACCTGAAATAAGCTGAAAGCTGAAGTTTCAAGCTAAATGTCGCCAACTGACATCAAAGATTAATTCCTTGGCTTCAGTGATGTTTGGTTTTCCTCCTATAACAATGGGCTGCTCATTTTCCCTCCAATTTTTAGAATTTTTATTTTATATTATTTTACTTTTATTGTAGCAAAATGTACAATACATAAGATTTATTGTCTTAATCTTTTTTAAGTGTAGAGTTCAGTAGTGTTGGCATTCACATTGTTGTAAAGCCATCACCGCCATCCATTTTCATCTTGCACAACCGAAACTCTATAGGCATTAAACAACTCCCCATTCCTTTCTCCCCAAGTCTCTGACAATTATTATGCTACTTTCTGTTCCTATGAATTTCACCACTCAATGCACCTGTCTATATGGAATCATGTAGCATTTACTTTTGTGGCTGACTTTTATTTCTCTTACCATAACGACTAATCTGGGAACATACATATCTGTAAACAACAAAACTCTGTAAAAGTTAAAAGCAAAATAAAAGTTAAAAAAAAAAGATTCAACTGTATAAAGATATAGAGTAAAATAAAAATAATTTAATTAAAAAAGAAGATGTGGTACACACACACACACACACACACACACACATACAATGGAATACTACATAGTCACAAAAAGGAATAAAATTTTGCCATTTGCAACAACATGGATGGACTGGGAGGGCATCATGCTACGTGAAATGTATCAGACAGAGAAAAACAAATACTGTATAACATTTACATGTATAATTTCAAAAATAAAACATACTAGTAAATTAACAAAAAGGAAACAGACTCAAAGATATAAAGAAAATTCAGTGGTTACCAGAGGGAAGAGGAAGGGGAGGCAGGCAAGATAGGGGTATTAAAAAGTACAAACTACTACATATAAAATAAGTAATTGAGCGGGGTCACATCAAAGAAAGAGCTGCAGTTGAAGTTGGAGAGATTACAGTTTATTTTTTGTCTGTTACTTTAACTTTATTGATATTTGGACACTTATTATGTATTACTTTTTAGAATACTCTGGGGGTAAAAAATCTTGCTGAATGACAATTTTTGTTTTTTCTTGATATTCTTGGTGCTCCCTTAACACTTGCTGGTATGTACACTATGTTGAGCAACCTGAAATAAGCTGAAAGCTGAAGTTTCAAGCTAAATGTCGCCAACTGACATCAAAGATTAATTCCTTGGCTTCAGTGATGTTTGGTTTTCCTCCTATAACAATGGGCTGCTCATTTTCCCTCCAATTTTTAGAATTTTTATTTTATATTATTTTACTTTTATTGTAGCAAAATGTACAATACATAAGATTTATTGTCTTAATCTTTTTTAAGTGTAGAGTTCAGTAGTGTTGGCATTCACATTGTTGTAAAGCCATCACCGCCATCCATTTTCATCTTGCACAACCGAAACTCTATAGGCATTAAACAACTCCCCATTCCTTTCTCCCCAAGTCTCTGACAATTATTATGCTACTTTCTGTTCCTATGAATTTCACCACTCAATGCACCTGTCTATATGGAATCATGTAGCATTTACTTTTGTGGCTGACTTTTATTTCTCTTACCATAACGACTAATCTGGGAACATACATATCTGTAAACAACAAAACTCTGTAAAAGTTAAAAGCAAAATAAAAGTTAAAAAAAAAAGATTCAACTGTATAAAGATATAGAGTAAAATAAAAATAATTTAATTAAAAAAGAAGATGTGGTACACACACACACACACACACACACACACATACAATGGAATACTACATAGTCACAAAAAGGAATAAAATTTTGCCATTTGCAACAACATGGATGGACTGGGAGGGCATCATGCTACGTGAAATGTATCAGACAGAGAAAAACAAATACTGTATAACATTTACATGTATAATTTCAAAAATAAAACATACTAGTAAATTAACAAAAAGGAAACAGACTCAAAGATATAAAGAAAATTCAGTGGTTACCAGAGGGAAGAGGAAGGGGAGGCAGGCAAGATAGGGGTATTAAAAAGTACAAACTACTACATATAAAATAAGTAAGCCAAAAGGATATAAGGTACAACTCAGAATGAGGGCTGATATAAATTAAATAACCCACCTGAGATGACCAGTTCATTGACAGGCATGGACTTGAATTTGGGCCTAATCATGCTGGATAGCAGCCAATTGTCTCTCCACATTCACTTTTCGTCCCTAGCTTGCCCTAAACCTTGTAGGCTAACCTATTAGGACCGAGTTCTTGGTCGAGGTATTCCACTGGGTTTGCCCAATGGGAAGCACCAGCAGGAGGTGGGCTGGAGGGAGCAGGGTGAGGTTGCTGTATTCATGCTCATCACTTCCTTCCCGCGTGATTGCCTTGGAGTCGCCCAAAGGATCGCTGTGCCTGTCCAGCAACGCTCCCACCTCCTCTTACCCATAGCCCTATCTACGCAGTGATTTTCCTTCTGGTTCCAGTAGTTCCTCCTTCTCTTCACCTTTAGGCTAGAAGTGCTCACCTACTTGTTAACAACCCTGAGATTCCCAACTATTAACTTACAGTTTCCTCACAACCTGCCAACACCTTTGTAAGCATTCCCTGTATGAAACTTTCCTCAAATTACCAAACCGAGTGTGCCACCTGTTTTCCTGTCAGGACCCTGACCTGTACAATAATAACAAAAATCCATCTCTTTTTCACTCCATTTTGACGAGGCTGCATCATTTTTCTCAATAAGGGCAGGATCAGTTTGAGTGCCAGAACATCTAAACAGAAAGGAGCAGAAAGCTGGTTGGAAAGAAAAGGATTTGGGGGAGTTATCCTGAAGCTGCATTTACAGAGGAAGCAGAGTGAGAGGTGGTTTTTTTTTTTTTGGATTAAATGCTGATTGGATGAATGTCTGTGGCGGCTTTATGCCACTAACTGGCCAAGTTTATGTGATGCCAAATTGGTCGACAGATTTATACCCATCAGTCCCATATCTGATTCTCAATATTTACAGGTAAGGCTTTAATGTTTAAGATCAGCATTATAGACACTTAACCCATTTATAAAGGAAACATACACTCACTTCTTGTGATTAGTTTGCCATTGAGCCTAGAGCAACTCACCTTTCCCGACTTCTGTTCTCTGAAGCCAATGTACCTTTGGAAATTATGATATGTTGCATACTGATTGATGGTAGTTCCGTCCTTTTTTTCTCCAGATAGGTGCCAGATCAATGAAACACTTTATTCATGTACCATTCAGTTCTCTGAGAGGTCACCAGTGAATTCTCCCCCTTAAATCCCGCATTCCTTCCACTCATGGACTATGCCCTAAAGGCACAGGAAATGCCCAAGGGTTTTGGGTTCAGTATAGTTTTCATCGGCACATGTGAATAAAACTCTGACACCATGCAAAAAAGCCAGGGGATTTGTAGGCCTAGCACTTAGAACTTCATCAAAAACCACTTGCTGGCGCCAAAAAGTACACACTGGCAATGAACTCTTTCTGCCTCTGACCACCTCATGATTCTGTGAGTAGAAACATTTCATTCCCACTATTCCTGGGTTCACATGCTCAGTAGAAGAAACAGAAAAAGAGAGCAGGTCATGAGCTTTTGTAACACAGGCCTCCCCTTCATTTTCTTTCCCCTACCTTCCACCCTCAGGGAACTCCTTCAAAGAGTTCATCTGGAAATGTACACTTACTCTTGTCTGTAAAACGTTTGCTCCAAGGGAAAATGTGGCCGCCAACAATGAACTGGCACCCATAGATTTTAAGCTCAGTTGATATTTCCAACTATTCAGCCTGTTTTTCACCACAAAGCCAAGCCAACTTCACATTTAGACAGATTGAGCTTAAGGAGAGGAGAGATCAAATACGTTTTGTTCCCAATAGGCTAACTACTCTAAATAGCAACACGCTAGATTGGCATGCTGGGAGACAGTCACAAGCCACAATTGGTTCTTAAACCAATGCCAGAAATGGAAAGGAAATACACACTTGCGTGTGCATGTGCGTGCGCACGCACACACAAAGCTTTACTGTGTTGCAGCAACAGTAGGAGCGATTGGTGCTAGAGAAAATGTATTTGATTCATGTTGTCTTTTATTTATAGGCTACTATATTACTTTTTTTCTAATATTTTCTATGTAGTGAATTGTCTATGTCTGTGCGTGAGTGTGTACGTTCCACTCAAATTTCTTGGTCTTCATGACTATCATGATCTGGTCTGTAATATTTGTCTAGTACCTATCTCTCTTCTGGTTTTTGTAGAAATTACTCCATTGTTTCATGAGCTCGAAAATCTGGATATGATCTTTGGGAGAAGGATTTGGAATGTAAGGACTCTGCCTTTTAATGGAAAGATTCACAATGCTTTGGAGATGAATAGTCCTGTATTTGTTTAGAATGGGCCTTGCATTTTGCTCTTTTGAGGAGTAACTTACAATACCGAGACTGGCCCCAGATGTATATACCACTCCAATTCCCTTGCTCATGTTCTAAATAAAGGTGGTATGACTATACGTTTGAAATAGAAATGACTCCAGTGTGCTACGACTTTGTTTATAAAAACGAATGCTAGACGTTTTCTTGGATCTTTGTGAGAAATGACATCCTATACTGATACCCTTACTGTAATCACAACCCTAACTACTTCCAGCCCCTGGTATTGTGTTGCAGCATTTTGATGATGTTTAGTTTTACAGTTATTAAAGAACCCTGTCCCACTTGATTATCCTTTTTCCTGCACTGCTGGCCGAGCACATACCATCATCGTCTATACAGGATTACACACACTTTCACTGATTTTACTGGCTAAGAGTTGGGGATGCAGTTTGGCCAGGATCCTTAATCGGTCCTTACCCTAATTTGGTCCTACCATCAGCCTGTACCTGGCAACACCATGATGCTCTATTTGCTCATGGAGAGAGGGGACCGAGGGGGACGGACCCACTGCTGAGGAAATGAAGCACATTCATTTACTCCACTGCTACACACAAATAAAAAAAAGGCCAAAACAAACAGTGACCCAGCAGGGTGAGCAATGCTGAAACCTCTTATTCTGGTGGCAACTCCAGCCTTGTGAGACCCACATTGACAAGGACAATCCTCTCTTTCCTTTCTTTTTCATTCCCCTTCTATTCCTAAATACATCAATTGTCAATCTAGGCTTCTACTTCTTCTTTTTTTTGGTGAGGGGGCCACAGGTCAAGGCATTTGTGATCTTATTTCCCTGACCGGTAATTGAACCCATGCCCCTGCAGTGAAAGCACCGAATCGCTACCACGGAACAGCCAGGGAAGTCCCAATCCAGGCACTTTGGAAGGAAGACATTTTAAATTATGAGACTGGAAAACTGGGGAATCAGTACCTTTTTTCTCTCTTTTTGGTTTTGTAGAAATTACTCCATTGTTTCATGAGCTCGAAAATCTGGATATGATCTTTGGGAGAAGGATTTGGAATGTAAGGACTCTGCCTTTTAATGGAAAGATTCACAATGCTTTGGAGATGAATAGTCCTGTATTTGTTTAGAATGGGCCTTGCATTTTGCTCTTTTGAGGAGTAACTTACAATACCGAGACTGGCCCCAGATGTATATACCACTCCAATTCCCTTGCTCATGTTCTAAATAAAGGTGGTATGACTATACGTTTGAAATAGAAATGACTCCAGTGTGCTACGACTTTGTTTATAAAAACGAATGCTAGACGTTTTCTTGGATCTTTGTGAGAAATGACATCCTATACTGATACCCTTACTGTAATCACAACCCTAACTACTTCCAGCCCTGGTATTGTGTTGCAGCATTTTGATGATGTTTAGTTTTACAGTTATTAAAGAACCCTGTCCCACTTGATTATCCTTTTTCCTGCACTGCTGGCCGAGCACATACCATCATCGTCTATACAGGATTACACACACTTTCACTGATTTTACTGGCTAAGAGTTGGGGATGCAGTTTGGCCAGGATCCTTAATCGGTCCTTACCCTAATTTGGTCCTACCATCAGCCTGTACCTGGCAACACCATGATGCTCTATTTGCTCATGGAGAGAGGGGACCGAGGGGGACGGACCCACTGCTGAGGAAATGAAGCACATTCATTTACTCCACTGCTACACACAAATAAAAAAAAGGCCAAAACAAACAGTGACCCAGCAGGGTGAGCAATGCTGAAACCTCTTATTCTGGTGGCAACTCCAGCCTTGTGAGACCCACATTGACAAGGACAATCCTCTCTTTCCTTTCTTTTTCATTCCCCTTCTATTCCTAAATACATCAATTGTCAATCTAGGCTTCTACTTCTTCTTTTTTTTGGTGAGGGGGCCACAGGTCAAGGCATTTGTGATCTTATTTCCCTGACCGGTAATTGAACCCATGCCCCTGCAGTGAAAGCACCGAATCGCTACCACGGAACAGCCAGGGAAGTCCCAATCCAGGCACTTTGGAAGGAAGACATTTTAAATTATGAGACTGGAAAAACTGAAAGTGACCTTAGAGATCATCTAGTCCATTCACCTTCAAGTTGTTCTGAAGAGTTCCAGCATCCCCCAGAGGTGTCTAGGGTTGGTGTTTTCTCTTCAGCTCCCCTTCCGGCAGAGGAGAAAAGGGGTGAGGTTCCAAAACTTCATGTCCCTCAGTACCTTCCAGTGAGGCAGCCCTGCTTTAATTTGTCTGTAAACTAAAGTTCCTGAGAACTTTACCTTTATAAAAAAGAATCGTATACTTTCCCACAAAAGCTTGCGACCTGCTGGGGATGGAGAAATGAGCAGTTCCAAAATCCCAGTGAGTGGGATAAGGACCGAGTTCTAGCTTCTCAGCAACAGTTTTCCCCACACATTCCTCACTTCTCTGGAGAACTGAGATTAAGCAAATACTGCCTGGATCTGTGGGCTTCCCCAGTGGCGCAGCGGTCCAGAATCCACCTGCCAATGCAGGAGACTCAGAAGATCCCCTGGAGAAGGAAATGGCTACTCACGCCAGTATTCTCGCCTGGAGAATCCCATGGACAGAGGAGCCTGGCAGGCTACAGTCCATGGGGCCGCCAAGAGTCAGACATCACTGAGTGACTAAACAGCAGCCACAACGTGGATCTGCAGCAATCCTATGAAAGCCATGTTCCCTCCAGTGCTTTCTAACACTCTTTCCTTGCCACATAAAGAGGCCCAGTGGAGAGGTCGTCCTCCCCACGCCCTGAGGTGGCAGGTGATGGCTGCCAGTTTCCCACCTCTACATACTTGACCCTGAATTACAAGACAAGATGTATTAAAAGCAGACAAAGTTTGGAGTTGGGTGGTATCAACAGCCAAGGGTGTGAGACCGTGTTCCTAAGATTCCCCTGATGAAATTCCGCCTCCAACGCAAGCAGCTGGGGACCGAGGACACCTGTTTCTTCCCTAGCTTCGGATAAGATGGAGTCCAAGGGAGTGGGTTTCGCTGCCACTCCTCGCAGGAGAGCCAGGCTGGCTGGAACGTGCTCCTCCCAAATTGCACCCCGTCCTTCCCTCCTCCCAGGCTGGGGTTACGTAAGTACCTCAGAGGTGCGGCTTTCAGCTACCTTCTGTCACATCCAGCGCCTCTGCTCCTTCATGAATATTCATAGAGTGCCATGAGGCTGCCTCACGTCTCCTCCCAGGTGAAACCAATGCCTCTGAAAATGATCATGACCATCATTTGCCTCAGAAACAGCCCAGGTTTCCCCCGCTTGGGGTCTAGGAGAAATTTGTCCAGCAGAAAGTCCTGGCCTGACCGAGAATTGGAGAGATTCCACTTGGGGCACCAGCAAAGAGAGAAGGTGAGGGATTCCTTCCTAAGGGAGCCAGGAAACGCTGGAATTATCCAGTCAAGACCACCCGTTGGGAACTCCCTGATAGTCCAGCGGTTGAAAATCTGCATTTCTATTGCTGGCAGCCAGGGTTCAATCCCGAGTGGGGATCTCGGATCCTACGGCCCCACGTGCCTGCCCTAAGTCCCTTCAGCCGCGTGCGACTCTGCGACCTGATGGACTGTACCCCGCCAGGCGCCTCTGTCCATGGGGTTCTCCAGGGGTTCTTCCTGATCTAGGGATCAAACCCACCTCTGATGTCACCTGCGTTGGCAGGCGGGTTCCACTAGCGCCCCCTGGGAAGCCCTTAAGTAGTAGTTGTTCCCACTCGGTTTGGAACTGAGGATCTCTCAGGTGAGCGTGATGACCACTACATGAGAGCAACGTGGCTTGGCAAAAAAGAAAAAAAAAAAATGTCGTTTGCTTCCCCTTTCCCAAAGGAAACAGAAAGACTAGTGCCCGGAAAGAGAACATTTTTCCTTACACTATTTTCTGCTTCAAATCTGAGGGAAGATCCGCCGGTAAGGTGAATCCCAAATTCCAGTCAGGCAGGGAACCGGAAGTCAGAGCTTCATAACCGGAAGCACAAGAGGAAACCTTGAGCTCCGGGATTGTATGCAGGAAAAGGCTAATGAGGGCCTGAGGACCGAATGAGCACAAGAGCTTGGCTTCAGTTATTCCCAGAGAAAACCTTGCAGGCAGAGGTAAGGAGCCTTTTAAGGCAATCATCTTCAGTTTGTGGAGAAAAAGATGTACACTCTGCTTGCATTATCTAAGTCGCTGAGTTAAAATCAAGGTTCTGCCTTTGAGTGTGGCACCTAGTCCTTAATTAAAATGGTTTTCTTTTTGCTTTGAATGGTGCAGGGGCTAAGGCAACATGGTCCCCCATCCTCTTTTTGCCCATCTACCTCTCACTTTGGAATTCTCTTTCCCTTCTTCTTCCGTAAATAACCATCTTACCTTAATGCCCTATGTTAGAGTTGCCAAACTGGAATTTAAGAGGTTTACTGTTCCTCTTACTTTCCATTTGAGGATCTTAAAGATGATTCTTAAGATGAAAAATTATTTTCTTTGTGCTTTCATTTGGACAGAGATAGAGTTTGAGGCTCTGTTTAATGGTCCAACAAAGTGGGAGGGCGAGGATTGGTTTCTGGCATCTAGGTGCAGAAAGATTGAGAAACCTGCCCTTCATTCTTCCACAAGTGTTGGGGGTTAGGTGACAAGGCTGGAGGGTGACTGTTTTCAGTTGCTATCTTGCCATTCATGGCTGCCAAGCATCCATTCCTTCTTTACCTGTCCTGACACTACGAATCATCAAAGAATCACATTTTTAGGGGAAAGCAGATTTTCTTAAGATGCTAAATTGGTTACAGCGCTTTTGTCTGGTCATTTGTTTTCGAGCTTTATGTGTAATTTTCCACTCAAAATGCTCTTTAGTCTGTCATGCTGTCAAATGGAGAGTATGGGTAAAGACATGTGTTTGCATTTGTGTGTCAGCTCCTGACATTTGTATTTATTTGTACATATGCATTTTGTTTGTTCAAATAAATGTTTCATCAGATGTAGCATACAATAGGGAGGCACAGAGAAGGAGCTGGTACAATTCAAAAGCAAGTGAAATATTTCTCAATAAGACCTGGAATTTCAGCTTCTGGTTAATTGTAAATGTGATCTGGAGGAAGAAGCAGCACATAAGGGAGCTAGGGTCTGTATTTATCTTTTAATGTTATTGTTATATTATACAGTTTACTGCATAAATAATTGAAATGATAGTAATAACAATTTAGGGACCATTCAACTGTTGTGTGCACTATATTTCATTGATATTCACTTTTCTGAACTGTGCAGATCCATGATTTCCTGTTTAAATGAATTCACAGTGGTAAATTAAAAATGGACTTTTTTTTTCTTCAAATGGATAAAATCTGTTTTTAATTCATCCCACTTAAAAACACCCTTCATCATTTGCTCATTAAAAATCAACAGTTCTACAACACGGTCCCACTATATAGCACAGGGAACTACATTCAATATCCTGTGATAAACCATAATGGAAAAAATATGAAATAGAATATATATAGATATACATGTGTGTATAACTAAGTCACTTTGCTGTATGGTAGAAATTAAACACAGCACTGTAACTTTAAAAAGTCAACAGTCCTAAAGATGAAGTTTTTCATGATGTCTTTATAGCATTTGTTTTAAAACTGAATTTAATATAATATTACTAGGAAGAAAAAAGAAAGCCTAAAAATTTAATGATGCTAATTGAATCTGAATGGATATAGATTGCTGGGTTTATCTCAATATTTGGCTATACATTTAAGGCATAATTGAAAATAGAAAAGCTAAGAATATTAAGGTAATAATTTTCACAGGTGCAAGGGAGAATAGTGGTCAATGCAGAATTAATATTTCCATATTCTATGAGGAGAACTTTTTACTGCTGCAGGTCTTATTATTCTTGTTTTAAAAAATGAACCATTATACTGAAATGAGTTCCTTGATGGCATGCAGAATAACTCATTCATCTTTATATCTCCAGGGAATTTTCCACTCAAAATGCTCTTTAGTCTGTCATGCTGTCAAATGGAGAGTATGGGTAAAGACATGTGTTTGCATTTGTGTGTCAGCTCCTGACATTTGTATTTATTTGTACATATGCATTTTGTTTGTTCAAATAAATGTTTCATCAGATGTAGCATACAATAGGGAGGCACAGAGAAGGAGCTGGTACAATTCAAAAGCAAGTGAAATATTTCTCAATAAGACCTGGAATTTCAGCTTCTGGTTAATTGTAAATGTGATCTGGAGGAAGAAGCAGCACATAAGGGAGCTAGGGTCTGTATTTATCTTTTAATGTTATTGTTATATTATACAGTTTACTGCATAAATAATTGAAATGATAGTAATAACAATTTAGGGACCATTCAACTGTTGTGTGCACTATATTTCATTGATATTCACTTTTCTGAACTGTGCAGATCCATGATTTCCTGTTTAAATGAATTCACAGTGGTAAATTAAAATGGACTTTTTTTTTCTTCAAATGGATAAAATCTGTTTTTAATTCATCCCACTTAAAAACACCCTTCATCATTTGCTCATTAAAAATCAACAGTTCTACAACACGGTCCCACTATATAGCACAGGGAACTACATTCAATATCCTGTGATAAACCATAATGGAAAAAATATGAAATAGAATATATATAGATATACATGTGTGTATAACTAAGTCACTTTGCTGTATGGTAGAAATTAAACACAGCACTGTAACTTTAAAAAGTCAACAGTCCTAAAGATGAAGTTTTTCATGATGTCTTTATAGCATTTGTTTTAAAACTGAATTTAATATAATATTACTAGGAAGAAAAAAGAAAGCCTAAAAATTTAATGATGCTAATTGAATCTGAATGGATATAGATTGCTGGGTTTATCTCAATATTTGGCTATACATTTAAGGCATAATTGAAAATAGAAAAGCTAAGAATATTAAGGTAATAATTTTCACAGGTGCAAGGGAGAATAGTGGTCAATGCAGAATTAATATTTCCATATTCTATGAGGAGAACTTTTTACTGCTGCAGGTCTTATTATTCTTGTTTTAAAAAATGAACCATTATACTGAAATGAGTTCCTTGATGGCATGCAGAATAACTCATTCATCTTTATATCTCCAGGGTTTCCACTATAGTAGATGCTCAAGAAACATTTATTCAATTAGTTCTGTGAATACCATTTTGCCCTTAAATATTCCTTTCTTCCTATCTTCTCCTTTGAGGGAAAATAGGAAGAGGAAGGAAGAGACTAGAATTAGATAAAATGTATGGAAACCCTATTTTCTACCAGGAACTTGACATCTGTGATATCACGAAATAGTCCCCCAAACCTATGAGATTGGATCTGTATTCCACTTTTCTAAAAGGTGAAACTGATGTTCAGCAAATGGAAAACATGATACAGAAAACACATAAAAGAATTCATAATGCTGGAATTTGAACCCATTTCTATCTGATTCCAAAAGATACGTTTTTCCCACTTTTTCACTCATAAATACACAAATACTTCAACACTTACTATGTGTCAGGTACTGTCCTAGTCACCAGAAACAACAGCGAATAAAACAGTTTCTGAACTTGCAGAGTTTACATTCTAGCTGAGGACAGAAAGACAATAAAAAAATTCACAGTCCAATATTGTTTCCAATCTGTTTCAGAACTTAAGTTGTTTGGACATATCAGAAAAATGGAACTAATCTCTTCTAAAATTTATAAATTGGGAGTTGTAACAGTAGTGTTAGTGGAGCAAAGTATCCTAAGGAACAACAGTAGTTGGTTTCAGAGAGGTAGAGAGTCAGTCTGGGCCTTATAGGCAAATTTTTTTAAAACTGAATTTAATATAATATTACTAGGAAGAAAAAAGAAAGCCTAAAAATTTAATGATGCTAATTGAATCTGAATGGATATAGATTGCTGGGTTTATCTCAATATTTGGCTATACATTTAAGGCATAATTGAAAATAGAAAAGCTAAGAATATTAAGGTAATAATTTTCACAGGTGCAAGGGAGAATAGTGGTCAATGCAGAATTAATATTTCCATATTCTATGAGGAGAACTTTTTACTGCTGCAGGTCTTATTATTCTTGTTTTAAAAAATGAACCATTATACTGAAATGAGTTCCTTGATGGCATGCAGAATAACTCATTCATCTTTATATCTCCAGGGTTTCCACTATAGTAGATGCTCAAGAAACATTTATTCAATTAGTTCTGTGAATACCATTTTGCCCTTAAATATTCCTTTCTTCCTATCTTCTCCTTTGAGGGAAAATAGGAAGAGGAAGGAAGAGACTAGAATTAGATAAAATGTATGGAAACCCTATTTTCTACCAGGAACTTGACATCTGTGATATCACGAAATAGTCCCCCAAACCTATGAGATTGGATCTGTATTCCACTTTTCTAAAAGGTGAAACTGATGTTCAGCAAATGGAAAACATGATACAGAAAACACATAAAAGAATTCATAATGCTGGAATTTGAACCCATTTCTATCTGATTCCAAAAGATACGTTTTTCCCACTTTTTCACTCATAAATACACAAATACTTCAACACTTACTATGTGTCAGGTACTGTCCTAGTCACCAGAAACAACAGCGAATAAAACAGTTTCTGAACTTGCAGAGTTTACATTCTAGCTGAGGACAGAAAGACAATAAAAAAATTCACAGTCCAATATTGTTTCCAATCTGTTTCAGAACTTAAGTTGTTTGGACATATCAGAAAAATGGAACTAATCTCTTCTAAAATTTATAAATTGGGAGTTGTAACAGTAGTGTTAGTGGAGCAAAGTATCCTAAGGAACAACAGTAGTTGGTTTCAGAGAGGTAGAGAGTCAGTCTGGGCCTTATAGGCTATTGTAAACATTTTGTTTCTCCTAAGGGTAAGATGGGAAGCAGAGGAGCCGTGAGCCCTGGCTCATATTTAAAGATTTTAAGGAAGCAAACAAGGGTGCAAGAAAGGCCGGTAGGAGGAGGCCCTTCCCTGTTAATAATACAGGTAAGAGATGGTGGTTTCAGGGATCAGCGTGGCAGTGGGGAGGAGGGTCGAGGATGGGGGCAGGTAATAAGAAATGTTTGAATTCTAGATAGAATTTGCAGATGGACTGGTGAGATGTGGGGTGCTTTTTGCATGGCTGTAGTTATTCATATTGTCCTGGGTCAAAATCACATTTTGGTAGCTTCTTCATCTGTAAAATGGAAATAGTTTTGAGAAGCCATCTTGACAAATGTGCTCAGCATCTTGCCTAGGACATTATTCAGTAAAGATGGTCTGTCTTAGGTATTATGAAATTTAACTGATTAGGCAACAGCAGCAGCTCTCTAAACACATGACTGGGAGCAGGTCGCGGAGTCAGCCCAGGTTTAGGACTGTCTCAGGAAGCTGGGGCTGGGAGGGCTGGCAAGGCCAGTGATGACAAACCAGACGTGGGCTGTGAGGAGGATAGGAGGCAGAGGGATAGAGAAGGAGAGAAAAGGAAAAGTGTGTGAATGGCATGATCTCTAAGAGGGTCGAGTGTCCTCCAAGAACAAGTGTAGTGTCTGTTCTTGACCTTAAGGGCTTGTGGAAGAATGAAGGGCAGGTTTCTCAATCTTTCTGCACTTCCAGAAGGAGCTCGGGGAACTCTAAAACTGACCTAATTTACTCTGGGAGAGGGTCATTTTCAAACCAGGAAGTTTTAGATGACTAATTTATGAGATGCAGGAAATAAAAAATGAAAAATTCACAGTCCAATATTGTTTCCAATCTGTTTCAGAACTTAAGTTGTTTGGACATATCAGAAAAATGGAACTAATCTCTTCTAAAATTTATAAATTGGGAGTTGTAACAGTAGTGTTAGTGGAGCAAAGTATCCTAAGGAACAACAGTAGTTGGTTTCAGAGAGGTAGAGAGTCAGTCTGGGCCTTATAGGCTATTGTAAACATTTTGTTTCTCCTAAGGGTAAGATGGGAAGCAGAGGAGCTGTGAGCCCTGGCTCATATGTAAAGATTTTAAGGAAGCAAACAAGGGTGCAAGAAAGGCCGGTAGGAGGAGGCCCTTCCCTGTTAATAATACAGGTAAGAGATGGTGGTTTCAGGGATCAGCGTGGCAGTGGGGAGGAGGGTCGAGGATGGGGGCAGGTAATAAGAAATGTTTGAATTCTAGATAGAATTTGCAGATGGACTGGTGAGATGTGGGGTGCTTTTTGCATGGCTGTAGTTATTCATATTGTCCTGGGTCAAAATCACATTTTGGTAGCTTCTTCATCTGTAAAATGGAAATAGTTTTGAGAAGCCATCTTGACAAATGTGCTCAGCATCTTGCCTAGGACATTATTCAGTAAAGATGGTCTGTCTTAGGTATTATGAAATTTAACTGATTAGGCAACAGCAGCAGCTCTCTAAACACATGACTGGGAGCAGGTCGCGAGTCAGCCCAGGTTTAGGACTGTCTCAGGAAGCTGGGGCTGGGAGGGCTGGCAAGGCCAGTGATGACAAACCAGACGTGGGCTGTGAGGAGGATAGGAGGCAGAGGGATAGAGAAGGAGAGAAAAGGAAAAGTGTGTGAATGGCATGATCTCTAAGAGGGTCGAGTGTCCTCCAAGAACAAGTGTAGTGTCTGTTCTTGACCTTAAGGGCTTGTGGAAGAATGAAGGGCAGGTTTCTCAATCTTTCTGCACTTCCAGAAGGAGCTCGGGGAACTCTAAAACTGACCTAATTTACTCTGGGAGAGGGTCATTTTCAAACCAGGAAGTTTTAGATGACTAATTTATGAGATGCAGGAAATAAAAACTATAGGAAAATTATAGCAGTATAGATCCCCTCATAAATTTAACCATGGCTGTGGGACATTTTGCTTGAGTGATTGGCCCCATCCTCACAATCTGGGGAGTTTTTTATTAAAGCTACAGGATTCTTTTGGTGAAATATTTGCTTTCTTATTCACCCTATGTGAATTCCTATTCAATGTAAGATAATTTTCAATAATAATTGAAAACGGCTGTTGGTAGAATTAGTCGGGCTTATATTTTGATTGTGTTTTTAGTTCATTGTTAGCCAGATTTATTAAATGATAAAATTAATATATGCTTGGACTTCCCTGGTGGTCCACTGGGTAAAGAGCCCACCTTGCAGTGCAAGGGGCACAAGTTTGATCCCTGGCCCGGGAAGATCCCACGTGCTTAGGAATGGCTGGACGGGTATGTCCAATTATGAGCCAGCACTCTGAAGCACGTGCTCCGAGAGCCAGTGCTCTGCAACAAGAGAGGCCACTGCAGTGGGAGGCCCATGCATGCCAAAGAATAAAAAATGGATGAAAATAAATATAAAGAAGTAAAAAGAGGCATGATGGGGGGAATAAAGAAATAAAATTAATATATGCTCACACAAAAAAATGCAAAGAAATCATAGAAAAATGTAAATGTCTCCTCTATCATGCAATGCCCCATGTTTCTTGCTGCAGAGGTTTCTTACACCAGTTTATTGTGTAGCTTGCCAGGATGCTCTATGTATATACACATGTATATGTATGTGTGGGTGTGTATTTGTGTATATATGCATATATATATATATGTGTGTATGTATTTACTTATATGTATATATAATTTGTACCCATGCAAGAGGAAAGATTTGCTACTCTATTCTGTTCATTTAACAATATAAAAGAGGTTGTATCAGCATAACCGGAGTTGCAAAAAGATCTCCTAGAATTGAGACCAAAATATAATAGTTAATAGTGGGGAAATAAGATTGAGGCTTAAACTTTAAGAAACCCTAAAAATCATGAAAATATATTTCTCATTAAAAGAAATGGATTTATATCATAATTGCAACCTTGTAGCATTTCTTAGAGAAAATAAACCAAGTGCTCATAGCTGAAAGTAAGGGGATGTGTCTTTTTCGCTCTTGAATTTTATGATGACTTAATATAACATCTTCCAACTCATATTTAATTTTCACAGCCTTATCTTAAGGACAGGCATTCATACAAAGGTATTTCTGAGCTTTATCATGTTTTCCCAGGGATCTCAATTAGTTATTGTTTTTGTCTTCTTTTGTTGATTAGTCTAAGCCTGTCAGGTCAACATTTGATGTAGGTATGGCTTGAGCTGTTCTCATCATTTAGTGGGCAGAGATAGTAAGGTAGCAAGGAAAGGTATTTGAGTCACCGGTTATTTAGTGAATATTTTCATGTTACAATTATTTTTGTTGTTTTACAGTCTTTTAAGTACATGAATATGCAGGTAATGTTTAAAGAGAATTCCCTCTAGTCTTGAGCTAACAATCTTGTTAATGGGCTATGTAAATTTCCTGCTTTTTTACTGTGGTCGTCTTCCATCACTATTTAACCAATGCCTTATTTAGGGACAGGAAAGGGGTTTAATGCTTTGTGAAAGTACAAACAGTGCTGAAAGAAACATCCATACATATTTATTTTTATACACAGGACAAGATAATTCAACTTAAAAAATTAAAGACTTGCCAAGTCAAAGGGTACTAGTACATTCATTTTGCCAAATTTCACCAAATAACCCTTTAAATAACTTCACTAATTTATCCTCCCCCTGACAACACAGGAAAGGGCCTATTGATCACACCCTAGCCAAGACTGGGTATTATCACAACTTTCTAATTTTTGCCAACCTGATATTTTTTTAAACTATTACTGTTTATATCCTCATTTCTTGAATTATTAATAATATTAAACCTGTTTTCATGCTTTTTCACTATCTGTATTTGTTTTTAGTAAGTTTCCTATTCATGTTCTTTGTCTGATTTTATACTTGAGTTAGGCATCTTTTTGCATTAATTTATAAGCTCTTTTTGCATATTAAAAATAGCCCTTTGCTATATGGGATGCATATATTTTCCCTCGGTTTGTCGTTTGTCTTTGACTTTGTTTGGAGTACTGTTGTCATATAAATATTAATTTTTTCTGTAGTAAAATTTAGCAGCCTTTTATTTACAGCTTCTGAATTCTTATCATGTATAGTAAAATCTCTACTATACAATTGTTTGTTAATTTCACTGTGTTTTCTTCTAGAACTTCTATATTTCATTTCTTCAAGCACATTAAATATGCTTAGAATAAGATCTCTTCAAAAGTAATAGTTTTTCCTAGCCACTTGCATGTTTGGTCATAATCTTAAAACTAGGATGGGTCATCATTGCATCCCTGTCTTAAAAAATAACTGTAGTAAATGGTGTAAATGCTCTTGTTCCCTTTATTCTGCCAACATTGAGAACATATGTACCCACTAAACTTGTCTGATTACAAATTATGACTAAAGGAATGAGGGAAAGGCTTTTGTATATACAAGTCACCAGATGTTTTATAATGATTCTGTTAATGTGAGCCTCAGGATTAGACTAGAACCAGTGTTACAGGTCAAGACTGAAGCTCATTGACCAAACTACACAGGAAAGTTTGTGCAGTGCCTGCTGGCACAATACATAAATATCCAGATTTATTACTCTCTGTCTCCAGCACTGAATTCGCCCACAGATTTATGAAAGGGAAAACATGAAATTGAGATTTGTAAATATTTGAAGTTTACTTCTGAGATCTAAAAAGGCAGTAAGAAGGCTAGTAATAAATTCAAAATAGAGGTTGGGGAATGCATTCAGTTTGCTATTATTGGAATATAACTTAAAGAAGGAATCACAAACAATAAAATGTAATAATTTCACCCTTGGTTCATAAAACACTGAGTTCCAACTGATATAAATTATTAGCCTGAGGAAAAAATGGAGGTGAGTGCATACAGATAGTCACATAGGAAGTTGTTGGTAGATTTGGCAAGTAGAATTGGACTCTAGTTCTTCTGAAAGGATGATTCTAGCAAGTCAGTGAAGGCCAAAGGTCTGTAAGAATTTTTACCAGTTCAGTATACGCAATGTTCAGTGTCCTTGGCCCTAATTATAACTACGGACTCCTTGAAAGTCCCTAAAAGTGACTTTCAGCAGTTTGATCAGTTTGATCATTTTTTATTAGCCAGTATTCCTTCAGGAATCAGTTTTCTGTAGCTTTAAGGACTATGCTCCTGTGTCAATTTTCAGGACTATTATTAAGCTTTATTTAAGAAAAGCAGTTATACCAGGGATGGTAATCTGGCTTTCAGAGTCGGGCAAAACTCATTTTCAAGTTTGACTTTGTGAATTAGCTGCTATATATCCTTGACAAATAATTTAATTTTCGCATGCCTTGACTTTTTCATCTTTAAGATGGGGTGATTAATAACTTGCAGTGTCAGACTCCATTGTATACCCACTAAATGCAAAAATTCCACTACTGTCTTCTTCATTAGCATGCCACTACTGTCTTCTTCTTCATTAACTTTTAACAGGTACTGGGCTTTCCAGTGATGTATTAAAATGTAACCCAATAGGCAGGCAAATCACAAAAGGGACCCCCTTCCTCTGGACTAACAAAGTTGGGTCACACAACTTGATAGTTGGTTATACAGAGTGTGGGATGTATTCCAGCTTCTGCAGGGCACCTGCACCTTTGCACAAGGAGGCCCTGAATGGAACACATGTTTTGGTCACAGCCTGGCAGACGTTCCTTAATCTCAAGGAAAATAGGCCCAGGGTCTAGAGATAACCATGGTTAACCAATGAGATGAAAAAGGAAGTCAAAGTGGGGAGCTCCCTTGATAAGGGGAAACTCAAAAGAGAGGTTGGGGAATGCATTCAGTTTGCTATTATTTGAATATAACTTAAAGAAGGAATCACAAACAATAAAATGTAATAATTTAACCCTTGGTTCATAAAACACTGAGTTCCAACTGATATAAATTATTAGCCTGAGGAAAAATGGAGGTGAGTGCATACAGATAGTCACATAGGAAGTTGTTGGTAGATTTGGCAAGTAGAATTGGACTCTAGTTCTTCTGAAAGGATGATTCTAGCAAGTCAGTGAAGGCCAAAGGTCTGTAAGAATTTTTACCAGTTCAGTATACGCAATGTTCAGTGTCCTTGGCCCTAATTATAACTACGGACTCCTTGAAAGTCCCTAAAAGTGACTTTCAGCAGTTTGATCAGTTTGATCATTTTTTATTAGCCAGTATTCCTTCAGGAATCAGTTTTCTGTAGCTTTAAGGACTATGCTCCTGTGTCAATTTTCAGGACTATTATTAAGCTTTATTTAAGAAAAGCAGTTATACCAGGGATGGTAATCTGGCTTTCAGAGTCGGGCAAAACTCATTTTCAAGTTTGACTTTGTGAATTAGCTGCTATATATCCTTGACAAATAATTTAATTTTCGCATGCCTTGACTTTTTCATCTTTAAGATGGGGTGATTAATAACTTGCAGTGTCAGACTCCATTGTATACCCACTAAATGCAAAAATTCCACTACTGTCTTCTTCATTAGCATGCCACTACTGTCTTCTTCTTCATTAACTTTTAACAGGTACTGGGCTTTCCAGTGATGTATTAAAATGTAACCCAATAGGCAGGCAAATCACAAAAGGGACCCCCTTCCTCTGGACTAACAAAGTTGGGTCACACAACTTGATAGTTGGTTATACAGAGTGTGGGATGTATTCCAGCTTCTGCAGGGCACCTGCACCTTTGCACAAGGAGGCCCTGAATGGAACACATGTTTTGGTCACAGCCTGGCAGACGTTCCTTAATCTCAAGGAAAATAGGCCCAGGGTCTAGAGATAACCATGGTTAACCAATGAGATGAAAAAGGAAGTCAAAGTGGGGAGCTCCCTTGATAAGGGGAAACTCAAAAAGAGAAACGTTTTGTCTTGGTTCCTAATTTTGGATTTTGGAGGCAATCATGGGATGACATAATGCTCTAGGCTCTTGCAGTCATTATATAGTCATAAATGGAAGAGCAAGAGAGTCAGTCTGGAGCCTTGGGACTAATGAGCTACTGAAAGAGTGTTTGAACTCTCCTCCTTCCGAACTTTCGCGTGAGAACACTTCCCTGTTTGTCCAAACCAGGGGTTCCCAACCTCCAGGATCCAATGACTGATGATTTAAGGTAGAGCTAATATAATAATAATAGAAATAAAGTACATAGTACATGTAATGTACTTGAATCATCCCAAAACCACCCCATCCATCCCCTAGTCCATGGAAAAATTGTCTTCCATGAAGCTAGTCCCTGGTACCAAAAAGGTTGAGGACTGCTAGTTTAAGTCACTGTTAGTGGGCTCTTGTGCTTCTGGAAGTTCAAAATGTTCCTAATTGAGAAAGGACCATACATGCTATTATGAGATTAAGTGAGATGCTATATCTATCCATCTAAGTCAGGAACATAGAAAGGACTCAGAAATCACTGACTGCCTTGAAGGTGGTGATCATGCTGGGAATAATCACAGTCACATGAAGCAGGAGAATGGAAAAGAGTTTGGAATTGAGACAGAACCACCTCAGCTTGAGTTCCTAGCTTTGTGACCTGGGTAAATTACCCAGCTGAGCACTCAATTTATACATCTGTAAAAAAGAACTTAATAACCCTACTTGTCTTATGGGATAGTTATATGAATCCAAAGAGAAGTCCACAAAAAGCATTTTATAAGCTTGACTTATGATACAGGAGTCAATTGTTATTATTGTCATATCTTAGCCATCAACACCAAAGGAAGGAGAAAAACTGCTCTCAAATTAGAGATACAAGCAATCATAAATGACTGAGTATGATTTTAGACAAGGGTATTACGGAATGAGAATTAAGAATAACTTTCCGTCTGTTTTAGCCTTAAACAGATTTCATCTTCTTACCTGGGAATCTGAAAAGAAAAGAATCTAGAAAAGCCCAGGGTCTAGAGATAACCATGGTTAACCAATGAGATGAAAAGGAAGTCAAAGTGGGAGCTCCTTGATAAGGGAAACTCAAAAAGAGAAACGTTTTGTCTTGGTTCCTAATTTTGGATTTTGGAGGCAATCATGGGATGACATAATGCTCTAGGCTCTTGCAGTCATTATATAGTCATAAATGGAAGAGCAAGAGAGTCAGTCTGGAGCCTTGGGACTAATGAGCTACTGAAAGAGTGTTTGAACTCTCCTCCTTCCGAACTTTCGTGAGAACACTTCCCTGTTTGTCCAAACCAGGGGTTCCCAACCTCCAGGATCCAATGACTGATGATTTAAGGTAGAGCTAATATAATAATAATAGAAATAAAGTACATAGTACATGTAATGTACTTGAATCATCCCAAAACCACCCCATCCATCCCCTAGTCCATGGAAAAATTGTCTTCCATGAAGCTAGTCCCTGGTACCAAAAAGGTTGAGGACTGCTAGTTTAAGTCACTGTTAGTGGGCTCTTGTGCTTCTGGAAGTTCAAAATGTTCCTAATTGAGAAAGGACCATACATGCTATTATGAGATTAAGTGAGATGCTATATCTATCCATCTAAGTCAGGAACATAGAAAGGACTCAGAAATCACTGACTGCCTTGAAGGTGGTGATCATGCTGGGAATAATCACAGTCACATGAAGCAGGAGAATGGAAAAGAGTTTGGAATTGAGACAGAACCACCTCAGCTTGAGTTCCTAGCTTTGTGACCTGGGTAAATTACCCAGCTGAGCACTCAATTTATACATCTGTAAAAAAGAACTTAATAACCCTACTTGTCTTATGGGATAGTTATATGAATCCAAAGAGAAGTCCACAAAAAGCATTTTATAAGCTTGACTTATGATACAGGAGTCAATTGTTATTATTGTCATATCTTAGCCATCAACACCAAAGGAAGGAGAAAAACTGCTCTCAAATTAGAGATACAAGCAATCATAAATGACTGAGTATGATTTTAGACAAGGGTATTACGGAATGAGAATTAAGAATAACTTTCCTTCTGTTTTAGCCTTAAACAGATTTCATCTTCTTACCTGGGAATCTGAAAAGAAACAATAAAGTGACCTGATCTAGAGCAGGAAGGATGCATTATTCTCACCTTCCCCCTATCTACTTCAGTGCATTATTAAAGAAAACTGGGCAATGAAAAAGAAAGAGGGCCTTCCCTGGTAGCTCAGTGGTAAAGAGTTTGCCTGCCAATGCCGGAGACACAGGTTCGATCCCTGATCCAGGAAGATCCCACGTGCTGCAGAGCAACTAGGCCTGTGAGCCACGACTACTGAGCCTGGGCTCTAGAGCCTCAGAGGTGCAACTGTTGAGCCTCTGTGCCACAACTACTGAAGCCCCTGTACCCTAGAACCCAAATTCCACAACAAGAGAAGTCACCACAACAAGAAGCCTGTTCACCTCAACTAGAGAGTCGCCCCCACTCCCTGCAACTAGAGAAGAGCCTGTGGCAGCAGGGAAAACCCAGAATAGCCAATAAATAAATAAACAAGTAAAAAATTTTTTAAAAAGATGGAGGAAATTTAAATTGGAAGGTGACACAGCAGAGAACAGATTACAGAAATAAAGATCAACTATTTTAGGGGGATTAAGATATTTCATGAGGAGTTTGGTGGATAAGATAGCCTCAGCAAGGATTGAGGAAAGGGGAAGAACTACTCTTTTCATTTCTCTTTTAGTAGTCTCTGGCTCCAGCTTTGGTGGCTCTTCCACTGGAGTCAAAGGAATATGTGTCCAAGCACACAGGACTGAGGCTTGCCAGGCCCCACTCAGTAAGGAGTGCTGTTCAATGGGTCTGCCTGTTCTGCCTAGTGTCCTTGAACACACACACACAGATGTCACAAAATACAATCAAGATGTACAAAATTAGAATTTGTATCTGGTATTTCACCTCTTGTTCCTCTCTACAAAGGCATTAGTGAAACTTTGAGGCAAATGATTAAGAAAAAGACTCCATGCCTGGTTTGATGCAAGTTTTTGTTTTGTCATCTGAATTCCAAGTAATTCAACAATTCTGTCTCAAAATGCTCCAAATCCCAGGTGGATTTGCTTGCTTCCTTGCAACACAGTGGAGTCAAGATTTACTGAGTAGTCTGTGACTAATTAACATTATTGAAAGTTCATATTTAAAATGTTTGGCTTTATTTCTGTTTCAATTTGCTAAGTTGGGGATTTATGTAAATCCAAGAAGTGAGCTGTTCTTGTAATATGTGTTCTGCATAATCAGGCTCCTACAGTGGCCAGGAAGGATGCATTATTCTCACCTTCCCCCTATCTACTTCAGTGCATTATTAAAGAAAACTGGGCAATGAAAAAGAAAGAGGGCCTTCCCTGGTAGCTCAGTGGTAAAGAGTTTGCCTGCCAATGCCGGAGACACAGGTTCGATCCCTGATCCAGGAAGATCCCACGTGCTGCAGAGCAACTAGGCCTGTGAGCCACGACTACTGAGCCTGGGCTCTAGAGCCTCAGAGGTGCAACTGTTGAGCCTCTGTGCCACAACTACTGAAGCCCCTGTACCCTAGAACCCAAATTCCACAACAAGAGAAGTCACCACAACAAGAAGCCTGTTCACCTCAACTAGAGAGTCGCCCCCACTCCCTGCAACTAGAGAAGAGCCTGTGGCAGCAGGGAAAACCCAGAATAGCCAATAAATAAATAAACAAGTAAAAAATTTTTTAAAAAGATGGAGGAAATTTAAATTGGAAGGTGACACAGCAGAGAACAGATTACAGAAATAAAGATCAACTATTTTAGGGGGATTAAGATATTTCATGAGGAGTTTGGTGGATAAGATAGCCTCAGCAAGGATTGAGGAAAGGGGAAGAACTACTCTTTTCATTTCTCTTTTAGTAGTCTCTGGCTCCAGCTTTGGTGGCTCTTCCACTGGAGTCAAAGGAATATGTGTCCAAGCACACAGGACTGAGGCTTGCCAGGCCCCACTCAGTAAGGAGTGCTGTTCAATGGGTCTGCCTGTTCTGCCTAGTGTCCTTGAACACACACACACAGATGTCACAAAATACAATCAAGATGTACAAAATTAGAATTTGTATCTGGTATTTCACCTCTTGTTCCTCTCTACAAAGGCATTAGTGAAACTTTGAGGCAAATGATTAAGAAAAAGACTCCATGCCTGGTTTGATGCAAGTTTTTGTTTTGTCATCTGAATTCCAAGTAATTCAACAATTCTGTCTCAAAATGCTCCAAATCCCAGGTGGATTTGCTTGCTTCCTTGCAACACAGTGGAGTCAAGATTTACTGAGTAGTCTGTGACTAATTAACATTATTGAAAGTTCATATTTAAAATGTTTGGCTTTATTTCTGTTTCAATTTGCTAAGTTGGGGATTTATGTAAATCCAAGAAGTGAGCTGTTCTTGTAATATGTGTTCTGCATAATCAGGCTCCTACAGTGGCCTGAAAATTCAACTAGTCTCAACTGGATGGGACTTTATTGACAATCCCAGCATTTTATAGGAAACAAACAACTTCTTGTTGTTCAGTTGTGTCCAATTCTTTGTGACTTCCATGAGCTGCAGCACACCAGGCTTACCTGTCCTTCACTGTCTCAGGGAGTTTGCTCAAACTCATGTCCATTGAGTTGGTGATAACATCCAACCATCTCATCCTGTCACACCCTTCTCCTCATACCTTAAATCTTTACCAGCATCAGGGTCTTTTCCAATGAGCTGGCTCTTCACATCAGGTAGCCAAAGTATTGGAGCTTCAGCATCAGTTCTTCGAATGAATATTTAGGGTTGACTGGTTTGATCTCCTTGCTGTCCAAGGGACTTTCAAGAGTCTTCAGCACCACACTTTGAAAGCATTATTTCTTTGGTGCTCAGCCTTCTTTATAGTCCAACTCTCACATGACTACTGGCAAAACCATA
The DNA here is from genome assembly GCA_022376925.1 of Tragulus kanchil. Classification (NCBI taxonomy): domain Eukaryota; kingdom Metazoa; phylum Chordata; class Mammalia; order Artiodactyla; family Tragulidae; genus Tragulus; species Tragulus kanchil. Next base: position 124,042,732 of record JAIOJX010000023.1, read on the forward strand.
GCTTAGACTATACAGACCTTTGTTGGCAAAGTGATGTTTCTGCTTTTTAATATGCTCTCTAGGTTGGCCATAGCTTTCCTTCCAAGGAGTAAGCATATTTTAATTTCATGGCTGCAGTCAGTCATCGTCTGCAGTGATTTTGAAGCCCAGGAAAATAAAGTCTGTTACTGTTTCCATTTTTTCCCCATCTATTTGCCATGAGCTAATGGGACTGGATGCCATGATCTTCATTTTTTGAATGTTAGATTTTTTTGGTGCGGGGCACCAAGGCCACTTCTATTGGTCTTTCATTTATCTGTTTTCATCCATCTTTGTTCTTTGGCCTGTGTGGGCCTCCCATCACAGTGGCCTCCGTTGTTGCAGAGCGCCAGCTCTGGGCGCATGCACTCCAGAGCTCTGGCTCGGTAATTGGACACATTGGTTCAGCCGCTCCGTGGCATGTGGAATCTTCCCAGGCCAGGGCTCGAACCGGCGCCCCTTGCACTGCAAGGCGGTGTCCTTGCCCACTGGCTCACCAGGGAAGCCCCAAATGTTAGTTTTAAACCAACTTTTTCACTCTCCTCTTTCATCTTCATCAAGAAGCTCTTGAGTTCCTCTTTGCTTTCTGCCATTAGGGTGGTGTCATCTGAATGTATGAGGTTATTAGTATTTCTCCCTGCAGTCTTGATTCCAGCTTGTGTTTCATCCAACCCAGCATTTCATTTGATGTGCTCTGCGTTAAAAGTTAAATAAGCAGGGTGATAATGAACAGCCTTGACCATCTCCTTTCCCCATTTAAAACCGGAATTCACCTCTCACCTCTGGGTGAGAACTCATATCAGCTCATTTTTGCCCATGAATCATATAATAAGTACTCCAGGGTTAATTTCTCAGCTACGTGTCTACCCTTACTACTGGTTTGCTTTTTCATGACCATTTCAATGTAGGTTGTGAAAGCAGACAGATTCAAGTGTGTTCCTGGCACCATTGATGAGTTAAACATTTAATTCTATAAAAAGAAAAATACTTCCTCATCAGCCCTCTCAGTTCTAGTCCGTGAGTAAGTATACATGGTAAGCTGCTGAGCTAAATGTACCCCCACTTACAATGATTGAAACAAAAACTATGTTTCTCTCAACCATCCAGAAGTAGGTGGGCAGCCATATGCTGCATATGGCTCTGGCAGCTACAGTTCATGACTTCCACTTGTGCGTCCAAAGTGGTTGCCACAGTTCTAGCCACCTCATAGCTATTGTAAAGGCAAGACTCGGAAGTGGCTCCCCTCCTCTTCCAGTCATCCCATGGGCCAGAATGTGGTCTCAACCTGTCTGTAAAGGAAACAGGTAAATGTGGAGCTGAGGACTCATCAGTGTGACCATCTAAGACTCTATTACAGTGGGCCCTTGAGCAACCTGTGTTTGAACTGCATAGGTCCACTCATACCAGGAAGTTTTCTTCAATACCATATAACAGGATCCATGGTTGGTTGAAATCATGGATGTGAAGGCACCAGAGGAACTGTATATATGGAAGAACTACATGTATAGAAAGGCTAACTATAAGTTATTAGCGGATTCGTTTTTTACTACTTGGAAGATCAGTACCCCTGACCCTATGTTGTTCAAAGATCAACTGAAGAGAGAATGAATGTTGAGGAATAACAGAAATCTTCTCCACTAGCTGTACTAGAATGAAGCTTCTCAAATGTGAACATAATTTCTTTGAGCACCTCGCTGAAATGTGATTCTACTCAATGGGTCTAGAGTGGAACCTGAGACACTATATTTACTATGAAGCTTCTAATGCTTGAAGCCAATACTTTGGTCTGTGGATCACACTGAGCAGCAAGGAACTAGAAGGATCTTTTGATTGCAAGAAACAGGGATTTCTTTAGACAAACCTTAAAGGCTCATTTCCTGTCAGGAAAGTTTTAAAGATCAGGGCATGCATGTGTATGCTCAATTTCTCAGTTATGGGCTATTCTTTGCAACCCTATGGACTGTAGCCTGCTGGCTTTTCTGTCCATGTACTTTTCCAGGCGATGATGGAGTGGGTTGTCATTTCCTTCTCCAGATACCTTCCCAACCCAGGGATCAAAGCCACATCTCCTGCTCTGGAAGGCAGAATCTTTACCACTGAACCATCTTGGAAGATGATATTATATATTAACATAGTATATATCACCATTATATATTAAAATAATTAATATTGCCTATCAAAGCAGTTTTACCTCTGTTTTGAAAAAAACATGAAAGTGATTTTTAACCTGTACATTTTCTTCAAAAGAAAAAATTTCTTTCTGTCTTTTACTCAGGAAAAATGACTACATTTGAAAAAGTTTTTCTCTTAGGAGAAATCAGAGGTTCACTGAATCATTCATATTTTCTTCTGTTTTCTCTTCTCTTTTTCTAACATTTCTACCATTTTTCTCTTCTTGGGCAACTCCTGGTATGTTGACTCTCTTTTAACCATAGAATATTTATCTTTCTTTGAATGGGTCATTCTTCTCTGGCACCAAACTGAATAATTCTCTACATATTCTCTAGCCCAAATCTATTTGCTAAATGTAGGCTGTAGGATTCCTCAAGCAAGTGCCATGATTTCATGGGTCACTGGGCAGCCTGTAAATGGGAGCAGCTTCGGTTCAGTCAGTAGTCACATCAACACGAACGACCTTGATTTGGCTTTCCTGATTAAGGCACAGTGGGCATGGCAGTGAAAGCTACAGAGGAAGACATAAAGAAAACCATATATCATTTATTTGATTGGATATTATAGCCAAGCACAGGATCTTAATGACTTGTGGGTGAAAAAACTGAGAACTATCAAGATAACACATTTATAGTTTGATATGATGGCCTACAGGCTTCCCAGGTGGTGCTACTGGTAAAAACAAAAATCCAGCCCCAAATGCAGAGACGTGGGTTTGATCCCTGTGTCAGGAAGATCCCTGGAGGGGCATGGCAGCCCACTCCAGTATTCTTGCCTGGGGAATCCCCATGCACAGAGGAGCCTAGCAGGCTACAGTCCATAAGGTTGCAAAGACTTGGACACGACTGAAAGTGACTTAGCATGCATGACAGCGTATAATTACTATAATTAGTAAGCTCACTATTTTCTACTTACAGAAAAATAGACGAACATTTTTACTTTGTACTAAAATGCATTAGAAAAACCATCTTTTTCATTTTAGTTCATTCATATTTTTCCAAATTAACTTTAAAATGTAGGTAAGATAAGGAATACCAAGTTATGAAAAGAACAAAAGATGAATTTTTTAAATAGAAAAGATACTCTATTCATAATTGATATAACTAATTAAATTTTATTCTTTAATCTCTATGTATTCTTTTTGTTTAATGCCAAATTAGGATGACCTGTATATTTAACTATGCATGTGTGTGTCAAGTTGCTTGTTATTTCTGATTCTTTGCTACCCTTGGACTGTAACTCTCCAAGCTCCTCTGTCCTTGGGATTCTATAGGCAAGAATATTGGAGTGGGTTCCTGTGCCCTCCTCTAGGGAATCTTCCTGGCCCAGGGATCGAACCCATGTCTCTTAGGTCTCCTGAATTGACAGGAGACCTAAGTGGTTCTTTACCATTAGCACCACCTGGGAAGCCCCATATTTTGCCACAGCCACTTAATTAGTAGATCTGATACTCATAGCATCCAGACTTCAGTCAGACTCATCCTGGTTTCTGGAAAACTCTTCTTTCCATCTGAGTCCTTTTTTTTTGTCTTTTGGTGGAGTGTACAGTCAGTAGTCACATCAACACGAACGACCTTGATTTGGCTTTCCTGATTAAGGCACAGTGGGCATGGCAGTGAAAGCTACAGAGGAAGACATAAAGAAAACCATATATCATTTATTTGATTGGATATTATAGCCAAGCACAGGATCTTAATGACTTGTGGGTGAAAAAACTGAGAACTATCAAGATAACACATTTATAGTTTGATATGATGGCCTACAGGCTTCCCAGGTGGTGCTACTGGTAAAAACAAAAATCCAGCCCCAAATGCAGAGACGTGGGTTTGATCCCTGTGTCAGGAAGATCCCCTGGAGAGGGGCATGACAACCCACTCCAGTATTCTTGCCTGAAGAATCCTGTGGACAGAGGAGCCTAGCAGGCTACAGTCCATAAGGTTGCAAAGACTTGGACACGACTGAAAGTGACTTAGCATGCATGACAGCGTATAATTACTATAATTAGTAAGCTCACTATTTTCTACTTACAGAAAAATAGACGAACATTTTTACTTTGTACTAAAATGCATTAGAAAAACCATCTTTTTCATTTTAGTTCATTCATATTTTTCCAAATTAACTTTAAAATGTAGGTAAGATAAGGAATACCAAGTTATGAAAAGAACAAAAGATGAATTTTTTAAATAGAAAAGATACTCTATTCATAATTGATATAACTAATTAAATTTTATTCTTTAATCTCTATGTATTCTTTTTGTTTAATGCCAAATTAGGATGACCTGTATATTTAACTATGCATGTGTGTGTCAAGTTGCTTGTTATTTCTGATTCTTTGCTACCCTTGGACTGTAACTCTCCAAGCTCCTCTGTCCTTGGGATTCTATAGGCAAGAATATTGGAGTGGGTTCCTGTGCCCTCCTCTAGGGAATCTTCCTGGCCCAGGGATCGAACCCATGTCTCTTAGGTCTCCTGAATTGACAGGAGACCTAAGTGGTTCTTTACCATTAGCACCACCTGGGAAGCCCCATATTTTGCCACAGCCACTTAATTAGTAGATCTGATACTCATAGCATCCAGACTTCAGTCAGACTCATCCTGGTTTCTGGAAAACTCTTCTTTCCATCTGAGTCCTCTTTTTGTCTTTGGTGGGTGTACAGTTTTTCCTGTGCTTTTTTTGAAGGAAGTGTAGTCCAGCATCTATTAGATGCAGCTGTTTTAAATTAACCTCTTCAGCTGTCTTCCAGATGAATGACTCACTATGACTTCGCAAAGTGATGGTTTTTAAGAAGTCATACATATTTAAAGCACACCAACATATTTAATAAAGTTAACCCATCTTACACCATCAGTGCAAGATAAAACTAGTGCATCCGTCCTACTCCTAAAATCCGATACAGGTGACTAACGAGATTGGAATGCTGTTACTCAGTGAAGGGAGGCCTCACAGTGGGAGTTGAGGGTTCTGATGAATCCTTTTTCTCTTTTGGGTGGGAGTTAGGCTAGGGCCGTGTGGGCCTCTTAGAACCACTGTGGGTCATAGGGCAATGGCATCTCTTACACTTGGCCGTGTACTGTGAAGCCAGAGGGCGTAAAACGTCAGGTCAGGGAGTGGTGGTTGGAATCAAGATATCAACCAGAAGATCAGGCTGAACACAGAAATCAAGCTGTGGAAGCCAAAGCAGGAGGTCAGGAAGGCAGGAAGCCAAGGATTGTGAAGTAGCAAAATGAACCAGAAGCAGTTGTAAGAAAGTCCAGGAATAAAGATGGAATTTGCCCATTCACCCCACCGCTCCAGGGGACTTTTAAAGTATTTCTCTTGCCAACTGGAGAGTATGAGTAAGGGTTAATGAAAAGATCATAGAAGAATAAACTGGATCAAAATGAGTCTCTTCCTTGAAGGAAATAGGCCAGGCCAGCAATATGTATACTCTATTTTTGAAGATAAACTGGACTGTAACTCTCCAAGCTCCTCTGTCCTTGGGATTCTATAGGCAAGAATATTGGAGTGGGTTCCTGTGCCTCCTCTAGGGAATCTTCCTGGCCCAGGGATCGAACCCATGTCTCTTAGGTCTCCTGAATTGACAGGAGACCTAAGTGGTTCTTTACCATTAGCACCACCTGGGAAGCCCCATATTTTGCCACAGCCACTTAATTAGTAGATCTGATACTCATAGCATCCAGACTTCAGTCAGACTCATCCTGGTTTCTGGAAAACTCTTCTTTCCATCTGAGTCCTCTTTTTGTCTTTGGTGGGTGTACAGTTTTTCCTGTGCTTTTTTTGAAGGAAGTGTAGTCCAGCATCTATTAGATGCAGCTGTTTTAAATTAACCTCTTCAGCTGTCTTCCAGATGAATGACTCACTATGACTTCGCAAAGTGATGGTTTTTAAGAAGTCATACATATTTAAAGCACACCAACATATTTAATAAAGTTAACCCATCTTACACCATCAGTGCAAGATAAAACTAGTGCATCCGTCCTACTCCTAAAATCCGATACAGGTGACTAACGAGATTGGAATGCTGTTACTCAGTGAAGGGAGGCCTCACAGTGGGAGTTGAGGGTTCTGATGAATCCTTTTTCTCTTTTGGGTGGGAGTTAGGCTAGGGCCGTGTGGGCCTCTTAGAACCACTGTGGGTCATAGGGCAATGGCATCTCTTACACTTGGCCGTGTACTGTGAAGCCAGAGGGCGTAAAACGTCAGGTCAGGGAGTGGTGGTTGGAATCAAGATATCAACCAGAAGATCAGGCTGAACACAGAAATCAAGCTGTGGAAGCCAAAGCAGGAGGTCAGGAAGGCAGGAAGCCAAGGATTGTGAAGTAGCAAAATGAACCAGAAGCAGTTGTAAGAAAGTCCAGGAATAAAGATGGAATTTGCCCATTCACCCCACCGCTCCAGGGGACTTTTAAAGTATTTCTCTTGCCAACTGGAGAGAGTATGAGTAGAGGATTAATGAAAAGATCATAGAAGAATAAACTGGATCAAAATGAGTCTCTTCCTTGAAGGAAATAGGCCAGGCCAGCAATATGTATACTCTTAGAGTTGCTATGTTTGCATAAATGGCTCTGTTTCTTTTAATCCCAGGTTTACCTGGTGCCGTACTGGGATGTGTGCCTTATCCATTTATTTTGCAAACACTATGTAGAGGGGAAGTAGTACAAATGTGAATTAGACATACTTCTTGTCCTCAAAGACCTTATATTCTTGTTTGTGTTCTTGTATCTGGCACCTCAGTGAAGAGAGAGCATGCTTTTTTTCCTCTCTGGCAAAGTCATGGAGGAGTCTGATTTTTCCTCCTTGGCACACGTATCTATCTCTAAACCAATTATTTTGTCTGGGAGGGTTGGGTTGCTCTGACTAGAGTCGCCGAAACCACATAGTACTAGTAGCAGGATACATTTTTAACATTATTACTTGTCATTCAACTTGCTTGAGGGATCTTGGAGCACAACATAATCTAAGGATATTTGGCCCAAATGGTGAGGTAGGAACAACTGACTAGAGTATAACGCATCTTAAAGAACTTGGACACTAAAGGAAGGCTGTAAAGGAGAAGCTAGCAGGCAGGGGCCAGTCCCAAAGACAACTTTGCTGTCTTCAGTTTTGCTTAGGGTTTCCTGGCTTTGTATTTCCAACAAGGGGCCCCTTGTGTGAATAGCAGAGTGCAGGATGAATAACAAAAATGCAGAAAATAGAATTAATCTACCAAAGAGCTTTGCAAAACGATCCTTTTCATCTTTACCCATTTCTTAGCCAGATTCCAATGATAAAGTCATTGTACATACAGTTACACAGGCTCATTCTTTTCTTTTTTTCGTCAGGTCAGGGAGTGGTGGTTGGAATCAAGATATCAACCAGAAGATCAGGCTGAACACAGAAATCAAGCTGTGGAAGCCAAAGCAGGAGGTCAGGAAGGCAGGAAGCCAAGGATTGTGAAGTAGCAAAATGAACCAGAAGCAGTTGTAAGAAAGTCCAGGAATAAAGATGGAATTTGCCCATTCACCCCACCGCTCCAGGGGACTTTTAAAGTATTTCTCTTGCCAACTGGAGAGAGTATGAGTAGAGGATTAATGAAAAGATCATAGAAGAATAAACTGGATCAAAATGAGTCTCTTCCTTGAAGGAAATAGGCCAGGCCAGCAATATGTATACTCTTAGAGTTGCTATGTTTGCATAAATGGCTCTGTTTCTTTTAATCCCAGGTTTACCTGGTGCCGTACTGGGATGTGTGCCTTATCCATTTATTTTGCAAACACTATGTAGAGGGGAAGTAGTACAAATGTGAATTAGACATACTTCTTGTCCTCAAAGACCTTATATTCTTGTTTGTGTTCTTGTATCTGGCACCTCAGTGAAGAGAGAGCATGCTTTTTTTCCTCTCTGGCAAAGTCATGGAGGAGTCTGATTTTTCCTCCTTGGCACACGTATCTATCTCTAAACCAATTATTTTGTCTGGGAGGGTTGGGTTGCTCTGACTAGAGTCGCCGAAACCACATAGTACTAGTAGCAGGATACATTTTTAACATTATTACTTGTCATTCAACTTGCTTGAGGGATCTTGGAGCACAACATAATCTAAGGATATTTGGCCCAAATGGTGAGGTAGGAACAACTGACTAGAGTATAACGCATCTTAAAGAACTTGGACACTAAAGGAAGGCTGTAAAGGAGAAGCTAGCAGGCAGGGGCCAGTCCCAAAGACAACTTTGCTGTCTTCAGTTTTGCTTAGGGTTTCCTGGCTTTGTATTTCCAACAAGGGGCCCCTTGTGTGAATAGCAGAGTGCAGGATGAATAACAAAAATGCAGAAAATAGAATTAATCTACCAAAGAGCTTTGCAAAACGATCCTTTTCATCTTTACCCATTTCTTAGCCAGATTCCAATGATAAAGTCATTGTACATACAGTTACACAGGCTCATTCTTTTCTTTTTTTTTCTTAATTTTTAGATTTATTTATTTTATTTATTTTTGGGTGGGGGTCGGGTTGGGGAGGGAGGGGAGCGGGTGGGCCACTTCTATTGGTCTTTCATTTCTCTATTTTCATCCGTTTTTGTTCTTTGGCTCCTGTGGGCCTCCCATCGCGGTGTCCTCTGTTGTCGCAGAGCGCTGGCTCTGGGCACATGCGCTCCAGAGCTCCGGCTCGGTGATTGGACACATCGGTCCAGCCGCTCCGCGGCACGTGGGATCTTCCCAGGCTAGGGATCGAACCGGCGCCCTTTGCACTGCAAGGCGGTGTCCTTACCCACTGGACCACCAGGGGAAGCCCACAGGCTCATTCTTCAGTGGAGTCATCTCAAACTTCAAGTGAAGAAGGAACATAAATCTTTTTGAATATATAAAGAGATGCAAAGCAGATGACAAAATCTACTATGAAAATGAAATTGCACCATATGTATCCAACCAAGAATGCTTTGCCAGCAGTCATAGAAGTAGAAGCAAGGAGGACCTTAGTTAAACTTGTTTATGATTTTAGACAAAGAACTGCATAGTTTTGACAAAAGCCACAGACTCACACAGTGGCAGAGCTGGTACTAAAATTTGCATCTCCTCCCTATAAGCCCTGATCATGTTTTATTGCATCATACCACCTTGGAAAATTACATCTCCTAGGAGAAAACTGTCTCACTAAAAGGTCATTCTAATGTGTCAGAGTATCCATTTAATGGAGATTGGGTGTGGTTAAACTAGAATTAATCCTGGATGCCTATGAGTATGCCTAGAAACATTAAAAAAAAATCAATGCAGATTCATTCAATTGATTAAATCAAAAATGCACTTGATTCTGTTGTTTACTATCATGAAATTTCATTTATACCAGACTCCCAAAACTCAACTTTTTTTTTTTTTTTTTTTTTTTTTTGCGAAGTATCCCAGACATCAGGTTCTACTAGGATTGAACATCAGTAGAGGGAGAAACAGTTACTGCTATTGATAATCAAGAGCCCTTGTCGAAAGTTCTAAATGTCTAAATAGGAAACTGTCACAGTGTTAAAAAAAAAAAAAGGAGGCAGGAAGAGATTCCACTAGGGGATGCAGATCAAATAAAACAGAAGAGTATTTTATTCAGTCCTATTAAAATAGACAATTATAGACAATACTGTTGTCCCTGCAGAGAAACCACCAAGCTGCTCTCTACTTGCAAATGCAGAGCACGACCTGCTTCTGTGGCACCTTTCAGACAGGCACTTCTGAGGCTCTTACGGCCATGCTAGCAGCATCACTAAATACATCAGCTGAAGTCATGGACTATAGTATGGTATCTAGGTTATGTGATGCCTGGGAGAACTTTTACACTTAAGTGAGTTAAACTGAACTACACAAATGATTCATTTTTGCCATCTTAATATGGTCAAGAGAATTCCTAGAAGAGTCATTTAACAGCTACTGTATTTAAAAGTGAAGTAACCGAAAGGGGCACCCAGCTGCTTGCGGCTCAAAAACCAATAAAGAGGTGAGGTCTGGGACTTTCCTGGTGGTCCAGTGGCTAAAATTTCACACTCCCAATGCAGGGCCCCTGAGTTCCATCCCTGGTCAGAGAACTAGATCCCACATGCATGTTGCAACGAAAGATCTCAAACGCTGAAACTAAGACCTGGCATCACTAAATAAATATTAAAATAAGATTTTTTTTTTAAAAAAGAATTAAGTTTGGTGGAACAGAAGACTTGCTTTATTTTGGAAGCTGGCAACCAGTAGGAGTGGGGTGTTGAACTCCTGTCCAAAGGCTGACTCCCCACAACTGACAGTCAGTGGGCAAGAGCTTTTATAGCTGGAGGGAGGGGGCTACGTGCAGAAACAGCACAGTCAACTCTGACAGTCGTCTCAAAATTGGTCATGTGGTGGTCTGACTGGAGTTCTATGGCTTGTCTGAAATAGCTAATCTTCAGTTCCAGGGTCAGTTTGTGCCCGTTTCCTTGAAGCCAGTTCTCAGAATTGTGACACTTTATGTCATGACTACAGTCTGGTCATCATGTAGTTAACTTCTTCCACCTGATGGGGGCTTCAATACCTGGAAGACAGCTCATAGAATATGGCTCAGATTCTAAATGTCTAAAAAGGAAACTGTCACAGTGTTAAAAAAAAAAAAAGGAGGCAGGAAGAGATTCCACTAGGGGATGCAGATCAAATAAAACAGAAGAGTATTTTATTCAGTCCTATTAAAATAGACAATTATAGACAATACTGTTGTCCCTGCAGAGAAACCACCAAGCTGCTCTCTACTTGCAAATGCAGAGCACGACCTGCTTCTGTGGCACCTTTCAGACAGGCACTTCTGAGGCTCTTACGGCCATGCTAGCAGCATCACTAAATACATCAGCTGAAGTCATGGACTATAGTATGGTATCTAGGTTATGTGATGCCTGGGAGAACTTTTACACTTAAGTGAGTTAAACTGAACTACACAAATGATTCATTTTTGCCATCTTAATATGGTCAAGAGAATTCCTAGAAGAGTCATTTAACAGCTACTGTATTTAAAAGTGAAGTAACGAAAGGGGCACCCAGCTGCTTGCGGCTCAAAAACCAATAAAGAGGTGAGGTCTGGGACTTTCCTGGTGGTCCAGTGGCTAAAATTTCACACTCCCAATGCAGGGCCCCTGAGTTCCATCCCTGGTCAGAGTACTAGATCCCACATGCATGTTGCAACGAAAGATCTCAAACGCTGAAACTAAGACCTGGCATCACTAAATAAATATTAAAATAAGATTTTTTTTTTTAAAAAGAATTAAGTTTGGTGGAACAGAAGACTTGCTTTATTTTGGAAGCTGGCAACCAGTAGGAGTGGGGTGTTGAACTCCTGTCCAAAGGCTGACTCCCCACAACTGACAGTCAGTGGGCAAGAGCTTTTATAGCTGGAGGGAGGGGGCTACGTGCAGAAACAGCACAGTCAACTCTGACAGTCGTCTCAAAATTGGTCATGTGGTGGTCTGACTGGAGTTCTATGGCTTGTCTGAAATAGCTAATCTTCAGTTCCAGGGTCAGTTTGTGCCCGTTTCCTTGAAGCCAGTTCTCAGAATTGTGACACTTTATGTCATGACTACAGTCTGGTCATCATGTAGTTAACTTCTTCCACCTGATGGGGGCTTCAATACCTGGAAGACAGCTCATAGAATATGGCTCAGATTCTTATCTGTAGCCCATCAAGAGGAACTAAAGGTCCTTGACTATGCTTAATGTCTGAAGTGTCACTATGTAGTCTCGTTGGACTATTTTCCTTTGTTTCTGCATTTTCTCACTTCTCTGATTAAACTTACTCTTTGGCCCAAATTTTTGTACAGGCAAAAAGCTGGCTGAGGACATGGGCAGGGGAAGGACCATAGGGCCCTGCTCTGTTTCAGTGGCATCAAAAAATATTGCCAGCTGAATAGCTGCCCCTCTGGGTGTTTGAGACGGTCAAGAGTTATTTACTACCAATGCGTTCACATAACAAATATTTCTTAGACGTCCACCATACGACTGACACTATTCTTAGCTTGGGATACAGAAGGGCATAAAACATAGAGAAATTGGTGCCCTTACTTGTCTTACCTTCCAGTGGGAAACGTCAAAGCTACCTTTATCTTCTCACTGTTCTATTGTTTCCTCTCTTGCCAAGACTGCCCCCTTAGACTTGAGCAAGAGGAGGCCCTGTGCTAGGTTCTGTATGTCCCAAACACACGCACAGAAGTATATTCAAGAACCCAGGAGTGCTTTTGTCACTGAAGATCTGGGGCTCAGTACTGACTCTGTCCAATCTAAAACCAAAAATATCTGCTACCTTCCCTTTGGAACTAATACCTACTCAGGTGCAGGAATATGCTTCACATCTATTTCCCTGCGTCTTTAGGAAACAAAGGGTAACTGTGTCCAAAGACCATGACAGTTTGAGGATTGTGTATTTGTTGACTACAGAGAGGAACTCTGCTTCAGAACTTGGTAAAGTTTGAGAGGTGAAAATGCTTATGAGAAAAGGCAAAGTAAGTGCATTGTCAGATCCCCCTGAAATAGCATAAATTCAGTAAATTGGTGCATAAGAAAGTATTTCATTCCCATTAGTGCCAAACAGCTAAACACTGATTTCCCTTTGAACTGAATTTCATGGTAGTAGAGAGTTCTGGAGTTAACAACAAGCCATTGATGGACACTTTATGTCATGACTACAGTCTGGTCATCATGTAGTTAACTTCTTCCACCTGATGGGGGCTTCAATACCTGGAAGACAGCTCATAGAATATGGCTCAGATTCTTATCTGTAGCCCATCAAGAGGAACTAAAGGTCCTTGACTATGCTTAATGTCTGAAGTGTCACTATGTAGTCTCGTTGGACTATTTTCCTTTGTTTCTGCATTTTCTCACTTCTCTGATTAAACTTACTCTTTGGCCCAAATTTTTGTACAGGCAAAAAGCTGGCTGAGGACATGGGCAGGGGAAGGACCATAGGGCCCTGCTCTGTTTCAGTGGCATCAAAAAATATTGCCAGCTGAATAGCTACCCCTCTGGGTGTTTGAGACGGTCAAGAGTTATTTACTACCAATGCGTTCACATAACAAATATTTCTTAGACGTCCACCATACGACTGACACTATTCTTAGCTTGGGATACAGAAGGGCATAAAACATAGAGAAATTGGTGCCCTTACTTGTCTTACCTTCCAGTGGGAAACGTCAAAGCTACCTTTATCTTCTCACTGTTCTATTGTTTCCTCTCTTGCCAAGACTGCCCCCTTAGACTTGAGCAAGAGGAGGCCCTGTGCTAGGTTCTGTATGTCCCAAACACACGCACAGAAGTATATTCAAGAACCCAGGAGTGCTTTTGTCACTGAAGATCTGGGGCTCAGTACTGACTCTGTCCAATCTAAAACCAAAAATATCTGCTACCTTCCCTTTGGAACTAATACCTACTCAGGTGCAGGAATATGCTTCACATCTATTTCCCTGCGTCTTTAGGAAACAAAGGGTAACTGTGTCCAAAGACCATGACAGTTTGAGGATTGTGTATTTGTTGACTACAGAGAGGAACTCTGCTTCAGAACTTGGTAAAGTTTGAGAGGTGAAAATGCTTATGAGAAAAGGCAAAGTAAGTGCATTGTCAGATCCCCCTGAAATAGCATAAATTCAGTAAATTGGTGCATAAGAAAGTATTTCATTCCCATTAGTGCCAAACAGCTAAACACTGATTTCCCTTTGAACTGAATTTCATGGTAGTAGAGAGTTCTGGAGTTAACAACAAATGTAGCACACAGTATTTGCAACAGTTGTGCATGGTAGTTAAAGTTTTATAAAAGTAAACCATTTCTATTATTATAATATTTGTATGCTACTAGGACTAGACATTACATGGGTGAAATGTGATACTGACTATATTATCAGTGAGATGGATATAGAAAGCTATGAAAGCTAAAATTGAGAATAGATTTGTTTTTATAATATATATATATATATATATATGTATATATATATATTGCCTCTGAGTCATCGTTTATTCTTCATGCATCTTTATTCTTTGGCATATGTGGGTTTCCCATTGCAGTGGCCTCTCTCATTGCAGACTATTGACTCTGGACACATGCACTCCAGAGCACTGGTTTATTATTGGACATACTGGCCCAGCCATTCCTTGGCATATGGGGGTCTTCCTGGGCCAAGGATCGAACCAGTGCCCTTGCACTGCAAGGCATACTCTTTACCCACTGGACCACCAGGGATGCAGGGATGTTTTTATAAAATTTTTAATAAAATTGAAATAAATTTTAACTTTTCTGTAAAATACATTTGAAATAAACTAATGTTAACTTTTTAAAAATGTTAAGCTTAATTTGAAATTTAAAATTAAATACTTGGGCATACGATGTGTAGTTCTTAATTTTTTAAAATTTTTTCGTCTTTTGTGTGTGTGTGTATGTGTGTGTGACAACACTTTTTATTTTTGGTCACACCTATTGGTCTTTCATTTATTTATCTTTGTTCTTTGGCCTATGCGGACTCTGTCCAATCTAAAACCAAATATCTGCTACCTTCCCTTTGGAACTAATACCTACTCAGGTGCAGGAATATGCTTCACATCTATTTCCCTGCGTCTTTAGGAAACAAAGGGTAACTGTGTCCAAAGACCATGACAGTTTGAGGATTGTGTATTTGTTGACTACAGAGAGGAACTCTGCTTCAGAACTTGGTAAAGTTTGAGAGGTGAAAATGCTTATGAGAAAAGGCAAAGTAAGTGCATTGTCAGATCCCCCTGAAATAGCATAAATTCAGTAAATTGGTGCATAAGAAAGTATTTCATTCCCATTAGTGCCAAACAGCTAAACACTGATTTCCCTTTGAACTGAATTTCATGGTAGTAGAGAGTTCTGGAGTTAACAACAAATGTAGCACACAGTATTTGCAACAGTTGTGCATGGTAGTTAAAGTTTTATAAAAGTAAACCATTTCTATTATTATAATATTTGTATGCTACTAGGACTAGACATTACATGGGTGAAATGTGATACTGACTATATTATCAGTGAGATGGATATAGAAAGCTATGAAAGCTAAAATTGAGAATAGATTTGTTTTTATAATATATATATATATATATATATATGTATATATATATATTGCCTCTGAGTCATCGTTTATTCTTCATGCATCTTTATTCTTTGGCATATGTGGGTTTCCCATTGCAGTGGCCTCTCTCATTGCAGACTATTGACTCTGGACACATGCACTCCAGAGCACTGGTTTATTATTGGACATACTGGCCCAGCCATTCCTTGGCATATGGGGGTCTTCCTGGGCCAAGGATCGAACCAGTGCCCCTTGCACTGCAAGGCATACTCTTTACCCACTGGACCACCAGGGATGCAGGGATGTTTTTATAAAATTTTTAATAAAATTGAAATAAATTTTAACTTTTCTGTAAAATACATTTGAAATAAACTAATGTTAACTTTTTAAAAATGTTAAGCTTAATTTGAAATTTAAAATTAAATACTTGGGCATACGATGTGTAGTTCTTAATTTTTTAAAATTTTTTCGTCTTTTGTGTGTGTGTGTATGTGTGTGTGTGACAACACTTTTTTATTTTTTGGTCACACCTATTGGTCTTTCATTTATTTATCTTTGTTCTTTGGCCTATGCGGGCTTCCCATCGCAGTGGCCTCTGTCACTGCAGAGCACCGGCTATGGGCACATGCGCTCCAGAATTCTGGCTCGGTAGTTGGACACATCAGTCCAGCCACTCCGCAGCACGTGGGATCTTCCCAGGCCAGGGATCGAACCGGCGCCCCTTGCACTGCAAGGCGGTGTCATTACCCACTGGACCACCAGGGAAGCCCAGTTCTTCATTTTCACTTTTGCCCCAGGTCCTATTCCCATGAACACACACTGATGAAAAAATAGATAGTTAATGTTTAAAAAGTGTCCAATAAGGGAGTTAAATGTGAGCAATGGTCCAAACAAAAGAAAAGTGGATAATAAAAATACATTTGTTGAAATAATTAAAAATTACCTACTCCAAGTGCTTTAAGTTCCACTTTAATTGTCAAACACAATGACCCTTTCTTTGATAGTATTAGAGTCCTCCTCTTTGAAAGTCTTCTATCTTGGCCTTCATGGCATGTCTTTTATCTTTCAAACTCTTAAAGTCTCCAATTTTTTATTTGAAAGCAAACTGTAAAAGAGTTTTTCACTTTTTTATTAGATCATACAGTGCTATGTTCATTTTAAGCCTAGTAATAAAGATTAATGAATGAGTGAATATGAAACATTTTTCTGGAAACATATCATATAGGGACAGAGACCTTGCTATCACCTGATTCTAAATAGATACATCTTCAGAAACACTATCTCAAAATTCAAACCCAATTACATGGTTATGGAAAATTTTCCACTGTCACACAGATGTGCTGTAACCAGCCAGGGAGTGCAATTCACTAAAGACCGTGTTAGTAAGGAAAATCACAACAGCTGGTATAATTGAGAACATTAAGAATGCTATTGGAGAAATAATACCCACATCGACTTTGAAGAGCATGAAACTGAATCTCACTAGGGCAGTTCTGTTTCTACTACTTCTCTCTATCCAGGAATGAATGATTCAGAAAATTTTGCAAATGATTTATGATTTCCCTTATATCTGCAAAGGGAATATAAATGAATAAAAAGATGAGCCCAAGAGGGTATGTGGATAAATGTGAACATGGCAGATGAAATACAATTAAGAGAACAAACACCATCATGCTGATGAAGCCTTGACCTTACATACATTTGTGAAGGAGACCAGATATGGCTTATTGCCTGTTAAAGGTTATCTTCTATAATTCATGGATTGCCACCTAAACAGTACACTAAACAAACTACAAGGGTGTGTGTGTCTAGCTTATAGGACACCCTTTTGTTGGGAACTACCCCATCTCTTCCTACTCACAGACTGCTGTGGATAGCTGGTCACAAATGACTGGACCTGGGATGAACACATGATCCAAATTTGCCACTTTAATTCTTTTCACAGAGATCTGGAAATAGGAGTAAGATGGAGCAATTCAGCACGTTTATGGTGAGCCTCTGCTGTCATATACCCTGAGAACTAGAGACGCCTGACTTGGAGATGCAAAGAGAGCAGTTGAACTAAGGAGTGTAGGGCTGTCTTGCTTGCTTGAATGCCTGGTGACTCTTCAGGTTCTGCATTCAATCTCTGGGCAGGTCAGCTGTCTTTGGGTTCTTTAAATGACTCCCACATCCTTCCAATAAATCCCATTTACTACTGAAGCAGTTAGTTTCTCTTACTTCCAACCAAAACAACTTAGCTAAGAAACTGGAAGTACACACACTCCAAGCACATCTGTAATACATGCTTGGAACCTTCATGTGATGTAAAGGTTCAGGCCCACGTCCACAGTGAACTCTTCAGTGAATATGACAGAGAAGCCACTGGCTTCAGAAACAGTTAAGTTTGAAACTAAATATGAAATCTCTTTATCTTCAGTATTTAAAATCGAAGAACAGTAAAGTGTTAGGAGGCTCTTCTTTGGAAGCTCAGTGATAAAGAATCTGCCTGCCAATGCAAGAGATGCGAGTTCCATCCCTCGGTCTGGAACCCCTGGAGAAGGAAATGGCAACCCACTTTAGTATTCTTGCCTGGGAAATCCTATGGACGGAGGAATCTGGTGGGCTACAGTTCATGGGTTCACAAAAGAGTCAGACATGACTGAACAACAAGGTAAGGAGAGAAAATTGTCTATGTTTGGTAAATTCTATAAAACCCCTGGGACTTTAAAGTACACACACACACACACTCACACACACACTCACACACACACACACACACACACACACACACTGAAATGGGATAGGGGAGGTGAGGAATCAGTCATGAGGAAAAAAATCCAGAATTTAACCTTTTCTGCCACTTAAATTGGCTATATTTTGTGTATAATTCATGCAGTATCTCATTCTAAGTTGGATGTGAATTCACTCACAAGAGAGTTGGAGATAATGTCACTGTGAATATTAAATCAGCCAGCAAGAGGTGGGAAGGTGGCGACACGAAAGATAAGATCAGATTCAAACCCAGTGAGCTCTTAAATAAAGAAACAAGTGAGCCCAGAAGGGTTATAAACAACCAGCAAAGTGAAAGGCAATAAAAGAAGAAGGAAAATAAGATACTCAAATGTAATGAAGCAAGACTTATAATGACTGGTGCCTAGAATGCCATTTTACGTAGTAGAACCTTATGCAACCAGACCAATTAAAGAATCTATGTAACTGGTTCTCTAAACTGTCACTGGGCTCCACCTGGATGGAATATGTCATACATTGTTCTGAGTTGTTTTTCCTGGTACTATAAGAAACAAACACCAGAGATGGACAGCACTGACTTGGACCAGGCAGGTTTCAAATGGACCTTGTGCTTAAGTAGACAGTGGGTGACAAACTCCAGGAACTTCCATGAAGAGGAGGAGCCTCCATCAGTCAGGAAAGTACCTCAAAAAGACTATAAGCTCTCAGGTTAATGGATCAGATACACAAATCCAATTTGCTCCATTCCACAATGAAGGGCCGCATTTCATGTTTATTTCTAGTTTATTTCTAGTGTCTCAGTTGATCAGAAACTTCTCCATATTCAATCAGGATTAAATATAAGTAGATGTCAAATCATTACATAATATACCTTACACTTTCAAAATATTCTGTGTCAGTTATATCTCAGTACATCTGGGGAGTAAAAGGAAAAAAAAAACAGTAGGTGTATAAATTCATCCATTTCTATGGGAAATGAATTCAAACTACTCATGAAGAGCTATGAATAAAAATATAAAATCTCATATGTGACAAGCATGATATAAGAATCTGCCAAGTATTTTTATTAATATACATGATTATTAAAACTATGCATCTCTTATCCCATTTTGGTAACAATGCTAGCAAAACAAACTGAGCAAGCTTGTGACCAGATTCACATTTAGCATATCATATAGATGTTTCCTCCACTTTAAGAAAGCTAAACTATAGGTGATAAGAAGCCTACACTATAGGTGAAACAGAGTATAGAGTATAGCTATACTCCAGACTATAAAAGTATTAGGCAAATATAGGTCTTTATTATTCATTAAACTCTAAAATATGCTAGATCTAGAGAATATAAAGTTTATTGTGGTTTAGACAGGTCTAAAATCAATCCAGCAAATCCACAAAATGTTAATTGCTATAACAAGAGGTCCAGGTTTTTTAAAAATGTTGCTTATATTAAGAACAATTATTCAATTTACATGCTCACAAATACTGTTTTCCAAGGCTGGTAAAAACCAGTTTTCAATAAACTTAAATTTAGCACACATTTAGTGAGTGCCTACTATTAGCAAACTATGTGCAACTCATTTTGATGCTAGGGTAAGTTTCAATTTGCACTCCCTACCCAGGATAATAATTTAGCAATATATATAAGAGTTTTGAATATGTTTATATTTTTGACACAGTAATTTCACTTCTAGATATCATCTCTAAATAATTAATTGGATGGTTTCACAGGCAAATAGTTAAAGAATATCAATTCTTTATGAGTTCTTCCAAAGATTAGAAAGGAAAAAACACTTCCCAACTCATTCTATAAGGCCAATATTACCCCATTCCAAAACTAGGAAAAGATACTACATAAGAAAAGAACTGAACACCAATATCTCTTATGAATATAGATATAAAAATACTCAACAAAACACTGTCAAACCAAATTCAGCAATATATATAGAAAATTATACATCATGACCAAGTGAGATTTATTGTATGAATGCAAGGTTGGTTTAACATTGAAAAATCAACTAATACAATATACCATATCAGTGGTATAAAAACAAACCCACATTGTCTCATTAAACACAGAAAAAGCATTTGAAAAATTCCAGCATCCTTTTGTGATAAAAAATTTCAACAAACTAGGATGAAAATGGAACATAACATGATAAAGGGCATCTTTGAAAAATCAACAACTTATGTCATACTTAATAATGAAAGACTCGATACTTTCCCGTTAAAATTGGGAGCAAGACAAGAATGTTCACTTTTGCCACTTTCATTTAACATTGTACTGAGGGGTCCTAGCCAGGACAGTTGTACAAGAAAAAGAAATACAGTGCATGCAGACTGAAAAAAGAGTAAAACTATCCTTATTCATAGATGGCATGATCTTGCATATAGAATAAGAATCCACTAAAAGACAATCAGAATTAATAAAAGGGTTCAGCCAGTTTGCCGAAAAGGGTCCACCAAAATCAATATACAGAAGTCAGTTGTGTTTCTGAGCCTGTACAATGAAAAATCCAAAAGTGAAATTAAGAAAAAAATTCTAGTTACAATAGCATCAAAAAGAATAACATGCTTAGGAATAAACTTAACCAAAGAGGTACAAAACTTATACTTTGAAAATGATAAACATTGCTGGAAGGAATTTAAAATGACCTAATAAATAGAAAAGCAGTTTATATTCATACCTTAGGAGACTTGATATTGTTAAGATGGCAGTAGTCTTCAAATTAATTTACATATTCAACACAGTACTTATCAGAATAATAGCTGACTTCTTTGTATCATTTGGCAAACTAATCCTGGAATTCATATGGAAATGCAAGAGTAACCAAAACAGTTCTAGAAAAGAACAAATTGGAAGAATTTACACTTTACAATTTTAAAGCAAAAATAGTTGAGACAGTGTAGGTATTGAAATAGAGATAACCATAGCTTAATGGAACAAAATAGAGTCCAGAAATAAATCCATGCATCTGTGGTCAACTGATTTAAGACAGGATGCCAAGAATCTCTCAATAAATGGTACCAGAACAACAATGAAATGATGTTGGACCCCTATGTCACACCATATACAAAAATTAACTCAAAATGGATCAAAGGCCTAAGACCCCAACTCTTATAAGTACTTCAAAAGGCTGTAAAGAAAGTGAAAAGAAAGTATTTAGAATGGGATAAAATATTTGTAAAACACATATCTGCTAAGGAACTTGCATCTAATTTACAACTTGTTGATAAGAAGACAAATAACCCCACTGAAAAATAGGTAAAGCATCAGCTTTTCTCCAAAGGATATATATAGGGATCAAATACTTAGATAATGAAAGACTCGATACTTTCCCGTTAAAATTGGGAGCAAGACAAGAATGTTCACTTTTGCCACTTTCATTTAACATTGTACTGAGGGGTCCTAGCCAGGACAGTTGTACAAGAAAAAGAAATACAGTGCATGCAGACTGAAAAAAGAGTAAAACTATCCTTATTCATAGATGGCATGATCTTGCATATAGAATAAGAATCCACTAAAAGACAATCAGAATTAACAAAACGGTTCAGCCAGTTTGCCGAAAAGGGTCCACCAAAATCAATATACAGAAGTCAGTTGTGTTTCTGAGCCTGTACAATGAAAAATCCAAAAGTGAAATTAAGAAAAAAATTCTAGTTACAATAGCATCAAAAAGAATAACATGCTTAGGAATAAACTTAACCAAAGAGGTACAAAACTTATACTTTGAAAATGATAAACATTGCTGGAAGGAATTTAAAATGACCTAATAAATAGAAAAGCAGTTTATATTCATACCTTAGGAGACTTGATATTGTTAAGATGGCAGTAGTCTTCAAATTAATTTACATATTCAACACAGTACTTATCAGAATAATAGCTGACTTCTTTGTATCATTTGGCAAACTAATCCTGGAATTCATATGGAAATGCAAGAGTAACCAAAACAGTTCTAGAAAAGAACAAATTGGAAGAATTTACACTTTACAATTTTAAAGCAAAAATAGTTGAGACAGTGTAGGTATTGAAATAGAGATAACCATAGCTTAATGGAACAAAATAGAGTCCAGAAATAAATCCATGCATCTGTGGTCAACTGATTTAAGACAGGATGCCAAGAATCTCTCAATAAATGGTACCAGAACAACAATGAAATGATGTTGGACCCCTATGTCACACCATATACAAAAATTAACTCAAAATGGATCAAAGGCCTAAGACCCCAACTCTTATAAGTACTTCAAAAGGCTGTAAAGAAAGTGAAAAGAAAGTATTTAGAATGGGATAAAATATTTGTAAAACACATATCTGCTAAGGAACTTGCATCTAATTTACAACTTGTTGATAAGAAGACAAATAACCCCACTGAAAAATAGGTAAAGCATCAGCTTTTCTCCAAAGGATATATATAGGTGGGCAGGAAATAATTAGAGAAGTGAATAAACTGATATCCAAGAAGCCATGTAGGTGCCCAAAAATTGGGGAATAAAGACATGGAATATAACACATTAAAACTGAAATCTGATATAGCCATTAAAAAGATTTATGGAAAGGCATTGTGAGGGAATAATTAAGCACAAAAGCACTGGAGAGAGACTATGTTTGAATCTCAGTTCAACCAGATTCAGGCTCTTGGGCAAATTACTGAACATGTCTAAGCTTCAGTTTCTGCATCTGTAGCTTTTGCTCAGATTTAAAGATGAGTATGCATGTGAAGTACTTAGCGTATTGCCCAGCACATAATAGTGCTAAACAAATATTTGAAAAATATTATGGTGCGCTTTCATTAACATGTTGCCATCTTTAAGACAGTGTATCAAGTAAAGAAGTAAGATATAAAATACATAAAATATTCAGCATATGTGGAATGAATGGTTAGGTAGGTAGGTGGATGTATGTATGGACTAGGTGAATGGATGACTACAGAATAGTGGACTATTTTATACTTCATCTCATTCCTTTAGTAGCACAGGTCATCCTGGTTTATTGATGTTTCATAGTTCATATGTCTGACTGTTTTTTAAGGACCCTTCTTAACTTTGTGTGGTCTTCTCCGTGTCTCATCTTGTTCTCCTATGGATTATCTACTAAGAGGAGGTGATGCTGCCAGAAACATTGACAGACTGCAGAGAGAAGAGACTGGTTTATTTCCATTCAGACACCACAGACATTACCACTACATTCCTATCATTGTTTCCTTGCTGGAAGCAGCTTACAGTTTTGTACGTGCTACAAGTATATCCCTTATTCAACTTACTCTTTTTTTCTTAATCCCCCCTTGTTGGCAATTACATTCTAAATTAGCTTAAATCCACCTGGCTGTTTTGCACCTAATAAATCAATTAATTCAACTTGCACAGGGGAGATTGTATTTAGTGCCATTTTTCAGTCATTACTGACCATCACTGTGTGTGGCGGTTGTATGTACAGTGAAGACATGATATCCAAGCAGAATTTCTATTTTCTGCTGTTTTGCAGTCTGTCAAATAAGTGGAGAGTGTGGTTAGTGTTTTTAATGTAGAAAGGGATTTAGCAACTGGCCTCAGAAGACTGAAACACAAATTAGGAGTCTAGTGTACGTTATAAACAGGTTCATTGTTTAGGGTACAGCCTTCCAGATAGGTCTGATGGTCTGCAGTGTCATTCATTTCAGACTCAAATCGTATTTGCTTCATAGAAAAATCATAATATTATACTCTCTGGTGTTGAAATAAAGCTTACTGAATAGTGGGATAAAGTTTCCAGGAACATGTCAAGAATGAATTCCACATAATTATGCTTTGCCCCAAGTCTCCACGCGGGTACACAGTTTAGAGAAAGAGGGAAAATTTAAGATTTCATTTTAAAAAACAATTTGAAGGACTTTAAAAAAAAAGATAAGATTCTTTTCATGATTTAATACTGTGTTTCTTTTTTGAAAGAGAGACATCTTTGGGGGAATAATAGTGAACTGGTAGCATGCATGAAAATTTAACATTCAAAGAAAATCTTGAAAAATAAGTGAAGTTTTTTATGCAAACACTGTTTCATGTCAGTCTCTTAATTATTCCAGATATCTGACCCAGGGGCACTAATTGGTGTCATTTGAAAAAACTCCCCATGTAATCAATACATCAAAATGTTTAGATATAGATTGAAGTATATATTACTGCAGTTTAACACTGTTTATTTCACTCATGAGTATGAGAATACCATTACTGATTGACAAAATCATATTTCATTAACCTATTCTGATACAGGCTTGTCAGTAAAGTATATTGGTATCTCAGAATCAGGTCTGGGGAAGTAGGAGAGGAAGTCAAAGTGTAGCGAGCTAGCACTGTTTGAGAAGTACAAGTTCAAGTGCCCCAAGGAGTGAAAGAAGTCTCAGCTTCATCTTATTTTTAATAATAGCTTTATTGAGATATAAATTCATGTATCATAAAATTGTCTTTTAAAGTACACAGTTCAATGGGCTTTAGTATATTCAGAGAAGTCTGTAAGCATTACCAATATCTAATCCTGAAACATTTTCATCACCTCAAAAAGAAAGCTTCTGTCCATTGGCAGTCACACCCAAATTCCCACTCGCAACCCTTGGCAACCACTAATCTAGTGTGTACCTCTGTGCATTTGCCTATTCTGAAGAGTTCAAATAAATGAGATCATATGATATGTAGCATTTATGACTGGTTTCTTTGGCTTAGCATAATGTTTTCAAGGCTCATCTACGTTGCAGCATGTATCAGTAATTCATTCCTTCTTTTTTTGAGGTAGTTGTTGCTTTTCATTTTTATTTATTTATTACCATTTTTTAAATTGAAGAATAACAGCTTTACAGAATTTTGTTGTTTACTGTCAAATGTCAACATGAATCGGCTATAGGTATACATATGTTCCCTCCCTATAGGACTTCCCTCTCATCTCCCTCCCCATCCCACCCCTCTAGATTGTTACAGAGCCCCTGTTTGAGTTCCCTTAGTTTTACAGCAGATTCTCACTGGTTATCTATTTTAAATATGGCAATATAAGTTTCCATGTTACTCTTTCCATATATCTTGTCTATTCCTCCCTTCCCTCCAATGTCCATAAGTCTGTTCTCTGTGTATGTTTCTCCATTGCTGCTCTGCATATACATTTATTGGTACCATCTTTCTATATTCCATATATATGTGTTAGTATACAATATCTATTTTTCTCTTTCTGACTTACTTCACTCTGTATAATAGGTTCTAGATTCATCCACCTTATTAGGACTGACTCAAATGCATTTTTTTTATGGCTGAGAAATATTCCATTGTATGTATGTACCACAGCTTCTTTATCCATTCATCTGTCAGTGGACATGTACGTTGCTTCTAGCTATTGTAAACAGTGCTGCAGTGAATAATGGGGTACATGTGTCCTTTTCAATTTTGGTTTCCTCAGGGTATATGCCTAGTAGTGGGATTGCTGGGTCATATGGTGGTTTTATTCTTAGTTTTTTAAGGAATCACCATACTGTGACCTTCCATAGTGACTGTATCACTTTACGTTTGCACCAATAGTGCAAGAGGTTTCTCTTTTCTCCACACCCTCTCCAGCATTTGTTTGTAGACTTTTTGATGATGGCCATTCTGACCGGGTGTGAGGTGACATCTCATTATAGTGTTGATTTGCATTTCTGTAATAATGAGACGTGTTGAGGAACTTTTCATGTGTTTGTTCATTCCTTCTTATTGCTGAGTTATAGTCCATTTTATGGACTGATAACATTCTGTTTATGCATTTGTTAGCTGAAGGATATTTGACTTCTTTCCATTTTTGAGCTAGTATAAATATGCTGCCATGAGCACTTGTGTACAAAGCTTTGTATGGAATTACTTTTCAATTATTTTAAACATATAGAGTGGTTATGCTTTATAGTAAGTCTATATTTATTATTTTGAGAAACTACCAAAATGTTTTCCAAAGTGACAGTAGCATGTTAGAAACCTACCAGCATTATGAGTGTTCCAGCTTCTCCACATCCTCGCCAACATTTGTTATTGTCTTTTTGATTGTAACCATTCTAGTGGGTATGAAATGGTACCTTACAGTGCTTTTATTTCTCTGATGCATTAACATTTCTCTAATGATTAATGATGTTGAGTATCATTTCACATGTTTATTGGCCATTTGTATGTTTTCTTTGAAGAAATGTCTATTCTCACCTTTTGCCCATTTTTTTCCATTGGGTTGTGTGTGTTTTAATTTATGTTTAATTTGGATACAAGTCCTTTATGAGATATATGATTTATAAACATTTTCTCTTATTCTGTGATTTGTCTTTTCACTTATTTGATAGTGTCCTTTAAACCAGAAAAGGTTTTAATTTTTTATGAAGTCCAATTTTTTTTCTTTTGTCACTTATGGCCTTTTGTGTTATAGCTAAGAAACCATTGTCAAAATCTAAGATCACAAAGGTTTAGGCCTATCTTTTTCTCTAAGACTTTTATGATTTGAACTGTTACATTTAGCCTTTGGTCCATTTTGAACTAATTTTTGTATATGTGTGATGTAGAAGTTCAACTGCATTCTTTTTTTATATGGATACCTAGCTGTCCCAGTATCATTTGTTGAAAAGACTAATTTTATCCACCGAGTTGCCTTGGGCCCCTAAAAATCAGTTTACCATCAGTCTAAGAGTTCTTTGCTGAACTCTCAATTCTGTTTCATTGATCTGTATGTTATGCCAGTACCACACTCTTGATTATTGTAGCTTTGTAGTGTTTTGAAATCTAGATTTTCATCTTCATTGTTTTCAAAATGTCTTGGCTACTCTGGATCTCTTGCAATTCCATATGAGTTTTAGGATCAGCTTGTCACTTTCTGGAAAAAAATCTTGGCTTAATTTGTATTTCTACACAACAGTTTCGGGCCCAATGGACAGGACATAATTGAAGATGTCCCCCAGCAGGAGTGATCACTCAGTTGAGCCTCATGGTCCAGGTTCAGTCCTGGGTAGAGCAGGCCCTCAGCAGCAAAAAATAAATAAATAAATAAACGAAAAGAAGTAGGCTTCAGTCTCCAAGGGATAAGAAAACTGACAAGCTCTGGGCAAGACATAAAGATCAGAGCCAGGATATACAACACTTGAGGCCTGGAGATCTGCTATGAGAGTGATTATATACACCAGATAACCATCGTCAAAAGCACTGTGTGTCAGCCGTGGTGCTACATAAGCATTCAATACCCAGCCGAGATTACTACTATTATTACTTTGTCATAGAATCATTGACATAAATGGAAGTTACCAGTTCAGCCCTTCCACTAAAGGCAATTTAGCCCAAAATAGTAATAATGAACATCTTAGAAGCACTTTCCAGTTTATGACATGTAGTCACATACACAGTTTCACACGATTGTCACAGCAACTTGCACGGCAGGTGTGATTTATGGGTCATTTAAACCAGAAAAGGTTTTAATTTTTTATGAAGTCCAATTTTTTTTCTTTTGTCACTTATGGCCTTTTGTGTTATAGCTAAGAAACCATTGTCAAAATCTAAGATCACAAAGGTTTAGGCCTATCTTTTTCTCTAAGACTTTTATGATTTGAACTGTTACATTTAGCCTTTGGTCCATTTTGAACTAATTTTTGTATATGTGTGATGT
The DNA here is from genome assembly GCA_022376925.1 of Tragulus kanchil. NCBI lineage: Eukaryota > Metazoa > Chordata > Mammalia > Artiodactyla > Tragulidae > Tragulus > Tragulus kanchil. The sequence goes on from JAIOJX010000023.1 coordinate 124,070,297, forward strand.
AGAAGTTCAACTGCATTCTTTTTTTATATGGATACCTAGCTGTCCCAGTATCATTTGTTGAAAAGACTAATTTTATCCACCGAGTTGCCTTGGGCCCCTAAAAATCAGTTTACCATCAGTCTAAGAGTTCTTTGCTGAACTCTCAATTCTGTTTCATTGATCTGTATGTTATGCCAGTACCACACTCTTGATTATTGTAGCTTTGTAGTGTTTTGAAATCTAGATTTTCATCTTCATTGTTTTCAAAATGTCTTGGCTACTCTGGATCTCTTGCAATTCCATATGAGTTTTAGGATCAGCTTGTCAATTTCTGGAAAAAAAAATCTTGGCTTAATTTGTATTTCTACACAACAGTTTCGGGCCCAATGGACAGGACATAATTGAAGATGTCCCCCAGCAGGAGTGATCACTCAGTTGAGCCTCATGGTCCAGGTTCAGTCCTGGGTAGAGCAGGCCCTCAGCAGCAAAAAATAAATAAATAAATAAACGAAAAGAAGTAGGCTTCAGTCTCCAAGGGATAAGAAAACTGACAAGCTCTGGGCAAGACATAAAGATCAGAGCCAGGATATACAACACTTGAGGCCTGGAGATCTGCTATGAGAGTGATTATATACACCAGATAACCATCGTCAAAAGCACTGTGTGTCAGCCGTGGTGCTACATAAGCATTCAATACCCAGCCGAGATTACTACTATTATTACTTTGTCATAGAATCATTGACATAAATGGAAGTTACCAGTTCAGCCCTTCCACTAAAGGCAATTTAGCCCAAAATAGTAATAATGAACATCTTAGAAGCACTTTCCAGTTTATGACATGTAGTCACATACACAGTTTCACACGATTGTCACAGCAACTTGCACGGCAGGTGTGATTTATGGGTCATTTTACAAACAGTTACTGAATTTCCTAATTACTGTTTTGACACTGGGGATCAAATGATGACTAAAGGAATTTCTGAATTTCTTTCAGAAATCAACTTAATAATAGAGATGTAAACATCAAGTCTGATAATTATATGTGTCAACTAGAATTAAAAGTGACACTAATGAATATTTGAGTCAAGTGCTCCTAGGAATATAGAGGAATAAATCCCTATCTGACTGTGAATGTGTTCTCAGTGTCACCAGGAGTAATGAGAAGGATTGAAACTAAACATAGAGATAACAATACTATGACCTAGTATTATATTAGGGTTCTCTAGAGAAACAGAACCAATCAGGCTTGAGATGAAAAATGTTTGATGTGGGGCCTCCTGGTAAGAATTTTACTTTGTTATGAAAAGAGAAAGACAAGGAGGCCTCTTTCTGCCCTAAATGAGGTTATGAGAGGATGTGTTTTGAGCAGCCATAACCATCTTGCCACCGTTGGCGATAAGCCCAAGGATAAACAGCCAACATGTGAGAGGGACAGAGCTGAGATAAATAAGTAACCTGACATTGTTAAACAGTTATTCCTGGAACCATCCACCCAGATACATTTGGAACTATTTCCCCATGATGGACTAGTTGTTTTATGATATAACAATGCTGAAGATAGGATTGGTTAGGTTTCTTGTAAATTGTAGCCAAATGACAATTAACTTATTTACTCATGAAAGGACAACTGTATGTTTTGCCATTTTCATTTCTGTTTTAGGAAAGATCAGAAAATTTCAATCAGGAGCACTTGAGGCCTGGAGATCTGCTATGAGAGTGATTATATACACCAGATAACCATCCAAAAGCACTGTGTGTCAGCCGTGGTGCTACATAAGCATTCAATACCCAGCCGAGATTACTACTATTATTACTTTGTCATAGAATCATTGACATAAATGGAAGTTACCAGTTCAGCCCTTCCACTAAAGGCAATTTAGCCCAAAATAGTAATAATGAACATCTTAGAAGCACTTTCCAGTTTATGACATGTAGTCACATACACAGTTTCACACGATTGTCACAGCAACTTGCACGGCAGGTGTGATTTATGGGTCATTTTACAAACAGTTACTGAATTTCCTAATTACTGTTTTGACACTGGGGATCAAATGATGACTAAAGGAATTTCTGAATTTCTTTCAGAAATCAACTTAATAATAGAGATGTAAACATCAAGTCTGATAATTATATGTGTCAACTAGAATTAAAAGTGACACTAATGAATATTTGAGTCAAGTGCTCCTAGGAATATAGAGGAATAAATCCCTATCTGACTGTGAATGTGTTCTCAGTGTCACCAGGAGTAATGAGAAGGATTGAAACTAAACATAGAGATAACAATACTATGACCTAGTATTATATTAGGGTTCTCTAGAGAAACAGAACCAATCAGGCTTGAGATGAAAAAAATGTTTGATGTGGGGCCTCCTGGTAAGAATTTTACTTTGTTATGAAAAGAGAAAGACAAGGAGGCCTCTTTCTGCCCTAAATGAGGTTATGAGAGGATGTGTTTTGAGCAGCCATAACCATCTTGCCACCGTTGGCGATAAGCCCAAGGATAAACAGCCAACATGTGAGAGGGACAGAGCTGAGATAAATAAGTAACCTGACATTGTTAAACAGTTATTCCTGGAACCATCCACCCAGATACATTTGGAACTATTTCCCCATGATGGACTAGTTGTTTTATGATATAACAATGCTGAAGATAGGATTGGTTAGGTTTCTTGTAAATTGTAGCCAAATGACAATTAACTTATTTACTCATGAAAGGACAACTGTATGTTTTTGCCATTTTCTCATTTCTGTTTTAGGAAAGATCAGAAATATTTTCTAAATCCTAAAATCCTGGGGTTCAGAGAGCAGAGGGCAGATGCCAGATCTAATTGCTCTGTGACCTTAGACATGCCTCTCTACCACCCTCGATCTCAGTGTCCTCACTATCAAAGAAGGAACTTGGACAAAAATAATCATTTGTATTTTTTTTAGTAAGGATTTTTTTTTTTTTTTTTAAGTTTTGGCCTCTTTTATTGTTTTGGTTTTTTTTTAAATATATTTATTTGCATCCATCTTTATTCTTTGGCCTGTGTGGGCCTCCCATTGCTATGACCTCTCTCATTGCAGAGCACTGGCTCTGGGCACATGTGCTTCAGAGCACTAGCTCTTAATTGGAGACACCAGTCCAGCCACTCTGTGGCACGTGGGATATTCCCGGGCCAGGGATCAAACCAGTGGCTCTTGCACTGAAAGGCAGACTCCTCACCCACTGGACCACCAGAGAAGCCTGTCATTTAAGTTTTTTATAGCTCTGTAATTTCCAGTAAAACTGGAACTGGAAAACTAGGAACGGAAGTATGATCATTATAACCAAAAAGTTATCCAGGGCTTCTCTGGTGGCTCAGTGGTAAAGAATCTGCCTGCAATGCAGGAGACACGAGTTTGAGCCCTAATCTGGGAGGATTCCACATGTTGTGGAACATAAGCCTGTGTGCTGTAACCATTGAGCCTGTGCTTTAGACCCTGAGAGCTGTACCTCTTGAGCCCACATGCTACAACTACTGAAGCTCACACACCCTGGAGCCCATGTTCTGTAACAAGAGAAGCTATGGAAGTGAGACGCTCACGCATCGCAACTAGAGAGTATCCCCACTCAACACAACTAGAGGAAAAGCCCACACAGCAACAAAGGCCCAGCATAGCCAATAACTAACTAAAACTAAAAAAAAAAAAAAAAAGTTAAAAAGTTACTCATTAGTGTATGCATGCTTGTATATGTGTGTATATATATTGTTCTTCAGTACATCTATAAATTCATGAGTAAAAATGCCCCAGGCTCTCAGGAAATAATTTCAACAGGGAGGACCCTTGTCCACACCAAGCTAATAGTTGCTATGAGAGAAATTACCGTGATTCAGTAATAGCCTAAGAAGTACTTCACCAGGCAAACTCTCATGGATGTTAAGAACAGAGAGGCTCACAGATCAAATTAATATGCTCAAACCTCATATTTTATTAAATCAATTCAAAAGACACAATGAGAAGAAAGAAATGGGGTAGGTGAACACCCTTAGGGTAGAGTACAAGCTTCCACTTAGGATGTAGAGAGATGGAAAGAGCATTTTCGCCACCTTTACAAGAGGGGGAAAAAAAGAGGATACTCTACAGAAATCACTTTTTGAATGCTCTAGAAAGCTAAAGCTCTAGGGCAATCAGCTAAGCTAAAATCTAACCAAAAGTAGGTACATGCAAGGAGAGATGAATTACAAGACTTTGCTTACGTTGGGCAGATGTGAGGTGCCATATTGGTTGAGAAGACTATTTTAGCTAAAAATGTTTACTAAACTGCCAACAACTGAGTGTGGGGTAAAATGAAAATCTATAATCCAGAGGAGCCACCAACACAAAGGGAATTTGCACAGGCTTGCGGGCTTTTTTCTAAGGCTCTCACTCAGCCCCCACAACAAAAACTCAAAGTAGGAAAGAGAAAGTCTTGACCTGAGAGAAGAGAAAAGCAGCCACAGCTTGGCAGATCCAACCTGGTTCCTTTTCCTTTGAGAAACTCTTCTTAAGTCACTGGGAGAAAGGTAACAAAGCCTGTCACCCACAGACCACCCATGCAGCTATTAGAAGGGAAGAAACAAACAAGCAAATTTCTGCCCTTAGGAGAGAGGGCAGGAAAATGTTACTGTCCTTTAGTGCTCCCGCACACTGGGGGTGACGCAAAACCAGGGAGAAGTTCCCATCTCTGTAACTCAAAAACACAGCCTTGGGGCTTCCCTGGTGGTTCAGTGGGTAAGGACACCGCCTTGCAGTGCAAAGGCTGCTGGTTCGATTCCTGGCCTGGGAAGATCCCACGTGCCGCAGAGTGGCTGGACCCATGTGTCCAATTACCGAGCCGGAGCTCTGGCGCGCATGCGCCCAGAGCCGGGGCTCTGCAACAACAGAGGCCACCGCAATGGGAGGCCCACAGGAGCCAAAAAGCAAAGATGGATGAAACTGAATAAATGAAAGACCAATAGAAGTGACCCGCCTGCTCCCCTCCCTCCCCACCCCACCCCCCACCAAAATAAATAAATAAATGAATCTTTAAAACAAAAACAAACAAACAAAAAAACAGCCTCTAGGGCTTCCCTGGTGGCCTTGCTACGGAGCACCGGGCCTGAGCGCATGATCACCAGGAAAGAGTCCGCCTTGCAGTGCAAGGGGCATTGGTTCCACCTCTGGCCTGGGAAGATCCCACATGTCGCGGAGCAGCAGGACTGGTGTGTAAGAGCCAGCACTCTGGAGCACATGCGCGCAGAACCAGTGCGCTGCAGCAAGAGAGGCCACTGTGACGACAGGAACACGCGGACCAAAGAATAAAGATGAATGAAAGTAAATATAATTTAAAGAGAGGCAGAATGGGGTAAAAAGAAAAAACAAAAACAGAAATACAGCCCCTAAGATTGAAATGGAATCAGAGCAACCATCCCCACCAGCAGGCTAGTATGTTGTGAGTAACAACTGACTTCTGAGGGAAGAGCAGTAACAAGGAGGGCATCCTCTCTCTGAGGAAAGGGCACAGGGAAAGATCTGACGCTGAGGAGGGAGGAAGTATTAAGAAAACCTCTCCAGCACACGAGCCTCTCGGCCTAAGCACAAGATAAGATGGAAGCATTGGAAACTGTGCTAAAGGTGTACTGAAGGTAACCGTAGCAATAATAAAACCCAAGCCCAGCTCAACTCCTGACTAATTATCTCAACACCCCACACTAAAGGGCTAACAAAAGAGGCATGGCCAATTTCAGGCATGAGTAATACTATCCTACCTATGATGTTCAGCTTTCAATCAAAACTTACCACAAAGAAGCAAGCAAAAAACAACACTCTGTTAAGAAGCAGAGAAGTCAGTAAATGCGGATATGACCCAGATGTTGGAACTATTGAACAAGCAATTTTACGTAACTACAATTAACATATTAAAAGCTCTAGTGAAAAGGTAGACAATACGCATAAACAGAAGGGAGGTTTCAGCATAAAGATAGAAAACGTGAGAAAAAAATCAGAGAATTGTTAGAAATGAAAAAAAAAAAGATAACAGAGATGAAGAATTTCTTAGAGAGATTCATCATTAGTTTGAAAACAGCTGAGAAAGGAATATGTGAACCTGGAGATAGGAGAATAGAAGTTGAAATACACAAAGAAAAAAGAATTGAAAAAAGAAAAGAATAGAGCATTCATGAGCTGGGGTCTATATCAAACTGCATAACGTACTTGTAATTGGAATCCGAATAGAATAAGAGAAAAAGAGACAGAAGAAATATCTGAAGATATAATGGCAGAGACTTTCCCACCACATACTAGTGAAATATATCAAGCCATATGTCCGAGAACCTCAGAGAACATCTGGATAAACACACACACACACACACACACACACACACCCCATATTCAAATTGCTGAACCCAGAGATGAAGAGAAAATCTTACAGTCAGAAAAAGGGAAAAAATTACATGAAAATAACAGTATAGCACATTTATGATAAGATATTAGGAAAACCAGAGGACAATGGAGCAACATATTTAAAGTTTAGAAAGTTTGGAAAAAGCACACTGTATGCTTCATGGATTATGATACTCATATGTTTCGTCTTCCCGCCACATCAGCCTTCTTTACTGATGGTGTAGTTTGAAGGACTAGCATGAAGTTTAAGCTAAGGGGCTCAGAGATAGAAGGTAACTAAAGCCAACACATGCTTGTGAGATGAAAGGAAAAGAATATAGCATACTAACTAGCCTGCTAAGTGACTTTTGGGAGGAAGAGGTAACATAGGATCAGAGTGATGTCACCAATGGATGACTAACTTAATACTGAGAACTTCAGTATTTAGTACTCAGTATTGAACAACATTGAGTATCAAGTGCTTTACGTGTCTCATGCTGATATAGTATATCATGAATATTTTGTGTGTTTTGGTCCTTTAACACTACACACACACACACAGACACATATACAGGCTAAGTAACACTCTGTTAAGAAGCAGAGAAGTCAGTAAATGCGGATATGACCCAGATGTTGGAACTATTGAACAAGCAATTTTACGTAACTACAATTAACATATTAAAAGCTCTAGTGAAAAGGTAGACAATACGCATAAACAGAAGGGAGGTTTCAGCATAAAGATAGAAAACGTGAGAAAAAAATCAGAGAATTGTTAGAAATGAAAAAAAAAAAGATAACAGAGATGAAGAATTTCTTAGAGAGATTCATCATTAGTTTGAAAACAGCTGAGAAAGGAATATGTGAACCTGGAGATAGGAGAATAGAAGTTGAAATACACAAAGAAAAAAGAATTGAAAAAAGAAAAGAATAGAGCATTCATGAGCTGGGGTCTATATCAAACTGCATAACGTACTTGTAATTGGAATCCGAATAGAATAAGAGAAAAAGAGACAGAAGAAATATCTGAAGATATAATGGCAGAGACTTTCCCACCACATACTAGTGAAATATATCAAGCCATATGTCCGAGAACCTCAGAGAACATCTGGATAAACACACACACACACACACACACACACACACCCCATATTCAAATTGCTGAACCCAGAGATGAAGAGAAAATCTTACAGTCAGAAAAAGGGAAAAAATTACATGAAAATAACAGTATAGCACATTTATGATAAGATATTAGGAAAACCAGAGGACAATGGAGCAACATATTTAAAGTTTAGAAAGTTTGGAAAAAGCACACTGTATGCTTCATGGATTATGATACTCATATGTTTCGTCTTCCCGCCACATCAGCCTTCTTTACTGATGGTGTAGTTTGAAGGACTAGCATGAAGTTTAAGCTAAGGGGCTCAGAGATAGAAGGTAACTAAAGCCAACACATGCTTGTGAGATGAAAGGAAAAGAATATAGCATACTAACTAGCCTGCTAAGTGACTTTTGGGAGGAAGAGGTAACATAGGATCAGAGTGATGTCACCAATGGATGACTAACTTAATACTGAGAACTTCAGTATTTAGTACTCAGTATTGAACAACATTGAGTATCAAGTGCTTTACGTGTCTCATGCTGATATAGTATATCATGAATATTTTGTGTGTTTTGGTCCTTTAACACTACACACACACACACAGACACATATACAGGCTAAGTTGTTTCAGGCTTGTCTGACTTTGTGACCCCATGGACCATAGCTTGCCAGGCTCCTCTGTCCATGGGCTTCTCCAGGCAAGAAACTCGAGTGGGTGTCCATGTTCTCCTCCAAGGGATCTTCCTGACCCAGAGATCGAACCCACGTCACTTATGTCTCCTGCATTGGCAGGCAGGTTCTTTATCTCTAGAGCTACCTGAGAGGCCAACACCAAGTGTCATATATACATTTATATATATGAATATATTGGTTCTATTGTTTTTACCATATTTTCCAACATGACTTAAATGTCCTAAAGATAATTTACTATCTATGCTTAGCATTCTAATTAATTTTATCTGTATCTTACAAATCACTCAACACACCTCATGAGTTTCATCTGCCTCATTTGTTTTGCTTATCCTGTATGACAGAATGAATATTGTCAAGTAATATAGCAAACCAACATTACAATAGTGCTGACTCTTGAGAAAAATTGGAAAAGCCTCAACCAAAGGAGACCCATTCTCTGTATACTTAGGTACTGACAATGAAACTCCCCTGTCGCCTTTATCTCTATTGCCATCAAGTGCCAGGATCGAATTGTGGGGTCTGGAGCATGATTCCTCTGGTTACTTCATTTTAAAAAATCTTTCATTGATAACTTACCCCTTTGGTATAACCTGAAACACATCTGTCCCTAACCTGGTCGTTGCCTCTTTTATCTCATACTCAAGATATAGACCTTGGCTTTAAATCTGAATATTTCCTGTTTCCATTTGATTTATGCTCTTCTGCCATATTATTTGTCCTTCTCACCTTGCCATGGTTATATAACTACTCCTGCCACTTGTCCTGGCCCTTGTATGGACTTCCGTTTCTTAGTAATAGCTTTGACCAAACCCTATCCCCTAGCCTGCTGTCAGCAAATGGATTGTTAACCTGCTATTCTTTTAGCCATAGCAGACCAAATGAAGTAAATATTTCCTTCTTTAACATGGAGCTCAGAATTGGGCTGAGAATACATCTTAACATCACATTCCAGGTGGCCCATCAGAAACAATCAAAGCAGGCAGTTAAGATGAACCCTAATTGCCAACTGGAGTCTCTTCTTTCACAGTACATTATTCAGACATGAATTAGCTTATCCTAATTTAACATGGCATAACCCTAGACTTCCCCAGGTTATGCCCCAGCTTAACAATTGGCACCTGGTGACTGATTGAAAGCTGTTAAGACACTCTTAATAAACACTCACATTGATGAATGTTGCAATGACCGTCATGTTCAGAAATCTGCTATCGTTCCCTCGGTTTACCTGGCACTGTAAAGTCTGCATCTTGTCCATGATGTTCTTTTTTGTCTGGAATGTTCTTTCTGTCTCAGGTAGATAGATTTTTATAAAATGAAACTCTGATTACATGCCCTAGTTGCTTAAAAACCTTCATTGTCTTCCTGTTGGTTAAAGAGTAAAGTCTATACCATCCAGCATGACACAGAGACCTTTGGGAGCTGCCTCTGGCTTACCTCTTGAGTCATCTCACACTAGGAGTTCTCCTCTCTCACATCCTGCACTGCATCCATGCCATGTCAGCTTCAGCTTTCCAAAGCCGTCATTCTGTACTTTTGCTTAAATCGTTTCTGCTTCATAAAATGTCCTAGGAACACCATCTGCCTGGTGAATGCCTACTGGTAAATTTCAAGGCTTAGTTTATGAAGTATCTTCTCTTTAAGGAGTTTCATGATCTGAAAAATAACTAGTGTAAATGATCTCTCCATGCTTGAGAGACAAATCTTCCTGGGTCTTTCAGAGTGCTGTTCATCTTGCCAGTAAGACGCCTCTTTTGTTTCATACTATCTTTTAAAGGATGTTTAAATAAACAGTCTTGGAAGACATAGTGTCTTTGTCCAGAGTAAAGGCAAGTTTATTTACTGTTCAGTATACTCAGGCTATTTCTCTCCAGGCCAAAGGGCAACCAAGTTTTCTGACTTTTGTAAAAAAAGAATCAGGTTCTTAGCCTTGGGGTTCCTCTCCTGTAATGCAGCCCAGTGCAAGTTTAGGCATAACCCGCCCCTATTTGCATTACCTAGTAGGAATTGACACTTAGGAAATGAGCAGAAATATTGACCTCCAACTACCACTGTTGTCGAGTAGTATGTTCTTTTGTCCCTGATCAAGGAGTCTCCTGTCTTTTGCAAAAATTCATGAAATCGTAGCAGGATAATTTGTTATAATAGACCTAAAATCTCACACCATTCACAGTCCTTGACAGTGCAGTTGATGAGCTCTATAACATTTTTAGCAAAATCATTCTGTTGTCCTTATTATATACCTACTATGTACAAGACACTATAGTAAAGCCCTGAAGACACAAAGTCAAAAAGACATGGCTCCTACCTTCCAGGTGTTTATACTCCAGTGCAGAAACAGGCCACAAATGAATTAAATCCTTTAAGGTAATTTATAAGCTGGCACTGATGGGAACATAAAAGAAAGGAAACATAAAGCTGTTGAGGAGTTAAAGGAAGGTACAATGAGGTTATGGGACTTTATTCTGAATTTAAAGGGGAAAAACAGAATTGGCTTGGGCAGCAAGGAGAAGGCATGCAAATTCTAATTAAAAGTCCCAGTTCTGTTCCAATTATTTATTAGTATATGTACAGGGGTCCCAAATTTAGCAGTGTAAGATAAAAACATTTTATTATATTCACGGACCTGCAAAACAGGCATTCAGAAAGGGTAGTCTAGGGATAGCTTGTCTCTGCTCTGTAGTGTCTTGGGCCTCATGTAGGGAGATGCTTGGAAGTCTAGAAATGGCTGTGAGTGAGCCAGATACCAGAGGATTAGAACTGTCTGAAGGTTTCTTCATTCACAGTCTGGTACCTGGAATAAGACAATTCTAAGGCTGGATTCAACTGGGACTGCAGATAGGAAGACCTTTAGGTGTCTTCTTCACGTGGTGCAAGAGGCCCAGCAGTGTGGTGGTTAGGAATGTCCCAAGAGGAACCATCTAGACAGTAAGTATTGCAGGAAAACCTGTAGTAAGCTGCACAACTCTTATGGTCTAGCTTTGGAAGCCACTTATATCATTTCTGCCATAACTTTTTGACCAATACATTCATAAACCCACCCAGCTTCAAGAAGGAGACATATATATCCCATCATAACTGGAGTAGTTTCAAGTAATTTGTGGCCATATTTTAATATCTCCAGAGCATGTTAGAGAATTACAAATAGTTCATTTTTAAAAATTATTTTATTTACTTATTTTTAGCTGCACTGAGTTTTTGTTGCTACATGCAGGCTTTTCTCTAGTCATGGTGAGCAGAGGCTACTCTCTAGATGCAGTGCATGGGCTTCTCATTGTGGTGGCTTCTCTTGTTGCAGAGCACAGGCTCTAAGGCACATGGGTTTGAGTAGTTGCTGCATGAGGGCTCGGCTTGCGGGCTGTAGAGCAGAGGCTCAGTAGCTGTGGCTCTGGGGCTTAGTGGATCCACAGCATATGGGGTCTTTCCAGACCAGTAAAACCTCATGTCTTCTGAATTGGCAGGCAGATTCTTAACCACTAGACCACCAGGAAACCCTAAATAGTTCTTTATTATCAGGGGGTAAAACACTACAGGATACACATAGGCAAGACTATCTTATGAAGGGCTTTTTTTTTTTTTTGTCTGTACCATGCAGCATGTGGGATCTTAGTTCGCTAACCAGGGATCAAACCCATGCTCCCTGCATTGAGCATAGAGTCTTCATCACTGGACCTCCAGGGAAGTCCCTGGAGTGCGTTTTAAACCTTGAAACTCCTTAAAAACAAGGTTAGATTTTGCCCTGTGTGAGATAATACTAATTGTCAACATCACTACAGGCAAGAATTGTTTAAGGATTTTAAGCAGTAATAAAATAGTAAATTATGTATGTAAAAGAAAAAAATAATGGAAAAGATCCTGATGCTGGGAAAGATTAAATGCCAAAGGAAAAGGGGGCAGCAGAGGATGAGATAGTTAGATAGCATCACTGACTCAATGGACATGAATTTGAGCAAACTTTGGGAGGTAATGAAGGACAGAGGAGCCTGACTTGTTGCAGGCCTTGGGGTTACATAGATTTAGACATGACTTAGCGACTGAATAACAACAATAACAACAAACAGTAGAATGATCTCAAGATTCTAACACAAATAATGGCACATGGCAAGTTCAGAGTGGGTATTTTTCATTTCTAGTAATCAAAAATACAATTGGATATGTCTTAAAATCTAAAGGTAACTTATTGGTTCACAACAAAATTCCCCAATAGAGACTTTAAGCATGACTTGACCCTGTTTCTCATCCTTAGGGCTCTGGCTTCATTTCTCTGTAGTCCTCTAAGCTCTTCTTTCCTGGTTACATTCCCTGGTGGAGCAAATATATCTGTAACAATTCTAGGTTTCATATCTGCATACCAGGCCATCTAAGGGGAGAGAACACCCTTATCCTAACATTCCAAGCAGAACTTAAGATTCACTCTAATTGGCAGACTTAGGTCAAATGTCACATAGGGACCATCTGACATGTCAAAGGAGATGGAGTAGTCTAGGTCACATGCTTCATCTTTAGAGTCACATGGATTTCAAAGTGGAAATAAGAGGCTTAATGAAAGGGGAAAGTGGGACATGAATGTCGATGAGTAAACAGCAAGTGTACAAAGTAGAGTCAATTAATGATTGCTGGACCGTCACATGATTTCCAACCTTAATGATATGTGTGACCTACTACAATCTCCCTAAATCATATGCGCAGGAGGTAAATGAGACTATAAGATTAGAAGCAAAGAAATCAATAAAGATGATACTGCAACAGAAGTGAAGAAGAGATAGAAGTTAGATGAGATAGAAAGTGAGTAAATGTGACACTTTTAAGCTTGTCCTTGTTTGAAGATGTAGCTAAGAAGCTCTTGTGCACGCTTACCCTCTCCTAAAATTTTCTTACTTTCCCATGACCTCATCTCTCCCTCCAACACAACTATGCATCTCATTCCTGTCCCTCCTCTGGTTAACCTATATATATAATCTCCCAGGTCACCAACAACTGTGTTGGTGAAAATTTGCCAAATTTAATGGGAATTTTATAGACCTGTTCTTAAAGGATTGTCTGCTCTATCTGAAACTCTTTAAAATGACTACAAACTCTCCATGTGTTGATGTCTGCAACTCCACTTTATTCTGGTTCTTATAACCTTGCCTTTCTTATTCTAGTTTCTTTATCCTGCCCCAGAACCTTAACTATGAGTATTCTTTAGAGGCCTCTCCTGGTCTTCCTGTCTTTCTGACTCTTGACCAGCACTGCTCAATACAGAAGACACTAGTACTTGTGGCTGTTGAACTTTTAAAATGTGCTAGTTTAAACCAAGATGTGCTGTAATGAAAAAAATTCCACTCCAAATTTCAAAGACCTAGTACAAAAAAAGAAGGTAAAATATTCCATTAACTTTTTAAATACTGAATATGTATTGGAACACTAACATTTGGACATAATGGATTAAAGAAACTATATTATCAAGAATAATTTCAACTGTTCTCTTTAATTTTTGAATGTCATTGATTTTTTTCATTTTTTAATTTTAAAATTTAAAATTCCATAATTGGCTTGCATTCCATCTATTTCTACTGGACAATCTACTCTAGACACTTTTACTGGGTGACCTCAGGATCGTAACTTCACCCAAATGTAATGTTAATGTACATTTACATTTATATTGTGTGAATGTAATCTCTCTTCTTCCCTGACCCTCAGATTCCTATATGCATCTGCTGACTTGGCATTTCCGTAAGGCTGATAGTTATTAATAGCAGACATTTTATTTACTGCTTTATCAGTGTCCGGCACCATTCTATATAATTTCTAAGTGTTAATGCATTTATAATCCACAACAATTCTCAGGGATAGGTACTGTGATGATTCTCTGTTTTTACAGATGAGGAAACTGAAGCATAGGGAAGGTAAGCAATGTTTCCAAGTTCACACATCTAGTAACTGGTGATTCTCAGAAGCAAATACAGGCAGTTCTGCCTCCAGAACTCATTCTCTCCTAAACATTATACTGTATGTGTACCCTCCAGACATCCCTCAGAATCCCAAAGTCCCCCTGTCAGAGCTGAACTCACTACCCTCTTCACCAGCACGGAGCTGCATAATATTTCTTTGCCCCCCAGATCCACTCTTGCCCTAAGGGAATAAGCTTCTTGCCCTCTGCTTCCACTTCTGTTTGGGGCTGGCCAGTGAGAGGTCCCAGCAGGAGAACATAAGGAAAGTCCAGAATGGAGTCACAGTGTGGAGTTGTCTTCCTTCCCCTCCCGACAAGGCTGCAGCAGGCTGGCTGTTCCTTGACTGAGGTCACAGTTGCTGTCAGGTTGCCCTCCTCACCCAGCCCTGTCTCCGCGGCTCCAGAAGCCACTCCCTTTAGGTCTAGAGTTGACACCACTATTCCTTCCTTGGCCCTGCTGTTCCTAGTCCCCAGTGGCTGCCTTATTCTTCATGGTTTTCCTTTCTCTTTTCTTCTCTAGTTTTATGGTGATATGATTGGCATACACTAATATATATTCGAGAAGTACGGCATAATGGTTTGACTTACATATATAGTGAAATGATTACCTAGCATCCATCCTTTTACATAGAAGCAATGAAAAGAAAAAGGAGAGAAAAATGTCCTTTTTCATTTTAATTTTAAAATTTAAAATTCCATAATTGGCTTGCATTCCATCTATTTCTACTGGACAATCTACTCTAGACACTTTTACTGGGTGACCTCAGGATCGTAACTTCACCCAAATGTAATGTTAATGTACATTTACATTTATATTGTGTGAATGTAATCTCTCTTCTTCCCTGACCCTCAGATTCCTATATGCATCTGCTGACTTGGCATTTCCGTAAGGCTGATAGTTATTAATAGCAGACATTTTATTTACTGCTTTATCAGTGTCCGGCACCATTCTATATAATTTCTAAGTGTTAATGCATTTATAATCCACAACAATTCTCAGGGATAGGTACTGTGATGATTCTCTGTTTTTACAGATGAGGAAACTGAAGCATAGGGAAGGTAAGCAATGTTTCCAAGTTCACACATCTAGTAACTGGTGATTCTCAGAAGCAAATACAGGCAGTTCTGCCTCCAGAACTCATTCTCTCCCTAAACATTATACTGTATGTGTACCCTCCAGACATCCCTCAGAATCCCAAAGTCCCCCTGTCAGAGCTGAACTCACTACCCTCTTCACCAGCACGGAGCTGCATAATATTTCTTTGCCCCCCAGATCCACTCTTGCCCTAAGGGAATAAGCTTCTTGCCCTCTGCTTCCACTTCTGTTTGGGGCTGGCCAGTGAGAGGTCCCAGCAGGAGAACATAAGGAAAGTCCAGAATGGAGTCACAGTGTGGAGTTGTCTTCCTTCCCCTCCCGACAAGGCTGCAGCAGGCTGGCTGTTCCTTGACTGAGGTCACAGTTGCTGTCAGGTTGCCCTCCTCACCCAGCCCTGTCTCCGCGGCTCCAGAAGCCACTCCCTTTAGGTCTAGAGTTGACACCACTATTCCTTCCTTGGCCCTGCTGTTCCTAGTCCCCAGTGGCTGCCTTATTCTTCATGGTTTTCCTTTCTCTTTTCTTCTCTAGTTTTATGGTGATATGATTGGCATACACTAATATATATTCGAGAAGTACGGCATAATGGTTTGACTTACATATATAGTGAAATGATTACCTAGCATCCATCCTTTTACATAGAAGCAATGAAAAGAAAAAAGGGGAGAAAAAATGTCCCCTTGTGTGAGAATTCATAGGAGTTGCTCTCTCAACAGCTCATACATATATCAGATAGCAGTGTTAACTATAGGTATCATGCTATACATTACATCCCAAACACTTATTTATCTTGTAAAAGGACATCTGTACCTTTGGCTGCCTTCCTTGCCCCCATCCCTGCCTCTGGAAACCACAGATCTGATTTTTGTTTCTATGAGTTTGGTGGAAGTTTTTCGTTTTCAATTTCACATATAATTAAGATCACACTTACATGTGAGTATGTCTGCCTTTCTCTGCCTTGTTTCACTTAGCATGATTCAGTGTCCATCCACGTTGTTGCAAATGGGAGGATTTTCTCATTGTTTTATGGCTGAATAATGTTCTATTGCATATATATGTATGCAACTTTTTTACCCATTCATCCACTGATTGACACTTGAGTTGTTTCCATATCTTGGCTATTGTAAATAATACTGCTGCAGACATGGGGTGGGGTGCTGACATCTTTTTGAGTTAGTGTTTTCATTTCCTTTGACTATATCCTCAGAAGTAGAATTGCTGGATCATATGATAATTCTTTTTTTTTTTTTTTTGGCCACTTCTATTGGTCTTTCATTTCTCTATTTTCATCCATCTTTGTTCTTTGGCCCGTGTGGGCCTCCCATCGCAGTGGCCTCTGTCTTTGCAGAGTGCCAGCTCTGGGCACATGTGCTCCAGAGCTCTGGCTCAGTTGTTGGACACGTAGGTTCAGCTGCTCTGCAGCACATGGGATCTTCCCAGGCCAGGGATCGAACTGGCACCCCTTGCACTGCAAGGTGGTGCCCTAAGGCCAGTCTGCCCTCCCCACCCAGCCCTGTCTCCGCGGCTCCAGAAGCCACTCCCTTTAGGTCTAGAGTTGACACCACTATTCCTTCCTTGGCCCTGCTGTTCCTAGTCCCCAGTGGCTGCCTTATTCTTCATGGTTTTCCTTTCTCTTTTCTTCTCTAGTTTTATGGTGATATGATTGGCATACACTAATATATATTCGAGAAGTACGGCATAATGGTTTGACTTACATATATAGTGAAATGATTACCTAGCATCCATCCTTTTACATAGAAGCAATGAAAAGAAAAAGGAGAGAAAAAAATGTCCCCTTGTGTGAGAATTCATAGGAGTTGCTCTCTCAACAGCTCATACATATATCAGATAGCAGTGTTAACTATAGGTATCATGCTATACATTACATCCCAAACACTTATTTATCTTGTAAAAGGACATCTGTACCTTTGGCTGCCTTCCTTGCCCCCATCCCTGCCTCTGGAAACCACAGATCTGATTTTTGTTTCTATGAGTTTGGTGGAAGTTTTTCGTTTTCAATTTCACATATAATTAAGATCACACTTACATGTGAGTATGTCTGCCTTTCTCTGCCTTGTTTCACTTAGCATGATTCAGTGTCCATCCACGTTGTTGCAAATGGGAGGATTTTCTCATTGTTTTATGGCTGAATAATGTTCTATTGCATATATATGTATGCAACTTTTTTACCCATTCATCCACTGATTGACACTTGAGTTGTTTCCATATCTTGGCTATTGTAAATAATACTGCTGCAGACATGGGGTGGGGGTGCTGACATCTTTTTGAGTTAGTGTTTTCATTTCCTTTGACTATATCCTCAGAAGTAGAATTGCTGGATCATATGATAATTCTTTTTTTTTTTTTTTTGGCCACTTCTATTGGTCTTTCATTTCTCTATTTTCATCCATCTTTGTTCTTTGGCCCGTGTGGGCCTCCCATCGCAGTGGCCTCTGTCTTTGCAGAGTGCCAGCTCTGGGCACATGTGCTCCAGAGCTCTGGCTCAGTTGTTGGACACGTAGGTTCAGCTGCTCTGCAGCACATGGGATCTTCCCAGGCCAGGGATCGAACTGGCACCCCTTGCACTGCAAGGTGGTGTCCTTACCCACTGGACCACCAGGGAAGCCCCGGTATTCCATTTTTACTTTTATGAGGATCCTCCATATGCCTCATGGTTTCTGTATGCTTCTACCACCTTTGTAAATCATTTAGGTATTAAACTCTCTTCCTGTTGCACAGCCTGGGCATTATTCCTGTTTCCTATGGGGACACTGACCAAGACATGCATGCTCCTTTTTCTGTATTCTTTAACCCAGTTTGTGAGACCAAAAGTACCCAATCACCTAGCTAAAAGCCATGAGTTCAGTTCCATTTTGCTTCTCCTCATGCTCTCCCTGATTCCCAAATCTAACCTTTACCGGTGGTGGTGATTTAGTCACTAAGTCATGTCCGACTCTTATGGCTCCATGGACTGTAGCCCTCCAGGCTCCTCTGTCCATGAGATTTCCCAGGCAAGAATACTGGAGTGGGTTACTACTTCGTTCTCCCAGGGATCTTCCTGACCTAGGGATCGAACCTGCATCTCTCACATTGCAGGCCAATTTTGCCTTCTAATGGCATTGTCTTCTTTAAGAGCTCACCCCTTTCCCTCCATTAAGGCTCCAGATCTCAATGAATCCTATTCAGACCTATCCTTAGTAACAGGGCCAAAGAGAACTCACTAGAATGAAAATCTCAGCAGGACTCTCCCTTGTATAATGGACTCTCTGTTCCATACCTCCACACCTCCATCAAGCTCTGCTTCCTCTTCAGGCCCATATCCCCTCAGTCTCTGCCTGAGAATTTAGGCTCTAAAAGCAGCAGACTGCCTGTGGTCCCAAGCTCACATTGTCAACACATTGTTTTTCTCATCTTTGTGCCTTTGCATTTGGTTTCTACTCACCACCTCCATCAACATCCCTACTGCCAGCCTAGTCATCACCTACTTTACCTACTCATCCTCCACTACTTGGTTTAGGGGGAAAACTAAAGTCTTCTGAATAGCATCCCTTCTCACATGCATTCTCATGGTTTACTCTGGGTTTCCTCTTTGAATGCCATATGCAATATCTTTTCATTACGTCTTAGTATGTCATTTCCCCCAAAATGATATTTTCCTCCAAAATGACACCTTGACCTAAGGATTGTATTGAGTTAGAGGCATTTGAAAAACAGCAGGTGTTAAGAAACATGCTCTGAGGCTTCCCAGACGGCTCAGTGGGGAAGAGTCGCCTACCAGTGCAGGAGACATGGGTTTGATCATCAATCCCGGCAGATCCTACATGCTACAGAGCAACTAAGCCTGTGCAACACAGCTATTGAGCCTGTGCTCTAGAGCCCAGGAGTCGCAACTTCTGAGCCCATGTGCCACAACTACTGAAGCCTGCAGGCCCTAGGGCCTGGGCTCCACAATAAGAGAAGCCACCACAATGAGAAGCCTGCACACTATAACTAGAGAGTGGCCCCTGCTTACTGCAACTAGAAAAAAGTCTGTGCAGCAACAAAGACCCAGCAAAGTCAAAGATAAATAAATAAATAAATTAAAATGATATAAAAGAGTGGTGCTCTGACTTATCTTTTTCTTGCTGAAAGAAGAAAATAAAACCCCTGTGTGAACTATGCCTTCCTGACCTAGGGATCGAACCTGCATCTCTCACATTGCAGGCCAATTTTGCCTTCTAATGGCATTGTCTTCTTTAAGAGCTCACCCCTTTCCCTCCATTAAGGCTCCAGATCTCAATGAATCCTATTCAGACCTATCCTTAGTAACAGGGCCAAAGAGAACTCACTAGAATGAAAATCTCAGCAGGACTCTCCCTTGTATAATGGACTCTCTGTTCCATACCTCCACACCTCCATCAAGCTCTGCTTCCTCTTCAGGCCCATATCCCCTCAGTCTCTGCCTGAGAATTTAGGCTCTAAAAGCAGCAGACTGCCTGTGGTCCCAAGCTCACATTGTCAACACATTGTTTTTCTCATCTTTGTGCCTTTGCATTTGGTTTCTACTCACCACCTCCATCAACATCCCTACTGCCAGCCTAGTCATCACCTACTTTACCTACTCATCCTCCACTACTTGGTTTAGGGGGAAAACTAAAGTCTTCTGAATAGCATCCCTTCTCACATGCATTCTCATGGTTTACTCTGGGTTTCCTCTTTGAATGCCATATGCAATATCTTTTCATTACGTCTTAGTATGTCATTTCCCCCAAAATGATATTTTCCTCCAAAATGACACCTTGACCTAAGGATTGTATTGAGTTAGAGGCATTTGAAAAA
Organism: Tragulus kanchil; assembly: GCA_022376925.1. NCBI lineage: Eukaryota > Metazoa > Chordata > Mammalia > Artiodactyla > Tragulidae > Tragulus > Tragulus kanchil. Next base: position 124,090,271 of record JAIOJX010000023.1, read on the forward strand.
CAGCAGGTGTTAAGAAACATGCTCTGAGGCTTCCCAGACGGCTCAGTGGGGAAGAGTCGCCTACCAGTGCAGGAGACATGGGTTTGATCATCAATCCCGGCAGATCCTACATGCTACAGAGCAACTAAGCCTGTGCAACACAGCTATTGAGCCTGTGCTCTAGAGCCCAGGAGTCGCAACTTCTGAGCCCATGTGCCACAACTACTGAAGCCTGCAGGCCCTAGGGCCTGGGCTCCACAATAAGAGAAGCCACCACAATGAGAAGCCTGCACACTATAACTAGAGAGTGGCCCCTGCTTACTGCAACTAGAAAAAAGTCTGTGCAGCAACAAAGACCCAGCAAAGTCAAAGATAAATAAATAAATAAATTAAAATGATATAAAAGAGTGGTGCTCTGACTTATCTTTTTCTTGCTGAAAGAAGAAAATAAAACCCCTGTGTGAACTATGCCTTCCTTATACCAGGAAGAAAGAAATATTCTTATCACAATAGATGGGGAGTTGAGGCAGAAAGAATTCCATACAAACAGATTGTACTTAAATAACCCTTATTTTCCTTTAGTCCCTTATATTTCAGTTACTTTCCCATAACTTGCTTCTCTTTTTCAGTCTAATATATAGGCACTTAAGTTCTGCCACTTTTTTGGGTCTCTGTTTCCTTATGAGAGCTCCCATGTCATGTAAAATTACATTACATTGGAGAAAACCATACTTTGAAAGGATATATGCACCCCAGTGTTCATTGCAGCACTTCTTACAAGAGCCAGGACATGGAAGAAACTTTAATGTCCATTAACAGTGGGATGGATAAAGAAAATGGAATATTACTCAGCCATAAAGAAGAATAAAATAATGACATTTGTAACATTGATGGACCTACTAAATGTTGTCATATTGAGTGAAGTAAGTCAGAAAAGACAAATATATGATGTCACTTATCTGTAAAACTAAAAAAGCATACAGGTGAACTTACTTATAAAACAGAAATTGAGCGCTTCCCTGGTGGTCCAGTGGGTAAGGACACCACCTTGCAGTGCAAGGGGCGCCGGTTCGATCCCTGGCCTGGGAAGATCCCATGTGCCGTGGAGCGGCTGGACGAACGTGTCCAATTACCGAGCCGGAGCTCTGGAGTGCATGCACCCAGAGCCGGCGCTCTGAGACAACAGAGGCCACTGTGATGGGAGGCCCACACGGGCCAAAAAGCAAAGATGGATGAAACTGAATAAATGAAAGACCAATAGAAGTGGCCTGCCCGCCCCACTCCCTCCCCAACCCACCCCCCCACCAAAAAAAATCAGAAATTGAGTTACAAATGTAGAAAATAAACATAGGGTTGTTAGGGAATAAGTGGAGGAGAGGGATATATTGGGAGGTTGGGACTGACACGAACATACTGCTATACATAAAATAGATAACTAGGGCTTCCCTGGTGGTCCAGTGGGTAGAGAGTCCACCTTGTAGTGCAAGGGGCACCGGTTCAGTCCCTGGCCTGGGAAGACCCCCAGTGCTGGGGAACCTGGACTGGCGTGTCCAATTATGAGCCAACACTCTGGAGCACAGGCACCCAGAGCCGATGCTCTGCAATGAGAGGGACCACTGCAATGGGAGGCCCACACAGGACAAAGAATAACGATAGATGAAAATAAATAAATAAAAACAATAAAAGAGACCAAAATTTAAAAAGAAAGAGAATAAGGATCTACTGTATAGCAAAGGGAACTCAGTGCTCTGTAATGGCCTATATGGGAAAAGAATCTAAAAAATAGTGGGTATAGGTATATAACTGATTCACTTTGTTGTGCAGCAGAAGCTAACATAGCATTGTAAACCAACTGTTGTTATTTTGCCTTATTACATTCACATTTGACAACATCCCATATGATTATTGACTTCAATAAAGCACTTGAATGACTTGGCAATAACTTATAGCAGTGATGTACCTATGCAAGCTCTTGTTCACAGACAATGTGCCTTTAGTGAGTGTGATTGCAAAACCTTTAAAATCTTTCTCAGACTTGTCAGCTAGGCACCACTACGAGCCAGCTCTGTGGTCACCAGGGATATTAACCTTGCTTATACCAAGCTAAGTCTGTCACGGATACATTTTTAGAGCCACAGCGTTACCGAGAGACAGGTCTGGATTCATGAGCTCATGACCTACACCATCTTTGAATCCCCACTTCGAAGGAACTTGCATGTCCATTATGCTCTGCTATTGCTGTTTTGAAATTCATACTAATTTTTGAACAAGATGGCCTTGATATTATTTTGCATTGGGCCTCACAAATTGTATATATCAATAGCTAGACTTGGTGAGCAATAGGAATTAACACGCACCGTTTGAAATGGGAAACATACTTAATTTTCTACACATTCTTTTCACAGAATCAGGCTAACTACACTCCCAGAATGCAAAAACATGTCCTTTACTTACTTTTGTTATTTTCGTCACCTGGACCAGTTTTATGAAAATGAATAGACCATGTACACACTGCTATATTCAAAACAGATAACTAACAAGGATCTGTTGTATTGCACATGGAACTCTACTCGGTATTATGTGCCAGCCTGGATGGGAGGGGAGTTTGGGGAAGAATCGATACGTGTGTATGTATCGCTGAGTCTCTTTTCTGTTCACCTGAAACTGCCACAACATTATTAATTGGCTGTACCCCAATATAAAATAAAAAGTTCAAAATTTGAAAAAAGGGTACATCCTAATGAAAGTAAGAGAATGATCAGGAAAAGGAATAATCAATTGAAATTATTTTTTATAGTAGAGAAATTAATACTAATGTGTAAGGAATAATGCAGTTAGTGTTTTTTTTCCTATGGACCATGACACCTTTTTGGATTTCATTTAAAAAACAGTATAAACTTAAATCACTATAGAAACTTCCAGAGGAATAGCTGCATAGATGCTATCTTTTTAGTACTTAAAATTTTGTAAAGATTTAAATCTACATAAACATTAGGAAGTATTTTTTCCAGCAATTGGTTATTGATTAATTCATTGATTTGAAAGTGAGAAATGTGGTGGTTCTTAGCCCTGTTCTACTCTAGGAGGCACTTGGACCTAGTATGCAAATAAAGGTCTTGAGGATAGATGGATTTCAGTCCCAGCTGAATTTCCTCGTGGACATCCCTCCAAGGACTCTGAACCTCAGCTTCCTTGACTTTAAAACTGGGTGATTATTCACTTCATGGGGTTGTGGTGATGATTAAAAGATACAGTGCATGTAAAATGTTTGACAAATTGCTGGCGTTTCAGTAGGATGCTATTGTTATTATTATTATTATCATTGTAATTATTCCTCCTCTTCTTCTCTTCGAATAGAAGCTGTATCTAAAAAGATCTAGACTTTCTATGAGTTTGGATGAAGTATGTAACATTTTGACAAGACAGTATCTCATTTGGGAAGTAGTTGTTAGCCTAGCCCAGCCCTGGGCAGGTAACAGGCCCTTAGCAATACCATGTAAGTTGAGGTTCAGGGTTAACAAGACTGTGAATGTGCAGCACTCTCCAGGAAATTTACATATAGTTCCCCCCACAGAGCCCTTCTCTCAAGTGTATTTGAAAAAAAATTCAAGAGATTAATTTTCCTGACCATATATAAGAAATAGCAATTAAAGAATACAGCACTTTCAGTGTTCAAAGTACTTTTATTCATAATCTCATTCTATGAGGTCATGCAGCTGGTAAAGAACAGAATGTGGAATCCTGACTCTAAATTATGTCATGTTTCTTCATCACCTATTTATTCTATCAAACATTTGGAGACACACTGTGGTGCTGCCTTTAGGAAAATTACTTGTACGATTACTTTCAATAGATAGAAAAACACTATAGTCAAGAGTTGTTCAGTGCTTAAGAACTAAGCTCCCTTCTTCCCTCAAATGGCATTCATGTGTCATAATGTTGATAAATTGGAGAGAACAGGATCCACATTGTGGATATAGGGGGCCATGTGCTGTGCTGTGCTCTGTCCTGTCCAGCTGTTTGTGACCCCATGGACTGTTGTAGCCCACCAGGGTCCTCTGTCCATGGGATTTCCCAGGCAAAAATACTGGAGTGGGTTGCAACTTCATTCTCTAAGGGATCTTCCCGACACAGGGATCAAACCTTCATCTCCTGCATTGCAGGCAGCTTCTTTACCATCTGAGCCACGAGCTAAGCCCCACAGGATGCTGTACCAAAGTCAGTAGGGGCTTTTGTTGCACTGAGTATGTGCTGTGCTCAGTAGAGTCCACGCTTTGTCTTCCCATGAACTGTAGCCTGCCAGGCTTCTCCATCCATGGAAATTTTCCAGGTCAAGAATATAGGAGTGGATTGCCATTTCATCCTCCTAATTCAGGGATGGAACCTACATCTCCTCCACTGGCAGGTGGATTCTTTACCATTAGCATTACCTGGGAAGCCCATCAATAGGGGTTTTCTGAAAATAAATTCATTTGTATCCCAGTCCTATGTAAAAATCATTCCTTACGGACTTCCCTAGTGGTTCAGTGGCTAGGACTTGGTGCTCCCCCAGTGCAAGAGATCTGGTTTTGATCCCCGATCGAAGAACTAGATCCCACATGCTGCAATCTAAGAGCCCTCATGCTGCAAAATTAAAAAAAAAAAGAAAAAATCAAAGCTCCCACATGCCACAGATAAGACCCGGTACAGCCAAATACATACATACATAAATAAAAATCACCCCTAAATTTGTGCAGCAGTGTTGGTTTGAATTTCTAATTTAAAAAAAGTCTCATATGTCATTATCAGGCACCAAATAAAAGCATCCCACCCACGATATACCCCTTGTAAATCTGTCCGTGCAGCAAGTGTTGGTTATTTTCTATCAAACATTTGGAGACACACTGTCCAGGAAAATTACTTGTACGATTACTTTCAATAGATAGAAAAACACTATAGTCAAGAGTTGTTCAGTGCTTAAGAACTAAGCTCCCTTCTTCCCTCAAATGGCATTCATGTGTCATAATGTTGATAAATTGGAGAGAACAGGATCCACATTGTGGATATAGGGGGCCATGTGCTGTGCTGTGCTCTGTCCTGTCCAGCTGTTTGTGACCCCATGGACTGTTGTAGCCCACCAGGGTCCTCTGTCCATGGGATTTCCCAGGCAAAAATACTGGAGTGGGTTGCAACTTCATTCTCTAAGGGATCTTCCCGACACAGGGATCAAACCTTCATCTCCTGCATTGCAGGCAGCTTCTTTACCATCTGAGCCACGAGCTAAGCCCCACAGGATGCTGTACCAAAGTCAGTAGGGGCTTTTGTTGCACTGAGTATGTGCTGTGCTCAGTAGAGTCCTACGCTTTGTCTTCCCATGAACTGTAGCCTGCCAGGCTTCTCCATCCATGGAAATTTTCCAGGTCAAGAATATAGGAGTGGATTGCCATTTCATCCTCCTAATTCAGGGATGGAACCTACATCTCCTCCACTGGCAGGTGGATTCTTTACCATTAGCATTACCTGGGAAGCCCATCAATAGGGGTTTTCTGAAAATAAATTCATTTGTATCCCAGTCCTATGTAAAAATCATTCCTTACGGACTTCCCTAGTGGTTCAGTGGCTAGGACTTGGTGCTCCCCCAGTGCAAGAGATCTGGTTTTGATCCCCGATCGAAGAACTAGATCCCACATGCTGCAATCTAAGAGCCCTCATGCTGCAAAATTAAAAAAAAAAAGAAAAAATCAAAGCTCCCACATGCCACAGATAAGACCCGGTACAGCCAAATACATACATACATAAATAAAAATCACCCCTAAATTTGTGCAGCAGTGTTGGTTTGAATTTCTAATTTAAAAAAAGTCTCATATGTCATTATCAGGCACCAAATAAAAGCATCCCACCCCACGATATACCCTTGATTTCTTGTAAACTGTCCTCAGTAGCAGACGGATGGCACTTTGGAAAGATTTGTCAAAACTCTTGGATGTCTCATCTTCTGACACTGGTCATACTGTACTTGGCCTCAGTCCTCTGCTTGATGTGGAACCCTGTGCTCCAGTCCAAACTCACCCTGCTTAGGTTCAGCAACCATGGGGCCAGGAAGACGCGGCCAGGGACCTCCGACAGAGCTGCCCTCCTTTATCTGTTTGCTCTTTACTGTGGATAATGGCCTACTCATCTCACACCTTTTCTGCCTCCACAGGGTCCTCCTACAGGGTTCACACTCCAAGACAACACTCCACATTGTGTTCTTGCTGGTTGGCTTGCTGGAGAAAATGAACTCCTCCCTTCTAGCCAGCAGATTATGGGAAATGGCAGACTGAGTTCCTGTCACACATTTAGTTATAACTCCTTAGCGTGCATGCTCAGCATTGGCACAATTTGGATAATGGTGACAATAAACACAAACCAACCATGTGACAAACATTGCTACGTATGTTATAAAACCTTTCAATTTTATCTTTTAACTCTTTCTAGTCCTCTAAAAGGTTGCACGTGATAATTTTTTTGTTGTTGTTAGAGAAACAGAATTTTGACCCTCTTTTGATAGAAATGGAACAAAAAGGACATTTTACTTTCCTTCTTTTTTTATTTTTTTCACCTTGCTGCCATCAAGCTCAGAGATACTATGAAAACAATGGCCACTCTGGCAGGTAGAATATTTATTGCTTTCCTCCTTTCCTTTTTTCTCATTTTCCATTTATCATCATTTAAGTTGGTTCAAGTGATTTTTGAGAAAGGTAAACAATTACATGTGTACACAATGAAGGTTTTCAAATACACTATCAAAGAAAACGGCCCCAAATATTTTGCAAGTATTCTTGTTAAGACACAGGCTTCTAGGTCCCATACCCAGAATTTTGACTCAGTAGGTCTGCTGTGTGGTTTGAATATTTGCATTTCTAACAAGATCCCAAGTGATATTGATTCTGCCAGATGAGGGTCCAAAATCTGAGAACTGTTGACTTGAAGTAACTTTTCATCTTGTTAGAGAGACACATAAGTAAAGAAGATATTGGTCTACGGCCATACTACCCTAAACATGCCTGATCTCATCTGATCTCGGAAGCTAAGCAAGGTCAGGCCTAGTTAGTACTTAGATTGGAGAAGATACTGATATAAAGCCTACTTAAACACATAACAAAGTAAAGGAGAAAAGAAGGTAGGTACCAAGGAGTAACACAGATACTGGGGAAAGCAAAAGTCAAAGAAGATGGGGAAGTCAGAAAGCTGGAGCTACCCACAAAGGCTTTGAAAAAGGAAATGAGGCTGGACTTAGGAAGTCAGGTGGGGAAGGCAGATCAAGAGGTGGTGCAGATTTGAACAAGAGCAGGAAGCAGAAACATTTACAGTCTGTCTCATAAATGGTGCCCACAGAATGTACCATCCATAAAGTTGTCAACATTTGTTGAATAAATGACCAACAAAGGTATTTGATTGGTAGAAGCAATGATTTCTTCTAAGGAACAGTGATAATAAGGGAAATGTGACCAAGGAAGGACTGAATAGTGATGCATTTTGCATGTGATTTCAGGTTTTTAAACAAGGAGAATTAATTGAACTTTTGGGTCATATACTGACTTCAGTGAAGAATATTTTTGAACATCTTTGTATAAGAGCTGACTCATTGGAAAAGACCCTGATGCTGGAAAAGATTAAAGGCAAAATGAGAAGAGGGCATTAGAGGGTGAGACGGTTAGATAGCATCACCAACTCAATGGAAATTAATTTGAGCCAACTCTGGGAAATAGTGAGGGACCAGCACGCTTGGCATGCTGCAGTCCATGAGGTTGAAAAGAGCTGGACACAACTTAGTAACTGAACAACAACAATTATATATATTTAATATTACTAATTTACAAAGGAAGACAGAGATTTCAAAGAAGGTATTAAAAGGAATTGGGGGTAGACTGTTATATAAGGAGGAGAAGAGAAAGACAACATAAGTCTATATTTTCCAGCCTGGATGAAAAGGCTTTGTCCTGGGCTGTTGAGGGGATGTGCATTGGTCAAACAGAACCCTTCTGGATGGACTGACTCCAATTTGGGTCCAGAAGCCAGAATGTTTCCACAGCTATCCCAGGGCCTGTAACCTAGCAGCCCAGTTTTATGGCAACCCTGGTGAGCCCAGCTGGCAGCAGTGGAGACAGCAATAGGAGAGCCCTCTGTCACCACATCCTGGGGGCAAGTTCTGCCAGGAGGTGGAAGGGTCAGGCCAGGGCTGGAGCCCAGGCAGGCAACCAGCTCCCACTAGACTTTGAGTGCAGTTGGAGGTGAACGGGAGAAGACATTGCTCCAACATCCAGGCCAGCAAGAATGTCAAGGTGGCAATGAGGAAAGTTCAGAGGTCAGAATCCAGGAGGGTATTCCAATAAGGAGAGAAAACTGGAGGACATTCACAGGAGATGAGCGTGGACAGTTCCCTCAAGTTTAGAAAAGAGGTAGAAGAGACAGGATCATGAGGGCTAGAGAAAGTTTTTGATTTTAATATCTATTTATTTATTTTGGCTGAGCCAGGTCTTAGTTGCTGTGTGTGGAAACTAGCTCCCTGACCAGGGATTAAACTCAGATCCCATTCACTGGGAACATAAGATCCCATATGCTACAACAACAGAAGCCCTCACACCCTAGAGCCTGTTCCTCAACAAGAGAAGCCACAGCAAAGAGAAGCCCATGCACCACAACTGGAAAGTAGCCTCTGCTCTCCTAAACTAGAGATAGCCCTCTCGCAGCAACGGAGACCCAGCACAGCCCAAAGATAAAAGAAAAAAGGTTTGAGGATAAAGAGGGACCAATTTGCTAATTATACTAATGCACCTGTGGAAAGTGCCAGTGACTACTGTATTCTAACCACAATGTGAGTACTTGTACAGTCATATTTTTATTTAATCATAATGGAGACAGCACATGGCAGGCATCGTCCCCATGTACAGTGGAGGTAGTAACACTCTGACAAGTTAAATGTCTCGTCCACATTTCTAATCCGAGCCTGTATTCCTTCTATGACACACACGGTCCTGATAGCACAGAATACTGTTGTGTTCTTGTCCGTGTTCCTTAAAGCCAGGCTGGTGGGGATGGCCCCTCTGACGAGAACCTTGACTCCACTTCTGCAGCTGTGTGGCCAAAGGAACACCAAGGTGATCCTAAGAAAGGAAGGATACTATCCATCGTACTTGCTTCCTTGACAAAGGATGCAGTGCTTTTCCCACTGAAATAAAAGTAGGAATTAAACAAACGCACGGGTTACAGTTTTGTTTTTCTTCTCTAATAGGAAATACGGGAAAAACAAAAGCAGACTTTGAACTATCACCATGTTCTGTAAAGACATATTACTTTAAAGGCAGAATGAGCCAGCCAAAGAGAGGTCATTCTTAGCTTTCCTGAAGCTCTGTTTTCTCAAGCATACTCCCAAATATTAGATCCTGAAAAAAAGGGCGTATGATGTCCAAAGTAAACCAGCCAGAGGCAAGAGTAGCACACTCAAATGTCTTTTCATCCTTACTATTTTTCCTCCTACTTCTCAGCATGTAAACCTAACTGCCAACCCACCAGGTGGTTGTGACAAGCAGTTCAACAACTTCAGTAACTGTAGGGACATCAATATCACCAATGGATTAAAATCTCTATAATCATGGCCCCAAGGGGCAAGGCATCACAATGAAAGTCTGAAAATAATACTAGTTTAAGGTTTTAAAGTTTATTTTTAGACTATACATATAGGTATGTGTCTACATTTATGGGCACACACACACACTCTTTTTCAATTTTAGTATAGAGCTGATGGTGTAAGAAAGTGCAACAGAGACTTCCCTGGTGGTCCAGTGGTTAAGAATCCACCTGCGAATGCAGAGGACATAGGTTGGATCCCTGGTCCGGGAAGATTTCATATACCACAGGGCAACTCGCCCATGTGCTGCACCTACTCATCAGGTACCCCTTGAGCTTCTTCAGTGCAACAAGGGAAACCACTGCTGTGAGAAGCCAGTGGACCACAACCTGAGCATAGTCCCCGCTCGCCACAACTAGTGAAAACCCACGCACGAAACAAAGGGAAAACCAATTAAACAGTGCTACACAATAAGGTTAACTAATGCCACATTTCTAATCCGAGCCTGTATTCCTTCTATGACACACACGGTCCTGATAGCACAGAATACTGTTGTGTTCTTGTCCGTGTTCCTTAAAGCCAGGCTGGTGGGGATGGCCCCTCTGACGAGAACCTTGACTCCACTTCTGCAGCTGTGTGGCCAAAGGAACACCAAGGTGATCCTAAGAAAGGAAGGATACTATCCATCGTACTTGCTTCCTTGACAAAGGATGCAGTGCTTTTCCCACTGAAATAAAAGTAGGAATTAAACAAACGCACGGGTTACAGTTTTGTTTTTCTTCTCTAATAGGAAATACGGGAAAAACAAAAGCAGACTTTGAACTATCACCATGTTCTGTAAAGACATATTACTTTAAAGGCAGAATGAGCCAGCCAAAGAGAGGTCATTCTTAGCTTTCCTGAAGCTCTGTTTTCTCAAGCATACTCCCAAATATTAGATCCTGAAAAAAAGGGCGTATGATGTCCAAAGTAAACCAGCCAGAGGCAAGAGTAGCACACTCAAATGTCTTTTTCATCCTTACTATTTTTCCTCCTACTTCTCAGCATGTAAACCTAACTGCCAACCCACCAGGTGGTTGTGACAAGCAGTTCAACAACTTCAGTAACTGTAGGGACATCAATATCACCAATGGATTAAAATCTCTATAATCATGGCCCCAAGGGGCAAGGCATCACAATGAAAGTCTGAAAATAATACTAGTTTAAGGTTTTAAAGTTTATTTTTAGACTATACATATAGGTATGTGTCTACATTTATGGGCACACACACACACTCTTTTTCAATTTTAGTATAGAGCTGATGGTGTAAGAAAGTGCAACAGAGACTTCCCTGGTGGTCCAGTGGTTAAGAATCCACCTGCGAATGCAGAGGACATAGGTTGGATCCCTGGTCCGGGAAGATTTCATATACCACAGGGCAACTCGCCCATGTGCTGCACCTACTCATCAGGTACCCCTTGAGCTTCTTCAGTGCAACAAGGGAAACCACTGCTGTGAGAAGCCAGTGGACCACAACCTGAGCATAGTCCCCGCTCGCCACAACTAGTGAAAACCCACACACCGAAACAAAGGCCCAGCGCAGCCGAAAACAAATGAATAAAATATGCTTTATTTAAAAGATTCAATTAAACAGTGCTACACAATAAGGTTAACTTCCAAACCTCAGAGGCAGTGCCAGTGATCGGGAGGAAAAGAAAGGGTCTCCATCGGGCTCGGGTCTCTGTCACCTTGCAGACCGGAACAAAGGCGTACAGAGGGCCAAGCAGCCTTGGTGATATTGGCAGTCGAAGTTCAGCCTGCCCTGTGCTCACCCTCCTTGGACAGGACTGGAGTGCCAGGTGTGACGGTTTGGTTCTCTGCCCAGGTTTGCAAGTGGTGCCAGTCACATTCAGTCACAACCAGAAAGTGCATCTTGACTGTGAGTAGATTGTCCTGAGTCAGAGGAGGCCCCAGCCAGGCGCAGGGCTCTGGAAGATGGAGAGTTCCAGGCACTATGTTAGGGATAACACAGAATATCCTTAAGATCCAAAGGAAAAAGTTTGCCTTGTGATTAATCCAGACATAGAGTGAAGTTGGAATTGAATTGCAAGTGTTTTTTTCTTCATAATGACAAATCCCACCAATATTCTGTTCCCCTCAGTTTTCACACGGGTAGATAGTAATATGAGAAACTGGACTGTTTAATTGATCTTATGACTTGAAACAGTATCATGTGCTTAAACAAAAAAAATAAAATGAAACCGATGTTCTGCAGACCCTCCCATCCCTAGCAATGTGGATGTTAAAGGAACTGTCTGAGTCTTCCTAAAATAGGTACTTGTTCAGTAAAAAATATTTCTTCTTTTTAAGGTTTTGGCAATTAAAAAGAAAAAAGTGATAACCCATATTAAAATGATTAAGTAGGAGGATGTTTGCTGTTATAGAGACAATGCTTTGAAACTGAATAAATGTAAAAGTGAAACTTCTCATTATAAAAGAGTATCATGATGTTTTCATTTGGAAACATATTCTGGAAATGAACTTTTCAAAATATATTCTTTAAGTCCTCAAGAATGTATGACTATGAAAAAAAATAATTACCTTCTCAACTTGAGAGAAGGGAAACTGTTGGAACAGTCTAGGCAGTATCTATCCAATAATAAAAAAAAAAGGTTTCTTGGACCACAATTCATTGTCTAAAGCTTCAAAAGCCTATCATTTATCATTAATTTTGAAATAAAACAGGAAATACCTGTACTAAGAGAACCTTTGAAAACAAGCAGAATAATTGGCAAGGAATATTTTGGGAGGCACCGACAATAATGTAATGCCTGTATTAGTCTTTAAAAAAAACATGAAGTTGTAGCTGGGAGGCATATGTAGCTAAAGATTCAGCATTCCAGTGCTGAGCACTGTAACTCAGTTCTCTTGATATTCTGACATGTCATTTAACAAAAAGCACATGGAAGATCTTCCCAGAACCCAACTGCCTAGTTCCCTTGTGAATCAAACTTTGACTGCTTAGCAGAGCTCTCAGATATAAGTGGCATAAAGATTTTAAAGTCATTTTGTGCTAGTTATATTTTGACAATGAGGAAAAATACTTTTAAAAGATGTTACATGGGGGCTTCCCTGGTGGTCCAGTAGGTAAGGACACCGCCTTGCAGTGCAAGGGGCGCCGGTTCGATCCCTGGCCTGGGAAGATCCCACATGCCGTGGAGTGGCTGGACCGATGTGTCCAATTACCGAGCCGGAGCTCTGGAGCGCATGAGCCCAGAGCCGGTGCTCTGTGACAACAGAGGCCACTGCAATGGGAGGCCCACACAGGCCAAAGAACGAAGATGGATGAAAATAGAGAAATGAAAGACCAATAGAAGTGGCCTGCCCACCCCCCTCCCTCCCCAACCCGCCCCCCCAATAAATAAATAAACATTAAAAAAAAAAAAAGATGTTACGTGATTATATATGCTCATGTTGTATGGAGATATCTATCTATCTATCTATCTTTTTATCTATATACACATCTATTGTGTGTGTGTGTGCAGGTATGTCTGATTCGCCTCGTTCAAAAGTGGATGGCCGAGATGGGTGAAGTTATTTCTCTTTTAATTTGGCTTCACCTTCTAATTGCTAATATCAAGCTTATGCATATAAAAACTTGTACAATTATCACTCTCATGTCCATGTTAGTTGTCTGCATTTGTATATGTGTACTAAGTGACTTTGGTCGTGTCCAACTCTTTGTGACACTATGGACCATAGCCTGCCAGGCTCCTCTGTCCATGGCATTCTCCAGGCAAGAACAGTGGAGTGGATTCCATGCCCTCCTCCAGGGGATCTTCCCGACCCTGGGATCGAACCTGAGTCTCACATGTCTCCTGCACCGACAGGCAGGTTCTTTACCACTGGTGCCCCTGGGAAGCCCTGTCAGATGGTGCTTTTAACTCAGACTCACTCGTTTACACTCCATTCCAAGTTCATTACAATGGTACATCCTCTCCTGTTTTCTGAAGGTAGATACAATCTCCTTCATTAATTTTTTTTGTCTCTTTCCTATTACTTTGATTTAACTTGAATTAAGCTTCTTAACTACTACATTCCTCTGCGACCTGTGAATCAAACTTTGACTGCTTAGCAGAGCTCTCAGATATAAGTGGCATAAAGATTTTAAAGTCATTTTGTGCTAGTTATATTTTGACAATGAGGAAAAATACTTTTAAAAGATGTTACATGGGGGCTTCCCTGGTGGTCCAGTGGGTAAGGACATGGCCTTGCAGGGCAAGGTGCGCTGGTTTGATCTCTGGCCTGGGAGGATCCCACATGCCGTGGAGTGGCTGGACCGATGTGTCCAACTACCGAGCCGGAGCTCTGGAGCGCATGTGCCCAGAGCCCGTGCTCTGCGACAACAGAGGCCACTGCAATGGGAGGCCCACAGGGGTCAAAGAACAAAGATGGAAATAAATGAAAGACCAATAAAAGTGGCCCGCCCATCCCCCTCCCTCCCCAACCCGCCCCCCCAATAAATAAATAAACATTAAAAAAAAAAAAAGATGTTACGTGATTATATATGCTCATGTTGTATGGAGATATCTATCTATCTATCTATCTTTTTATCTATATACACATCTATTGTGTGTGTGTGTGCAGGTATGTCTGATTCGCCTCGTTCAAAAGTGGATGGCCGAGATGGGTGAAGTTATTTCTCTTTTAATTTGGCTTCACCTTCTAATTGCTAATATCAAGCTTATGCATATAAAAACTTGTACAATTATCACTCTCATGTCCATGTTAGTTGTCTGCATTTGTATATGTGTACTAAGTGACTTTGGTCGTGTCCAACTCTTTGTGACACTATGGACCATAGCCTGCCAGGCTCCTCTGTCCATGGCATTCTCCAGGCAAGAACAGTGGAGTGGATTCCATGCCCTCCTCCGGGGGATCTTCCCGACCCTGGGATCGAACCTGAGTCTCACATGTCTCCTGCACCGACAGGCAGGTTCTTTACCACTGGTGCCCCTGGGAAGCCCTGTCAGATGGTGCTTTTAACTCAGACTCACTCGTTTACACTCCATTCCAAGTTCATTACAATGGTACATCCTCTCCTGTTTTCTGAAGGTAGATACAATCTCCTTCATTAATTTTTTTTGTCTCTTTCCTATTACTTTGATTTAACTTGAATTAAGCTTCTTAACTACTACATTCCTCTGCGTTTCCCTCTTCTTGTACCCCCATAAACACTAGACAGTAAATGTTTTAAAGGAAAATAATTTCTTTTTATCTACCTAACACTGCTTACTTAGCACAGTGATTTTGCACATCGGGGACACCCAGAAATGTTTGATGAGCTAGAGTAAATTTTTCTGAATTGAATTGCTGAACTTATATTCATTGGAATGAGAAAATTCACTATTGATGGTTCTTTGGATCTTTTTAATTCAGAGATTATTTTTTAAAAAGTATTTATGTTTCCTCTTCTTTTCTTCCCTGTTCATTATAACTACCTTCCCTTCCTTCCTTCTTCCAACACTAATTGAGTGCCAGCTATCTGGCAGTTATAGTACACAAAGAGAAGTAAGAAACCTGGATCAGAATTTGAATGTAATAGTTGTGGCACAACTACAAATCATATTCTAAATTGTGATAAAGATGTTCCAATGTATTATCTTAACAAAAAATATTTGAAAACATTATCCCAAAAATGTTAAATAGTAAAAATCTAAATTCATTCCAAGTTTTTTCTTAAATCAGTTTCTTTTCATGCCAACAATTTTTCCAGAAGATAAAAAGTTATTCATAATATGACAATGGCTTAATCCTAAATCATAAATTTGTAATCAGATAGAAAGAGAGGTCGTTCTGTATTACCTTCACCCCAACCCCACTGCCCCACTGCCTAGCATTAAAAATTGCTTAACCATGTTAAACTGCCTCATGGGTCTAAGAGGAGTGATTCTGTCATTTGTTCACAAATATTTATCAAACATCTACTGCATGCCAGGCGATGTTCTAGTTACTAAATTTAACAAAAGAAAAAAAGAAATCATTTCAACCCAAGTGAAAACTAGTTCTACTTTTAATGGATGCTGGCTTAGTTCATGTCAGTGGGGAACTTGAAAAAAACCCATGTCAAGGTTCCCAGGTCAAACACAGGACACCTGGTTAAATTTGAATTTCAGATAAACAACAAATGAAATTTTAGTATAAGTATGTTGCATTAAATATCTAGAATATGCTCATATTGAAAAATTATTTGTCTTTCTTTATTAACTAAACATTACATTCCTCTGCGTTTCCCTCTTCTTGTACCCCCATAAACACTAGACAGTAAATGTTTTAAAGGAAAATAATTTCTTTTTATCTACCTAACACTGCTTACTTAGCACAGTGATTTTGCACATCGGGGACACCCAGAAATGTTTGATGAGCTAGAGTAAATTTTTCTGAATTGAATTGCTGAACTTATATTCATTGGAATGAGAAAATTCACTATTGATGGTTCTTTGGATCTTTTTAATTCAGAGATTATTTTTTAAAAAGTATTTATGTTTCCTCTTCTTTTCTTCCCTGTTCATTATAACTACCTTCCCTTCCTTCCTTCTTCCAACACTAATTGAGTGCCAGCTATCTGGCAGTTATAGTACACAAAGAGAAGTAAGAAACCTGGATCAGAATTTGAATGTAATAGTTGTGGCACAACTACAAATCATATTCTAAATTGTGATAAAGATGTTCCAATGTATTATCTTAACAAAAAATATTTGAAAACATTATCCCAAAAATGTTAAATAGTAAAAATCTAAATTCATTCCAAGTTTTTTCTTAAATCAGTTTCTTTTCATGCCAACAATTTTTCCAGAAGATAAAAAGTTATTCATAATATGACAATGGCTTAATCCTAAATCATAAATTTGTAATCAGATAGAAAGAGAGGTCGTTCTGTATTACCTTCACCCCAACCCCACTGCCCCACTGCCTAGCATTAAAAATTGCTTAACCATGTTAAACTGCCTCATGGGTCTAAGAGGAGTGATTCTGTCATTTGTTCACAAATATTTATCAAACATCTACTGCATGCCAGGCGATGTTCTAGTTACTAAATTTAACAAAAGAAAAAAAGAAATCATTTCAACCCAAGTGAAAACTAGTTCTACTTTTAATGGATGCTGGCTTAGTTCATGTCAGTGGGGAACTTGAAAAAAACCCATGTCAAGGTTCCCAGGTCAAACACAGGACACCTGGTTAAACTTGAATTTCAGATAAACAACAAATGAAATTTTAGTATAAGTATGTTGCATTAAATATCTAGAATATGCTCATATTGAAAAATTATTTGTTGTTAAAAATTTAGATTTAACGGGGTATCCTATATTTTCACTTGCTAAATCTGGCAAGCCTTAGCGAGAAAGGATTGGCTACATTGCTGCCTCCTGTTTGAAGATGCTAGGTGGGACTTGAGACACAATACAGACACAGCCCACGTCAGCAGGATGGCACATGGAGTTGGAGGCTTTGAGTATGTGCAGCTTTGTAGTAAGGGCAGAAACTTGATAAACAAGGGCTCATTACTTTGCCTAATAAAATTATAAATGACTAGGGGGCAAACATTAACACTGAGACCTGAGCTCTTGACAGAAAAGTTCAGTTTTAGTTGTTCACACCTCTGCTGTGACTAGTCTTCACCTTTCAAATCTACAGCAAAGTCCGCTGCATTTAAATACACATGGATGTATATGTAAACAGAGGAATTGGGAATGTTTTATATAATAATGCTTACTTCAGTCTTCAGGGCTTTAACTAGTTCTTTGTGTTTCCAGTCATATTGCTTTACAATGAACATAAGTGAGCTAAGGTAGACCAGCGATTTTCAGGTTAGATCTACTTTGCCACAGGCCCAGCCATAACTGTAGAATTTTCTTCAGCTGGTGTTGGCTAGAATAGCTCTTTATACAAATGGTGAGGAGTCTGTGTTGGTTTTTGCCCAGAGTCCTAGTGCCATCCCAAATATTTGCAATAAGTACCAAGAAGAAGGCTATGCTTTCCTTCCTAGAAGCCAATGAAGTTCTGCCAAACTTCATGCCTGTGGCCCTGACTTCAGAGACATGTGGAAATTGTTTTCTACTGACTGTTCCCAGGGGCTAAAGCCCATGCCTGATGTTTCCATGGCATTATTCGATGACAGATACCTAAATACCATCACAAAATATCCACCAAACCTCACCAAAAAGAGACACATAGTTTTACTTGAAAAAAAGAAAAAAGAAATCATTTCAACCCAAGTGAAAACTAGTTCTACTTTTAATGGATGCTGGCTTAGTTCATGTCAGTGGGGAACTTGAAAAAAACCCATGTCAAGGTTCCCAGGTCAAACACAGGACACCTGGTTAAACTTGAATTTCAGATAAACAACAAATGAAATTTTAGTATAAGTATGTTGCATTAAATATCTAGAATATGCTCATATTGAAAAATTATTTGTTGTTAAAAATTTAGATTTAACGGGGTATCCTATATTTTCACTTGCTAAATCTGGCAAGCCTTAGCGAGAAAGGATTGGCTACATTGCTGCCTCCTGTTTGAAGATGCTAGGTGGGACTTGAGACACAATACAGACACAGCCCACGTCAGCAGGATGGCACATGGAGTTGGAGGCTTTGAGTATGTGCAGCTTTGTAGTAAGGGCAGAAACTTGATAAACAAGGGCTCATTACTTTGCCTAATAAAATTATAAATGACTAGGGGGCAAACATTAACACTGAGACCTGAGCTCTTGACAGAAAAGTTCAGTTTTAGTTGTTCACACCTCTGCTGTGACTAGTCTTCACCTTTCAAATCTACAGCAAAGTCCGCTGCATTTAAATACACATGGATGTATATGTAAACAGAGGAATTGGGAATGTTTTATATAATAATGCTTACTTCAGTCTTCAGGGCTTTAACTAGTTCTTTGTGTTTCCAGTCATATTGCTTTACAATGAACATAAGTGAGCTAAGGTAGACCAGCGATTTTCAGGTTAGATCTACTTTGCCACAGGCCCAGCCATAACTGTAGAATTTTCTTCAGCTGGTGTTGGCTAGAATAGCTCTTTATACAAATGGTGAGGAGTCTGTGTTGGTTTTTGCCCAGAGTCCTAGTGCCATCCCAAATATTTGCAATAAGTACCAAGAAGAAGGCTATGCTTTCCTTCCTAGAAGCCAATGAAGTTCTGCCAAACTTCATGCCTGTGGCCCTGACTTCAGAGACATGTGGAAATTGTTTTCTACTGACTGTTCCCAGGGGCTAAAGCCCATGCCTGATGTTTCCATGGCATTATTCGATGACAGATACCTAAATACCATCACAAAAATATCCACCAAACCTCACCAAAAAAGAGACACATAGTTTTACTTGAACAGAATAGAGAACCTTGAAGTAAACCCATACACCTGTGCTCAAATAATCTTTGACAAAGGAAGTAAGAATATACAACAGAGAAAACACAGACTCTCTTTAACAAGTGGTGTTGGGAAAGCTGGATGGGTACCTGTAAATCAGTGAAATTAGAACACTTTCTCACACCATACATGAAAATAAACTCAAAATGTTAAGACACAAACACTGTAACACTCCTGTTAGAAAACATATGCAAAATATTCTCTGACATAAATTGTAGCAATATTTTTCTTAGATCAGTCTCCCCATGCAAAAGAAATAAAAATAAACAATAAACAAGTGAGACCTAATCAAACACTTAAAAGTTTTGCATAGCAAAGGAAACCACCAACAAAACAGAAAGACAAGCTGCACACTGGGAGAAAATGTTGGTAGGTGATACATCTGACAAGGAGTTAATTTCCAAAATACACAAACAGCTCATAGGGCTTCCGTGGTGGCTCAGTGGTAAAGAATCTGCCTGTCAATGCAGGAGATGCGGGTTAAATCCCTGGATCAGGAAGATTCCCCTGATTCCAGTATTCTTGCCTGGGGACTCTGATGGACAGAAGGAAAATGGCAGTCTACAGTCTATAGAGTCGCTAAAGAGTCAGACATGACTTAGTGACTGAACACAACAACAACTTTTGCCAGTCATATTTCTTTACAATGAACATAAGTGAGCTAAGGTAGACCAGCGATTTTCAGGTTAGATCTACTTTGCCACAGGCCCAGCCATAACTGTAGAATTTTCTTCAGCTGGTGTTGGCTAGAATAGCTCTTTATACAAATGGTGAGGAGTCTGTGTTGGTTTTTGCCCAGAGTCCTAGTGCCATCCCAAATATTTGCAATAAGTACCAAGAAGAAGGCTATGCTTTCCTTCCTAGAAGCCAATGAAGTTCTGCCAAACTTCATGCCTGTGGCCCTGACTTCAGAGACATGTGGAAATTGTTTTCTACTGACTGTTCCCAGGGGCTAAAGCCCATGCCTGATGTTTCCATGGCATTATTCGATGACAGATACCTAAATACCATCACAAAAATATCCACCAAACCTCACCAAAAAAGAGACACATAGTTTTACTTGAACAGAATAGAGAACCTTGAAGTAAACCCATACACCTGTGCTCAAATAATCTTTGACAAAGGAAGTAAGAATATACAACAGAGAAAACACAGACTCTCTTTAACAAGTGGTGTTGGGAAAGCTGGATGGGTACCTGTAAATCAGTGAAATTAGAACACTTTCTCACACCATACATGAAAATAAACTCAAAATGTTAAGACACAAACACTGTAACACTCCTGTTAGAAAACATATGCAAAATATTCTCTGACATAAATTGTAGCAATATTTTTCTTAGATCAGTCTCCCCATGCAAAAGAAATAAAAATAAACAATAAACAAGTGAGACCTAATCAAACACTTAAAAGTTTTGCATAGCAAAGGAAACCACCAACAAAACAGAAAGACAAGCTGCACACTGGGAGAAAATGTTGGTAGGTGATACATCTGACAAGGAGTTAATTTCCAAAATACACAAACAGCTCATAGGGCTTCCGTGGTGGCTCAGTGGTAAAGAATCTGCCTGTCAATGCAGGAGATGCGGGTTAAATCCCTGGATCAGGAAGATTCCCCTGATTCCAGTATTCTTGCCTGGGGACTCTGATGGACAGAAGGAAAATGGCAGTCTACAGTCTATAGAGTCGCTAAAGAGTCAGACATGACTTAGTGACTGAACACAACAACAAACTGCATGTACAACTAAATAACAAAGAAATAAACCACACAATTGAAAAATGGACTGAAGACTTACATACACATTTCTCCAAAGAAAACATACAGATGGCCACCAGGCCCATAAAAAGATGTTCCATGTCACTAATTATTCAAGAAATGCAAATCAAAACCAGAATGAGCACAGGGGAAAATATACTCAATAGTTCGTAATACCCTACAGGAGAAAAACATCTGAAAAAATACACATATATATGTGTGTGTGTATATATGTGTGTGTCCATATATATATATATACACATATGTATGTGTATATATATATATGTATATATATATATATATATGAATCACTCTTCTGTATACCTGAAAGACAATATTGTAAACAAGCTGTACTTCCATTAAGAAAAGAAAAAAGAAAAACCACAATGAGGTGACATTTCATACTGGTCAGTATGGCTACCATTAAAATGTCTACAAATAGCAAATGTTAGCAAAGATGTAGAGGAAAGGGAACCCTCCTGCACTGTTGGTGGTGTGATTGTGGTGAATTGTTCATTGTGTCTGACTCTGCGACCCCATGAACTGTAGCTCACTGGGCTGCTCTGTCCATGGAATTCTCCAAGCAGGAATACAGGAGTGGGTTGCTATTTTCCTTCTCCAGGGGATCTTCCTTCTCAGGGATCACGCCTGTGTGTCTGGAGTCTCCTGCCTTACCGGGTGGATTTTTTTTTACCACGGCTCCACTCCAGTATCCAATGGACAGGGTTGTAAAGAGTCAGACACAATTGAAGTGACTTAGCATGCACTCATGTATAGGAACTGTATTTAATATCTTTATAATGGAAATAAGTTTCTGAACACTTTGCTGTACACCTGAAACTAATACACAAACAGCTCATAGGGCTTCCGTGGTGGCTCAGTGGTAAAGAATCTGCCTGTCAATGCAGGAGATGCGGGTTAAATCCCTGGATCAGGAAGATTCCCCTGATTCCAGTATTCTTGCCTGGGGACTCTGATGGACAGAAGGAAAATGGCAGTCTACAGTCTATAGAGTCGCTAAAGAGTCAGACATGACTTAGTGACTGAACACAACAACAAACTGCATGTACAACTAAATAACAAAGAAATAAACCACACAATTGAAAAATGGACTGAAGACTTACATACACATTTCTCCAAAGAAAACATACAGATGGCCACCAGGCCCATAAAAAGATGTTCCATGTCACTAATTATTCAAGAAATGCAAATCAAAACCAGAATGAGCACAGGGGAAAATATACTCAATAGTTCGTAATACCCTACAGGAGAAAAACATCTGAAAAAATACACATATATATGTGTGTGTGTATATATGTGTGTGTCCATATATATATATATACACATATGTATGTGTATATATATATATGTATATATATATATATATATGAATCACTCTTCTGTATACCTGAAAGACAATATTGTAAACAAGCTGTACTTCCATTAAGAAAAGAAAAAAGAAAAACCACAATGAGGTGACATTTCATACTGGTCAGTATGGCTACCATTAAAATGTCTACAAATAGCAAATGTTAGCAAAGATGTAGAGGAAAGGGAACCCTCCTGCACTGTTGGTGGTGTGATTGTGGTGAATTGTTCATTGTGTCTGACTCTGCGACCCCATGAACTGTAGCTCACTGGGCTGCTCTGTCCATGGAATTCTCCAAGCAGGAATACAGGAGTGGGTTGCTATTTTCCTTCTCCAGGGGATCTTCCTTCTCAGGGATCACGCCTGTGTGTCTGGAGTCTCCTGCCTTACCGGGTGGATTTTTTTTTACCACGGCTCCACTCCAGTATCCAATGGACAGAGGAGCCTAGCAGGCTACAGTCTGCAGGGTTGTAAAGAGTCAGACACAATTGAAGTGACTTAGCATGCACTCATGTATAGGGAACTGTATTTAATATCTTTATAATGGAAATAATCTGAAAAAATATATACATAACTGAATCACTTTGCTGTACACCTGAAACTAATACTATACTCAATCAACCATACTTCAATACAAAAAAATAGGCAAACAAAAAGATTAGCCATACCCACCCTGTGCTTTTTTGATCAGGCTCTCAGTTACATGGAATTTCTGCATTCCCTCTAGGTCTTTGGGAGTCTATATCCCAAGTGGCTCTCAAGTTAGATGTCCTGCCAACACAGACTCCTGCTCTTCTGTAGCTGGACTCATCTGGAGAGTCTTGGGTACAAGCTTTGTCCACACTGGGAATTCTTTCTCTTCCAGCTGCAACTGTAAACTCTTGCCTTTATTCTGTTCCTTTCAGTTTAGAACCCTCCCCTTAAATCTGGAATCGAAAATATATTGGATTAGTCATAGGGCGATTTTTCAGCTTCTCTCATAGATAAATTCTTCTGCTCCTTCCCTTCAGGCTCATGGCTCCCTTCCTCAAGCTTGTCACCATTTAGTCTTGTCCTCTGACTTGCCTTCTGGAACCTGAAAACAGGCAATCTGACACTCCCCTAATTCTATATTTCATTTTGTGTTTTGGAGTTAAGAACGATATGCTATAGACAAAGTGTCAGAATTGTTCTCCTGCCCCTTCACCAGAGACTGAGTACAAGAAAAAGATCACACATGATTATGCTCACAGCTGCACCACACTCTCAACTCACAAACCTCAGCAGCTACAAACAATAAAAATAGATGCCTTGCTCACATAACAGAAAAGGTTGAAAACTGGATTTTGCTCCACATGATAGCTCTCAGACCAGAGTCTTTCTATCTTGTAGCTCTACCACCTCTTAGGACTTCAGATTCACACACTTTCAGTACCCACATTGGGAAAAAGAAGAGAGAGAACATGACACACCTCTTAAAAGTTTCTGGTAGAATCTAATTTTCAGCCAGAAGCAACAGGCTAAGGAATGTACATGGTCTCTGACCTTGCAGCCACTATTCAACTCTACACCATCAAAATAGGACACCGGACTGTCTCTGCCACCAATGGCAGTCTTCAGTAGTCTCAGTCAAATACACAGCTTCGGGGCTTCCCTGGTGGTCCAGTGGGTAAGGACACCGCCTTGCAGTGCAAGGGGCGCCGGTTCCATCCCTGGCCTGGGAAGATCCCATGTGCCGCAGAGCGGCTGGACTGATGTGTCCAGTTACCCAGTTGGAGCTCTGGAGTGCATGTGCCCATAGCTGGTGCTCTGCGACAATAGAGGCCGCTGCGATGGGAGGCCCACACGGGCCAAAGAACAAAGATGGATGAAAATAGATAAATGAAAGACCAATAGAAGTGGCCTGCCTGCCTTCTTCCCTCCCCAACCCACTTCCCCCACCCCCACCCCCTGCCGCCGAAAAATACACAGCTTCTAGCCTAAGGAAAAATAATATGTAAAGATGTTATGATTTCATTCTTCAAATAGACCAAATAAATCGAATAAAAGCCTTATGGAAAAAAAGGAATGGAAAAAAGTTATTTGAGGATTCTCTGAGTATTTTATCTGCCTATAACATTCCCTTCCTTTATATATATATATATATATATATATATATATATATAGGCCACAACTTACTGAGAAATTAATGTATGTGTCCAGATCTGGGCATTATCATTCTGAGTAGTGATTGAACTTGTGGGAGAAAGAAGAGCTAAGGAAATGGATCAGACGATCAAAACATTGAAACAGGACAAGAAGGGAGACTGCCCTGGGCTGGTCCTGCAAGTAGGAGTGAACCTAGAGTAATCCTGAGACAGAAGAATTGAGGGAAAAAATGACTACTTCTAAGACTCACTGTTCATGTTAAGTCTCTTCTACTCATAAGAATGCATTCAATCCCCATATATATTAAGGGAAAAAGTAAATTTTTTAGGCCACTAAATTTTAGGACTTCAGATTCACACACTTTCAGTACCCACATTGGGAAAAGAAAAAAACATGACACACCTCTTAAAAGTTTCTGGTAGAATCTAATTTTCAGCCAGAAGCAACAGGCTAAGGAATGTACATGGTCTCTGACCTTGCAGCCACTATTCAACTCTACACCATCAAAATAGGACACAGGACTGTCTCTGCCACCAATGGCAGTCTTCAGTAGTCTCAGTCAAATACACAGCTTCGGGGCTTCCCTGGTGGTCCAGTGGGTAAGGACACCGCCTTGCAGTGCAAGGGGCGCCGGTTCCATCCCTGGCCTGGGAAGATCCCATGTGCCGCAGAGCGGCTGGACTGATGTGTCCAGTTACCCAGTTGGAGCTCTGGAGTGCATGTGCCCATAGCTGGTGCTCTGCGACAATAGAGGCCGCTGCGATGGGAGGCCCACACGGGCCAAAGAACAAAGATGGATGAAAATAGATAAATGAAAGACCAATAGAAGTGGCCTGCCTGCCTTCTTCCCTCCCCAACCCACTTCCCCACCCCACCCCTGCCGAAAAATACACAGCTTCTAGCCTAAGGAAAAATAATATGTAAAGATGTTATGATTTCATTCTTCAAATAGACCAAATAAATCGAATAAAAGCCTTATGGAAAAAAAGGAATGGAAAAAAGTTATTTGAGGATTCTCTGAGTATTTTATCTGCCTATAACATTCCCTTCCTTTATATATATATATATATATATATATATATATATATAGGCCACAACTTACTGAGAAATTAATGTATGTGTCCAGATCTGGGCATTATCATTCTGAGTAGTGATTGAACTTGTGGGAGAAAGAAGAGCTAAGGAAATGGATCAGACGATCAAAACATTGAAACAGGACAAGAAGGGAGACTGCCCTGGGCTGGTCCTGCAAGTAGGAGTGAACCTAGAGTAATCCTGAGACAGAAGAATTGAGGGAAAAAATGACTACTTCTAAGACTCACTGTTCATGTTAAGTCTCTTCTACTCATAAGAATGCATTCAATCCCCATATATATTAAGGGAAAAAGTAAATTTTTTTTTAGGCCACTAAATTTTTTTTCTTGCCAAGCCCTGTGGCATGTAAAGCCGTAGTTTCTCAACCAGAGGTCAAACCCACAACCCCCTGTAGTGGAAGCATGAAATCTTAACCACTGGACTATCAGGAAAGCCTGAAGAAAACTAAATCTTGAATACCTCAAGAATGAATTGTGAATCTTTCTTTGGGATTTTGAAGCTGAGTAATTCATTTTAACAGGCTTCCCAGGTGGTTCAGTGGTAAAGGATCTGCCTGCCAAGCAGGAGACCTGGGATCAATCCCTGGGTCAGGAAGATTCCCTGGAGGAGGAAATGGAAACCCACTCCAGTATTCTTGTCCGGGAAATTCCATAGACAGAGGAGCGTGGTAGACTACAGTCCGTGGGGTCTTAGAAGAGTTGAACATGACTTAGTAACTGAACAACAATGAATTGAGCAGGGTTTTTTCATACAGAGATGGAAAACTGGCATGAAGGCCTATTAAGAACATCGATGTGCAGGCTTTTCCCCAGATGGCCAAGTACATATGTATTTTTTCAGATGTCAAAACCCTACAACATTTTTTGGTTTTCCCTGGTTGACCTGAGCTCTTATCAGGAGCTTTGTCATGAAGATCCACTAACTGGAAATAATATCTCCATCCTCCTAGTTCCTCCTATTGACCTCTTATATCATTTACTGTATTTTATGGTGGATTGATATTTGTGTAGTCTTTTACTTGATGGGAAACTGTTGACAGTAAAATGTGATGGTTAAAGACATTTTCTAGAGTCAGACCTACCTAGAGGAGCCCTACCCAGGCCACTCAATAACCGTGAGACCTCAAAGTAATAGTCAACATCTCTAAGCCTCAATGTCTTCCTCTGAAAATAGACATTATAAGATTTTGTGAAATATCAATATCATAGTACTTGAAATAGGCACTTGAATGTTAGCTGGTTTTATGGGCCCTTTTCCTTTGTTACTTTATTTAGTAACTTCAGCCTCAGGAAGCCAGTATTCCTAAAGCCATTTTCCTAAGGAGAGCTCCGTGTAGCAGAGGTTATGTAAATTTTCTCAAGGCGACATAACTGGTTGGTAGGAGAATTGAATCCAAATTGTGTCTGGGCGACCTCTCCTTCCAAAACAGCATGAGCCTCTATTTACTCATATCAATACTGTGAGGTTTTAATGACAACTTTTGTATTTTTTCCCAGTGAAAGAAATAGGCTCCAGTACAGATGGATCTTGGCTCAAGTACCCCTCTGTTCATCACAGAAATTGTGAATCTTTCTTTGGGATTTTGAAGCTGAGTAATTCATTTTAACAGGCTTCCCAGGTGGTTCAGTGGTAAAGGATCTGCCTGCCAAGCAGGAGACCTGGGATCAATCCCTGGGTCAGGAAGATTCCCTGGAGGAGGAAATGGAAACCCACTCCAGTATTCTTGTCCGGGAAATTCCATAGACAGAGGAGCGTGGTAGACTACAGTCCGTGGGGTCTTAGAAGAGTTGAACATGACTTAGTAACTGAACAACAATGAATTGAGCAGGGTTTTTTCATACAGAGATGGAAAACTGGCATGAAGGCCTATTAAGAACATCGATGTGCAGGCTTTTCCCCAGATGGCCAAGTACATATGTATTTTTTCAGATGTCAAAACCCTACAACATTTTTTGGTTTTCCCTGGTTGACCTGAGCTCTTATCAGGAGCTTTGTCATGAAGATCCACTAACTGGAAATAATATCTCCATCCTCCTAGTTCCTCCTATTGACCTCTTATATCATTTACTGTATTTTATGGTGGATTGATATTTGTGTAGTCTTTTACTTGATGGGAAACTGTTGACAGTAAAATGTGATGGTTAAAGACATTTTCTAGAGTCAGACCTACCTAGAGGAGCCCTACCCAGGCCACTCAATAACCGTGAGACCTCAAAGTAATAGTCAACATCTCTAAGCCTCAATGTCTTCCTCTGAAAATAGACATTATAAGATTTTGTGAAATATCAATATCATAGTACTTGAAATAGGCACTTGAATGTTAGCTGGTTTTATGGGCCCTTTTCCTTTGTTACTTTATTTAGTAACTTCAGCCTCAGGAAGCCAGTATTCCTAAAGCCATTTTCCTAAGGAGAGCTCCGTGTAGCAGAGGTTATGTAAATTTTCTCAAGGCGACATAACTGGTTGGTAGGAGAATTGAATCCAAATTGTGTCTGGGCGACCTCTCCTTCCAAAACAGCATGAGCCTCTATTTACTCATATCAATACTGTGAGGTTTTAATGACAACTTTTGTATTTTTTTTCCCAGTGAAAGAAATAGGCTCCAGTACAGATGGATCTTGGCTCAAGTACCCCTCTGTTCATCACAGAAATTGTGTTTAATAGGTGATCAATGCTTTATAACTTGAAATTCTGAGCAATGATTTGTTAATAAAAGTAAATATTTAAATGTTCTTATTCAGCAATGGTTTACTAAAGCCACAGTACTAGAATTCATATATATTATAACATTATAAGAAGATAGTAATTACATTTCTGAAAAAAAAGTATAATTTAATCTCTCAATTTTATCTCTCTGTAGCTTAAGAATCAAAAGCCAAAGAATATCTACTTTAATTTTGTGGTGTTTCCCCCCAAAGGGTTTAGATGATGATAATGACACCAAATGATGCTAAAATCTCTTCCGTTTAGTTATTCCTCCCCGAAAAAGAAGGGCAAATAACAGATTTTTAAAAATTTAAATAGCATTCCAGTACAAAACTGAATTTAACTTTTTATAGTTTTACTTTTACATTAGTATTTATAGTCAATTTTTCAAAAAAAAAAATTATATATATAGGTCACTTTTATTGGACTTCCCTGGTGGCTCAGATGGTAAGAATCTGAGCAGAATGCTCAGAAGATGCAGAAGATGGTAGTTCAATCCATGGGTCGGGAAGATACCCTGGAGAAGGGAATGGCTACCCACTCCAGTCTTCTCTGGGAAATCTCATGGACAGAGGAGCCTGGCGGGCTATAGTCCACCAGGTCACAGGGTCGGACATGACTGAGCCACTAACAGTTTTCACTTTTATCACTTATCTTGATCTCTCTACAAATTTTATCACAGTCACAAAATGTTCTTTTTTAAAGAACATATATTACTAACAAAGAATGAAAATATAAGAACACTTTTAGGGGCTTCTCTGGTAGTCCAGTGGGTAGAGTCCACCTTGCACTGCAAGGGGCGCCGGTTCAATCCCTGGCATGGGAAGATCCCACATGCTGCGAGTGGCTGGGCTGGTGTGTCCAATTTTGAGCTAGTGCTCTGGAGTGCATGCACCCAGAGCTGGTGCTCTGCAACGACAGAGGCCACTGTGATGGGAGGCCCATGCAGGCCAAAGAACAAAGATGGATGAAAATAAATAAATGAAAGACCTATAAAAAGTGGCCAAAAATTTTAAAAAAAGAACACTTTTAATTGTTTCTGCTCAGATACTGATCATACTTCCTCAATTAATATATATCATTACAGAAATATTTTAGTTCTGAAATATTGACATATTATTCATTCCACATAATATTTGGAAAATTTCTTAGTTGACCCTAGCTATTCATTTCAGTGGAGTCTTTCTTTGGTCAGTCAATAATTCATCCAACTCTTACTGAGTGCTAATTACATGCTAGGTCCTGAGCTTCAGGCTGAGGGACACGGGCTGAAAAGATTACATTCCCTACACTCAACAGTCTCTCAGAAGTCGTTTAATGAATGATTTTATTTTCTTGTTATAGTCAAATAAGCAGATACGAATTCCTCTAAGGATCATTGAGTAACTTCTATTTCAAGTATGTCTCTCTTGATATAAGACTTGAATATTTAATGCAGTCAGTGCATTAATTTTTTTAACCCTAAGTCTGATATTTTATTAGTCTCATCTTAAACTACATTTGCTGATCCCAGTGAAGGGTTTCTGTCACTCATTCATCTGATAAGTATTTGAGTGTCCATGTGCAGGCTACAGTCTATGGGGTCAAAAAGGAACATGAGGGGAGGGACTTAGCAAGCATGCATGCCCGTGTGCGTAAGATTAGTTTCTCTGCAAGCGAAAATGACTGGTATGACCAGTAAGTAGGTGCAAAAAATTAATGGAAAAACTGGAGTTGAGCTTGAATTTGGGGTAAATAGAAAGGAAAATATATTTTTCCAGTTACTGGCACTTGCATCAGGGTTAATGAAGATGATACCCATTCAACTGAATGAATATTTCCTTCTCTAAGTGACTTGGCAGCCACTGTGCCGGGAATCTATTACTGAGCAGAATTTTCTGCTTCCTTACCCTGAGTGTTCGTTGCTCAGTCGTGTCTGACTGTTTGCAACCCCATAGACTGTAGCCTGTCAGGCTCCTCTGTTCATGGAATTTTCTAGGCAAGAATACTGGAGTGGGTAGCCATTTCCTTCTCCAAGGGATCTCCCCCACCCAGAGATTGAACCCAGGTCTCCCTCATTGCAGACAGGTTCTTTATGGTTGCACCACCAGCGACTTCATAACCCTAAACTTCTTTTAAATGACCAGTGGGACCCTGCACCCACTTCCTCAAAGTTTCTAGCCAGTTTCAGTTCATTAGGTCCTGGCTTCCTGTCTGGTTCTTCTTCAGAATCAGAAATATGCACTAAAACATTAACAGAGGCCGGAAGGCAATGTACATGAAAGTAACTTACAGTCAATATTATACAATTCTATAACATTTTTTACTTTTATAATCCAGAGTAGATTTACTCTTTTAAATTAAAAAAAAGTTAAAAAATTAAAAGATTATGGGCTTCCCCTGTTGGTCCAGTGGGTAAGGACACCGCCTTGCAGGGCAAGGGGCGCCGGTTCGATCCTTGGCTTGGGAAGATCCCACGTACCGCAGAGTGGCTGGACCCATGTGTCCAATTACTGAGCCGGAGCTCTGGAGCGCATGCGCCCAGAGCCAGCACTCTGTAACAGATGCCACTGCGATGGGAGGCCCACACGGGCCAAAGAACAAAGCCGGATGAAAATGGAGAAATGAAAGACCAGTGGAGGTGGCCCGCCCGCTCCCTTCCCTCCCCAACCCGACCCCCGCCCAAAATAAATTAATTAATTAATAAAAAAAAAAATTAAAAGATTATAAAGATGACATTCTCCAGAATCAAAGGTACCTTCCAGCTCCTGAAAGTGTCTCCAAATCTTTAACATTCAAAAATGTAAGCAATGTAACAGGACCCAGAGGTGGGGAGAATTTTTATAATTCAGAATTTCTCCACTCACCCATTCTCAGCTCTTCTTTGCTAAGGTAACTATTTCCACATTTATTCAGCAGGTATGTCTGCTCACTCTCCCTGTAGAGATAGAGAAGAAACTCTGTGTGAGTATAATGACTTTAATTGATGAGGCGGGAAGGAAAAGAGAGGTTGTGAAGCAAAAGGAAGTAGTTAACACCAGTCTACGGAAATCGAGCTCTGGGAGGTTCAGAGATTGGCCAATGTCACAGTTGTACATACGTTGCTCAGTCGTGTCTGACTGTTTGCATGGTAGCCTGTCAGGCTCCTCTGTTCATGGAATTTTCTAGGCAAGAATACTGGAGTGGGTAGCCATTTCCTTCTCCAAGGGATCTCCCCCACCCAGAGATTGAACCCAGGTCTCCCTCATTGCAGACAGGTTCTTTATGGTTGCACCACCAGCGACTTCATAACCCTAAACTTCTTTTAAATGACCAGTGGGACCCTGCACCCACTTCCTCAAAGTTTCTAGCCAGTTTCAGTTCATTAGGTCCTGGCTTCCTGTCTGGTTCTTCTTCAGAATCAGAAATATGCACTAAAACATTAACAGAGGCCGGAAGGCAATGTACATGAAAGTAACTTACAGTCAATATTATACAATTCTATAACATTTTTTACTTTTATAATCCAGAGTAGATTTACTCTTTTAAATTAAAAAAAAGTTAAAAAATTAAAAGATTATGGGCTTCCCCTGTTGGTCCAGTGGGTAAGGACACCGCCTTGCAGGGCAAGGGGCGCCGGTTCGATCCTTGGCTTGGGAAGATCCCACGTACCGCAGAGTGGCTGGACCCATGTGTCCAATTACTGAGCCGGAGCTCTGGAGCGCATGCGCCCAGAGCCAGCACTCTGTAACAGATGCCACTGCGATGGGAGGCCCACACGGGCCAAAGAACAAAGCCGGATGAAAATGGAGAAATGAAAGACCAGTGGAGGTGGCCCGCCCGCTCCCTTCCCTCCCCAACCCGACCCCCGCCCAAAATAAATTAATTAATTAATAAAAAAAAAAATTAAAAGATTATAAAGATGACATTCTCCAGAATCAAAGGTACCTTCCAGCTCCTGAAAGTGTCTCCAAATCTTTAACATTCAAAAATGTAAGCAATGTAACAGGACCCAGAGGTGGGGAGAATTTTTATAATTCAGAATTTCTCCACTCACCCATTCTCAGCTCTTCTTTGCTAAGGTAACTATTTCCACATTTATTCAGCAGGTATGTCTGCTCACTCTCCCTGTAGAGATAGAGAAGAAACTCTGTGTGAGTATAATGACTTTAATTGATGAGGCGGGAAGGAAAAGAGAGGTTGTGAAGCAAAAGGAAGTAGTTAACACCAGTCTACGGAAATCGAGCTCTGGGAGGTTCAGAGATTGGCCAATGTCACAGTTGTACATACAAGCACCAGGACCAGAAATCAAGTTGTGAGTGGTGACTGATTAGAAGTTTTCTGAGGACAAAGTTACCAATCAGATGAGCACTTCTGTGAGTCCTAAGAGAACTTGCACTGTTCAGGTAATTCATTTATGAAGAACAAATTCAGTTTCTTCTCTGTTCTCCACACACCAGTCATATCTTACCTCGAAGATAGGTGGGCTGGTTGAAGCCAGGCCCCTGAATTGGAGAAAGATCACTTGGGATAGCTACTCCTCCTCTGTCTCCACCTCCACCTGTGCTCTGTGGACATCCTTTTGACTAGGAGAACCTTGCAGTATGAAATTGCAAGGCAGGCCCCTCCATCTTAGTCTCTGCTCCACTATCAACTCCCGGGTTCACATAGTCCTGTTCAAAATCTTGTGTCTGGTTTCCCTGATACTCTGAAGATTAAAAAAAAGAGCTGCAGCACGACTTAAAGCTTCTTGGAATAAAATATATAGAGAGAGCTTGCAGTTCAGATTGATGTGTTTTTAGCACTTCATCATAGCATAGCCTCTGTTGGTCAAGCACATTAGTGTTCCATTATTGGAATAAAATTTGGTGGCATGCCAAGTGTCTTCTGATTTGACATCCAGTTGGGAAGTTTCACCAACTTGAAAGAGTAAACTAGCATCTGTGAAGTTCCTTATCACTGAGATAGCTGATTTCATATTGACATTTTCCAGTTTCCTTATTTGCTTTCACTTTTCTGAGAAAAAGCTTGATTTCATTGACACCAGAATCAAAGGTACCTTCCAGCTCCTGAAAGTGTCTCCAAATCTTTAACATTCAAAAATGTAAGCAATGTAACAGGACCCAGAGGTGGGGAGAATTTTATAATTCAGAATTTCTCCACTCACCCATTCTCAGCTCCTTTTTGCTAAGGTAACTATTTCCACATTTATTCAGCAGGTATGTCTGCTCACTCTCCCTGTAGAGATAGAGAAGAAACTCTGTGTGAGTATAATGACTTTAATTGATGAGGCGGGAAGGAAAAGAGAGGTTGTGAAGCAAAAGGAAGTAGTTAACACCAGTCTACGGAAATCGAGCTCTGGGAGGTTCAGAGATTGGCCAATGTCACAGTTGTACATACAAGCACCAGGACCAGAAATCAAGTTGTGAGTGGTGACTGATTAGAAGTTTTCTGAGGACAAAGTTACCAATCAGATGAGCACTTCTGTGAGTCCTAAGAGAACTTGCACTGTTCAGGTAATTCATTTATGAAGAACAAATTCAGTTTCTTCTCTGTTCTCCACACACCAGTCATATCTTACCTCGAAGATAGGTGGGCTGGTTGAAGCCAGGCCCCTGAATTGGAGAAAGATCACTTGGGATAGCTACTCCTGCTCTGTCTCCACCTCCACCTGTGCTCTGTGGACATCCTTTTGACTAGGAGAACCTTGCAGTATGAAATTGCAAGGCAGGCCCCTCCATCTTAGTCTCTGCTCCACTATCAACTCCCGGGTTCACATAGTCCTGTTCAAAATCTTGTGTCTGGTTTCCCTGATACTCTGAAGATTAAAAAAAAAAAGAGCTGCAGCACGACTTAAAGCTTCTTGGAATAAATATATATAGAGAGAGCTTGCAGTTCAGATTGATGTGTTTTTAGCACTTCATCATAGCATAGCCTCTGTTGGTCAAGCACATTAGTGTTCCATTATTGGAATAAAATTTGGTGGCATGCCAAGTGTCTTCTGATTTGACATCCAGTTGGGAAGTTTCACCAACTTGAAAGAGTAAACTAGCATCTGTGAAGTTCCTTATCACTGAGATAGCTGATTTCATATTGACATTTTCCAGTTTCCTTATTTGCTTTCACTTTTCTTCCAGAGAAGTATATTTATTGTTATTTTTGCGATGTTGGTATTAAGTGCGACAGCTATGTAAAGAAGTTGGAGGGATTATTAGTTTATCAGTAGAAGATTGTCTGGTCCATTGCCAAGATGCATTGATCTGTTTATTATGACTCTACCCAGTACAATTTTAGTGGCACTTGAAAAAATGGTCTTCGGGTTTCACTTACAGAAGTCCACTGGTTCATTTATTAACCCACATTTGAGGGCTAGCTCACTGTATAATCTTACCAGCATTATTATGACAGTTGTTATCATCCACTGCAGCCAGGGAGCAATATCCCAATTATACGTTCTATTGTTTCACTTGTGATATGAGAGCAATACAAATTGTTGATGATAATTATGTTGATTTTCAGCAGTTTGCAAATTAGTAAATTAGTACATTTAGAAATATAAATATACCCAAAGGCTAATATGTGTATTGGGGCTAGTTAACAAGTATTTATTGAGTGCCTACGGTGTGTGTGGTGGACTATAATAGGCACAGCGTAGGAATATCAGCGGCGGGGTAAAACAAACAAGGAACCTGCCTGGCCTAGAGTACAGCTCGCGCTGGATAAAAATGAAGGTACCTTACTCAACGATGTAGTGTTTCCTGGTAATAAACAACCCTGAAACTTAGTGGCATAAAACAACAGTCTATCATTGCCCACAGTTTTGTGGATTTCCTGGGCTGTTCCTCAGCTGGTTTCACCTGGGCTCCATTGAGCTGGAAGAGTCCGCTGGCTGCAAGGGATAGTCTAGTTCACACGAGGGACAGTTTCTGCTGAGTGTGGATTGGGCATATCCAGTGGAAACTCTCTACCTCACCCGTTCCTACCTCACTGGCAATTAGTGCTATCAACAGTGCCATCCGTTTCCTCTGTGTTCTCCTAAAGGTCTGTTAGTCATATATCTATAACCACAAAGAAATATTCCCGGGCTTCCCCTGGTGGTCCAGTGGGTAAGGACACAGCCTTGCAGAGCAAGGGGCGCCGGTTCGATCCCTGGCCTGGGAAGATCCCACGTGCTGCGGAGTGGCTGGACCGATGTGTCCAATTACCGAGCTGGAGCTCTGGAGCGCATGCGCCCAGAGCCAGTGCTCTGCAACAACAGAGGCCACTGATATTGACATTTTCCAGTTTCCTTATTTGCTTTCACTTTTCTTCCAGAGAAGTATATTTATTGTTATTTTTGCGATGTTGGTATTAAGTGCGACAGCTATGTAAAGAAGTTGGAGGGATTATTAGTTTATCAGTAGAAGATTGTCTGGTCCATTGCCAAGATGCATTGATCTGTTTATTATGACTCTACCCAGTACAATTTTAGTGGCACTTGAAAAAATGGTCTTCGGGTTTCACTTACAGAAGTCCACTGGTTCATTTATTAACCCACATTTGAGGGCTAGCTCACTGTATAATCTTACCAGCATTATTATGACAGTTGTTATCATCCACTGCAGCCAGGGAGCAATATCCCAATTATACGTTCTATTGTTTCACTTGTGATATGAGAGCAATACAAATTGTTGATGATAATTATGTTGATTTTCAGCAGTTTGCAAATTAGTAAATTAGTACATTTAGAAATATAAATATACCCAAAGGCTAATATGTGTATTGGGGCTAGTTAACAAGTATTTATTGAGTGCCTACGGTGTGTGTGGTGGACTATAATAGGCACAGCGTAGGAATATCAGCGGCGGGGTAAAACAAACAAGGAACCTGCCTGGCCTAGAGTACAGCTCGCGCTGGATAAAAATGAAGGTACCTTACTCAACGATGTAGTGTTTCCTGGTAATAAACAACCCTGAAACTTAGTGGCATAAAACAACAGTCTATCATTGCCCACAGTTTTGTGGATTTCCTGGGCTGTTCCTCAGCTGGTTTCACCTGGGCTCCATTGAGCTGGAAGAGTCCGCTGGCTGCAAGGGATAGTCTAGTTCACACGAGGGACAGTTTCTGCTGAGTGTGGATTGGGCATATCCAGTGGAAACTCTCTACCTCACCCGTTCCTACCTCACTGGCAATTAGTGCTATCAACAGTGCCATCCGTTTCCTCTGTGTTCTCCTAAAGGTCTGTTAGTCATATATCTATAACCACAAAGAAATATTCCCGGGCTTCCCCTGGTGGTCCAGTGGGTAAGGACACAGCCTTGCAGAGCAAGGGGCGCCGGTTCGATCCCTGGCCTGGGAAGATCCCACGTGCTGCGGAGTGGCTGGACCGATGTGTCCAATTACCGAGCTGGAGCTCTGGAGCGCATGCGCCCAGAGCCAGTGCTCTGCAACAACAGAGGCCACTGCAATGGGAGGCCCACAGGAGCCAAAGAACAAAGATGGATGAAAATAGAGAAATGAAATACCAGTGGAAGTGGCCCGCCCATCCCCCTCCCTCCCCACCCCATTCCCCAAAAGATAAATAAATAAAATTAAAAAAAAAAGGAAATATTCCCTTTCTCTCCCTTTTTTATACAGAAGGTAGCATACTATATATCTCCCTCGCCTTGCTTTATCCCCTAATTATATCTCTTTCCATTCCAGTTTTTAAAAGATTGTCATTCTTTTTTAGAGCTATATGATACTCCAAGGTGTAGCTGTATCACATTTATTTAATCAGTACTCTGTTTAATGGGCACTTAGATTGTTTCCTATCTTTTGCCATAACAAAGCTACAAAGTGACATTACCATGTCACTTCCCTTGAGCAGAAGTATGTCTAGAATTTCCTTGAAGTTCAAAGAATATATGTATCTGTAACTTTGATAAATGTCAAATTGCCTTCTGTAGCAGCTGAACCAATTTACACTTCTAACACTAGTGTCTGTTCTGCACACCTTTGGCAGGTGTTTTCAAATGGCTGTTATTGATTTTAGTAATTATTACTACAATTTATTTTCTTTATGCCTATAAGTCAACAAAATAGTTTAACACACTCTGAGTTCATACAACAGTGAATTATGTTTCATTATTCTAATCTTCCTGGTGATAATCTGGAGTCAAATGTCCTATATGACTTGCCTAGATTCCGGCAGCAAATAGGGGTCAAAATCAGATCTGGGACTGGAGACTGGGACAGACATATACATATGACTATATATAAAATAACTAATAAGAAACTACTGTATAACACAGGAAACTGCTCAATTCTGTAATGGGCTATATGGGAAAAGAATATAAAAAAGAGTGGGTATACGTATAACTGATTCACTTTGCTATACAATCGAAACTAACAAAACATGGTAAATCAACTATAGGCCAACAAATTTTTTAAAAAATCAGTGTTCTAGTTCCAAATCAGAACTTTCAGCAGCCAAATGAATAGCTGCAACATTTGCTAGAAACTAACTTGTGTAATCACACACCCCTTGCTGTTACCTCTTTTCCCAGCTCCTGACAACCACCAATCTACTTTCTATCTCTATGGATTTGTCTATTATGGATGTATTATATGATCAGAATCATATATGATTGGAATCATATAAAACATGGTCTTTTGTGTTTCATTTCTTTCACTTAGCATGTGTTTAAGATTTGTCCATTTTGTACCATGTATTAGTATTACATTCCTTCTATGGCTGAATAATATTCCATTGTAGAGATAGTCTGTTTTTATTTATCTGTTCATCAGTTGATGGGCATTTGGATTGTTTCCACTTTCTGGCTGTAATGAATAATGTTGCTATAACACTTCTGTAGAAATTTGTGTGTGAACATACATTTTCAATTCTTTTGGGTTTAATGTACCTAAGAATGGACTCTATTTTTAAATATCATTTTGCTTTGTCACCTGCAATGTATGAGGATTCCAAGTTCTCCATGTGTCCTTGCCAACACTCATTTTATCTGTCTTTCTAATTATCACCATTCTAGTGGATGGTAAGTGGTATATCAATGCTATTTATTTTTGAGAAATTTAATTATGGTAAATAAGAATCATATAAAATTTACTATCCTAATCTCTTTTTTTTGACTCCACAGTGGCATGAGGAAATTCCCCAGTCAAGGATCAAACCTGTGCCTCTTGCAGGGGAAAATGGAATCTTAACGCTGGATCACCAGGAAAGTTCCCTAATCATTTTAAGTGTACAGGTCAGTGGGATTAAATACCTTCACAGTGTTGGGCTACCATCACCAGTATTTATCCGTGGAACTCTCCTCATGTTACAAAATCAGATCTGGGACTGAGACTGGGACAGACATATACATATGACTATATATAAAATAACTAATAAGAAACTACTGTATAACACAGGAAACTGCTCAATTCTGTAATGGGCTATATGGGAAAAGAATATAAAAAAGAGTGGGTATACGTATAACTGATTCACTTTGCTATACAATCGAAACTAACAAAACATGGTAAATCAACTATAGGCCAACAAATTTTTTAAAAAATCAGTGTTCTAGTTCCAAATCAGAACTTTCAGCAGCCAAATGAATAGCTGCAACATTTGCTAGAAACTAACTTGTGTAATCACACACCCCTTGCTGTTACCTCTTTTCCCAGCTCCTGACAACCACCAATCTACTTTCTATCTCTATGGATTTGTCTATTATGGATGTATTATATGATCAGAATCATATATGATTGGAATCATATAAAACATGGTCTTTTGTGTTTCATTTCTTTCACTTAGCATGTGTTTAAGATTTGTCCATTTTGTACCATGTATTAGTATTACATTCCTTCTATGGCTGAATAATATTCCATTGTAGAGATAGTCTGTTTTTATTTATCTGTTCATCAGTTGATGGGCATTTGGATTGTTTCCACTTTCTGGCTGTAATGAATAATGTTGCTATAACACTTCTGTAGAAATTTGTGTGTGAACATACATTTTCAATTCTTTTGGGTTTAATGTACCTAAGAATGGACTCTATTTTTAAATATCATTTTGCTTTGTCACCTGCAATGTATGAGGATTCCAAGTTCTCCATGTGTCCTTGCCAACACTCATTTTATCTGTCTTTCTAATTATCACCATTCTAGTGGATGGTAAGTGGTATATCAATGCTATTTATTTTTGAGAAATTTAATTATGGTAAATAAGAATCATATAAAATTTACTATCCTAATCTCTTTTTTTTGACTCCACAGTGGCATGAGGAAATTCCCCAGTCAAGGATCAAACCTGTGCCTCTTGCAGGGGAAAAATGGAATCTTAACCGCTGGATCACCAGGAAAGTTCCCCTAATCATTTTTAAGTGTACAGGTCAGTGGGATTAAATACCTTCACAGTGTTGGGCTACCATCACCAGTATTTATCCGTGGAACTCTCCTCATGTTACAAAACTGAACCTCTGTATATATTAAACAGCAACTTCACATTCCTCTCTCCCCTGAGTCACTGGCAACTAGCACTCTATTTTCTGTCTCCATGAGTCTGACAGTGTAGGTACCTTAAATAAGCGGAGTCATATAGTAGTTGTCATTTTACATCTGGCTTATTGCAGTTAGCATGTGTCTTCAGGGTTCATCCATGTATTTTGGTTTTTCTTTTTACAGTTTTGTTGTTTACTACCACACAGCGACCCTTCAGTGTGGTTTTGTTTACATTTCCCTGATGACTAATGATGTCCACATGCTTATTGGTCATTTGTACATTTTCTTTGGAGAACTGTCTTCAAATCCTTTCACCATTCATAATTTAATGACTATTCCAAATCAAAACCCACTTTTTGAATTGCCTGCAACACATCTTTAAGTACTTCCTCATTTTTTCCCTTTAGAATTCATACAGTGAGGTATATCACTTAATCACAACCTTCTGGCCAACAGAGGCTCAGTAATAATTGCTGTTCATAATAACTGGAAGCTCTAATCAATCCTGATGTGCCTAATAAAAATGTTATGTAAATTAGAAATATAAATAATTTTAGTATTATGTGTGTTTTAATCACTCTGATTCTTAAAATTAAGAATGGTTGTAGATTCTAATTAGCATCTCATTTCTTTTATTCTTCACTTCAATCCATCTTATACATTGCTGCCTGAATAATTTTTTTTTTTTTTAAAGATTTATTTATTTATTTACTTTGGGCGGGGGTCGGGTTGGGGAGGGAGGGGAGTGGGCGGGCCACTTCTACTGGTCTTTTTATTTCTCTATTTTCATTCGTCTTCGTTCTTTGGCTCCTGTGGGCCTCCCATTGCGGTGGCCTCTGTTGTTGCAGAGCACTGGCTCTGGGCGCATGCGCGCCAGAGCTTCGGCTCGGTAATTGGACACATCGGTCCAGCCGCTCCGCAGCACGTGGGATCTTCCCAGGCCAGGGCTCGAACCGGTGCCCTTTGCACTGCAAGGCGGTGTCCTTACGCACTGGACCACCAGGGGAAGCCCCTGAATAATTTTTACCTGTGTAAATCTCACCATGTCACTCCCCAGTTCAGAAGCTTCTCTAGCTCCCCATTGCTGACCAAGTCCAATACAGTCTTCTCCTGTAATTCATATCTTAACATTTTTTGCTTTGACTGAAGAAATCAGCAAGAAATATATTTTATATTGTATAAAGAAGAACACAAGCATATACATAAGCAAACAATGTACTTAAAAAGAAACAAATCTTTCACATTAGTCCCTACCCTTATAGCATACAGTGTTCATTCTGATATTTTGAAATTAAACAAAAAAAGCTAAAGTATGTAATGAGACTCACTAAATTGATTTTTAAAACTAGAGTTTAGAAAACATGATTTGGCAGCACGGCCAACCATGGCCCAGTTCTTCATAGTTTGGTAAAACCTATACCAGTGATGATTCCCAAACCTAGTTTCACATTAGAATCACTTGGAAGATTGAAAGATTAGGGAAAAAAAAAAAAATCTAATCTATATCTTTATCCTTGGAAGTTCTCATTCATAAGGTGGGAAGGAGCCCAGGAATCTGTGCTTTTATAAAAGCTCCCTACTAAATGTAGTTGTGTGGCCAGGTTTGAGAACAACTGCTCTCCCTGTGTACTACTTACCTCTTCCCCATCCTGAACAAATACTTCTTGCTTCCTGCACATACTTTCTTTGCACATTTATTTTCCTCCACCTGGAAACCCCTCTGCCTGTGAACATCTTTCTCATCTCAAATACGACTTCCTAGTTATTTCTTGAATCAGAACAGTCTCATTTCCTGGAACGTCTCACACGTCTAACTTGGGTTTTGTTGATGATCCTTCTCTTGCCTCACATCACTGTGCATATCTTCTTACTACATTGTAAGCAACTGCATTATAATTACCTTTCCTTGGGAGGAGACTGGACCCTCCAAGCCAGAATTTGATAAACTTACTTGAACCGTAGCTGAAGTTGAACCTTTCATCCTTAGGGCCAAGCTAGTTCGCAGTGACTTTAAGAAACATGGGACGCTGCTGTATTTGAAAGTGATATTAGCAGCATAAGTAGGTGAACGTTAAGCCTTTCTGCATGTGATGTTCATGCAATCCAACTTTTGGTTCGCTTTCTCCTTGTTGACTGCAAAGCTTCTCTAGCTCCCCATTGCTGACCAAGTCCAATACAGTCTTCTCCTGTAATTCATATCTTAACATTTTTTGCTTTGACTGAAGAAATCAGCAAGAAATATATTTTATATTGTATAAAGAAGAACACAAGCATATACATAAGCAAACAATGTACTTAAAAAGAAACAAATCTTTCACATTAGTCCCTACCCTTATAGCATACAGTGTTCATTCTGATATTTTGAAATTAAACAAAAAAAGCTAAAGTATGTAATGAGACTCACTAAATTGATTTTTAAAACTAGAGTTTAGAAAACATGATTTGGCAGCACGGCCAACCATGGCCCAGTTCTTCATAGTTTGGTAAAACCTATACCAGTGATGATTCCCAAACCTAGTTTCACATTAGAATCACTTGGAAGATTGAAAGATTAGGGAAAAAAAAAAAAATCTAATCTATATCTTTATCCTTGGAAGTTCTCATTCATAAGGTGGGAAGGAGCCCAGGAATCTGTGCTTTTATAAAAGCTCCCTACTAAATGTAGTTGTGTGGCCAGGTTTGAGAACAACTGCTCTCCCTGTGTACTACTTACCTCTTCCCCATCCTGAACAAATACTTCTTGCTTCCTGCACATACTTTCTTTGCACATTTATTTTCCTCCACCTGGAAACCCCTCTGCCTGTGAACATCTTTCTCATCTCAAATACGACTTCCTAGTTATTTCTTGAATCAGAACAGTCTCATTTCCTGGAACGTCTCACACGTCTAACTTGGGTTTTGTTGATGATCCTTCTCTTGCCTCACATCACTGTGCATATCTTCTTACTACATTGTAAGCAACTGCATTATAATTACCTTTCCTTGGGAGGAGACTGGACCCTCCAAGCCAGAATTTGATAAACTTACTTGAACCGTAGCTGAAGTTGAACCTTTCATCCTTAGGGCCAAGCTAGTTCGCAGTGACTTTAAGAAACATGGGACGCTGCTGTATTTGAAAGTGATATTAGCAGCATAAGTAGGTGAACGTTAAGCCTTTCTGCATGTGATGTTCATGCAATCCAACTTTTGGTTCGCTTTCCGTCACTCTGTTCATCACAGTCTGCACAGGAAGACACGATGACCGGGTCTAAACAGTCATATCCAAAACAGGCAAAAACTCTCCCGATTTTATTTGTTAGATTCCCTTATAAATTCCTAATCTCTGTGACTGGAGGTTTCCAGGTCACATCTCTGAGGCTGAAACAAATAAAATACTCTTAAGTATTTTGTTCCCATCAGATTTGCCTGCGCAATGTTCAGAGCACCGTTACAGTATTATGTTTTCCATTTTGCATGGGTATGAATTAAAGAACAGAGAGGATTTGATTAGCTCAGGATCCCAGAGTGACTGGCAATGATGGGAATAAAGACTTGCTCCCCAGATTCCTGGCCCAGTTCACGGTGCACCAGACCACAGGTATGTCGCCTTTTTGCTGATGAGGCCACACAGTGTTCCTTGGAGGAACCCATTAGTTTGGGGAGGATGAAGGCACACAGGAGGCTGCTTCAGAGAGCCATTTGGAGAGTCAGAGTAAAGGCCAGAGGTGTGCTGGAAGTTTGAGTGAGCATTTCTGAATATGGTTTAGAAAACATGTGGTTAGCAAATACATATTGGGGTAGTGAGGTACTTATTGGGTTGGCCAAAAAGTTTGTTCGAGTTTTTCTATAAGCTCTTTCAGACAAACTGAATGAACTTTGGGGCCAAACCAATATTTTAAATGTCAAGCTATTTTGCATTTATGGGAACTATCTAATCCTGCACATCCATCTCTTCCTAGTTTTTTCGCTCTCTTTCTACTGTCTAACTTGGGTTTTGTTGATGATCCTTCTCTTGCCTCACATCACTGTGCATATC
This sequence comes from Tragulus kanchil, assembly GCA_022376925.1. Lineage (NCBI taxonomy): Eukaryota > Metazoa > Chordata > Mammalia > Artiodactyla > Tragulidae > Tragulus > Tragulus kanchil. Next base: position 124,133,736 of record JAIOJX010000023.1, read on the forward strand.
TTCTTACTACATTGTAAGCAACTGCATTATAATTACCTTTCCTTGGGAGGAGACTGGACCCTCCAAGCCAGAATTTGATAAACTTACTTGAACCGTAGCTGAAGTTGAACCTTTCATCCTTAGGGCCAAGCTAGTTCGCAGTGACTTTAAGAAACATGGGACGCTGCTGTATTTGAAAGTGATATTAGCAGCATAAGTAGGTGAACGTTAAGCCTTTCTGCATGTGATGTTCATGCAATCCAACTTTTGGTTCGCTTTCCGTCACTCTGTTCATCACAGTCTGCACAGGAAGACACGATGACCGGGTCTAAACAGTCATATCCAAAACAGGCAAAAACTCTCCCGATTTTATTTGTTAGATTCCCTTATAAATTCCTAATCTCTGTGACTGGAGGTTTCCAGGTCACATCTCTGAGGCTGAAACAAATAAAATACTCTTAAGTATTTTGTTCCCATCAGATTTGCCTGCGCAATGTTCAGAGCACCGTTACAGTATTATGTTTTCCATTTTGCATGGGTATGAATTAAAGAACAGAGAGGATTTGATTAGCTCAGGATCCCAGAGTGACTGGCAATGATGGGAATAAAGACTTGCTCCCCAGATTCCTGGCCCAGTTCACGGTGCACCAGACCACAGGTATGTCGCCTTTTTGCTGATGAGGCCACACAGTGTTCCTTGGAGGGGAACCCATTAGTTTGGGGAGGATGAAGGCACACAGGGAGGCTGCTTCCAGAGAGCCATTTGGAGAGTCAGAGTAAAGGCCAGAGGTGTGCTGGAAGTTTGAGTGAGCATTTCTGAATATGGTTTAGAAAACATGTGGTTAGCAAATACATATTGGGGTAGTGAGGTACTTATTGGGTTGGCCAAAAAGTTTGTTCGAGTTTTTCTATAAGCTCTTTCAGACAAACTGAATGAACTTTGGGGCCAAACCAATATTTTAAATGTCAAGCTATTTTGCATTTATGGGAACTATCTAATCCTGCACATCCATCTCTTCCTCTGAGTGTAATGCAAACAAAATATGCCACTACAACGTTTTTAAAGGATGCTGTCATTTGAATTTTTAGGAGATACTAGAAATCTAAAAAGGCACCAGTGACAAAACAAAAGTGGTGATAGGGATTAAGTTCTAGAACTTCATAGAGCATTTGTAATGACTGTAGATTCCAGTCTCTAGGTAATTCTGAGAAGAGGGAAAATCGCTGAGGATTCCCACTATGTACCCAAGTCCTATGTTTTCCGCAGTCCAACAGTGCATTCTCTGGTGGGTGAATCTTATCTCATCTGGATTTACAAACGCCTTTGGGTCTTTCCTAATTGATCTCAAAGTGCCCGGCCTCTCACTCCAACTTTAACCCCCGCCCACTATTTCCTTTCCTCTGGACACACCAACCACACAAATCTTTAACTTCCTTCCTTGCCTCAGGGCCTTTGCAGGTATTGTTTTCTGTGCCTAGGGGGAACTTCCCGCTGATCTTTACAAGGTTTGTTATGATGCTAATCTCAGCAGTATCTCCTCTGAGAAGATGTGACATCCAATGTAACATTTCACTCCACAATTACCCACCACCAACACTCCACAGCTAGTCACTCTGGATCACTGCTCCCTATTTGATTATCATTAAGGCATTTATCACCATTTGAATTTTGCGTTTGTTAACTTGTGTCTCTCCCATGAGATAGTAAACTCTGGAAATGTAGATGACTTTTTATCCTAGTCAGGGGTTTCTCTTAGGCACATAGAACAGTACCTGGCAGTCTAGTAAGTGCTAAATAGATACATGTTGGGTAAATGATACACCCATCAGTGATGTCACTTGGGGGAAATGCCACTTCGGCCCATGAATTGCTCTAAGAAACTGCCTAATAACGATCTTTGGAATGACTTCAGCAAGTGCATTAGGTAATATCCCCCGAATGCTGGCTGGCTGCATCGTAAACATCAGCCAGGCTTCCCAGTTCACCCAGGAAGATGAACTTGGAGTTTGCATAAGCAGCAAGGTCAGCTTTCGACTGGACACTGTCTTCCATATATATAGGCAGTAAAGGTTGGAGGGCAGGTGTCCTGGGCTTTGGGGAGCAGCTTGACCTTACCACACTGTGCCTGCTGTGGGCAGCAGAAGAGCGCTGATGAAAAGCAAAGGAAATTACAGTTGTAGGGACTTGTGGTCACAAGGGCGTGTGTTGCATTTGCAAGGTCATCATGGGATAATTCAGGGTGTATGTAGCTTGTTCACATTCTGCTGCTGAAAGGGAGTTTTTTTTTTTTTTCCTACCACATCCGACACATGGTTTGCCAGAGGAAGGGCACGAGATCAGCAGCACTGATGAGCTGGCTTGGTGTTTTGAGGCCACAACTGTACTAAACCAATGACTCCCTCCTGACTCCTCCAAAGGAGCCAACAGAATTTATTCATTACCAAGTGCGAACAGCAATCACACGAAGCCACCAGACTGCTTTTGCCTGCTATGCCAAAAGGCACTTCTTAAAAAAAAAAAAAAAAACAAAAACTTAAATAACAACACTGTCAGTACTTATTATAGTGAAAATCTTTGGGATAGAAAATTTCTAAGTTAGAAATAAACACAAGTTGTATGTTTCCATTATAAGAGAATGAAAGACCATAATAAAAGCCTACATTTGTTAAAGCACATGGTGTATTAATACTTAATATGAGTAGAGAAGATAGAGGACCGAACAAGTAATTCGTCCTTTTTTGCTGGCTAGGGGTGCACATGAAAGCTATGTAACTAAATGGCTGGGATAACTAAGTCATTGGTGATACAAGGTTGGAGGGCAGGAAACCTTTAGTCAATTAGGCCACACGCCAATTAGTGGACAAAACATTGACACAGGAACTGGTAGCTTGTACTATAATCCTAGATTTCTTTTCTGGGGGGTCGTGCTTTGTAGCCCTTGTAAAGTTAGTTAATCTCTAGAGCTTTAATTTCTTTCTCTGTGAAATGGGAATGAGAACTACCTCAAGGGATTGTTGAAAAAATGAAAAGAGACAATCTGGGTAAAGTGCCCCATAGGCATTCAATGAACGTTAGTTCCTTTTTTCTGATTGCCAGAAGACAGTGGCACAGCTGGAGATGAACAGGGCCCTGTCTAGGTAAACTGGGTTTTTAAATTCAACCTTTAGCCTTCTTCCACCTTATGGAAAGTCCTGCAGCATTCTAACCTCATCAACTTAATCAAAATGGCCATTGTCTCAACTTGTTGACAGATGGACTCCTGTGTAGATTACTTACTGTGTTTTATTTGGCTACAAAACCAAAGACATTTGAACGAGTTTGACTTTGTTAACTTGGGGAGAGACTCACAACTTTGAGCTAGATCCTTGCCTTTTTTATTTTTTAGGCTAGACAAATTGAACCATAGTTCAATAGTAGGAAATAACATTTTATTTTAATAATAAAATTAGTCTGGCAACATCATAAATGGCTTCACTTATATAAGGCAGATTAGAAGACAAATGACTTAGGACTTTCAGTCATAAGGGTAGGATAAGAATGAGGGCCTTGAAATTTAACTAGTTAACCACCTTTTAAATGTATTCTCAGGACAAGTGCTAAACATTTATACAGGAACAGAGCAAGAAGTATGGGTTACATAAATAAATGAGATATCTATTTTCTTGGTAGGAGAGAGGTGGTTTGGCTTTATTAGTACAGAGAACACAGGAGATGAGAAAAAATTCCCAAGCGGGGCTCTGCTCAACACAGTTATACCACAATCATCTATATCACTCGGAAGAAGTGGGGCTTTAACGACTGCTTGAGATGACACAGCACCGCTAGTAAGGCAGCATGAAAACAGCATGCAATTAGAGCAAAAGAAAGTGACCTGGTCCCCAAGCCCTAGGAACCAGATCCAGTTAGAGTCCAAACTTCCCCTAAGCTCATGTAACATCTGAATCTGTGATGAGAAGAGTTTGATTCCTACAGAATATGTTTTTCACCTGAAACGATTTCATCTAAGAATTAGAACTCTGTTTTCATAAGTTATTTCATTAAGTATCTTTATTTATGCACCTGTCACTCGACCAAGACTCTGGGGAGTTGAGACATGTGGGATCAGTAGGGTCTTTGCGCTCAGAGAGCTTACTTTCTCATGAAGAAGATAAGACAGACACATGTTCAACAATCACATAACAGCTCACAATTAAGAAATGAATCAGTCATCCAGACTATAAAGGTTGCAGGAGCTTAGGGGAGAGAAAGAGTGTCATAGAAATAAAGGTTCCATGCAGGAGCAGCATCTGATGAGATGCTTTAAAGACCAGTGGGACTTCAGGGCTGGAGTCTAGACCTGAGATTCAGCCTTTGCTGTCAACTTGTTGACAGATGGACTCCTGTGTAGATTACTTACTGTGTTTTATTTGGCTACAAAACCAAAGACATTTGAACGAGTTTGACTTTGTTAACTTGGGAGAGACTCACAACTTTGAGCTAGATCCTTGCCTTTTTTATTTTTTAGGCTAGACAAATTGAACCATAGTTCAATAGTAGGAAATAACATTTTATTTTAATAATAAAATTAGTCTGGCAACATCATAAATGGCTTCACTTATATAAGGCAGATTAGAAGACAAATGACTTAGGACTTTCAGTCATAAGGGTAGGATAAGAATGAGGGCCTTGAAATTTAACTAGTTAACCACCTTTTAAATGTATTCTCAGGACAAGTGCTAAACATTTATACAGGAACAGAGCAAGAAGTATGGGTTACATAAATAAATGAGATATCTATTTTCTTGGTAGGAGAGAGGTGGTTTGGCTTTATTAGTACAGAGAACACAGGAGATGAGAAAAAATTCCCAAGCGGGGCTCTGCTCAACACAGTTATACCACAATCATCTATATCACTCGGAAGAAGTGGGGCTTTAACGACTGCTTGAGATGACACAGCACCGCTAGTAAGGCAGCATGAAAACAGCATGCAATTAGAGCAAAAGAAAGTGACCTGGTCCCCAAGCCCTAGGAACCAGATCCAGTTAGAGTCCAAACTTCCCCTAAGCTCATGTAACATCTGAATCTGTGATGAGAAGAGTTTGATTCCTACAGAATATGTTTTTCACCTGAAACGATTTCATCTAAGAATTAGAACTCTGTTTTCATAAGTTATTTCATTAAGTATCTTTATTTATGCACCTGTCACTCGACCAAGACTCTGGGGAGTTGAGACATGTGGGATCAGTAGGGTCTTTGCGCTCAGAGAGCTTACTTTCTCATGAAGAAGATAAGACAGACACATGTTCAACAATCACATAACAGCTCACAATTAAGAAATGAATCAGTCATCCAGACTATAAAGGTTGCAGGAGCTTAGGGGAGAGAAAGAGTGTCATAGAAATAAAGGTTCCATGCAGGGAGCAGCATCTGATGAGATGCTTTAAAGACCAGTGGGACTTCAGGGCTGGAGTCTAGACCTGAGATTCAGCCTTTGCTGTCACACTTACATGCTGTGTGTCCTTACACAAGATAAAGTTTCAGAACCTCTTTCTCATCCATACAGTGATAATGCCTAATTTTACTGTTTGTTGGAAAGACTTAATAATATACAAATAATAATAATAATAAAGAATTTAACACATAGTTGGTACTCTGTAAATTTTATCTATAATCCTAGATGATCTTTATGTCGTTGTGTCGCTTTTTCTGAGCGGTTTAAAATGACCTTTGAAAATAAGTTGGCAAAGATATGAGGTGCTAAAGAGCAAGAACTCCATCTGATTGGAAAATCAAAAGAAAAGTGCAGAAGTGATCATGCATGTTTCCTGGGAAGTCTGTCTGACTGAGTAGCAGGTTCACTGTATAGATATGCTAAGTCATTCATTCAAAATAGATTTATTAAGCAACATGTAGGTACCAGGTACCATATGAGAATTGAATAAAAGTGAATTTTGAAAAGCAAACATTATAATTTGGCTTGACATGGTAAAAAACGGGGTGAGATGCAGTGCTTATTTCTTTAGCCACTTACTACGCAGGGAAAAGATGTATAATAAAAATAGAACCAAAAAAGCCCAAATCTGGCAGTAAATGAATTAGAATGGGTGTAGAAGGTGAATATAAGAAGTGTAGTTGAAAAGCTGTCACAATGGTTAACCTGAAAAAATGGTGGTTGCCTGAATGAAGTGAAAATGGATGGGCATGGAAGGAACTCCTAAGTGATTTAGTAAATGACCTGAGTTGGGAAATGAAGAGAAAGCAAAGAATAATTCAAAGGTAATACACAGTTACATTACTATATATAGTCTAATTGAATAGAACAGTAAAAGGAATAAATCTTTATTTATGCACCTGTCACTCGACCAAGACTCTGGGAGTTGAGACATGTGGGATCAGTAGGGTCTTTGCGCTCAGAGAGCTTACTTTCTCATGAAGAAGATAAGACAGACACATGTTCAACAATCACATAACAGCTCACAATTAAGAAATGAATCAGTCATCCAGACTATAAAGGTTGCAGGAGCTTAGGGGAGAGAAAGAGTGTCATAGAAATAAAGGTTCCATGCAGGAGCAGCATCTGATGAGATGCTTTAAAGACCAGTGGGACTTCAGGGCTGGAGTCTAGACCTGAGATTCAGCCTTTGCTGTCACACTTACATGCTGTGTGTCCTTACACAAGATAAAGTTTCAGAACCTCTTTCTCATCCATACAGTGATAATGCCTAATTTTACTGTTTGTTGGAAAGACTTAATAATATACAAATAATAATAATAATAAAGAATTTAACACATAGTTGGTACTCTGTAAATTTTATCTATAATCCTAGATGATCTTTATGTCGTTGTGTCGCTTTTTCTGAGCGGTTTAAAATGACCTTTGAAAATAAGTTGGCAAAGATATGAGGTGCTAAAGAGCAAGAACTCCATCTGATTGGAAAATCAAAAGAAAAGTGCAGAAGTGATCATGCATGTTTCCTGGGAAGTCTGTCTGACTGAGTAGCAGGTTCACTGTATAGATATGCTAAGTCATTCATTCAAAATAGATTTATTAAGCAACATGTAGGTACCAGGTACCATATGAGAATTGAATAAAAGTGAATTTTGAAAAGCAAACATTATAATTTGGCTTGACATGGTAAAAAACGGGGTGAGATGCAGTGCTTATTTCTTTAGCCACTTACTACGCAGGGAAAAGATGTATAATAAAAATAGAACCAAAAAAGCCCAAATCTGGCAGTAAATGAATTAGAATGGGTGTAGAAGGTGAATATAAGAAGTGTAGTTGAAAAGCTGTCACAATGGTTAACCTGAAAAAATGGTGGTTGCCTGAATGAAGTGAAAATGGATGGGCATGGAAGGAACTCCTAAGTGATTTAGTAAATGACCTGAGTTGGGAAATGAAGAGAAAGCAAAGAATAATTCAAAGGTAATACACAGTTACATTACTATATATAGTCTAATTGAATAGAACAGTAAAAGGAAAGTTGGGAAGAGTACTTTGGAAGGGTCGATGACGGTTTCAATGATGGGTTCAGTTTGAACTCAACATAGAGGTTTGTTGCACATTCAATTAGCAAGATCCACTTAGACATTCTAAGCAAAGAGGCTAGATTTGAGAGGAAGCAGAATAGCTATAGAGATCAGGCAGCAATTGTAATGGTTCAGACATTGAGAAAGGAGAAAAACTGAGTTTTGACCCCCTGGGCAAATGTCACATTGCGTGTGGGAGGGCTGAGTGTGCAGGGATGGAGGGAGTTCTGAGAAAGGAAAAAAGAGCCGGCACAGCAGAGTGTGAGAGACCAGCACAAGAGTTTTGGAAAGAAGTTGATCAACAGTATCAAAATGCATCTGAGAATCAAAAGAATGGGGATTGGAACAAATGCATTTGTCCAAAAATGAGTAATGGATAATTATAAAGTAACAGAGTTTTAAAAATTAACGAACAATTTTAGAATTTTTGTCATGACAAACCCAGATCTAGTGTTTTCAAATTTCTGACATATTTATCTTCAGAGTCAGGAATAAGAAACTGGGATTCCTGAGAATTCCCCAAGTCACAAGTTAATCTGCATTTTTTCATAACACTGCATTTATGTATTATTAACTAATACTGAGTGACCATAATCATAAATAATGAATCATTTATCTGTGATAGAGGTTTTCTGTAATTATCATTTATTAATATATGAACCAGTATATTTGTGAGAAGATTATATACTTAAGTAATATATAAAAACTAATTCCTCCTGATAAGAACGTTTAATAATAGAAAGCACTAAAAAAGGGCGGGAGGGGAATTATGGACATAAATGCGAAAAGAACATGAAAAAATTTCAAGATCAATCCACAGAATTTAATATTTTAAAGTTACTTTTGTTAAAATAAAAGTCTAAGACTTAGGGCTTCCCTGGTGCAGTGCAAGGGGCGCCAGTTCGATCCCTGGCCTGGGAAGATTCCACGTGCCGTGGAGTGGCTGGATCGATGTGTCCAATTACCAAGCGGGAGCTCTGGAGCGCGTGTGCCCAGAGCCGGTGCTCTGCAGCGACTGACGCCACCACGATGGGAGGCCCACACGGGCCAAAGATACGTTGAGCAGTGTTTGAATAATGTCATATCCAGGATCTCCTGGCAAGGTTAAAGCACTGCACAAAATCACATGTTGAAATTACCAATTTAAGGATTTACTTGGTTTGGTTTCCAAAACATGTTATATGTCTTGCATTCATTCAAACTAGTAATATCTCTATACTGATTATTCATTTTTGTTACAGAATTAGAATACTTTTAGCAGTTTCCAGACAAATTCTTCTCAAGATTTGGGAAAAAATATGCAAATTTGAGAGATGATAAGGAGGAATTCCCATATGGAAACACAACAGAGACTTGCCACTTCTCTGTAACATTTAGGAAGCTTTGGCTTCCCTCGTGGCTCAGACGGTAAAGAATCTGCCTGCAATGCAGGAGACACAGGTTTGAGGAAGGTCAGGAAGATCCCCTCGAGAAGGGAATGACAACCTAGTCCAGTACTCTTGCCTGAAGAATCCCGTGGACAGAGGAGCCTGGCGGGTTACGGTGCATGGAGGTCTCAAAAGAGTCGCGATTGAACAACAACAAACAGAAAGGCAAACTCAGAATGGTCCAGATGACAAGGGGATTAATTATATCACTTGACAAGCAGTTCCAAGTCATCTGTGTCAAAATATAGGTGATCATGGTTTGCATTTATGAAATATTAACTAATACTGAGTGACCATAATCATAAATAATGAATCATTTATCTGTGATAGAGGTTTTCTGTAATTATCATTTATTAATATATGAACCAGTATATTTGTGAGAAGATTATATACTTAAGTAATATATAAAAACTAATTCCTCCTGATAAGAACGTTTAATAATAGAAAGCACTAAAAAAGGGCGGGAGGAATTATGGACATAAATGCGAAAAGAACATGAAAAAATTTCAAGATCAATCCACAGAATTTAATATTTTAAAGTTACTTTTGTTAAAATAAAAGTCTAAGACTTAGGGCTTCCCTGGTGCAGTGCAAGGGGCGCCAGTTCGATCCCTGGCCTGGGAAGATTCCACGTGCCGTGGAGTGGCTGGATCGATGTGTCCAATTACCAAGCGGGAGCTCTGGAGCGCGTGTGCCCAGAGCCGGTGCTCTGCAGCGACTGACGCCACCACGATGGGAGGCCCACACGGGCCAAAGATACGTTGAGCAGTGTTTGAATAATGTCATATCCAGGATCTCCTGGCAAGGTTAAAGCACTGCACAAAATCACATGTTGAAATTACCAATTTAAGGATTTACTTGGTTTGGTTTCCAAAACATGTTATATGTCTTGCATTCATTCAAACTAGTAATATCTCTATACTGATTATTCATTTTTGTTACAGAATTAGAATACTTTTAGCAGTTTCCAGACAAATTCTTCTCAAGATTTGGGAAAAAATATGCAAATTTGAGAGATGATAAGGAGGAATTCCCATATGGAAACACAACAGAGACTTGCCACTTCTCTGTAACATTTAGGAAGCTTTGGCTTCCCTCGTGGCTCAGACGGTAAAGAATCTGCCTGCAATGCAGGAGACACAGGTTTGAGGAAGGTCAGGAAGATCCCCTCGAGAAGGGAATGACAACCTAGTCCAGTACTCTTGCCTGAAGAATCCCGTGGACAGAGGAGCCTGGCGGGTTACGGTGCATGGAGGTCTCAAAAGAGTCGCGATTGAACAACAACAAACAGAAAGGCAAACTCAGAATGGTCCAGATGACAAGGGGATTAATTATATCACTTGACAAGCAGTTCCAAGTCATCTGTGTCAGTTAATTTAGTCAATAACACCTAGAGTTCAGGTGCTTTCCATCTTCCTACTTTGTCATCCCAGGGACGTGGTATCCCTCTTGGTCACAAGATGGATTTGACTATTTCAGGTACCACATTCTCACAGGCTAATGTCCAGAGCAGAAAAGGAACAATTCATTTCTTGTCAGTATTTGTTATTTGTTTTGAGTCTCCCCCCAGTGACTTCCCCTCAGCCTTCATTGGCTAGAACTGAAAACATGCCCACCCATAAACCAATCACTGCAAAGATCTATTACAATCTAGTTTAACCTGAGGCATTGAATAAAGGAAAAGAGATATTATGCTGGCCAGCAATTCCCAAAGTGTTTGGTCTCATGACCTCTGAAAAATTATTGAAGGTTACAAAGAGCTTTTGTGTATGTGGGCAATTACCTATTGATATTTACTGTATCAGAAATTTAAATTTTGAAAAATTTTAAATAGTTCTTAATTTGTTTAAAATAACAATAATAAAATCATCATTTGTTACTACGCTATGGTAGCAGAATGAGGGCTCCTAATAATGGCTCTGGTGTAATCACTAGAACCTATGCATAAGTAGCATGTGATTAAGTTAAGGATATAGGCGTTGGTAGAATATCCTGGATTATCTAGATGAGCCCCGTGCAGTCTCAGGGGTAGTTATAAGTGAAAGTAGTGGGCACTATCAGTGTGATGTAGCAGGAGAAAAACACATCTGGCTATTATGGACTTTAAAAATGGAAGGGGGCCACGAGCCAAGGAATATGGGTGGCCTCTAGATGCTGGCAAAGGGAATGGATTCTCCTCTAGGGTCTCCAGAAAGGAAAATAAGCCTGCAGGTACCCTGATTTTAGTATAGTGAAACCTAGTTTGAACTTCTGAGCTCTAGAATTATAATTTTTGGGCAGAAAGGGAATGAACAAAAACCCTGGGGGTCCAGTACTCTTGCCTGAAGAATCCCGTGGACAGAGGAGCCTGGCGGGTTACGGTGCATGGAGGTCTCAAAAGAGTCGCGATTGAACAACAACAAACAGAAAGGCAAACTCAGAATGGTCCAGATGACAAGGGGATTAATTATATCACTTGACAAGCAGTTCCAAGTCATCTGTGTCAGTTAATTTAGTCAATAACACCTAGAGTTCAGGTGCTTTCCATCTTCCTACTTTGTCATCCCAGGGACGTGGTATCCCTCTTGGTCACAAGATGGATTTGACTATTTCAGGTACCACATTCTCACAGGCTAATGTCCAGAGCAGAAAAGGAACAATTCATTTCTTGTCAGTATTTGTTATTTGTTTTGAGTCTCCCCAGTGATTTCCCCCTCAGCCTTCATTGGCTAGAACTGAAAACATGCCCACCCATAAACCAATCACTGCAAAGATCTATTACAATCTAGTTTAACCTGAGGCATTGAATAAAGGAAAAGAGATATTATGCTGGCCAGCAATTCCCAAAGTGTTTGGTCTCATGACCTCTGAAAAATTATTGAAGGTTACAAAGAGCTTTTGTGTATGTGGGCAATTACCTATTGATATTTACTGTATCAGAAATTTAAATTTTGAAAAATTTTAAATAGTTCTTAATTTGTTTAAAATAACAATAATAAAATCATCATTTGTTACTACGCTATGGTAGCAGAATGAGGGCTCCTAATAATGGCTCAGGTGTAATCACTAGAACCTATGCATAAGTAGCATGTGATTAAGTTAAGGATATAGACGTTGGTAGAATATCCTGGATTATCTAGATGAGCCCCGTGCAGTCTCAGGGGTAGTTATAAGTGAAAGTAGTGGGCACTATCAGTGTGATGTAGCAGGAGAAAAACACATCTGGCTATTATGGACTTTAAAAATGGAAGGGGGCCACGAGCCAAGGAATATGGGTGGCCTCTAGATGCTGGCAAAGGGAATGGATTCTCCTCTAGGGTCTCCAGAAAGGAAAATAAGCCTGCAGGTACCCTGATTTTAGTATAGTGAAACCTAGTTTGAACTTCTGAGCTCTAGAATTATAATTTTTAAGCCACCACATTTATGGTAACTTGTTAGAGAAGCCACAATTTGTTAGCAAATGTATATATATATATATATATATATATATATATATATATATATGTACATTTTGAAAAAAAATTAGTTTTCCAAAACAACAATAAAAATGAGTGAAAATGTCACATTTACATTTTAGGGAATTTCTTTAATGACTGATAATACAAAAGGGAGGTGGATTTTTGTATCTGCTTCTACATTCAGTATGTTGTGATAAAGTCACTTTGTTCCTGGAAACTCTGCACTTGTGGAAAAAAAAAGTAAAAAAGGCAAATAATTTCTCAATATTATAATAAAAATAGTTCTGACTTCATGGCCCCCCTAAAAGGGTCTTGGGAGCCCAAGGGGGTGCAACGGAAGTCAAGAGTTCTGCTCATCCTCCACAACAGATACTGAACTCTTTTTCCACACTCCTTAAATGAACTTGTCTGGCTTTAAGTAGGTTATCATTGATACAATGTAATGATTTTAACATTTCTTCCTTAAGAAATGGCAATGGTACTCCAGTAATCTTGCCTGAAAAGTTCCTTGGACAGAGGAACCTGGTGGGCTACAGTCCATGGGGTAACAAAGAGTTGAACATGATTGAGCACACACACATTTAAACAGTATTTTTAAGTTTATTTTGTGCCTGGCACTGCTTTATGGGCAGAGGCTTATATAAGCAAACAAGGTGGATTCCAGCCCCAACGGAGCTTACATTTTAGTTGAAGAAAACTAATAAGCACACACATAAACAAGAAAACTTCAGATATTGCTGAAGGATATAAGAAAACGAGTAACGGGAGCAACAGCGAGGGGTATTTTGGGTGGTAGGCAAAGAGCACCTTTGCCTGAAGAAGTTCCAGCTGAGAGATGACTAATCAGGAACCAATGGAAAATGTGGGAGAACACTCAGTTAGAGGCCAGCCAGGGTCAAGGAGCGAGGAGCTTGGCAAGGTAAAGGAACAGAAAGAAAACCCGTGTGACTTTAGTGTTGTCCATGAGGGAAATGAAAAATGGGGGGAACAACAGTCGAAAGGGCCAGGCAGATGTAGATGAGTGATGTCTTGTAGGACACGAAAAGTACATAAGGTTTTGTTTGAATGGTCATACAAGCTCACGGGAGGCATTAAGAGACGATGGACATTCTCTTATCCCAGCTGCCATCAGTTCTCCCAGGATTCCTGTTCAGCCCAATACATTCCCCATCTTTACAATGATGACTCTCCAGAAAGGCACCAGACCCCAAACACACACATCTTTGCCTCACATAAACTGGACTTTAACATCAAAAACAGACAGATCTGGAACCAATTGGGAATGTAAATTACAGGTTGTCTGAAGTGGAATAACCTCTGCTGGTTGGCCAGTGTAGGTGCTCAGCCAAAAAGTACCGTGAATACAATTGTTTTTCAATTGTTGCTCTGTCATTTGTCCAAAGCGGTAAGTGTGTGAATGGATTTGTATGGGTAATGACTCTGAAATTAGCAACTAGTTTTTCTCATCTCTCCGTGATACAGGAAAACACATCGGAACTTGGCTCATTTCTGGAGAATTTTTGTGATGATCCTCAGTGGCTCAGAATGAACATTTGGTCATCATTATCCCTTGTGTAATCAGTTTCTACAAACTATAGGATGATGTTACAGTTATGTTTACAGAGTAAGAGAACACGCACCACACCTTAATCAAATCATTTAAAGATGAGCCTTCTTAGGCTCATTTATATATATGGGTAGTCGTTAGATATCTAGTCTATACTTGGATTTTTACTATAATGAGATAAGTAATCTGATTCCTACTAGAAACCTTCAGATGACCCCTGTGCCTAAAAGTCTAAGGTTAGGTAAAACTTCAGATATTGCTGAAGGATATAAGAAACAGTAACGGGAGCAACAGCGAGGGTATTTTGGGTGGTAGGCAAGAGCACCTTTGCCTGAAGAAGTTCCAGCTGAGAGATGACTAATCAGGAACCAATGGAAAATGTGGGAGAACACTCAGTTAGAGGCCAGCCAGGGTCAAGGAGCGAGGAGCTTGGCAAGGTAAAGGAACAGAAAGAAAACCCGTGTGACTTTAGTGTTGTCCATGAGGGAAATGAAAAATGGGGGGAACAACAGTCGAAAGGGCCAGGCAGATGTAGATGAGTGATGTCTTGTAGGACACGAAAAGTACATAAGGTTTTGTTTGAATGGTCATACAAGCTCACGGGAGGCATTAAGAGACGATGGACATTCTCTTATCCCAGCTGCCATCAGTTCTCCCAGGATTCCTGTTCAGCCCAATACATTCCCCATCTTTACAATGATGACTCTCCAGAAAGGCACCAGACCCCAAACACACACATCTTTGCCTCACATAAACTGGACTTTAACATCAAAAACAGACAGATCTGGAACCAATTGGGAATGTAAATTACAGGTTGTCTGAAGTGGAATAACCTCTGCTGGTTGGCCAGTGTAGGTGCTCAGCCAAAAAAGTACCGCGTGAATACAATTGTTTTTCAATTGTTGCTCTGTCATTTGTCCAAAGCGGTAAGTGTGTGAATGGATTTGTATGGGTAATGACTCTGAAATTAGCAACTAGTTTTTCTCATCTCTCCGTGATACAGGAAAACACATCGGAACTTGGCTCATTTCTGGAGAATTTTTGTGATGATCCTCAGTGGCTCAGAATGAACATTTGGTCATCATTATCCCTTGTGTAATCAGTTTCTACAAACTATAGGATGATGTTACAGTTATGTTTACAGAGTAAGAGAACACGCACCACACCTTAATCAAATCATTTAAAGATGAGCCTTCTTAGGCTCATTTATATATATGGGTAGTCGTTAGATATCTAGTCTATACTTGGATTTTTACTATAATGAGATAAGTAATCTGATTCCTACTAGAAACCTTCAGATGACCCCTGTGCCTAAAAGTCTAAGGTATTTAGTGTAGAATACTGTAAACGTGTTCACCAGACCAACCTTTCTTTCCATAACAAGATGCTGTACAGAGTTCACAGAAGCAGAAGTGACTTGAAATCTGCTGTGAAAGGGCCCAGAAACGGTCAGGAATTTGGACCCAGTCAGTACAGGGGACTGCAGGTGCGGTGGCCCCACTGTTAGAAAGTTGGATCCACGTGAATAATAAGCCTAATCACATTTTCAGAACAGCTGTGGCTACTTGCGCTGCCTGGTCTCTAGTCAGCCATGGCTCCTGAAAATTTTAATAATTGCAAAAATTTGTATTAAACCTAGGACTAGGTTGTGCATCAGGAAAAATAACCACTTTGTAATTCCAAGGCTGCGTATTTTCAAAGGAATTTGACTCTGACCTCTGAATGCAGCGGGGGCAGTCTCTCCCTCTGCTTCGGGGAAGAGAAAAAGAAAGGAGGAATGCGCTTTCTCTTTTTAGTAGTAACCGGTAACCAGACCTGTTATTTTGCCAAGCAAGCGTTCGCCCTGGATTCTGATCGCCAAGTGCTCAGGGAGTGGATGCTCGAAACCCGTGCCTTCCTCCCGTCAGATAAGCAGAAAGTTTGCTCAGGCTATGATAAAGCTGCACAACGCGGAGATGTGTTTGGCACAAAACGTACGTTAGGAAGATGACCCCTCACCCCCACCACCCCATTCTTGCGGCGGGAGAGTGGGTTCTGCCTGCATTTAAGAAATGTCCTTCAGCGGGAGGCGTGTGCGCCGAGTTTAGCCGGCAGCGTTGTTGCATCTCCGGGGCAGGGCGACTCGGGCCGGCTGCGTGTCACCCACAGATGTGACCGGTCTTCCCCCGCGGGCAGCCGCGGAGGCGGCAGCCCCGTGCCTCGGCCCCGGCGCCTGCCGCCCGAGGCCCAGACCAGGGAAGGGAAGCCCTCGCCGCAAGGGGGGAACATGATACCTCACTAGTGCACTAAATTTTTAAATTTCTAAAACTGGTGATTTAAGTATGTTAGAAGGCCCCTACTTTAAAGATGAGCCTTCTTAGGCTCATTTATATATATGGGTAGTCGTTAGATATCTAGTCTATACTTGGATTTTTACTATAATGAGATAAGTAATCTGATTCCTACTAGAAACCTTCAGATGACCCCTGTGCCTAAAAGTCTAAGGTATTTAGTGTAGAATACTGTAAACGTGTTCACCAGACCAACCTTTCTTTCCATAACAAGATGCTGTACAGAGTTCACAGAAGCAGAAGTGACTTGAAATCTGCTGTGAAAGGGCCCAGAAACGGTCAGGAATTTGGACCCAGTCAGTACAGGGGACTGCAGGTGCGGTGGCCCCACTGTTAGAAAGTTGGATCCACGTGAATAATAAGCCTAATCACATTTTCAGAACAGCTGTGGCTACTTGCGCTGCCTGGTCTCTAGTCAGCCATGGCTCCTGAAAATTTTAATAATTGCAAAAATTTGTATTAAACCTAGGACTAGGTTGTGCATCAGGAAAAATAACCACTTTGTAATTCCAAGGCTGCGTATTTTCAAAGGAATTTGACTCTGACCTCTGAATGCAGCGGGGGCAGTCTCTCCCTCTGCTTCGGGGAAGAGAAAAAGAAAGGAGGAATGCGCTTTCTCTTTTTAGTAGTAACCGGTAACCAGACCTGTTATTTTGCCAAGCAAGCGTTCGCCCTGGATTCTGATCGCCAAGTGCTCAGGGAGTGGATGCTCGAAACCCGTGCCTTCCTCCCGTCAGATAAGCAGAAAGTTTGCTCAGGCTATGATAAAGCTGCACAACGCGGAGATGTGTTTGGCACAAAACGTACGTTAGGAAGATGACCCCTCACCCCCACCACCCCATTCTTGCGGCGGGAGAGTGGGTTCTGCCTGCATTTAAGAAATGTCCTTCAGCGGGAGTCGTGTGCGCCGAGTTTTGCCGGCAGCGTTTTTGCATCTCCGGGGCAGGGCGACTCGGGCCGGCTGCGTGTCACCCACAGATGTGACCGGTCTTCCCCCGCGGGCAGCCGCGGAGGCGGCAGCCCCGTGCCTCGGCCCCGGCGCCTGCCGCCCGAGGCCCAGACCAGGGGAAGGGGAAGGAAGCCCTCGCCGCAAGCCGGCGTCTGGGCCGGCTCAAAACACGCCGCCACCAAAAAACTTCTCGGCCGCGCTCCCCTCCCCCAGCCGCGCGCAACTTTTTGCCCTTCTCGCCCAGCACGTTCCGGCCCCCGGGGTTTCCTCGGCTTCCCTCGCCTCCTTCCCCGGGGAGTGCGGGGCCCGCGTGGATCCGGGAGCGGGGCAGCGCGGCGGGCAGGGCGGCGGCGGGGCGGGGAGGGGGAGACGAGGCGAGGGCGGCGGCGGCGGCGCCTCGGGAGGAGGAACTGGTCAAAGGGGACCCAGACGGGGCGAGTGCCCGAAAAGGAAAGCGAGGCCGCGGTTTGCTGCAGTCGGAATAAAGTTCGCGCCCTTTCCTCGGCGTTTCGCAGCCTCCCCTCCGCTCTCTCCCACTCCTTTTTGACAGCTGGGCGCTAGCGGCCACTTCCGCGACCGTACCCCCCGGGGGGCGCCAAAGTTGTTTTTTCCATCCCCCCAAAGAGCAGGGAGAAAAATAAAGTAACAGGGCGCCGGTGGGGACGGTGGGGGAGAAACATCCATCCGCCTGCACCACCAACCCGGTTGAAATCCGAGGGCACACAACTAAACTAACAGACTTTTATTTTGCGAAAGGGAAGCCACATTGAAGTCAAGACAATTTTGCAGAGAAAGCGACAGAGAGAGGAGAAACTTGCGGGGTTTGCAGATCCGTCCGAGGTCATCTCGCGGGTTACCCCCACCTCCACCCCACCCAGCAGCCCCCTCCCGGGACAGTCCGTTCCTTTTTTTTTTTTTTGTCCCGAGGAGCCCGGGGAACTCGGCAGGCTCCAACTGGGGGAGCGAGGGCGACCCTGGACGAGGGTGTAAATCAGTCACCTGAGTGCAGAGGGGCCGCGGCGAGGGCGCGCGCCGGCGGGCGGGCGGGCGGGCGGGGAGAGGCGGAGGCGGCGAGAGCGGCGGCCCGGAGGAAATCGGGAGGGGGAGGGAAAGAAAGGCCGAGACAGAAGGAGCGAGAGGCGGCCCAGGGGCTGGTCCAGGCGCGGCCGCTAAGAGGAGACCAAGAGGCGGGGGCTGCACTTGACAACCAGCATGCCGAGATGGTAAGAAGTTTCCACCCTCCTTTCCTTTTTATTCTAGACTTCGAAAGAAAGGAGTCCCGTGCCCGCGCGCCTCGGGGGCCGCCCGGGGGCCGTGTTTTCCACCCGTGCTGCGGCGGGAGGTGGAAGGGAGGGCGGGCAGGAAAGGGGAGCCCCCGTCCGCCCCGCTCCCGAAGTCGCCCCTCTGCTTGGCCCGAGTGGCGGAAGGGAGCTCCAGGTGGGAGGGCGGGCGTGCGCGCCGGCGCCGGGGGCTGGGGAAGGGCGCCCCTCTCGCGGCCACCCGGGCAAGGTGAGCGGCCGGCGAGCGGGCGGCTCCAGGGAGTCGGGCCGGGCCGGGAGGAAGGCGGGGGCTGATGGAGCGCTCGGCAGGAGCTCGGGGTAGAGGCACGCCGTTTGGACCCACGGTAACTTTTAAAACTTGCCCGCGAGTGCTGGACCGGCGGCTGGGCGTGGGCGCCTGGGCGCGCTGGTGCGCCGCGCGGGGAAGACACCGCCGCCCCGTCCCTGGCACCCCTGTTTTTTCCCCCTCTCTTCGCCCTCCCATTCGGAACCCTCCCTTTGTAAATGAAGAAAATCTAGGAAGTGCTCCTGGAGGTTTTCTGAAGAATGTGCAAAACGCTGGGCAGCAAAAATCAACCTTAGAGAGAGAGTGCGATTTGAAGGTGCAATTCGACACTAGCCGATTCTTGTTACTTACACATTGCTTGCAGGGTGGCATTTGAGGCCCGGGGAGGGGGCAGGAGGAAAAAAAAAAAAAAAAAACCGAAATAACAAATACCTAAACCTAGGTAAGATTCTCAGTAGAGTGAGGCTGAGGTTAAAAAAAAAAAAAGTTCCAAGTGCAAGTGGTGAAGGAGATAGGAAGGTTTGCGAAGCGAGATTCCAGCACAGCCCCTCTGCCCGAAACGGCTTCTCTGCAGCGAGGCAGCGGGCAATTAACTCGGCGGGTGCTGAGCGCTCTGTCCGCTTTCGGGGAAGCGATTTGTTAGAGATGGGGCTGGACCACTCCCTTCCTTTTAGTTTGCCCCACCTTTTGCATGGCTGGTCCAGGCGCGGCCGCTAAGAGGAGACCAAGAGGCGGGGGCTGCACTTGACAACCAGCATGCCGAGATGGTAAGAAGTTTCCACCCTCCTTTCCTTTTTATTCTAGACTTCGAAAGAAAGGAGTCCCGTGCCCGCGCGCCTCGGGGGCCGCCCGGGGGCCGTGTTTTCCACCCGTGCTGCGGCGGGAGGTGGAAGGGAGGGCGGGCAGGAAAGGGGAGCCCCCGTCCGCCCCGCTCCCGAAGTCGCCCCTCTGCTTGGCCCGAGTGGCGGAAGGGAGCTCCAGGTGGGAGGGCGGGCGTGCGCGCCGGCGCCGGGGGCTGGGGAAGGGCGCCCCTCTCGCGGCCACCCGGGCAAGGTGAGCGGCCGGCGAGCGGGCGGCTCCAGGGAGTCGGGCCGGGCCGGGAGGAAGGCGGGGGCTGATGGAGCGCTCGGCAGGAGCTCGGGGTAGAGGCACGCCGTTTGGACCCACGGTAACTTTTAAAACTTGCCCGCGAGTGCTGGACCGGCGGCTGGGCGTGGGCGCCTGGGCGCGCTGGTGCGCCGCGCGGGGAAGACACCGCCGCCCCGTCCCTGGCACCCCTGTTTTTTCCCCCTCTCTTCGCCCTCCCATTCGGAACCCTCCCTTTGTAAATGAAGAAAATCTAGGAAGTGCTCCTGGAGGTTTTCTGAAGAATGTGCAAAACGCTGGGCAGCAAAAATCAACCTTAGAGAGAGAGTGCGATTTGAAGGTGCAATTCGACACTAGCCGATTCTTGTTACTTACACATTGCTTGCAGGGTGGCATTTGAGGCCCGGGGAGGGGGCAGGAGGAAAAAAAAAAAAAAAAACCGAAATAACAAATACCTAAACCTAGGTAAGATTCTCAGTAGAGTGAGGCTGAGGTTAAAAAAAAAAAAAGTTCCAAGTGCAAGTGGTGAAGGAGATAGGAAGGTTTGCGAAGCGAGATTCCAGCACAGCCCCTCTGCCCGAAACGGCTTCTCTGCAGCGAGGCAGCGGGCAATTAACTCGGCGGGTGCTGAGCGCTCTGTCCGCTTTCGGGGAAGCGATTTGTTAGAGATGGGGCTGGACCACTCCCTTCCTTTTAGTTTGCCCCCACCTTTTGCTGCTATTGTTACCCCCTCTTGGGGATCTGATAGACCGTGTTCCGCATGTAAGAGACTATGTAAGAGAAAGGGAGATAGCGGGTTGGCATTTTTTTTTTTCCTCTTCCCTTCCCCCTAATGTGACATCTCTTGTTTCACTGATCAAAGTCACAACTGGAGTGTAGGAGATGCGACTGTCAAATGCAGGCACCAAAAAAAAAAAAAAAGTAGCGTGAACCCAAGTCTGTGGTTACAGTAACGCTGACAGAAATTAAAGTGGTTTTGAAAGCAGCGTACGATTTACGGTGGTTCCCATTTACCCTAGAGTCAAGCTGTTGTAAAACTGACGTACAAAAGACATCATAAAATAATCCTGTGTACCCAGGATTAAAGTGGCAGAAAGTGGACCGTTTTATTATTATGTACTTCGTGGACAGTTGTAATGGTCGGAACCTGTGTTTAAGTGGAGGCGTCAAAACAAAATATTAAGTATATCTGTTTAGCACTTGCGGGTTTTCTTATAGCGGCATTTTACCCAAGAACACTGTAAACGCCAGTTGTGGGTATTACTTTTCTTCCCTTCTCCTCTAGCCTATACACTATTTGTGTACACATTTATTCCCTAATACTAATCACTTTGAACACTGGTCAAGCCCATTTTATATCCACTGCTTTGTATTCTGCGGTTTCAACTGTTACTGTGGACACACATACATTATTTAAGTGGTGGAATTTATTTTTGTGTAGGTGTGCAAAACGCTGGGCAGCAAAAATCAACCTTAGAGAGAGAGTGCGATTTGAAGGTGCAATTCGACACTAGCCGATTCTTGTTACTTACACATTGCTTGCAGGGTGGCATTTGAGGCCCGGGGAGGGGGCAGGAGGAAAAAAAAAAAACCGAAATAACAAATACCTAAACCTAGGTAAGATTCTCAGTAGAGTGAGGCTGAGGTTAAAAAAAAAGTTCCAAGTGCAAGTGGTGAAGGAGATAGGAAGGTTTGCGAAGCGAGATTCCAGCACAGCCCCTCTGCCCGAAACGGCTTCTCTGCAGCGAGGCAGCGGGCAATTAACTCGGCGGGTGCTGAGCGCTCTGTCCGCTTTCGGGAAGCGATTTGTTAGAGATGGGGCTGGACCACTCCCTTCCTTTTAGTTTGCCCCCACCTTTTGCTGCTATTGTTACCCCCTCTTGGGGATCTGATAGACCGTGTTCCGCATGTAAGAGACTATGTAAGAGAAAGGGAGATAGCGGGTTGGCATTTTTTTTTTTCCTCTTCCCTTCCCCCTAATGTGACATCTCTTGTTTCACTGATCAAAGTCACAACTGGAGTGTAGGAGATGCGACTGTCAAATGCCGGCACCAAGAAAAAAAAGTAGCGTGAACCCAAGTCTGTGGTTACAGTAACGCTGACAGAAATTAAAGTGGTTTTGAAAGCAGCGTACGATTTACGGTGGTTCCCATTTACCCTAGAGTCAAGCTGTTGTAAAACTGACGTACAAAAGACATCATAAAATAATCCTGTGTACCCAGGATTAAAGTGGCAGAAAGTGGACCGTTTTATTATTATGTACTTCGTGGACAGTTGTAATGGTCGGAACCTGTGTTTAAGTGGAGGCGTCAAAACAAAATATTAAGTATATCTGTTTAGCACTTGCGGGTTTTCTTATAGCGGCATTTTACCCAAGAACACTGTAAACGCCAGTTGTGGGTATTACTTTTCTTCCCTTCTCCTCTAGCCTATACACTATTTGTGTACACATTTATTCCCTAATACTAATCACTTTGAACACTGGTCAAGCCCATTTTATATCCACTGCTTTGTATTCTGCGGTTTCAACTGTTACTGTGGACACACATACATTATTTAAGTGGTGGAATTTATTTTTGTGTAGTGTGTCTGATCTGAGGATGCACCTAAGAGTCATGAGTCCCTGTACAAGTTAAAAGAACTTGCTTGACCCGTTGGAATCACCGCCCCCTCCCCACCCAGATCCCTTGTGAACTTTCATAGGTTATCTGTGTTTTAGGTTACATTTGTAGTTGCTTTATTTAAATCGTTGAACCTTAATGAAGCTCTGGGTTGGAGCTGCTCTGTCTGTTATGGGAGAGCAGAGTATTTAAAATCCAGATTGCTAATCACTTTACCAAAGTATAGGAGTATCTTCACCTGAGGGAAGTAATGCTGAGCCTGAACGTGAACCCTGTTTGAGTATTCTGTGAGAAAAGTCCCAAACTATCTCCCCCCCCTCCTTGAGAATATTAGGTTCGCTGTTGTTTGCATGTAAGGCTTTGGAAAAGAACCACCCCACTCTCCCCGCATGATTTAAAAAAAAAAAAAAATAGGAAGAAAATATTAATAGCAGTCGTACCTTCCCAATACCTGACTTTTTTCTTCCTCCCGAAATGTAAGATACCTGTCAGGCAGGGATACATGATTCCAGAAAGCAGCAGACAAAAGCTGAGGTGACTATTGCTATATTAAAATGTAAGTGTTACAGTTTGAATTTTCAAGTGAGAGTTTTTGAGTTCAGTGCTTTACATAACATTTTGTCCTAATCTTGCTTGCTGTCAGGGATGTTTCATGGTTGTGCAATTGCTGCAGTCAAGAATGCCAATTTGCATTCCAGGAGTGTCATTTGATTACTTTTATCTGCACAGCTCCAAGACCGGCCCAGACCTCTCGTTTCATCTTGCCATGTCACGAGTCAATGCTGTGTCGTCTTTTCAAAAATCTGCCTGATTTAGACAAGAAAGAAAAGTACTTTCATGTTGCAGCCGCAGTCCCCTGCTAACTTGTCAGCAGCAGGATATGATTCACTTGGGCCCAGAAGAATGGAACAGAGAGGCGGGTTAGGCGGTTCAATAAAGCCCACGGACAGGTAGTGTGTGACGTCTCCAGAGAGCCGCAGTTAATGAAGAACAGGTCTGCTTAGTTCTCCACACGCTGACCTGGTGCTGTCCCCACAGTTTTCTCATTTGATCTTTCCCAGCAAATTGATCTTTTCTTGTATTTTTTTGCCTTCCAAGTTAGTCCTTGTGGGACCGAAATTAGCAGAGCAACTTAAGTTGGATAATACAGCTGTTCAGAAAAGAAGAAATTGGACACTGGCTCAAAAAAGGGTGGGGGTTATGGGGCCTGGGGGGAGATTTTTTTGTTGGTGGTGGTGTTTCTGGGAATATTTCTTAAGGGAGCCCGAAAGAGGTGATGACTTAAAAGTAGTGGTTCCTTTATTTTGAATTTTAGAGTTAAGTTTCCACACCATTTTACATGAACTCCCAAACTAAATAGGAGTATCTTCACCTGAGGGAAGTAATGCTGAGCCTGAACGTGAACCCTGTTTGAGAAAAAGTCCCAAACTATCTCCTCCTTGAGAATATTAGGTTCGCTGTTGTTTGCATGTAAGGCTTTGGAAAAGAACCACCCCACTCTCCCCGCATGATTTAAAAAAAAAAAAAAATAGGAAGAAAATATTAATAGCAGTCGTACCTTCCCAATACCTGACTTTTTTCTTCCTCCCGAAATGTAAGATACCTGTCAGGCAGGGATACATGATTCCAGAAAGCAGCAGACAAAAGCTGAGGTGACTATTGCTATATTAAAATGTAAGTGTTACAGTTTGAATTTTCAAGTGAGAGTTTTTGAGTTCAGTGCTTTACATAACATTTTGTCCTAATCTTGCTTGCTGTCAGGGATGTTTCATGGTTGTGCAATTGCTGCAGTCAAGAATGCCAATTTGCATTCCAGGAGTGTCATTTGATTACTTTTATCTGCACAGCTCCAAGACCGGCCCAGACCTCTCGTTTCATCTTGCCATGTCACGAGTCAATGCTGTGTCGTCTTTTCAAAAATCTGCCTGATTTAGACAAGAAAGAAAAGTACTTTCATGTTGCAGCCGCAGTCCCCTGCTAACTTGTCAGCAGCAGGATATGATTCACTTGGGCCCAGAAGAATGGAACAGAGAGGCGGGTTAGGCGGTTCAATAAAGCCCACGGACAGGTAGTGTGTGACGTCTCCAGAGAGCCGCAGTTAATGAAGAACAGGTCTGCTTAGTTCTCCACACGCTGACCTGGTGCTGTCCCCACAGTTTTCTCATTTGATCTTTCCCAGCAAATTGATCTTTTCTTGTATTTTTTTGCCTTCCAAGTTAGTCCTTGTGGGACCGAAATTAGCAGAGCAACTTAAGTTGGATAATACAGCTGTTCAGAAAAGAAGAAATTGGACACTGGCTCAAAAAAGGGTGGGGGTTATGGGGCCTGGGGGGAGATTTTTTTGTTGGTGGTGGTGTTTCTGGGAATATTTCTTAAGGGAGCCCGAAAGAGGTGATGACTTAAAAGTAGTGGTTCCCTTTATTTTGAATTTTAGAGTTAAGTTTCCACACCATTTTACATGATCCTCTAGTGTTTGAAAAATGATCCTAATGAGTAGGAGGTCAGTTTAGCATTTTTTCAGTATTTGGTTGTTTGAAATGATTTGCCAGTCGACTTTGCATCTTTTATGGCTGTTGTAAGGTAGACTAAATATCAATCGCATACTTGGGCTGTATTATTTATATTCTTCTGTATCATGACAATCCCAAAATATCCAGGGCCAAATAGCGTAAAAGTTTAAACAGTCAAAGTTCTTAACAGTGTTGTGTATAAATGTTACTGTACATGGACATGTTTTCTACAAATTACCATCAGCCTCTTTTCTATAAAACACCACAAATACACTATTCATAAAATATTTTTTAAAAGTGTCAAGATTCTGAATTTAAATGTCAGTTTTTTTAGAACTGAGACCAGATTACAAGTCCAAGTTTCTGTAGATAGCTATTCTTGCCATGTCCATATTTTTTTAAATTAAATTTGATTTTAGTAAGTGGGTGAATCCAAGGTGGGAGTGTACATGTCGTTTAAACAGGTTAAAGTTTCACTTAGAGCATTTTGTATATAAAGCTTGGGTTGAAAGCAGGTAATATTCTTGACTCGTGGACTCGAGGAGCGGTGTTTTCTGAATTCCTCTGCAGCTGGTCTCATTTACCATCTACATCCTTACAAGAAACAGTTGAAAAACGTTTCTTGTGAAAGGGAGACAGCGTCCTCAGATCTTTCCTGTTGGATGGGAATTACATAGATCATTGGATCATTGGTTAGTAAACTCCTCTCTGAAGAGCTAGAGGGAGCCTCATGATTTTCTTAGATATAGTTAAGGTTTTTCAAAAAAATCACTCTAGCAATCAGAATGTTGCAGCAAAGGAGTAGATAATGAGCACTGGCTTCGCATTTAGGCTTGGAGATGCTATTGTAGTTTCTCTCTAAAAAGCTAGGATAGAAGGAGTGGAACTTTCTACCAGAACAGTCAAATAGTAGGATTTCCAAGGTTCTCTCTTTCAGATGGTCTGAAGATCAAGCAAAAGGCACCCACAGACATTTTAAATCTGGTTTGTTTTGCTGAGGACTGCTGGTAGCTTTGTCACCTGATGAAAGTCAGTTAAAAGGGGCCAACCTTCAGGGTTCTATTTAATGGAACTTCTTATCAAATCACTGGGGAAGGGGTACCTTCACACAGGAGAGCCTCGTGTCTTTTTGAAGTAGTTTAGTGCAGAACTGCCCTACTCTGGAGAGAGAACTCCTTTCAGAAAAATACTTCATAACATATTATGAAGTATTATCAATAGTAAACCATTTATAAAGCTGATGTATCAGAGATCAATAAATCAGTTAAATTTAAAGAAATAGAACTTAAGTGGTATGGAATTCAATATTTGTTGTCCAATTTCACATTTGTTTATCATTAAAATTTGTGATACATTTCAATAGTCATTGATCATAATTGGACTTTAATATTTATATGCTAGTTTTTAATAGCATTACTTTAGACAAACTTATTTACCATTTAAGTAAATAGTATAATCTGGTGAGATAAACTACCCGGATTGGTCTTTTTTAATCTCCTGCACAGTAGCTCTCATTATGTTGCTAGCCAGTAAAAGTCTTTATTTGTTACTTATTAGAACCCTCAGTACACTACATGCAAGAGTTCGGCTATAATTTAATTTGGCTGTTCAAAGAGGCTCCCTTGTTTTTAAAACATGTTCTCAGTACGCTTTAACCATTTATTGAGAACCTGTAGTCTAACTTGGGCATATACATTGGAATGCTTTGACAAATCCGTCATGTTTTAACATTTGTCCATAGGAAGTCATACATAGTTTTCCTTTAAAAAATCTGTGTCTAACAATGTCATTTTTTTTTTTTTTTTGCTTTTGCTTTTATTTTTCCCTTGACATTCTGGAGCATTTCTTTTGGTAATTTGAATAGCTTTGCTATGATAATTCAAACTCAATTCTCCAAGGAATATAACCTTCCCTTAAGGTGTAGTGACTAGGGCACTGAAAAAAAGTTAATTCCGTTATTAAGAATGCTAGCTGGGAACATTTCACTGTTGCAGTCATTTGAAATTGCAAAAAAGTTTGCCTTGGAGTTCACACATTCCTAGGGTAATACATTTCAGTTTCTTTACAAGGCACTGCTGGGGAGTTTTGCAGAGGGTAGAAGATGGCTGCAGAGTTGTGGCTGGTGACATTTGTTACAGATCACTGACGTCTAGAGCATGACTGTGGATCTCTAAGTTGAGCATCAGGAATTCTTCTGCAAGGAAGGCAGAATGTGGAGCTGCGAAATGAGTCACAGCATGTATATCTTAGCAGTGGGAATCACATCAAGCCTGCCCTCTAGATACAGTATTTAATAGTTGTCAAAATGTACAGTATTGTTTTGGAACTTGTGGTTCATGAATTCATAGTCTCTGCTTTTTTGTGTTCAGTACAAAGATGTAACAGCCCACACAAAACATTTTTCTCTTATTATGACCTTACATTTGCCAAAGTGCCCCATGCTGAAATTCCTTTTCAGTATCTTTTTTTTAGTCCAAAGCCAGACGTGTACCCAGACACAAAAGCCTCTGTGTATAGCAAGCTGTTTTAAATATTGTGACTCGACGATGCGCTGTCCTTTCTCTGCTTGAGCCAAGGGTCTCTGCTCAGTGTCTGTGGATTACCAAGCTCCTCCTTTATTGTACCCCTTGTCAACTATTCCTATTCATTTAACCTTTCATTAGTGTCTGTGCAGCTTCACTGTCTGGAAAGGCAAGGAGAAACCGAAAGGCCCCACTGTCACAGTTATTAGATTTCTCGGTTACATCCCAGCAACCATAGAGAAGTGAGAGTAGACACTATTGTCGTGCACGCTGCTGTCCTGGGGTGCAGCCCTTCTGTGCACGTCAGGGACATGTGCCACATGTTGATATGCATCCCAGGGATCAATGCACAACACGGGGGATAGGCTGCCGCTGGCAGTAATGAGCTTTGTAGGAGTTATTGCAGAAACCAACAGTTTGTGAAGGAATTCTGCTTAACAGGCCAAGGAGATAGACAGAGTTGAGGGCTGCCAAGATTAGCCTGTGCGGAGCTTAAGTCGGTCACATTGTTTTCAGCTAAACTTCCTTTGTGGGGAGAGCGGAATATGTGGAACCGCAAGAAGTCTTGTTTTCGTTTCCTAATCTTTCAGAGGACACAAGTGGTGTTTCTGGTAGTCAGTGTATTATAACTATTTTTCGTCCATCCATATGAATGGATCTATCAACAGTTTGTCTTAATTCCTCCATATCTAGGAAAGAATGTAAGAGGTATTTCCGAGATGTCATCAAATTGTTTTCCAATCCATGTAAAATAATGTAGCCTGTTAATTTTCTGATGTTACTGTTTTCCCATTTCGATTTCCCGCTTGCATCTTTTGTTATCCCTTGATTCTTTAAAAATGCATTTGTCTCGCTTCTTCAGTGTAAAAGAAGAAAAAGGTGATCATTGGACTATTTGCAAATCACAGTAAAGACCAATATGTGCAAACTTTGGATTGGAAAATACTACTCAGCATCTTAGAAGACTCATCAAATTGCTTTTTAAGAATTTTCAAGACATTTGAGTAGACAGTGCTAAATTATACTACCTGTGAACACAAGTTCTTTTTTTTTTTAGTTAGAAAGATATTTGTTGCTAAGGGCGACTAGAATATTTTTTGTCTTGCTAATTTAAATAAATTTTTCAGTTCATTAAACTGTTTTGGGGTTCTCCAATAGCTTTGCAAATTTACGAATGATTTATTACCAAATCCTTATAAAGGGATTTTGAAATTTTACTTGCCCTTACCTTTTTTAGCTAAGACTAACTTCTTCTTCTTTATATTTGAAACTTTCTCTCGTAAGCTTTTCATAGTATCTTGTGGTCTAAGTTATCTTGGTTTCAGGAAGAAGAGATGAGCTATTCCTACATTGCTTTCTTCTGGTGAGACAGTCCTCCCAGGGCTTTTTCAGGGTCGTGCACGCTGCTGTCCTGGGGTGCAGCCCTTCTGTGCACGTCAGGGACATGTGCCACATGTTGATATGCATCCCAGGGATCAATGCACAACACGGGGGATAGGCTGCCGCTGGCAGTAATGAGCTTTGTAGGAGTTATTGCAGAAACCAACAGTTTGTGAAGGAATTCTGCTTAACAGGCCAAGGAGATAGACAGAGTTGAGGGCTGCCAAGATTAGCCTGTGCGGAGCTTAAGTCGGTCACATTGTTTTCAGCTAAACTTCCTTTGTGGGGAGAGCGGAATATGTGGAACCGCAAGAAGTCTTGTTTTCGTTTCCTAATCTTTCAGAGGACACAAGTGGTGTTTCTGGTAGTCAGTGTATTATAACTATTTTTCGTCCATCCATATGAATGGATCTATCAACAGTTTGTCTTAATTCCTCCATATCTAGGAAAGAATGTAAGAGGTATTTCCGAGATGTCATCAAATTGTTTTCCAATCCATGTAAAATAATGTAGCCTGTTAATTTTCTGATGTTACTGTTTTCCCATTTCGATTTCCCGCTTGCATCTTTTGTTATCCCTTGATTCTTTAAAAATGCATTTGTCTCGCTTCTTCAGTGTAAAAGAAGAAAAAGGTGATCATTGGACTATTTGCAAATCACAGTAAAGACCAATATGTGCAAACTTTGGATTGGAAAATACTACTCAGCATCTTAGAAGACTCATCAAATTGCTTTTTAAGAATTTTCAAGACATTTGAGTAGACAGTGCTAAATTATACTACCTGTGAACACAAGTTCTTTTTTTTTTTAGTTAGAAAGATATTTGTTGCTAAGGGCGACTAGAATATTTTTTGTCTTGCTAATTTAAATAAATTTTTCAGTTCATTAAACTGTTTTGGGGTTCTCCAATAGCTTTGCAAATTTACGAATGATTTATTACCAAATCCTTATAAAGGGATTTTGAAATTTTACTTGCCCTTACCTTTTTTAGCTAAGACTAACTTCTTCTTCTTTATATTTGAAACTTTCTCTCGTAAGCTTTTCATAGTATCTTGTGGTCTAAGTTATCTTGGTTTCAGGAAGAAGAGATGAGCTATTCCTACATTGCTTTCTTCTGGTGAGACAGTCCTCCCCAGGGAAATACATATTCATTCAGTAATTGACAGCTGGGTACCCAGCCAGCCTAGGGCCTTGTCCCAGTCTCTTGACCACTGGGTGGAAGTTCAGTGTAGATAATAAGATGAATGTCCCTTGGTCATCTTAGGTGACCTGGTGGCCTTCTCACAAACAGGCAGCAGTGTGTTAATTCTCCCATCTGGTATTTCTGTTCCCATTCATTATGGTTTGGGTTGGGAGAAGTAGAAGAGGAAGGAAGGGCTTTCTAAGCCATGTGGTAGTCAAAAGGAATGCATGGCAGGCGCTACTCTCTAAAGGAATCCCACACCCATTCTTCATACAGTCCATCTTTCAGCGGGCCGATCAGAACTTGGAGTGGAGAGTCACACCACTGTCCTGTCCAGAGTGAGAACAGCCTCTGGGTTTAGAGACAGGTTCCAGTCTAGTGCACCTGGGTCTGAGAGCCTCCATTTCATCCTTGGTAAACAAGTAATTTTTGTAATTTCGATGTTTTATGTGATGGTGGTGGTTTAGTAACTAAGTCGCGTCCAACTCTTGCAACTCCATGGACTGTAGCCCACCAGACTCCTCCATCTGTGGGATTCCCCAGGCAAGAATACTGGAGTGGGTTCCCGTTTCCTTCTTCAGGGAAACCTCCCAACCCATGGGTTGAACCTCGGTCCTCCGCTTTAAAGGCAGATTCTTTACCATCTGAGCCATCATAAGATTATAATCAGAGCCATTAACTTTTAATAGCTGTATTGATGAACAATTCATATGCTTAAAATGTACAATTAATAACATTCCATTCTATGGCGGTAGCACATTTTATTTATTCATTCATCCAATGATTGATGTTTGGTTAGTACCCATTTTTTGCTATTATGAGTCATGCCGCTGTGAACATTTGTGTACATGTGTTCCATTTTCATTTTATTGAGATAATATACCTAGGAGTGGAATTGCTGCGTCATGTGGCAACTCTTTCACTTTTTGAGAAATTGCCAAATCATTTTCCAAAGCAACTGCACGTTTTACATTCCCATAACAGTGTCTAAGTTTTCTAATCTCTTCACATCCTCTCCAAATCGTTACTATTTGTCTTTTAATTTTAACAATCCTAGTGGGTGTTAAGTGATTTTGATTTGAATTTCCTGAGTATTAATGATGTTGAACATCATTTTATATGCTTATTATCCATTTGTGTATCTTCTCTCTATAGCAGAAATAATCTTAAATTCTCCACCCATTTTTCATTTTAGGTTGTCTTTGTTGTTGCGTTGTAAGAGCTCTTGATAGATTCTGGTTTGGGTTGGGAGAAGTAGAAGAGGAAGGAAGGGCTTTCTAAGCCATGTGGTAGTCAAAAGGAATGCATGGCAGGCGCTACTCTCTAAAGGAATCCCACACCCATTCTTCATACAGTCCATCTTTCAGCGGGCCGATCAGAACTTGGAGTGGAGAGTCACACCACTGTCCTGTCCAGAGTGAGAACAGCCTCTGGGTTTAGAGACAGGTTCCAGTCTAGTGCACCTGGGTCTGAGAGCCTCCATTTCATCCTTGGTAAACAAGTAATTTTTGTAATTTCGATGTTTTATGTGATGGTGGTGGTTTAGTAACTAAGTCGCGTCCAACTCTTGCAACTCCATGGACTGTAGCCCACCAGACTCCTCCATCTGTGGGATTCCCCAGGCAAGAATACTGGAGTGGGTTCCCGTTTCCTTCTTCAGGGAAACCTCCCAACCCATGGGTTGAACCTCGGTCCTCCGCTTTAAAGGCAGATTCTTTACCATCTGAGCCATCATAAGATTATAATCAGAGCCATTAACTTTTAATAGCTGTATTGATGAACAATTCATATGCTTAAAATGTACAATTAATAACATTCCATTCTATGGCGGTAGCACATTTTATTTATTCATTCAGCCAATGATGGATGTTTGGGTAGTACCACTTTTTTTGCTATTATGAGTCATGCCGCTGTGAACATTTGTGTACATGTGTTCCATTTTCATTTTATTGAGATAATATACCTAGGAGTGGAATTGCTGCGTCATGTGGCAACTCTTTCACTTTTTGAGAAATTGCCAAATCATTTTCCAAAGCAACTGCACGTTTTACATTCCCATAACAGTGTCTAAGTTTTCTAATCTCTTCACATCCTCTCCAAATACGTTACTATTTGTCTTTTAATTTTAACAATCCTAGTGGGTGTTAAGTGATTTTGATTTGAATTTCCTGAGTATTAATGATGTTGAACATCATTTTATATGCTTATTATCCATTTGTGTATCTTCTCTCTATAGCAGAAATAATCTTAAATTCTCCACCCATTTTTCATTTTAGGTTGTCTTTTTGTTGTTGCGTTGTAAGAGCTCTTTATATATTCTGGTAGTGCTGGTGTTTAGTTGCTAAGTCATGTCCGACTCTTTGCAACCCCATGGACTGTAGCCTGCTGGACTCCTCTGTCCGTAGGATTCTCCAGGCAAGAGTACTGGAGTGGGTTGCCATTTCCTTCTCCGGGAGATCTTCTCGACCTAGAGATCGGATCTGTGTCTCCTGTATTGGCAGGTGGATTCTTTACTGGGGAGCCACCAGGGAGGCCCCAAACCCTTTATTAGATATAAGATTTGTAGATATGTTCTCCCATTCTGTGGATTGTTTTACTTTTTTGACCATGTCCTTAAAAGTAAAGAAGCTTTGCGTTTTGATAAAATCCAGTTTAGTATTCTTTTGTTGTTTGTACTTTTGGTGTGCTGAGGAACCGTATTCTAACTCAAGGTCGTGAAGATTTTCCCCCGCGTTTTCTTCTAAGAGTCTTAAAGTTTGAGCTCTTGCATTTAAGTCTTTGATTTGCTCAGGCTAACTTTTGTGTATCATATGAAGTAGGCGTCTAGATTCATTCTTTTGAATGTGGATATCTATTTCCAGCAGTGTCGTTGCACACTCCCTTTCCCCTTTGAATTATTATGATACCTTTTGGGGAACATCGTTTTACCACAGATGTAGCGGGGTTTAATTCTGGACTCTTTGCTTGGCTCCACTGAATGTTTATCCCTGTGCAAGCACCACACTGTATTGATTACTATAGTTTTGCATTGTTTGAAACTGAGAAATAGGCTTCAACTTTGTTCCCCCCTTTTCAAGATTATTTTAGCTGTTCTTGGTTCCTTTGCATTTACTTGAAACAGTTGTTGTGGTAAAAATAATACATAACATTTATTTATTTAAAAATGTTACTTATTTTTTGGCTGTTGCTGGGTCTTTGTCACTGCAAACAGATTTTAGTTATGGCGTGCAGACTTCTTTCAGTGGCTTCTCTTCTTGCGGAGTGTGGGCGCTAAGATGTGCAGGCTCAATACTTGTGATGCATAGGCTTAGTTGCCCCTCAGCATGTGGAAACTTCCAGGACCAGGGATCAAATTCATGTCCGAGGCATCCGCAGGCAGATTCTTAACCACTGGACCACTAGGGAAGTCCAACACGTAAATTTTAATAATGTAATCATTTTAAGTATATGATAAAATATTGTTAACTGCATCTTTTTGTGCAGCTGGTTATTACAACTTTCTCATCTTGCAAAATGGAAACTTTATACCTGTACCTATTGAATAATGACTCCCCATTCCCCCTCCTCATCGCCTGGAAGCCACTATTCCACTTTCTAAGAATTTGACTATTTTAAATATAAATGGAATCATGCAGCATCAGCCCCTCTGTGACTGGCTTATTTCACTTAGCATGTCTTTGAAGTGAGTTCATGTTGTAGTACACGACAGGATTTCTTTTTGTTCTTAAGGCTGCATAATTCATTCTATGTATATACCACATTTCCTATACCCATTCATCCTTAGATGGACATTTAGATTGAGTCCACCACTTGGTTATTGTGAATGATACTGCAGTGAACATCAGTGTGCAAATAACTGAAAGATTCTGCTTTTAATTTTGCTGGATATATATCCATAAATAGGGTTGCTGGATCATACAGTAGTTATCTTTTTAAATTTTTAAGGAATCTCCATTCTGTTTTCTGTGGTTATTCTTTTATTGATACTGAAGTTGCTCAGTTGCATCTGACTCTTTGCAACCCATGGACAAAAAACCATGAAATTCTCCAGGCAAGAATCCTGGAGTGGGCAGCCTTTCCCTTCTCCAGGGGATGTTCCCAACCCTGGAGAAGGGAAGAGCTACCCGCTACAGTATTTTATGGTTACTGCCCCATATTACATTCTGTCAGCAATGCACAAGGGTTTCAGTTTGTCCACATCCTTGTCAATGCTTGTTACTTTGTGTGTACATGTGTGTTTTAAATAGTGGCCTAACAGATGAGAGGTTATATCTCATTGTTTTAATTTAAATTTCCCTGATGTTAATGATGTTGAGTATCATTTTTCTCTCTCTGTTTTTGTTTTCCTGCCTGTGTGGGATGTGGGATCTTAGTTCTCTGACCAGGGATTGAACCCATGCCCCCTGCACTGGAAGCATGGCGTCTTAACCACTGAACCCCAGGGAAGTCTCCTTTTGTGAAATGTTTTTATTGGATTATTTGACTTTAGGTTGTTAAATTGAGGAGTGCCTGATATAATCTTGATGTTAACCCCTTACTAGAAATATGGTTTACCAATACTTTCTCCCATTCACTAGGTTGTTTCTCCACTTTGATGATTCTTTCCTGTAGAGAACTTTTGAAGTTTCAGGTGGCCCTATTTGTTGTTTCTATTATTGCCCTTAGCAGTTTACTTTCTTTACTTTTGAAAACTTCATGTATTTGTAAATTAAATGTCCAGTTTTATTTTTATTTATTTTTAAAAATTATTTACTTATTCGGCTGCGCTGAGACTTAGTTGCAGCATCAAACCCGCGCGCCCTGAATTGGGAACACAGAGTCTTAACCACTGGGAAGTCCCAAATGTCCACTTTTAAATGATGGGTGTATCTAAGAAGCCATAACAAGGAAAATTAGAAGATACTTGGAACAGAATGAAAATGAAAAGAACATTTATCAGAATTTGTTGCATGAAGCTAAAGCTGCTGTATACAACTAAATACAATGTGGAATCTTGAATAAGGTATGAAAACAAATAATGGACACTAGCATCAAATTTTTTGAAATTTGAACAAAATCTGTACTTTAGTTGATACTGGCTTAGCAGTTTATCTTTAAAACTCAGAATCTGATCCTCAGAAGAGTAAAGGCCACATTAGGAAAGTACATCTATTGTTTGGGTAAGAAAACACATAGTGATATTTCGGGGGACGAGAAATATGTCATCTGGTAGCCCAAAGATGATGGCTCTTAGCTCCCTACAAAGCATCGTGGTTTTACTTTGATGTTTCTTAATTATTATTGACTTTAAACACATTCTACGTGTTCTGTATAAGAGATACACGTCATGCCCTGGAGGGTGGAATTAAGTACCAGAAATAATTGCTTTTAGTTTTATAAATACCTCATAAGGAAAGGAAAAAAAAAAACATTGAGAAAATTTGTTTTTCTAGACATTCCCTTGTAATTAAAAAACACCATCATCGATTAAAACAAAAAATTACTGTGTGATCTCAAACCCAAAGTAACTGATCCAGTTAAGTTTTTAATGTGTGTTTAAGGGCTCATTTGCTTCTGATTCTTGACTACCATCTGGACTGTAGCCCATGAGGTTCCTCCATCCATGGGATTCTCCAGGCAAGAATACTTGGAGTAGGTTGCCATGTCCTCCTCCAGGAGATCTCCCTGACCTGGGGATTGAACCTGCAACT
The DNA here is from genome assembly GCA_022376925.1 of Tragulus kanchil. Taxonomy (NCBI): domain Eukaryota; kingdom Metazoa; phylum Chordata; class Mammalia; order Artiodactyla; family Tragulidae; genus Tragulus; species Tragulus kanchil. The sequence continues at coordinate 124,169,492 of JAIOJX010000023.1, forward strand.
CCTGCGTCTTCTGCATTGCAGGCAGATTCTTCACCCACTGAGCCACCTGGGAAGCCACTGTTAATAAATAGTATTTTCAAATCTGTCATGGCGCATTTGGCGACGTGAGCTTCTTTTTAAAGTTTACTTGACAAATTTTGTAATTAAAATACCGCTTTGTTGGGCTTCCCTGGTGGTCCAGTGGGTAAGGACACTGCCTTGCAGTGCAGGGGGTGCCGGTTTGATCCCTAGCCTGGGAAGATCCCATGTGCCACGGAGCGGCTGGACCTATAGTAGTTGGAGCGACTGGCTCCAACTACCGAGCTGGAGCTCTGGAGCGCATGTGCCCAGAGCCAGTGCTCTGCAATGGGAGAGGCCACTGCGATGTGAGGCCCACACAGGCCAAAGAACAAAGATGGATGGAAATAAATGAAAGACCAATAGAAGTGGCAAAAAAAAAAAAAAAAACTCTTTTGAATTAGAGAGATTTGAGAGCAAATGAAAGGTAATTTGGAGGCAACTATATTGTATCATTGATGAATTAATTTGTAAGGATATTTTTTCTGAATTCATGCTAATAAAGACTTATATTTATCTCCATTTAGAGTGATTGCTTTTCCAGTGTTCTGATGAGCCATTCTTGTTTAACTACATTGTCTGTTTATGGCCTCTGGCCAATATGTTTGGACAAAAGTTGAATTATTCATTCAGTATCAACTATTAATTAGATGGCTAACTGATCAAATACATATTTGGAGAGCATGTATTTTTCCCTCCATCGGTGTTTACCTAGGATACATAAAAAGTAATTAGCCGATTTTAAATTGTTTTTCTAGACATTCCCTTGTAATTAAAAACACCATCATCGATTAAAACAAAAAATTACTGTGTGATCTCAAACCCAAAGTAACTGATCCAGTTAAGTTTTTAATGTGTGTTTAAGGGCTCATTTGCTTCTGATTCTTGACTACCATCTGGACTGTAGCCCATGAGGTTCCTCCATCCATGGGATTCTCCAGGCAAGAATACTTGGAGTAGGTTGCCATGTCCTCCTCCAGGAGATCTCCCTGACCTGGGGATTGAACCTGCAACTCCTGCGTCTTCTGCATTGCAGGCAGATTCTTCACCCACTGAGCCACCTGGGAAGCCACTGTTAATAAATAGTATTTTCAAATCTGTCATGGCGCATTTGGCGACGTGAGCTTCTTTTTAAAGTTTACTTGACAAATTTTGTAATTAAAATACCGCTTTGTTGGGCTTCCCTGGTGGTCCAGTGGGTAAGGACACTGCCTTGCAGTGCAGGGGGTGCCGGTTTGATCCCTGGCCTGGGAAGATCCCATGTGCCACGGAGCGGCTGGACCTATAGTAGTTGGAGCGACTGGCTCCAACTACCGAGCTGGAGCTCTGGAGCGCATGTGCCCAGAGCCAGTGCTCTGCAATGGGAGAGGCCACTGCGATGTGAGGCCCACACAGGCCAAAGAACAAAGATGGATGGAAATAAATGAAAGACCAATAGAAGTGGCAAAAAAAAAAAAAAAAACTCTTTTGAATTAGAGAGATTTGAGAGCAAATGAAAGGTAATTTGGAGGCAACTATATTGTATCATTGATGAATTAATTTGTAAGGATATTTTTTCTGAATTCATGCTAATAAAGACTTATATTTATCTCCATTTAGAGTGATTGCTTTTCCAGTGTTCTGATGAGCCATTCTTGTTTAACTACATTGTCTGTTTATGGCCTCTGGCCAATATGTTTGGACAAAAGTTGAATTATTCATTCAGTATCAACTATTAATTAGATGGCTAACTGATCAAATACATATTTGGAGAGCATGTATTTTTCCCTCCATCGGTGTTTACCTAGGTTACATAAAAAGTAATTAGCCGATTTTAAATTGTATCTTATGACATAGCTGCAATTACTTTTCTCTTGGTGAAAATTCTAAAGAGGGTTTATAATCATTTATAAAAATTATTATAGGGCTTCCTTGGTGGTCCAGTGGGTAACGAGTCTGCCTTGCAGTGCAAGGGGTGCCAGTTTGATCCCTGGCCCAGGAAGATCCTGCATGCCACTGAGCGACCTGACCCATGAGTCCAGTTATGAGCCAGCTCACTGAAGCGCATGCGCCCAGAGCTGGTGCTCTGCAACAGGAGAGACCACTGCAATGGGAGGCCCACACAGGCCAAAGAATAAAGATGGATGAAAATAAATAAATCAAAAACCAGTAAAAGAGGCCAAAAATTTTTAAAAATGGAAAAAAAAAAATTAGTATGGTGGAAAATCTTATATTTGCCGTATGTTTGATTTTTGGTTTTTAACAAATTTCATTGTACCGAATGATACATTTTTATTGATGTTAAACAATAATGATTCTTTTCTGTTTCACATATGTTGGCATGTGCTCATATATATCTTGTGTTATATGTTCATGGAATGACAAAATCATGTGTACTTCTATTGGTATCTTTCATGGTGTAGGGACATAAAGTATGTAGTTACCTGGAAAAATACAACCTTACAAATTAAATTCACTCATTTCCCTGTCCTGTGGTATTTAATCATTCTGTTTTACACATTTTACTCTAATGGATTAAGGAAGTTTATCCTGTTAGCGATGGCTCTGGAAGAGCAATGTGATAGTTCAGTTTTTCCTCTGATTCAAAATGATGATTGGAAACAAAGCATTGTATTTGTTCAAATTGGTTTCTGATAGACAGAAACATTAATTTCACTTCAGAGTATATTAACTCTGAATGACATGAAAAAGTAGATATTTTTTAAACTCAGGAGTCCTTCCATGTATTAAGCCATGTTTTTTACGCTATAAGTGTCCTTTGCAAAAAAAATATTATCGCATAAAGGATTTAAGTCTGATCATTGGTCTCTACAGATTCACTTAGTGTCCATAAACAGCAAGTAGTCACTGACAAGACATTTCTGTATACAGAGGACTATGATAATTAGATCTAATGAAGAGTGTGTGTGGGTGTGTGTGTGTGTGTGTTTAGAGTGACAGACTGATAATCTGCAACTTACAGGAGAGGGAAAAAATAGTTTATGGGGAGGAGTTTGACACTAATGTGTATTTTCGTACTGCAATAGTACCTGGTGCAATGTTTTTTGTGGTTTTAGGTTTATGTATGGATTGTGTGGATGGATATTGAATGTGTCATTGACTATTTCATTAATGTTGTGAATTTGTGTTTCTGAAATCCAGATACGCTAGAGTAATCTGTTAACAGCCAGTAGGTGAATGTTTGTTACTGTGTGTAGAATAATTTACTGTATATTTGGGTGAAATATTAGACAATAGTATACTGATTTGGTAAAAACAAGTATGAAAATGATCAGGTTTTTATGTTCAAGCTGTACATTTAGCATAAGCATGGGAGTTGTTGTTGTCACCACTTTCCACAGTATGACACAAGTTTTTGTTATTTTAGATCATAATTCGGTAGGCATTCTGTGAAATACACGATGCTCTGTTCCATGCTGTAGGTCTAACAGATGAGGTAGAGGCTCTAACCCTAAGGTGAAGGGGCACAAAGTTCATTGGCAGGAACTCATTATCTCGAAAGAGTAACCATAGTCCAGGGACTGGTCCTGGTCTTTATATGTTTAGAAATCGAATTTTGTCAGTACACACTTGAAAGGGATCAGTTCTGTCTGGACTCATTTAGCTGTTCACTGACTGAGGGTTGGAGATGACACACCCATCCCCATGTGCATGCGCACATCCCGGGTGAATCTGTGTATATCTGCAGACCGCAGTAGGCGGAATTTGTACATACGTCTTGTTGGCATGCTTAGCTTATTCTCTCCTTTTGTAGGCAAATTGAAGTGGGGAGTCAAATTATAATCTACATGTTGCTCCTTGCTTGATGAGCTTGGAATCTCAGCAGAGAATGTTAAGGATAGAAGGAGAGGATGTAAGGGCCTTCGTCATCTGCAGGGAAAGCCTTTAGTTGGTCTCCATTGATTACAGTGCATACCTCAGATGCCTCACTCCTAGACCGTGCTTGGAAAAGCACTGACAAAATAGACCCCTTCTTGCTTTTTCTTCTGCTTCGCATTCACCTTCTGATTGATAAATTCTTTTTTTTCTCTGTATATGTTAATATTCTTGAGCAGGTATTAGTCAACTGTCCTGGGAGCTACTTGTTAAGGTGACTTTGCATCTGTCTGTTTTTTTTATGGATATAATGCAGATGGCAGTCTCATTTCATTCCTTTTAAATTTCTTGGGAGATAACCTCATGCTAGTACCTTACATGTAATGTGTTCTGTCTATAGGTAGGTGAGAATGGTAGGAAACCACAAGATTAGACTACAGTTGCCTAGAGGAAAAAAATTGTATAAGGAAAGAAAGATAAGACTTAAGAACAGTTAAATAGCTTCTAGGGAAAGTTTCTGTTGTTTAATACCTTGTGGAGAAATATCTTGATTTGAGATTGGCTTTATATATAGATGGAATGGGCTTTCCATGTGGCTCCATGGTAAAGAATCTGCCTGCAAGGTCGGAGGAGCAGGTTCGATCCCTGGGCTGGGAAGATCCCCTGGAGGAGGAAATGGCAACTCACTCCTGGATTCTTGGGCTTCCCTGGTGGCTCAGATTAAGTCAAGAATCAGCCCGCAATGCAGAAAACCTGGGTTCGGTCCCTGGGTTGGAAACACCACCTGGAGAAGGGAAGGGCTGCCCACTCCAGTGTTCTTGCCTGGAGAATTCCATGACTCATCCATAGGTCACAAAGAGTCAGACATGACTGAGCAACTGCACTTTTACTTTTTCACTTTGTAATGGCAGTACACACTTGAAAGGGATCAGTTCTGTCTGGACTCATTTAGCTGTTCACTGACTGAGGGTTGGAGATGACCAACCTATCCCCATGTGCATGCGCACATCCCGGGTGAATCTGTGTATATCTGCAGACCGAAGTAGGCGGAATTTGTACATACGTCTTGTTGGCATGCTTAGCTTATTCTCTCCTTTTGTAGGCAAATTGAAGTGGGGAGTCAAATTATAATCTACATGTTGCTCCTTGCTTGATGAGCTTGGAATCTCAGCAGAGAATGTTAAGGATAGAAGGAGAGGATGTAAGGGCCTTCGTCATCTGCAGGGAAAGCCTTTAGTTGGTCTCCATTGATTACAGTGCATACCTCAGATGCCTCACTCCTAGACCGTGCTTGGAAAAGCACTGACAAAATAGACCCCTTCTTGCTTTTTCTTCTGCTTCGCATTCACCTTCTGATTGATAAATTCTTTTTTTTCTCTGTATATGTTAATATTCTTGAGCAGGTATTAGTCAACTGTCCTGGGAGCTACTTGTTAAGGTGACTTTGCATCTGTCTGTTTTTTTTATGGATATAATGCAGATGGCAGTCTCATTTCATTCCTTTTAAATTTCTTGGGAGATAACCTCATGCTAGTACCTTACATGTAATGTGTTCTGTCTATAGGTAGGTGAGAATGGTAGGAAACCACAAGATTAGACTACAGTTGCCTAGAGGAAAAAAATTGTATAAGGAAAGAAAGATAAGACTTAAGAACAGTTAAATAGCTTCTAGGGAAAGTTTCTGTTGTTTAATACCTTGTGGAGAAATATCTTGATTTGAGATTGGCTTTATATATAGATGGAATGGGCTTTCCATGTGGCTCCATGGTAAAGAATCTGCCTGCAAGGTCGGAGGAGCAGGTTCGATCCCTGGGCTGGGAAGATCCCCTGGAGGAGGAAATGGCAACTCACTCCTGGATTCTTGGGCTTCCCTGGTGGCTCAGATTAAGTCAAGAATCAGCCCGCAATGCAGAAAACCTGGGTTCGGTCCCTGGGTTGGAAACACCACCTGGAGAAGGGAAGGGCTGCCCACTCCAGTGTTCTTGCCTGGAGAATTCCATGACTCATCCATAGGTCACAAAGAGTCAGACATGACTGAGCAACTGCACTTTTACTTTTTCACTTTGTAATGGCTGTATATGCAATTTTGAAGGCTATACATTTAGAATTTGCAAGGCAGTCTAGTTAGGTATTCATTTTAAAGCTTCTCAAGTTAAAGGAAGTTTTATAACATATGAAGAGCTTGTTGATAAAATTTTTGATAAAATTCATAAACTCAAGTGAAGCTTTAAAGTAATTAATATATTAATAAATGTGCTAAGGAGATCTGAAAACCACAGATAAATAGATACATAAAAAGTACTGTTCTGGGCTTCTCCTGGTGATCCAGTGGGTAAGGACACTGCCTTGCAGTGCAAGGGACGCCGGTTCGATCCCTGGCCTGGGAAGATCCCACATGCCGCGGAGCGGCTGGACTGATGTGTCCAATTACTGAGCCGGAGCTCTGGTGCGCGTGCGCCCAGAGCCGGTGCTCTGCGACAACAGAGGCCACTGCGATGGGAGGCCCACAGGAGCCAAAGAACAAAGACGGATGAAAATAGAAAAATGAAAGACCAATAGAAGTGGCCCGCCCATCCCCCTCTCTCCCCACCCCACCCCCAAAAGATAAATAAATAAATAAAAATTAAAAATACTGTTCTGTAGAAAACAGTCATGCTAAGAGGTCATACATTGATGGTACCATAGCTTAAAATGCTTTGGAGTTCACCATTAGGCATTGGTTTTAGAGAGCTTGTGTCTAATTCTTCTTCTATGTATCTTCAGTCCCAGCAAACTTTCTGTGACAAAAAGTTTGGTTTTCTGAATCATCCAGAAGTAAAGCCTGATGGACATGCTGAGTGATAAAGCCAAATAATTCTGGTTTTGGTAAGAAAAAAAAATGGCACAATTGATATTTCTCATACAACTAATGAATTAACTTTGGAAATAATCACAAATGAAGATTTCCAGAAAATGTTTTGAACAATAGTAGTGTTGTTGAAATGACAACAATGTCCTCAGGTGACAATTGAGGCATATTGATTATTGTACTTCACCTGTAATAGAACTTCCTATCTCCATAGAAACTCATCTGGCTCTAGGAGAACCAGCAGGATATTTTTTGCATATATAGATCCATACATGCATGCTTAGAAACATTTTCTTCTCACCATCAAATCGTATTTAGCATTTTGTAATCTCATGCAGCTTGGTTGCACGTGGCAAGTACTGGATAGATTGTACTTCAGTGTAAACTGAATTTGAGTGAAGTTGTTTTGACTGTGGCCTCGAGAGGCCTCTGAAGGCAAAGAATATTGAGAAAAATCTTAACCAAGATATGAGGCTGTGTTCATATTCTGTGATGTGATATTCAAGAGGGTTATGTAGAGCTCTTTGGCTAGAAATTAGAAGGGTTGTCACTAGCGTGTATTGTATACTTGGTCTTGTTTCAGCAAATCTGTGCATGAAGGGCATAAGTAAATACTCAGGATTTTAGAAAATGTGGAAATAAGTGAAATGCAAACTTCTGCACATAAACTGTTGGAGGCAGTCGTCTTCATACTGACGTACGATGGAAGTCAAAGGAAACAGTAGTTGCCAAAGGGGAATATGATTTTGTTTTGCTTTGTTGTTCTTTAAGATTGTTTTTGATTTCCTGTAGGTTGTGGTTACCTCAAACTACTTATCAGTCAGTTTCTTTATGATTACTTTCTGGTTCTCAGTGAAGAAATGCACTTGTTGTATTTTCTCAGAAAATTCTTTGTTATTAAACTTTATTCTAGTTCATCTTCCACCCTCTTTTCCATAACATAAAATGCTGATTTTGCATGGAATCCTTAGATCTTGGTGTACTTCTATTGTTGACATAAAGATACTTTTGAGAAATGTGAACTCATACTCATACCCTATCTTGAAGTTTGTAAAAAAGTTTCAGAATGAGAATTCAGGAAATAAACAGGAATGAAATAAGTTTAACTGCAGAAAAGTTAACTTTAGATGTTTCCGAATCCCTCCAGAGTTCTCTGAATGTGTGGAACTTTCTGATTTGAAAGAAGGTTAAGACCAACTGGTGTTGAAAGTAAACAGCTGTAGTCCGTTGGATGTTTTTTACTGAAATCCAAAGTGGACTTCTATATAACCAGTATACTAAGCTTCTTACACAGTCCTATGAAGGTAGAGAGGGCTCTCAATGGGCCCACTTATAAGGCTGAAAAGCTCTGCTTGACCCAAACACAAGTGCATCATTAGCACTGTCTTTTGTAGGAAACACGTGTGCTATTTTCATGGACCATTTGGCCCATGAGATGGGATTTGTCATAATTCATTGTTATGTACGATGACTCCTGTGGGAGTATCTAGCTGCTTTACCTTGGATGGGTTCTCCATGTTTTATCTTGTTCCAGGGTGGCTTATTATACTTGAGAATGCACTTAAGATGTAAGTAACTGAATTTGAGTGAAGTTGTTTTGACTGTGGCCTCGAGAGGCCTCTGAAGGCAAAGAATATTGAGAAAATCTTAACCAAGATATGAGGCTGTGTTCATATTCTGTGATGTGATATTCAAGAGGGTTATGTAGAGCTCTTTGGCTAGAAATTAGAAGGGTTGTCACTAGCGTGTATTGTATACTTGGTCTTGTTTCAGCAAATCTGTGCATGAAGGGCATAAGTAAATACTCAGGATTTTAGAAAATGTGGAAATAAGTGAAATGCAAACTTCTGCACATAAACTGTTGGAGGCAGTCGTCTTCATACTGACGCGATGGAAGTCAAAGGAAACAGTAGTTGCCAAAGGGGAATATGATTTTGTTTTGCTTTGTTGTTCTTTAAGATTGTTTTTGATTTCCTGTAGGTTGTGGTTACCTCAAACTACTTATCAGTCAGTTTCTTTATGATTACTTTCTGGTTCTCAGTGAAGAAATGCACTTGTTGTATTTTCTCAGAAAATTCTTTGTTATTAAACTTTATTCTAGTTCATCTTCCACCCTCTTTTCCATAACATAAAATGCTGATTTTGCATGGAATCCTTAGATCTTGGTGTACTTCTATTGTTGACATAAAGATACTTTTGAGAAATGTGAACTCATACTCATACCCTATCTTGAAGTTTGTAAAAAAGTTTCAGAATGAGAATTCAGGAAATAAACAGGAATGAAATAAGTTTAACTGCAGAAAAGTTAACTTTAGATGTTTCCGAATCCCTCCAGAGTTCTCTGAATGTGTGGAACTTTCTGATTTGAAAGAAGGTTAAGACCAACTGGTGTTGAAAGTAAACAGCTGTAGTCCGTTGGATGTTTTTTACTGAAATCCAAAGTGGACTTCTATATAACCAGTATACTAAGCTTCTTACACAGTCCTATGAAGGTAGAGAGGGCTCTCAATGGGCCCACTTATAAGGCTGAAAAGCTCTGCTTGACCCAAACACAAGTGCATCATTAGCACTGTCTTTTGTAGGAAACACGTGTGCTATTTTCATGGACCATTTGGCCCATGAGATGGGATTTGTCATAATTCATTGTTATGTACGATGACTCCTGTGGGAGTATCTAGCTGCTTTACCTTGGATGGGTTCTCCATGTTTTATCTTGTTCCAGGGTGGCTTATTATACTTGAGAATGCACTTAATTACAAGCTGTATGTTTTCCAACACCCATTCACAATAACCTCCTCTTTACTACACCTGATTTCATCCATGGAATTTCATGGGCAGATTGAGGGCATTTATAATCATTTATGGGAAGATGGACGCTATCAGATTTACAAGCTACTCCCATTTTTTGGTGTCATCTTTTTCCTAGAATATGTAGGACTTTCCTATTTTGGGGGGTTAATTTTCTCAAAAAAAGCAATTCTTACTTGATAAGAAACTAAAGAAGAGCACCATTTATTAATATAGGCTAGTGTTCAGAATATCACAAGAAATCGATTTTCTTGTGTTTTTATAAACTACTGCATCATAATTTTCATCCTAAAATCTTCGAACTGAATCCAGGTCTTAACTAAGACCCTTCCTTCAAAAAGGAAGGCTTGGGAATATTTCACATTACAACTGAACACAGTAAGATCTTAGAGAATTTCAGTTTTTTAATATGTATGTATCATCTGTTTTTTCACTTTTCCTAAATTTGCCCTGCACTTGAGTGAAATCATATTTTAGTATATTCAGTTGTTTAAGTAGCTCTCACATGCTACGCTGTAGATTCTTAGGTATATAATTCTGATCTTTCCATTTTTCTGTCTCTATCAAGGAATACATGATCCTAAGTGGATCATAATTTAGTAGCGTATTTATTTTCATGTTTTGATTTTAAAAGCTTTGCTCTAAGATTCTGGTGTTGGGCTATCTGGGCAGTACCTCTTGGACAGACTTCTAATTGTCAAAATTAAATTATACTGTCTTATACATTCCGTTTTTTTAGCACTTAGTGTTTCATCCCTGATTGAGAAATGCACTACTAGCAGTGTCAAACTTTTCTAAATATGTTTGGTCAACCTGCAGCCTTCTTTGGAAGGTGATTCTTTCTTACCAAATGAGTTTTATAAAGTTAATTTCCTTAATTTGTAATGTAGACAGAATGAAAGCCACAGGGTGATTTTTTTTCCCCTGAGAAATCTTTAGAGAGATGTTTAAACAATCAAAATATGCTTATAACTTAAAAGAAATAATTTGATGTGGCAAGTTAAAAAAAAAAAAACATAGACGTACACAGACACACACACACTGCATAACATTTCTTTGAGTCTTTAGTAAGTCCTCTGTCATATAATGCCAAGAACTTTGTTGTAAGCTCCGTGTGTGTTGAAACATGTATGCCTGTCCTAGTGTCATAACTAATTATATCTCTCATATGCTTACTTCTAGTAACTGGAAAGTAGACCTACCGCAGCAAAGGATTTAACATTTAGTTTTGTCTTGGGGACCTGCTGTAGAAATCCAGTTTTTGACCTTGCAGCAACTTTACACTGTAAACTGATATTCCTATTTTTTAAAGTTTTTTTTTGAAGACTTTTTCAATGTGAAGCATTTTTGAAGTCTTTATTGAATTTGTTACAATATAGTTTCTGTTTTATGTTTTGTTTGTCTTTTGGCCGCAAGGCATGTGGGGGTCTTAGCTCCCTGACCAGGGATCGAACCTGTATCCTGTGCATTAGAAGGCAAAGTATTAACCACCAGACCACCAGGGAAGTCCCTGATATTACTGTTTTCAAGATGTCATCCACTTTGTATTCTGCTAAAATAGTGTTCTGTAAGGGAAGGAGAATTTCAGGAGTCCTTAAAAACACATCTGTCTTTACCAGTAATAATAAACGCTGATACTGACTCACTTTGCAGTTCTGACTTGAATAGTTTTAAATTGGAAATGGATGATCTGCTGTTGTGATAGAAGATTTTGTAGGATTTCTCTATACCCATAGTTTGTCAGATGGTTGTAGCTAGGGGCAAACCTGATGTTACTTTGGTCATTTCATCTTTATGGATGAGTCTAAGATCATTCGGGGCTTATTCTGTGAAAGTACATTGTATAGAATTTTCACAGTCGTTTAGAGAGCCTGTCTTGGACATGCTTGAGACTGGGGCAGCAACAGTTTGTAATATGCACCAGCATGTATGAAAATATGTGGTCCTTGTTCCTGCCTGCTGGAAGAGACTTTACCCGACTTCAGGCTCTGAGCTGCAGTCTTGTCGCAATTAAAGTCTTAGGGCTGGGAACAGTTAATGCTGGTGATAGATTGTGGTATTTAGCGTTGTGCTGTGTTCTCTGGTGAGCTAGACCTGTAGACTTACAGGATTCTAGTCAGAACTTGGGAAAGACTCTACCAAAGAATTTGTGGTTATTAAATATTTTTGAAAGCGAGAAATAACAATGACTTTTCTTATTAATGGGTAGAACTTTGGGGCTTTGCTTTAAGAAAGAGTGAAATGATGATGCAGTTCTGTGATTGATGATTGCTGAAAATTTAACACTGAAAATGCTAGATGCTCTTTTCTCTTTATTAAGTTTAAGTCTGCCTAGCTTTGAAGTTCCTTTTATTCTTTCATTATAGTTAAAAATAAAACTCTGCAGTTCTGTATTTCAAATTTAACTCTGTCTTCTGTATTTTATACTAAGTCAGTTTTTATAAATTCTGCATTGTTTCTGTACTCTGGTAACTTAAGTATGCAGAGGCATTGAACTTGAACGTTTTATGCTCCGACACGTGGGGTTTGGATGCTCGGTGTAACTCTTTGTTTTGAAAACTGAAGTCCCAGTGGTCTCTTTCTAATCAGTATATCATGACCTGTTCCATTAAAAAGTTAGATGGTCTAAGCCATGTAACTTTTGAAGCCTGTGAAAAGCGTGCATGAAATAATGACTGTGTCTTTCCATTTTTTAAATGTTCATTCCTCTTAGAGTTTTTGTGGTGTCAATCAAATGAATGCTAGTGTTTGGTGTTAAGAATGACTGATAGTGGAAATCTGAATTTGCAGCTGATGGGCCCCGTGAGAGAAAGGGTTGTGTCCAGACATGGGGCATCCTGGCTCTTCATGAGAGCCTTGGCCTCTAGCCTGACTGATGGGAGTGGCTTCCCACCAATCAGTTGGCTGTGAAACACTGAGATGGGGAAGATGTTATGGCTTGTCTGCCTTCCCGGACCTGGGGGTGCTGCCACCTCCACAGGGTGTTTGGAATCTTGGAAGATGGTTTTGTTTGTCACCGATGACTGAATTGGGGGTGCCCCCTGCTATATGCTGGGCCAGGAATACCTCATTCTCCCAACTGCAGAAGAATTTGCCCTTAGTAGTGACGTGTTCTGCCCAGAAAGGTTCAGTGGCTCTGTGGGAATCACTGGATTGTTATAGCAATGAAATAAGGAAAATATTGGTAACAATGAATCTCTTTCCCCTCAAAATTGCCATCGGATCTTTTTTTATTTGTCATGCTGTGTGACTTGCGGAATCTTAGTTCCCCAACCAGCACTGAACCCAGGCCTTGGCAAGGAACGTGCCAAGTCCTAACCACTGTACCACCAGGGAATTCCTGATCTGACATTTTAAAAAGGGAGTATTTCTCTTTTTTTAAGTATAATTGATACTTGAGAAATACAGGTTTGAACTGCCAGGGTCCATGTATATACCAGATTTTTCAACAGTAAGTTGTTGTTCAGCTGCTAAGTTGTGTCTGACACTTTGTGACCCCACGAACTGCAGTATGGCAGGCTTCTTTTTTTTTTTTTTAAAGATTTTATTTATTTATTTATTTATTTATTTATTGGAGGGGGCGGGTTGGGGAGGGAGGGGGCAGGCGGGCCACTTCTATTGGTCTTTCATTTATCTATTTTTCATCCATCTTTGTTCTTTGGCCCGTGTGGGCCTCCCATCGCAGTGGCCTCTGTTGTCGCAGAGCACCGGCTCTGGGCGCATGCGCTCCAGAGCCCCGGCTCGGTAATTGGACACATCAGTCCAGCCGCTCCACGGCACGGGGGATCTTCCCAGGCCAGAGATCGAACCGGCGCCCCTTGCACTGCAAGGCGGTGTCCTCACCCACTGGACCACCAGGGAAGCCCATGGCAGGCTTCTTTGTCCATCACTGTCTGCCTGAGTTTGCCGAAACACGTGTCCATTCAGTCCGTGATGCCATCCAGCCATCTCATCCTCTTGTCACCCCCTTCTCCTCTTGACCTCAGTTTTCCCCAGCATCGGGGTCTTTTCCAGTGAGTTGGCTCTTCACATCAGGTGGCCAAAGTATTGCAGCTTCAGCTTCAGCATCAGTCCTTCCAGTGAATAGTCAGGGTTGATTACCTTTAGGATTGACTGGTTTGATCTTGCAGTCCAAGGGACTCTCAAGAGTTTTCTTCAGCACCACAGTTCGAAAATGTCAATTCTTTGGTGCTCGGGCTTCTTTATGGGCCAACTCTCCTATCTGTCCATGGCTACTGGGAAAACCATAGCTATGACTACATGGACCTTTGTCGGCAAAACGACAGTGGTAAGGACTGCAGTACTGCATGATTAACTTCTTTCCCTCAAAATTGCCATCGGATCTTTTTTTTGTCATGCTGTGTGACTTGAATCTTAGTTCCCCAACCAGCACTGAACCCAGGCCTTGGCAAGGAACGTGCCAAGTCCTAACCACTGTACCACCAGGGAATTCCTGATCTGACATTTTAAAAAGGGAGTATTTCTCTTTTTTTAAGTATAATTGATACTTGAGAAATACAGGTTTGAACTGCCAGGGTCCATGTATATACCAGATTTTTCAACAGTAAGTTGTTGTTCAGCTGCTAAGTTGTGTCTGACACTTTGTGACCCCACGAACTGCAGTATGGCAGGCTTCTTTTTTTTTTTTTTAAAGATTTTATTTATTTATTTATTTATTTATTTATTGGAGGGGGCGGGTTGGGGAGGGAGGGGGCAGGCGGGCCACTTCTATTGGTCTTTCATTTATCTATTTTTCATCCATCTTTGTTCTTTGGCCCGTGTGGGCCTCCCATCGCAGTGGCCTCTGTTGTCGCAGAGCACCGGCTCTGGGCGCATGCGCTCCAGAGCCCCGGCTCGGTAATTGGACACATCAGTCCAGCCGCTCCACGGCACGGGGGATCTTCCCAGGCCAGAGATCGAACCGGCGCCCCTTGCACTGCAAGGCGGTGTCCTCACCCACTGGACCACCAGGGAAGCCCATGGCAGGCTTCTTTGTCCATCACTGTCTGCCTGAGTTTGCCGAAACACGTGTCCATTCAGTCCGTGATGCCATCCAGCCATCTCATCCTCTTGTCACCCCCTTCTCCTCTTGACCTCAGTTTTCCCCAGCATCGGGGTCTTTTCCAGTGAGTTGGCTCTTCACATCAGGTGGCCAAAGTATTGCAGCTTCAGCTTCAGCATCAGTCCTTCCAGTGAATAGTCAGGGTTGATTACCTTTAGGATTGACTGGTTTGATCTTGCAGTCCAAGGGACTCTCAAGAGTTTTCTTCAGCACCACAGTTCGAAAATGTCAATTCTTTGGTGCTCGGGCTTCTTTATGGGCCAACTCTCCTATCTGTCCATGGCTACTGGGAAAACCATAGCTATGACTACATGGACCTTTGTCGGCAAAACGACAGTGGTAAGGACTGCAGTACTGCATGATTTGAGGTTGCCTGAATCTTGAATGTGGAACCAGGTATATGGAAAAGCCAAACGTGAGTTATTCTTGGTGTGGAGGGTTGGTGCCCTAACCCCTGTTGTGCAAGGGTCAGTTTTCTATACTTGATTGCAGCCGAACAAACAGACCTCAAATTCTACTTCTTAATGTTCTTAAGTAAATTGATCTCTAAATTATAAGAATATTTTATACACTCATCATACTAAAAATATTTAGTTGTAAGCCCCCAAGTCCAACCCAGATAGACCCATTTATGCGAATACTCATCGTATTTTGTGTCAGTGTTTGACAGATGAGTAGGTTACACAAGTGTGTTGAAACTCATATCTCTAATTTTTTTGGTAATTAAAACAATGATCTTTGTGAGAAATTGAAATAGGATTAAAGAGTTATTAACAGAAGACAGAGTTCATAAAATCTGAATTTGATAAAAACAAATAATTTCACAAATTTATTACGTTCTCATGTCAGTACCAGTTCTGAAATTTTGACTGGAAATTTCAACACAAGGCCTTGTTTTTTGAATAATACTCAGTCTGGAATCACTGTTTGATGTATAGCACATAAACCTTCTCCTTCCACACACGTTCATAGTCATATGGCAACTCTAAAGTAGCTCAGAAACGTTTAATAAAACCCATTTAGTTGGTAGTAGCTCTCATTTATGAAAAAACAGCTTAAGTATGTGTGTTAGTGTGCAGCTTTAGAATGGCCAGAAATAACATCTCAGTATAATCCAAGGACAAATGGAATAATAATAAATCAGCCCTCTAACAGTCTAATGAGTTAAAATGACCTGTATTTGGATACCAGTACCTCTACTTAGTAAGGTAGAATTTTGTATAAATTCCTCTACCTATTTTTATAATTTTATTAAAAAAAATCCACAATATAAAATTTATCCTGTTGTCCATTTTAAGTAAGTTTTATTAATGTATATCTTGCAGTCCAAGGGACTCTCAAGAGTTTTCTTCAGCACCACAGTTCGAAAATGTCAATTCTTTGGTGCTCGGGCTTCTTTATGGGCCAACTCTCCTATCTGTCCATGGCTACTGGGAAAACCATAGCTATGACTACATGGACCTTTGTCGGCAAAACGACAGTGGTAAGGACTGCAGTACTGCATGATTTGAGGTTGCCTGAATCTTGAATGTGGAACCAGGTATATGGAAAAGCCAAACGTGAGTTATTCTTGGTGTGGAGGGTTGGTGCCCCTAACCCCCCTGTTGTGCAAGGGTCAGTTTTCTATACTTGATTGCAGCCGAACAAACAGACCTCAAATTCTACTTCTTAATGTTCTTAAGTAAATTGATCTCTAAATTATAAGAATATTTTATACACTCATCATACTAAAAATATTTAGTTGTAAGCCCCCAAGTCCAACCCAGATAGACCCATTTATGCGAATACTCATCGTATTTTGTGTCAGTGTTTGACAGATGAGTAGGTTACACAAGTGTGTTGAAACTCATATCTCTAATTTTTTTGGTAATTAAAACAATGATCTTTGTGAGAAATTGAAATAGGATTAAAGAGTTATTAACAGAAGACAGAGTTCATAAAATCTGAATTTGATAAAAACAAATAATTTCACAAATTTATTACGTTCTCATGTCAGTACCAGTTCTGAAATTTTGACTGGAAATTTCAACACAAGGCCTTGTTTTTTGAATAATACTCAGTCTGGAATCACTGTTTGATGTATAGCACATAAACCTTCTCCTTCCACACACGTTCATAGTCATATGGCAACTCTAAAGTAGCTCAGAAACGCTTTAATAAAACCCATTTAGTTGGTAGTAGCTCTCATTTATGAAAAAACAGCTTAAGTATGTGTGTTAGTGTGCAGCTTTAGAATGGCCAGAAATAACATCTCAGTATAATCCAAGGACAAATGGAATAATAATAAATCAGCCCTCTAACAGTCTAATGAGTTAAAATGACCTGTATTTGGATACCAGTACCTCTACTTAGTAAGGTAGAATTTTGTATAAATTCCTCTACCTATTTTTATAATTTTATTAAAAAAAATCCACAATATAAAATTTATCCTGTTGTCCATTTTAAAGTGTAAGTTTGTAGCATTAACTGTATTCATATTTTTGTGCCTTGTTGAAGTAACTTCTATATTGAAATAATTTCAAGATTATAGAAAAGTTGGGAAAATAGTATAATGAATTTCCAAATATACTTTACCCAGATTCCTCAAATGTTAACATTTCCCATGACTATGTAATTTTAAAAATTGAGATACAATTCACATAGTATACAGCTCACCATTTTAAAGGGTACAATCAGTGATTTTTAGTGTATTCACAAGGTTGTGCAACTGTTGCCATTGCCTTGTTCTAGAATGTTTTCATCATTTGAAAAGGTAACTGTACTCCAAAGTAGTTACTCTCCATTCACCCCTCCAGCTAGTCCTTGGCATCTTTTACTTTTGACCCACTCTCCTTTGAGATGTAATAGTATTGCTACCTGTAGTGTTTTGAGGTAACATGTATTAAAATGTCTCATACAGTGTTTGTCAAAGTCAGGTGCCAAATGCCCATTCCTTTCTGCTGTCTTCTGAAAAGAAAGTATCATACAAACCTAAAAAAATTTTGGAAACTGGTGGAAGTGAGAGGAACTGTGTCTTTCTAAGTGGGAATTGAATTCTCTTACTAGTTCAGCAGACCCAACAATTTCCAAGATATTTGAAAGCATAATGGAGGGAGTTACGTTAAAATAATGAATGTTAAGGTCTTCCGTGGTGATCCAGAGGGTAGGTCTCTGTGTTCTCAGTGCAGGGGGCCTTGGTTTGATCTCTGGTTGGGGAACTAGATACCACATGCTGCAACTAAGAGTTTGCATACCACAACTAAAAGTTCCCACATGCCTCAACTAGTCCCCGGAGGAGGGCATGGCAATCCACTCCAGTCTTCTTGCCTGGAGAATCCCATGGACAGAGGAGCTTGGTGAGCTACGGTGAAGTGTTGGACACAACTGAAACGACTTAGCACACATGCACGCATGCCTCAACTAAGGCCTGGTGCAGCCAAATAAATAAATACTAAAAAATTAAATAAAGTAGCTCATGTAAGGTAAAACAGTTTCTGAAACTGCAAAAAAATATGGCCATGTAATAATGTCTTGCAGATGTGGGCCAGGGAAAATCCTTTTGCAGTGATGGCTCATGGTGCATGCCACCTTTTCCATAGATGAGTTTTTCACTTTGAAGTTTTATTTTTTGACATGTTTTATGCGACCATTGTTTAAACATTTCCAAACTTTGACTTCCTAACAAGGCATGGTAACTCCCATGGTGTGGTAAAACCAGTCAAGGATCATAAGGGTTGCACTGTTATCTTAAATGTTAGATACACACACCTTGTGACCTGGATTTGATTAGCCTTTGCTGTTATGATGGTTTGATTGTGGATAGACTGTTTAGCTAAGATGTCTGCATTATGAGGAATAGTTACCATTCTGATTGGCTTACCACAAATGTTGCAAATGTTCTAAATATTTAAAATGTAGTAGGAAGCAGTATAGATAGCATAGAGATAGGAAGCCTATGAGTCAGAAAGGCCTGAGTTTGAATCCCAACTGTGTGATGGGAAGTTTGACAGGGACAGGATTTTTTTTTTTTAAAGATTTATTTATTATTTATTTAGGGCGGGGGACAGGTTGTGGAGGGAGAGGAGCGGGCGGGCCATTTCTATTGGTCTTTCATTTATCTATTTTCATCCATATTTGTTCTTTGGCTCCTGTGGGCCTCCCATCGCAGTGGCCTCTGTTGTCGCAGAGCGCCGGCTCTGGGCGCATGCGCTCCAGAGCTCCGGCTCGGTGATTGGACACATCGGTCCAGCCGTTCCGCGGCACGTGGGATCTTCCCAGGCCAGAGATCGAACTGGCGCCCCTTGCACTGCAAGGCGGTGTCCTTACCCACTGGACCACCAGGGGAAGCCCGGGCAGGATTTTTTTGAAGTGCCAGTTTCCTCATTTGTAAACCTGGAGGGTAATAACCATCCATGTATTGGGTTGCAGAGAGGATGAAAGTAGACATAGTGTGGGTAAGGATCAGCTCATGGCCGGACAGACAATAAAAAGCAAAATAAAAAAAACAGCTGTAGAATGGTGCATGTTAAGGCACATTTCCTTAAAAATGAAAGTGTTAGTTGCTCAGTCAAGTCCAACTTTTTGCAACTGCATGAACTGTAGCCCACCAGGCTCCTCTCTGTGGAATTTTCCAGGCAAGAATACTGGAGTGGGTTGCCATGCCCTCCTTCAGGGTCTTTTCCTGACCCAGGGATTGAACCAAGCTCTCCAGCATTGCAGGCGGCTCCCTTACCGATTGAGCTACCAGGGAAGCTCCGTATTTCCTTATGGGCTGCTTAAAGAAGGGACTTTGTAGTCCTGTGATGGCCGATTAATTTATGTGTGACCTTTTTGTATTTGCCTGGAACATTGCACATTTAGATCATTTCTTCCTGTGAAGTAGAGAACTGCAATATTCAAATGAAAAATCTGAAGAGCAACAAAAATAGTAATGATCCTAGTTGAGGTTACAGTGGTGGAATTGGTGGGCTCATTTCTTTCTTTCTTTCTTTTTTTTTTTTTAAAATTTGGCCTCTTTTATTGCTTTGTATTTATTTATTTATTTTCATCCATCTTTATTCTTTGGCCTGTGTGGGCCTCTCCATTGCAGTGGCCTCTCTCGTTGCAGAGCACCGGCTCTGGGCACATGTGCTCCAGAGCACTGGCTTGTAATTGGACACATTGGCCCAGCTGCTCCGTGGCTCATGGGATCTTCCTGGGCCAGAGATCGAATTGGTGCCCCTTGCATTGTAAGGTAGACTCTTTACCCACTGGAGCACCAGGGAAGCTGGTGGGCTCATTTCAACCCAAAAAAGCTGATTTTTTAAAAAAAGGATATCATACTGTTTGGGGTTATGCCTGCCTGTTGTGAAGTTAAAACATAGTATTGCAAGAAAAGCAATGAATTAAGGAGATTGTCCAATTTGAAAATACACATCAATGGTAACCCTTCTCCAATAAGCAACCTTTGTCTCATTTTATAGTAAAACCGCTGAATTAAACCTGATTGAAATGTTCTTTGGGTGTTAGATTAATAAACATGACTATATATGGTTTGTGGCTTATGACAAATACAGGAATAGTAGTTTTTCCCAGTCACTTGACCTGGTAATTCTTTTTTGCTTTTCATATTTCTGACTGCCTTAAATTCTTGAGTCTAGTGACAAAGCTATTTAGTGTGTGTCACAAGTCTGCCTGATTGGAAAGGCAGAGAGACATTGCAATATTTTGTCATCATGACATTAAAGGGAAAACACTTTTTATAATAGGGTGAATGCTTCTGAGCAGAAGCAAAGGTCAAGCTGTAGAGTGAACTTTTTTGAGTGACAGCTAATGTTAGCATGGCTTAAGGGGGAGATGCCAGGTCAGCTGTGGGCACTCATTAGCTTCATGGATATGAAATGACAGCCTCTTTCCCCTTTAATGCCAGGGAATGCTGAATTTTCTAAAAGCAAAAGGGAGAGGGGTATGTGTGGCCACCAGAATGGTAAGAAATTAAACAATCAGGACACAAAGCAAGCAAGGAAGTGTAGGGTTAGAGTGTGTGGGCGATAAACATTCCAGATAGGCACTGTGGAATGGACCAGAAGGCACAGGTCTGGTTTTTTTCTAAACTGGACTCTGTCACTAACTGTTTGATCTTTGTAACTTTGGTACTTCTTCAGAGTTCCTTATCTGAAGAACAGACAAAATGAAGGATAGAAAACAGGTTTCACCTCTCTTGCAATATTGATAGATTGGCAATGGCTGCTTGAGAAGGATTCCGAGACTGCCTTGGGTCGTTGGGAAGGGATTGAGCTGCTGCTCGTGACTGTCTTGGGGGTGGGGTGTGCTGGCGGGCATACCCATGTGTATGTAGGTACCTGCGCCTCATTGGTTGACTAATCACAGTTCAGAATTTTTCTGTATTCACCTTATGTATCAGAGGTTGCATTTTTCAACCCAAAAAGCTGATTTTTAAAAAAAGGATATCATACTGTTTGGGGTTATGCCTGCCTGTTGTGAAGTTAAAACATAGTATTGCAAGAAAAGCAATGAATTAAGGAGATTGTCCAATTTGAAAATACACATCAATGGTAACCCTTCTCCAATAAGCAACCTTTGTCTCATTTTATAGTAAAACCGCTGAATTAAACCTGATTGAAATGTTCTTTGGGTGTTAGATTAATAAACATGACTATATATGGTTTGTGGCTTATGACAAATACAGGAATAGTAGTTTTTCCCAGTCACTTGACCTGGTAATTCTTTTTTGCTTTTCATATTTCTGACTGCCTTAAATTCTTGAGTCTAGTGACAAAGCTATTTAGTGTGTGTCACAAGTCTGCCTGATTGGAAAGGCAGAGAGACATTGCAATATTTTGTCATCATGACATTAAAGGGAAAACACTTTTTATAATAGGGTGAATGCTTCTGAGCAGAAGCAAAGGTCAAGCTGTAGAGTGAACTTTTTTGAGTGACAGCTAATGTTAGCATGGCTTAAGGGGGAGATGCCAGGTCAGCTGTGGGCACTCATTAGCTTCATGGATATGAAATGACAGCCTCTTTCCCCTTTAATGCCAGGGAATGCTGAATTTTCTAAAAGCAAAAGGGAGAGGGGTATGTGTGGCCACCAGAATGGTAAGAAATTAAACAATCAGGACACAAAGCAAGCAAGGAAGTGTAGGGTTAGAGTGTGGGCGATAAACATTCCAGATAGGCACTGTGGAATGGACCAGAAGGCACAGGTCTGGTTTTTTTCTAAACTGGACTCTGTCACTAACTGTTTGATCTTTGTAACTTTGGTACTTCTTCAGAGTTCCTTATCTGAAGAACAGACAAAATGAAGGATAGAAAACAGGTTTCACCTCTCTTGCAATATTGATAGATTGGCAATGGCTGCTTGAGAAGGATTCCGAGACTGCCTTGGGTCGTTGGGAAGGGATTGAGCTGCTGCTCGTGACTGTCTTGGGGGTGGGGTGTGCTGGCGGGCATACCCATGTGTATGTAGGTACCTGCGCCTCATTGGTTGACTAATCACAGTTCAGAATTTTTCTGTATTCACCTTATGTATCAGAGGTTGCATTTTTCTTAACTATAGGGTTGAGGCGATTTTTTTTAAGTGTTGATTTTAACCCTTATTTACATTTTATGACAAATTGTATAGTTTATGAACGTCTTTACAGAAAAATTTCTCATCCTATCCCACAAATACTCATTCGAATTATAATCCATCCCATTATATGGCAGTGATAATAAAAGTCCCATGGGTTAAGGTGTCATGACCAGGTCACAGCATTGTAAAGCCAAGTGGTGGAAAACTGTGAACGGAACCTTCACACTCTAGGTTCTGTGTGTTTCTACGGCATTATGCTTTAGGAGGTGAGTAAGCTAGCAGTCTTTTGAGTACTTCGTTTCAGCTGTGTGCATTATGAACTCATTTAATCTTCGTAAGCATCTCACAAAAGTAGGCCTTGTTTACCGCTATGGAATCTGAAGCTTTAGAAAAGTCAAGAATCTGCACTTCCACGGCAAGGAGGGCACATATCAGATCCCTGGTTGGGGAACTAAGATGCCACATGCTGCAGGTTATGGCCAAAAAAAGAAAAAAGTTACGTAGCTTGCAACAAGTCCTCCAGCTTGTAAGTGACAGAGGAAGATCAGAGCATGAGCCTGTCTAACCCAAGCACCTGAGCTCTGATAACCACAGTATTCGGGGTCTTGTAGAGACAATCCTTGTAAGTGGTAAGAAATTAAACAATCAGGACACAAAGCAAGCAAGGAAGTGTAGGGTTAGAGTGTGGCGATAAACATTCCAAATAGGCACTGTGGAATGGACCAGAAGGCACAGGTCTGGTTTTTTTCTAAACTGGACTCTGTCACTAACTGTTTGATCTTTGTAACTTTGGTACTTCTTCAGAGTTCCTTATCTGAAGAACAGACAAAATGAAGGATAGAAAACAGGTTTCACCTCTCTTGCAATATTGATAGATTGGCAATGGCTGCTTGAGAAGGATTCCGAGACTGCCTTGGGTCGTTGGGAAGGGATTGAGCTGCTGCTCGTGACTGTCTTGGGGGTGGGGTGTGCTGGCGGGCATACCCATGTGTATGTAGGTACCTGCGCCTCATTGGTTGACTAATCACAGTTCAGAATTTTTCTGTATTCACCTTATGTATCAGAGGTTGCATTTTTCTTAACTATAGGGTTGAGGCGATTTTTTTTAAGTGTTGATTTTAACCCTTATTTACATTTTATGACAAATTGTATAGTTTATGAACGTCTTTACAGAAAAATTTCTCATCCTATCCCACAAATACTCATTCGAATTATAATCCATCCCATTATATGGCAGTGATAATAAAAGTCCCATGGGTTAAGGTGTCATGACCAGGTCACAGCATTGTAAAGCCAAGTGGTGGAAAACTGTGAACGGAACCTTCACACTCTAGGTTCTGTGTGTTTCTACGGCATTATGCTTTAGGAGGTGAGTAAGCTAGCAGTCTTTTGAGTACTTCGTTTCAGCTGTGTGCATTATGAACTCATTTAATCTTCGTAAGCATCTCACAAAAGTAGGCCTTGTTTACCGCTATGGAATCTGAAGCTTTAGAAAAGTCAAGAATCTGCACTTCCACGGCAAGGAGGGCACATATCAGATCCCTGGTTGGGGAACTAAGATGCCACATGCTGCAGGTTATGGCCAAAAAAAGAAAAAAGTTACGTAGCTTGCAACAAGTCCTCCAGCTTGTAAGTGACAGAGGAAGATCAGAGCATGAGCCTGTCTAACCCAAGCACCTGAGCTCTGATAACCACAGTATTCGGTTGTAGAGACAATCCTTGTATTCCTGCCTGAAGGTCGGTGTATTTCTACGTTAGGGAGAGCATCCTGGGCTATAGAGCCAGCTGCCTACTAGGCCGACAGTGGTGGGCTCTGGGAAGGAATGGAGTGGTTGTTGCTGGAACTGAAGAATGCAGTGTGCTGCACATAGGCTCATGTGGGGTTCTCTTCTAACTGTCAGATCTGAGTGAATCAAACTGAATAGGTCCCTTCAGAAAAGGAAGCCATCTAATGAACCACAGCCTCTTACGTGGTTATCATTACTTAGTATTTGGTATAGGGCATTCATTTTTATTCTTAAGATAACTTTCAAAATGAAGTTGTACTTTGGGTTGTCATTTAATACATAATAGAAGGAACATTTGTGCATCTGTCCCTCCTCAGTTGCTCAGTTATGTTTGAGTGTTTGCGACCCCATGGACTATGGCCCTCCAGGTTCTTCTGTCCATGGGATTTTGCAGGCAAGGACACTGGAGTGGGTTGCCATGCCCTCCTCCAGGGAGAAGATCCTGACCCAGGGATCGAACTCTTATGTCTTGCATTGGCAGGTGGATTCTTTACCACTCAGCCACCTGGAAGGAAGCTAGGTAAGAAAATCGGTGATGGCATACAACCTTTCTCATATTGATACACAGGCTTATATAAATAAGGTATTAAAAAATGCAGAGCCCTTACCAGCACTGCTGCAAGCAAATAAGATTGCCTCCTGGGGCACAGTGTATGCAAACTGTTGGAGAAGTTTTGCTTGCCTTTAAGGAAAGAATCCTTAAGTTTCCAAAGTCTTTCGTTATCTATGACAATGATCCGGAGTTATTAAAAACTTAATCCACTGTGTTAGAAACTCTACATTATGGTGACTTTAATATATTAGGTCTTTGTTACAAGAAAGGACCTATGTCAGCTAATTAGTGGTAGCTCATCTCCATTGACCAACAAAACGAGTCATTTTCCTTTATACGCCTTCCTTAAGACATTAAATATAACAGAGTGATTTGTGGCACACATAACTTTTGGTATTTCTTTCTTTTTAAATTTTATCGATTTATGTATTTTCGGCTATTCTGGGTTTTCACTGCTGCCACAGGCTCTTCTGTAGTTGCAGGGAGTGCGGGCTCCTCTCTAGTTGAGGTGGGCAGGCTTCGTGTTGCGGTGACTTTTCTTGTTGTGGAACTCGGGCTCTAGGGCTCATGTGCTTCAGTAGTTGTGGCACATGGGCTCAATAGTTGCAGTTCCAAGGCTCTAGAGCCTGGGCTCCATAGTTATGGCTCATGGCCTTAGTTGCTCTGCAGCATGTGGGATCTTCCCATGAGCTACTAGGGAAGCCCTTGTATTTCTAGGGAAGCCCTTGTATTTCTTTGTATGGGCCTCAACCACCCTTAAGATTGTCCCTGTCCAAGGGTAGGAGTCCTGTTTTATTCATGTTTGAGTCACTAAGCCTAGCATCAGGCCAGGCATACAATAACTCCATAAATGTTGGCTCAGTAGCTGAAATTCGGTTTTACCCAGGAGCAACAGCAAGCTACCAAGTAAAGATCCTGTCCACTTTTTGACGTTGCAGCTGTGGAAATCAGAAAATATACTGAGTTTTCTGCAATTCATATAGATTAGCCTGGTTTTGTTGTGATCAGTTTTCATAGAGAAGTCCTCAAAACCTGGAGAATGAATGGTAACAACGTACATTCCTTTGATTTGTTTTTCCTGTAAAAATCTGTCTAGATTTAAGTGCCAGAGCTCTGTGTGTGGAAAAAAAAAAAATCTCCAAAGACATATTTTTGGTTAAAAATAAGTGGTAAATGGAAACTCATGTATAGTTCAGATAGAATATTCTGTGTGCCTTATTTAACTAGACCTAAACATTTGGTAGCCTGAGCCATCAGACTCGCACAGTTGTGAAGGACAGTCGTGGATCTTGCTAGAGCTTGGCATCTGAATGCTCTGGTTGTCTTCCGCTTTTGGTGTTTTTATGCCACAGATCATAAAATATAGAATGTCAAGCAGAAATTAAAGAATAAATGTCCTGGGTGTTTGAAATGATGGCACAGAGGTGTGATGGATAGTCTTGGAAAGCAGAGCCTTGGGAGCTCCCAGATCAGACTTCCTGGGGGCTCTGGTGTTCTAGTTCCTCATCTGTGGAGTGGCATCGCAATACGCTTTTGGATACATGCACATGAAAATACTTGAAAAACTGCCATTTGGAGGTTTTATTTGTCTCATTCTACAGATCATATTTGAGGACCTCCTTTATGCCAGGGATTGCCTTTGCAGCTGGTGGTAATTCCCCAAGGACTTGGCAGTGTCCTTGGGGAATTAACTTGGTGGAGTTAGGGTTTTCTAAGGCTGTGTCTCATGGTGTTGTAGTTTCATACTACTGAGATCATAGCCCTGGATCAATTGTAATTTACCTCTGAGAACGCGTCAAAAGAAAGAAAGATAGAAAACGTTCTGTTACTTCTCTATCTCTATGCCTTATACAGACTTGACTTTTTGAATTTAGCTAAGTCGTCCCCCACATCAGGTAGTAGGACAGTGGGCGGAATTTTATGATAGGAAAAGCTTCTTTTGGGCACAGCCAAAATATTCGAACAAATGTTCAACCAGGTGTGTAAGTTGACTAATATTAGACATGCCATTGTCATTATTAATGTACGTGGCTTGCTCTTACTCGAAATGCTGTGGACAGCCCAAGGGCCTTTTCTGATTCCTGTGAAACAGGGAAGTTCAATTTGCATGAATATGTGCCTATTGGCTCTTCTACCAAAAACTGGAGGAAAAATCATCATTTTTACTTTATGGGGTTTTTCAGTCCTAGTCTTCATAGCAACTTCACTTTAAGTGTTGATTAGCAAAGTATCCTTCTGGTTCCTGATGGTGAGTGTTCATTAGGGACCTGAGAAAAATTGGGATTGACCAAGTAGATCTGCACTTAATTTGAAAAATAAGGGAGACATCAAATTATATTCTCAAATTGGTTTTCTTGAATTTTTTTATTTACTGGGAAGAAAGGGCCTAGCAACAGTTTTAAAACTCAAGGTGAATTAGAGTACATCACATTCATGGCCACGTTTCTGTTTGGGAATCTATTTCACCTTCATATATGCTTTTTTTCCTTTTTTTTTTTTAATTTTTGGCCTCTTTTATTTATTTATTTTATTGATTGATTCTCATCTATCTTAACTCTTTGGCCTCCCATTGCAGTGGCACAGAGGTGTGATGGATAGTCTTGGAAAGCAGAGCCTTGGGAGCTCCCAGATCAGACTTCCTGGGGGCTCTGGTGTTCTAGTTCCTCATCTGTGGAGTGGCATCGCAATACGCTTTTGGATACATGCACATGAAAATACTTGAAAAACTGCCATTTGGAGGTTTTATTTGTCTCATTCTACAGATCATATTTGAGGACCTCCTTTATGCCAGGGATTGCCTTTGCAGCTGGTGGTAATTCCCCAAGGACTTGGCAGTGTCCTTGGGGAATTAACTTGGTGGAGTTAGGGTTTTCTAAGGCTGTGTCTCATGGTGTTGTAGTTTCATACTACTGAGATCATAGCCCTGGATCAATTGTAATTTACCTCTGAGAACGTCAAAAGAAAGGAAAGATAGAAAACGTTCTGTTACTTCTCTATCTCTATGCCTTATACAGACTTGACTTTTTGAATTTAGCTAAGTCGTCCCCCACATCAGGTAGTAGGACAGTGGGCGGAATTTTATGATAGGAAAAGCTTCTTTTGGGCACAGCCAAAATATTCGAACAAATGTTCAACCAGGTGTGTAAGTTGACTAATATTAGACATGCCATTGTCATTATTAATGTACGTGGCTTGCTCTTACTCGAAATGCTGTGGACAGCCCAAGGGCCTTTTCTGATTCCTGTGAAACAGGGAAGTTCAATTTGCATGAATATGTGCCTATTGGCTCTTCTACCAAAAACTGGAGGAAAAATCATCATTTTTACTTTATGGGGTTTTTCAGTCCTAGTCTTCATAGCAACTTCACTTTAAGTGTTGATTAGCAAAGTATCCTTCTGGTTCCTGATGGTGAGTGTTCATTAGGGACCTGAGAAAAATTGGGATTGACCAAGTAGATCTGCACTTAATTTGAAAAATAAGGGAGACATCAAATTATATTCTCAAATTGGTTTTCTTGAATTTTTTTATTTACTGGGAAGAAAGGGCCTAGCAACAGTTTTAAAACTCAAGGTGAATTAGAGTACATCACATTCATGGCCACGTTTCTGTTTGGGAATCTATTTCACCTTCATATATGCTTTTTTTCCTTTTTTTTTTTTAATTTTTGGCCTCTTTTATTTATTTATTTTATTGATTGATTCTCATCTATCTTAACTCTTTGGCCTCCCATTGCAGTGGCCTCTCTCATTGCAGAGCACCGGCTCTGGGCACATGTGCTCCAGAGCACTGGCTCGTAATTGGACACACCAGTCCAGTGGCTCCATAGCATCTGAGATCTTCCCAGGCCAGGGATTGAACCGGTGCCCCTTGCACTGCAAGGCAAATTCTTTACCCACTGGACTCTTTACCCAGGGAAACCCTGCTTCTGTGTGTGTGTTTTTTTTAAACATTTATTTATTTATTTATTTGGGGGAGGGGCGGGTTGGGAGGGATAGGGTGGGCGGGCCACTTCTATTGATCTTCCATTTGTCCATTTTCATCCATCTTTGTTCTTTGGCTCCTGTGGGCCTCCCATCGCAGTGGCCTCTCTCATTGCAGAGCACCGGCTCTGGGCACATGTGCTCCAGAGCACTGGCTCGTAATTGGACACACCAGTCCAGTGGCTCCATAGCATGTGAGATCTTCCCAGGCCAGGGATTGAACCGGTGCCCCTTGCACTGCAAGGCAAATTCTTTACCCACTGGACTCTTTACCCAGGGAAACCCTGCTTCTGTGTGTGTGTTTTTTTTAAACATTTATTTATTTATTTATTTGGGGGAGGGGCGGGTTGGGGAGGGATAGGGTGGGCGGGCCACCTCTATTGGTCTTCCATTTGTCCATTTTCATCCATCTTTGCTCTCTGGCCTGCGTGGGCCTCCCCTCGCGGTGGCCTCTGTCGTTGCAGAGCACTGGCTCTGGGCGCATGTGCTCCAGAGCTCCAGCTCGGTAATTGGACACATCAGTCCAGCCGCTCCGCGGCACGTGGGATCTTCCCAGGCCAGGGATCCAACCGGCGCCCCTTGCAGTGCAAGGAGGTGTCCTTACCCACTGGACCACCAGGGAAGCCCCTCTACTTCTGTGTTTTTAAAAAATGTGTGTCATGGGGTGGTTCACTTTATATGTGGATTCATTTGACTCCGGGATGAGTCATCATTGCCTATAATTTAAATAAAATGACCTGTATTCCTTTGTCCAAATCAGAAAAAAACTGTTTTTGAAAGCAGGGCCAAGAAGATACCTTGAATGACCACAGACTTGGCCCTCAAAGGACGGGAAATTATGGAAAGAAGGGAGCTGTGTCTTTGGTCCCTCCAAATCCTAGTCTGGGAACCATTAGCCGGACCAGCTTGCTGTGCGGCACATTCATAGTGTGAAAGGCAATTTTTAAAACTGCTAAGACCAATCCCTGTAGGGTTTTAGAGATTAAACTCACCACCCTGTGTTATAACCAGATGAAAATAATTATGTACCACAGCCTGCTGCTGAGTGGGGTGAAATGGATTTCTAGGGCCAGGATTCTTAACTAGGTGAGATGGGTGCTGTGTTTTACCAGAAGGCTCCCTGCTGTGCAAAGCCTTATCCTATTAGAGCAAGTCTCAAAACTGGTCAGACTGGGAAAAAACAATACGACTTTAGACATCAGTTCTTTTAAAACCTCTTTGAACCGAAATCTGTGTTTCTTGGCAAGAGACTTAAATCTCATGTTTAAAATACAGTATCAGAACTATGCCTTGTGTGTACTAGTATTTCGCTAAATAGAGGTTGAGTGAAAAAGTTTTAAAAGCACAAAGGCAGCCTGTATACTATAAGGGTACCTCATGGATTGTGGTGGTGAGGATTAGAGGAGTTACTGTATGTAAAGTGGTTATAACCATGTGTGTTCTGTCAGCCAGTCACGTCTGACTCTTTGTGACTTCCTGGACTGCAGCATGCCCGGCCTCCTTGTCCCTCACCATCTCCTAAAGTTTGCCCAAGTTGGTGTCCATTGCATCAGTGATGCTGTCTGAGAGCACTGGCTCTGGGCGCATGTGCTCCAGAGCTCCAGCTCGGTAATTGGACACATCAGTCCAGCCGCTCCGCGGCACGTGGGATCTTCCCAGGCCAGGGATCCAACCGGCGCCCCTTGCAGTGCAAGGAGGTGTCCTTACCCACTGGACCACCAGGGAAGCCCCTCTACTTCTGTGTTTTTAAAAAATGTGTGTCATGGGGTGGTTCACTTTATATGTGGATTCATTTGACTCCGGGATGAGTCATCATTGCCTATAATTTAAATAAAATGACCTGTATTCCTTTGTCCAAATCAGAAAAAAACTGTTTTTGAAAGCAGGGCCAAGAAGATACCTTGAATGACCACAGACTTGGCCCTCAAAGGACGGGAAATTATGGAAAGAAGGGAGCTGTGTCTTTGGTCCCTCCAAATCCTAGTCTGGGAACCATTAGCCGGACCAGCTTGCTGTGCGGCACATTCATAGTGTGAAAGGCAATTTTTAAAACTGCTAAGACCAATCCCTGTAGGGTTTTAGAGATTAAACTCACCACCCTGTGTTATAACCAGATGAAAATAATTATGTACCACAGCCTGCTGCTGAGTGGGGTGAAATGGATTTCTAGGGCCAGGATTCTTAACTAGGTGAGATGGGTGCTGTGTTTTACCAGAAGGCTCCCTGCTGTGCAAAGCCTTATCCTATTAGAGCAAGTCTCAAAACTGGTCAGACTGGGAAAAAACAATACGACTTTAGACATCAGTTCTTTTAAAACCTCTTTGAACCGAAATCTGTGTTTCTTGGCAAGAGACTTAAATCTCATGTTTAAAATACAGTATCAGAACTATGCCTTGTGTGTACTAGTATTTCGCTAAATAGAGGTTGAGTGAAAAAGTTTTAAAAGCACAAAGGCAGCCTGTATACTATAAGGGTACCTCATGGATTGTGGTGGTGAGGATTAGAGGAGTTACTGTATGTAAAGTGGTTATAACCATGTGTGTTCTGTCAGCCAGTCACGTCTGACTCTTTGTGACTTCCTGGACTGCAGCATGCCCGGCCTCCTTGTCCCTCACCATCTCCTAAAGTTTGCCCAAGTTGGTGTCCATTGCATCAGTGATGCTGTCCAGCCATCTCATCCTCTGATGCCCTCTCCTCTTTCAGCTCCAGTCTTTTCCAGCATCAGGGACTTTTCCAATGAGTCGACTGTTGGATGATCTGAGTCTTAGTCAGCTCCAGGTCTTGTTCTTGAAGACTGAATGCAGCTTCTCCATCTTCTGCTCCAAAGAATGTAATCAGTTGGATTTCAGCATTGACCATTTGGTGATGTCCATGTGTATAGTCATCTCTTGTGTTGTTGGATAAGGGTATTTGCTATGACCTTGGCAGAATTCCGTTAGCCTTTGCCATGTTTCATTTTGTTCTCCAAACATGCTCAGCACGTGAGAAAGCAAACAATTTTGATTGAAAACGCAATCATTTCTTGATGGAAATATTCAACAATTTTGATTGCCACACAGAAAAAGTACACAGTGTTATTATATGAAGTCTCTGCCATTACTATTATTATATGAAGTCTCTACTGCTAGCATTCTACAAGTGGAGACGAGTTTCTCCATTTGGGTAGAAGGACAGTGCTGATCATTGCACACACTCAGTAACTGAGTTCTCCTTTTGAACAATGATATGAAGTTTGTGACATTAGTGATTGTCACTGAGTCAGACTCACTAACTAGACTTTTCTTAAGTCCTCATGGGTATACATGACGCACTTTGTCCCAGTGATTACAGACCTCTTTGCAAGAATATTAACCAACTATATGCAAGGGAGAATGCCAGTGATAACATTCCCCATTGGTGAATTATTGATTTCTTACTTAAAAAAGAAATAAAAACAAAGGAAGGGAAATCCATGACATTTGTTGTTCAGTTGCTATGTCGTGTCTGACTCTGTGATCCCATGGACTGGAGCATGACAGGCTTTCCTTTCCTTCAGTATCTCCTGGAGTTTGGTCAAATTGGTGTCCATTGCATCAGTGATGCTGTCCAGCCATCTCATCCTCTGATGCCCTCTCCTCTTTCAGCTCCAGTCTTTTCCAGCATCAGGGACTTTTCCAATGAGTCGACTGTTGGATGATCTGAGTCTTAGTCAGCTCCAGGTCTTGTTCTTGAAGACTGAATGCAGCTTCTCCATCTTCTGCTCCAAAGAATGTAATCAGTTGGATTTCAGCATTGACCATTTGGTGATGTCCATGTGTATAGTCATCTCTTGTGTTGTTGGATAAGGGTATTTGCTATGACCTTGGCAGAATTCCGTTAGCCTTTGCCATGTTTCATTTTGTTCTCCAAACATGCTCAGCACGTGAGAAAGCAAACAATTTTGATTGAAAACGCAATCATTTCTTGATGGAAATATTCAACAATTTTGATTGCCACACAGAAAAAGTACACAGTGTTATTATATGAAGTCTCTGCCATTACTATTATTATATGAAGTCTCTACTGCTAGCATTCTACAAGTGGAGACGAGTTTCTCCATTTGGGTAGAAGGACAGTGCTGATCATTGCACACACTCAGTAACTGAGTTCTCCTTTTGAACAATGATATGAAGTTTGTGACATTAGTGATTGTCACTGAGTCAGACTCACTAACTAGACTTTTCTTAAGTCCTCATGGGTATACATGACGCACTTTGTCCCAGTGATTACAGACCTCTTTGCAAGAATATTAACCAACTATATGCAAGGGAGAATGCCAGTGATAACATTCCCCATTGGTGAATTATTGATTTCTTACTTAAAAAAGAAATAAAAACAAAGGAAGGGAAATCCATGACATTTGTTGTTCAGTTGCTATGTCGTGTCTGACTCTGTGATCCCATGGACTGGAGCATGACAGGCTTTCCTTTCCTTCAGTATCTCCTGGAGTTTGGTCAAATTATGTCCATTGAATCAGTGATGCCATCTAATCATCTCATCCTCTGTTGCCCCCTTCTCCTCTTGCCCTCAATCTTCCCCAACATCAGGGGCTTTTTCAGTAAGTCAATTCTTCACATCAGGTGGCCAGAGTATAGGAGCTTGAGCTTGAGCTTGAGCATTAGTCTTCCCAATGAATATTCAGGGTTGATTTCCTTTAGGATTGACTAGTTGATCTCCTTGGTGTCCAAGAGACTCTCAAGAGTCTTCTCCAGCACCATAGATCAAAAGCATCAATTTTTCAGCTCTCAGCCTTCTTTATGGTCCAACTCTCACATCCGTACATGACTACTGGAAAAACCATAACTTTGACTATATGGTCCTTTGTCAGCAAAGTGACATCTCTGGTTTTTAATATGCTGTCTAGGTTTGTCATAGCTTTTCTTCCAATAAGCAAGCATTTGTTAATTTTGTGGCTGCAGTCACTGTCCAAAGTGATTTTGGAGTCCAGGAAAATAAGATCTGTCACTGCTTTCACTTTTCTGCCATCTGTTTGCCATGAAGTGATGGGACCAGATGCCATGATCTTCATTTCTGAATGTGGAGTTTTAAGCCAGCTTTTTCAGTCTCTTTTCACCTTCTCAGGAGGGTGTTTAGTTCCTCTTTACTTTCTGTCATTCAAGTGGTATCTTCTGCATATCTCAGGTTGTTGATATTTCTCCTGGCAACCTTAATTTCAGCTTGTGAGTCATCCAGCACTTTTCTTTCAAAAGGGAGGGTGTTTGTTCCTGTTCAATGATATGAAGTTTGTGACATTAGTGATTGTCACTGAGTCAGACTCACTAACTAGACTTTTCTTAAGTCCTCATGGGTATACATGACGCACTTTGTCCCAGTGATTACAGACCTCTTTGCAAGAATATTAACCAACTATATGCAAGGGAGAATGCCAGTGATAACATTCCCCATTGGTGAATTATTGATTTCTTACTTAAAAAAGAAATAAAAACAAAGGAAGGGAAATCCATGACATTTGTTGTTCAGTTGCTATGTCGTGTCTGACTCTGTGATCCCATGGACTGGAGCATGACAGGCTTTCCTTTCCTTCAGTATCTCCTGGAGTTTGGTCAAATTATGTCCATTGAATCAGTGATGCCATCTAATCATCTCATCCTCTGTTGCCCCCTTCTCCTCTTGCCCTCAATCTTCCCCAACATCAGGGGCTTTTTCAGTAAGTCAATTCTTCACATCAGGTGGCCAGAGTATAGGAGCTTGAGCTTGAGCTTGAGCATTAGTCTTCCCAATGAATATTCAGGGTTGATTTCCTTTAGGATTGACTAGTTGATCTCCTTGGTGTCCAAGAGACTCTCAAGAGTCTTCTCCAGCACCATAGATCAAAAGCATCAATTTTTCAGCTCTCAGCCTTCTTTATGGTCCAACTCTCACATCCGTACATGACTACTGGAAAAACCATAACTTTGACTATATGGTCCTTTGTCAGCAAAGTGACATCTCTGGTTTTTAATATGCTGTCTAGGTTTGTCATAGCTTTTCTTCCAATAAGCAAGCATTTGTTAATTTTGTGGCTGCAGTCACTGTCCAAAGTGATTTTGGAGTCCAGGAAAATAAGATCTGTCACTGCTTTCACTTTTCTGCCATCTGTTTGCCATGAAGTGATGGGACCAGATGCCATGATCTTCATTTCTGAATGTGGAGTTTTAAGCCAGCTTTTTCAGTCTCTTTTCACCTTCTCAGGAGGGTGTTTAGTTCCTCTTTACTTTCTGTCATTCAAGTGGTATCTTCTGCATATCTCAGGTTGTTGATATTTCTCCTGGCAACCTTAATTTCAGCTTGTGAGTCATCCAGCATTTCAAATGATGTACTTTGCATATAGGTTAAATAAGTGGGCTGACAATATACAGCGTTGACGTACTCCTTTTCCAATTTTGATCCAGTCTGTAGTTCCATGTCTGGTTCTAATTTATTGTTTCTTGTCCTGCATACAGGTTTCTCAGGAGACAGGTAAGGTGGTCTGGTATTCCCATCTCTCTCAAAATTCTCCATAGTTTGTTGTGATCCACACAGTCAAAGGCTTTAACATAGTCATGAAGCAGAAGAAGATGCTTTTCTAGAATTCCTTTGCTTCCTCTATGATGGCTGTTGGCAATTTGAACTCGTGTGTTTCTCTGCCTTTTTCTACATTCAGCTTCTGCATCTGGAAGTTCTCAGTTCCCATACTATTGAAGCCTAGCTTGAAGGATTTTGAGCATAATCTTGCTAGCATGGGAAAAATGAGTGGCATTATATGGTAATTTGAACATTCTTTGGCATTGCCCTTCTTGGGATTGGAATGAAAACTGACCTTTTCCACTCCTGTGGCCACTGCTGAGTTTTCCAGATTTGCTGGCATATTGAGTATAGTGCTTTCACAGCATCATCTTTTTTTTTTTTGGGGCCACTTCTATTGGTCTTTCATTTATCTATTTTCATCCATCTTTGTTCTTTGGCCTGTGTGGGCCTCCCATTTCAGTGGCCTCTGTCATTGCAGAGCACGGACTCTGGGCACATGCGCTCCAAAGCTCCGGCTCGGTAGTTGGACACATCGGTCCAGCCACTCTGTGGCACATGGGATCTTCCGAGGCCAGGGATCGATTCGGCACCCCTTGCACTGCAAGGCGATGTCCTTCCCCACTGGACCACCAGGGAAGTCCACAGCATCATCTTTTAGGATTTGAAATAGCTTAGCTGGAATGCCATCACCTCCACATACAAAAGCTTCTTTGCTGAGTGTGTAATATATTGAGGGCAGATGCAAGACTACGTTCTAAGGATTCAGAGTAACAACCCTTAGCCCTATGGAGGTTACATATGGATGAGACTAATAATACTTAATCAGGCAGAACTGAATAATAAATGTGGTACAAGTTAGGAATACAAATGTTTGCTTCCAGATACATGTTTTCTGATTCCTCTAAGAAACGTGTTATTGTTTTCCTCTTGCCACACAGAGAAAATGGGCCCAGAGAAGACAGCAGAATTCCCTAGGGTCAGACAGTTGGTAAGGAGCAGTCTGACTTGAGTCTAATTCTAATAAGCCTTGGCTATTTTTCATTCATTTTGCTGTTGCCGCCACTTATCACAACCAGTGTAGAAAAAGAAAAAAAGTGGCCACAGTTTACTGAAGTACTTACCTATTTTAGAGTATTTGAAATAAATTAATATTTGCCCTAACAAGAAGACTTGAAAATCTTCAATTTTGCAACACGGACTCCTGATTTAGTATATTAAAATGCAAAATGGACATTAAATGCTACAGATAACAGAATGACTTTGCTTCAAAGGGTTTTTGAAACTGTTCGGTGATGCTCACATCTCTTCTGAGCCTTGGCACCCCTCCCCCTTTTCCAAATGGAATACTACTCAGAACCCCCAAATACAAAATATCTGGTTGGAGAGAAAGGTTGCCTGCGGGTAAGACAGAGCCTCGCTGTGTGTTGCAAAAGGACCAGCACCCTGAGGTCAGAGAGAGCCTGAGGCCTGAGGCCCTGGCCGGGTGGACAGAGGCCGTTGTCCCTGTGGACTAGAGCGAGGGTAAGGCTGGGGAGCTCCTGCCAGGCCAAGGAAGGAGGGGCTTGTAGGCCCTGTTGGGGATCACAGTCATTATTTTGGGTGAAATGGGAGGCTGTAGAAGGTTTTAGTCAAGGTTTGTACTCAGAAAAATTTTGAAGGGCTTTCTCTGCCACCTGTCCATTGGAGGTGGTCGTGTCTCTGCAACCAGGGCCGCTGTTCCCTGTGCAGTCATAATGACTCCTTATGGCAAGCCATCAAGTATCCAGAACTTTCCAGCATTTTAGGGTCCCGTGGTGGGCCTGCAAGTACAGTAACATTGAAAAAAAGCAGAGGAAAAAAAAAATGTCCTTTGCCCTTAGTGAACTAAGGATAAAAGAACCGCTGAGGAATATAGTCAAGTGTTGTTACCCTGGGCTAAGGACCACAAATTTCTCCACTTCTCAGGCCAGCTTTCTTTTTTTCCCCTCTCCTTTTGCCAATTCATAGCCTGGGAACACCTGTTCCAGGAAGTGGAAGCATGGAGTTCAGACTTAAAGTGGATATTTTCTCTCTTTTTTTATATTTCTTAACAGTTCTGGTAAAATGCTTTTAGGGACAGAGGTTGAAATTGTCCAGCAGAATGTTTTTTTTATTTTTCTTTTCATTTTTTTTGTTAATGTTGTCTCTTTCTTCAGAGAGTTTCTGAAGAAGAATCCATCATCTGGGGAATTCAGATCTGTTCTCATTTTAGAGCAGGGAGTGCTGCTGTTTGTGGCAAGAAGAGGATGGATGTGTGGGAGGCAAGCACCCCCGTGAAGGTTTTTTTTTTTTTTGGGCGGGGGTCGGGTTGGGGAGGGAGGGGAGCAGGCGGGCCAGTTTTATTGGCCTTTCATTTGTCTGTTTTCATCCATCTTTGTTCTTTGGCTCCTGTGGGCCTCGCATCGCGGTGGCCTCTGGCCTCTGTCGTCGCAGAGCGCCGGCTCTGGGCGCATGCGCTCCAGAGCTCCGGCTCCCGATCCGCGGCACGTGGGATCTTCCCAGGCCAGGGAACGAACCGGCGCCCCTTGCACCGCAAGTTGATGTCTTTACCCACTGGACCACCAGAGGAAGCCCACCGTGAAGGTTTTTGTTCTAATTCTTTAGATAAATAGCTATGACATGAAGTGAATCACGGAAATTTTCTAAGACTGATGCCTTGCTTATAATAAGAAGGAAGGTGGATGTAGGGACTTTACTCGAGTTTTGTTCAACCCTTCACGCTTGTTTCTTCTTCCTCTTAAATGCTATGTGAAAAATAATTATTTTAAAAATTGTGGTGCACTGTTAGGTTTTGTCTTGATGGCTTCAGACTCCATGGAAGAATACTCTGTTAGTTGTCACTGACTTGTTCTGTAGGTCAGCGAGGAGCGGAGTGAATGGTCTTAGCAATTTGTCCCTTAATCAGGAACATTGAAAAAGCAGAGGAAAAAAAAAATGTCCTTTGCCCTTAGTGAACTAAGGATAAAAGAACCGCTGAGGAATATAGTCAAGTGTTGTTACCCTGGGCTAAGGACCACAAATTTCTCCACTTCTCAGGCCAGCTTTCTTTTTTTCCCCTCTCCTTTTGCCAATTCATAGCCTGGGAACACCTGTTCCAGGAAGTGGAAGCATGGAGTTCAGACTTAAAGTGGATATTTTCTCTCTTTTTTTATATTTCTTAACAGTTCTGGTAAAATGCTTTTAGGGACAGAGGTTGAAATTGTCCAGCAGAATGTTTTTTTTATTTTTCTTTTCATTTTTTTTGTTAATGTTGTCTCTTTCTTCAGAGAGTTTCTGAAGAAGAATCCATCATCTGGGGAATTCAGATCTGTTCTCATTTTAGAGCAGGGAGTGCTGCTGTTTGTGGCAAGAAGAGGATGGATGTGTGGGAGGCAAGCACCCCCGTGAAGGTTTTTTTTTTTTTTGGGCGGGGGTCGGGTTGGGGAGGGAGGGGAGCAGGCGGGCCAGTTTTATTGGCCTTTCATTTGTCTGTTTTCATCCATCTTTGTTCTTTGGCTCCTGTGGGCCTCGCATCGCGGTGGCCTCTGGCCTCTGTCGTCGCAGAGCGCCGGCTCTGGGCGCATGCGCTCCAGAGCTCCGGCTCCCGATCCGCGGCACGTGGGATCTTCCCAGGCCAGGGATCGAACCGGCGCCCCTTGCACTGCAAGGTGATGTCTTTACCCACTGGACCACCAGAGGAAGCCCACCGTGAAGGTTTTTGTTCTAATTCTTTAGATAAATAGCTATGACATGAAGTGAATCACGGAAATTTTCTAAGACTGATGCCTTGCTTATAATAAGAAGGAAGGTGGATGTAGGGACTTTACTCGAGTTTTGTTCAACCCTTCACGCTTGTTTCTTCTTCCTCTTAAATGCTATGTGAAAAATAATTATTTTAAAAATTGTGGTGCACTGTTAGGTTTTGTCTTGATGGCTTCAGACTCCATGGAAGAATACTCTGTTAGTTGTAAAACCATGGCTGGGATTCACTGACTTGTTCTGTAGGTCAGCGCAGGAGCGGAGTGAATGGTCTTAGCAATTTGTCCCTTAATCAGTGACATTATGATAAGCAGATCAAGTGTTACAGCTGTTTGTTCTTGATTAGGGAATCGTTTAGGCCTCCAGACTTGGGCAGAACATATCGTATTCTTTGTGTTTTGCCATGAGGATTGCCTGCTTTTCTCTGGAATTCTGTGTTGCTCATGGCCTCCTCTCCCTTGAGAATGACACATGACTGATATCAGAGAACCTTCTGGAGTTTCTTCTTTTCTTCTTCTAGTATTTAAGTACATGAAAGAGCATCCCACTTTTCCTCTGAAGAGGTCCTTGTTTTACTCAGGAGTTCTTGTTCATATTCTTGGAAATGCTTTTCTCAAGAATCTATGTTTCTTTTTCAACAGAAACCAGAAAATCGTTGCTTTATGTCTGAATTTTGGTTTCATTCATTCCTATAACTTTCTTTTCTGCTTGAGAAACAGTGCCACATGAATGAAGCTTGGCCAGTTCAAAGATTCCTGCAGCCAGAAAACTGCATTGCAGTGTTATACTCCTAAGCTAGCTGGAATTCTAATAGACTCGCTTGCTGGTTACCCTCCTAGTTTCTTTCCATTTTTCTTTTGTTTTTGGTTTTTTTCTTTCTGCTTTAGTATTCAGCTTTTCTGGCCTTCCTTAAGTTGCTAGTTGTTACGTGCTGGCCTGTGCTGCTATCCAGGATGGTAAAAGAATTGTTGATAAACTCTCCAAAATTTCCTAGATCTTGCTTGATGAGTCCGCTTATTTCATAGTCTGTGCATGTTATAAGCATCACCATTATTTGCTCAGCAGAGTGAAATAGAAAAATGTCAGGAAGAGTCTGTAGGAGTTTTTGCTACTTGTGTGGCATTGTCTGAGAGAAACGAGTGATTGGAGAAACCAAAATCCACGAACACTTGATTGGATTTTGAGCACGCAGTGAACTAAGGACAGACTGTATTTGTGAATTTTGACTTCAGCCGTAGGCTTAATTGTGTGGAGTTCAGCCACCAAATCTGTTCATATGGGTATCATATAACTTTTGGAACTTGAATACTTCCTACATTAACTCCAGGTTTCATGTCTATCCAACCTTTTGATGCTCTTAAGAACTAAGGAAAAAAAAAAAAAAAGCCCAAGTACTGAAAAACCATTACTTTGAATTTGAGAAAAGAACATGGTGCTTTACTTGCCTTTTCTTATAAACATTAACTACAAGTTTGGTGTAAGAACTTTTAGATGGAGACGGATAAGAAACATTACATAAATATAAATACATTCCAATTCTTTGAATACACACACATTTTTTGCTCATTGGTTGAATACTAAGGCAAAGGTAAATGAAATTGGTCATTGAAACTCATC
Source organism: Tragulus kanchil (assembly GCA_022376925.1). NCBI lineage: Eukaryota > Metazoa > Chordata > Mammalia > Artiodactyla > Tragulidae > Tragulus > Tragulus kanchil. The sequence goes on from JAIOJX010000023.1 coordinate 124,209,853, forward strand.
CATCTTTTGGATATTTGGCACCTCATTGTACAAATTTATGGCTTTGGCTCATAAAAGCTTAAAATATTTGGCTTTTTATTTGGAAATCTGTCGTCCCTTTTTGAAGTCTCAATTTTTGAGGGGCAGGGGGTGCTAGATTAGACTGGAATAATCATAATAAAGCATGCTCTGCAAATAATTGCAAATACCCAGATTATTTCCTTTTTTTTTATATAGATTGCCAACCATTTCTATAAATTGCACCTTGGCAATGATTAGTTTAGATCGTCTAACTTGTCAAGAAGTACAGTTTCTGTTACAAGGAAATAACGACGTTTTCACTTAGAGGAGTATGAGACATTTTCCACAACCGTGAATCTGTTACTGGCTTCACTCAGCCAGCTGCCAGTGGAATCCAGTTTCTAGAAGGCAGAAGCAGTGCCATTCACTCTTGTGTCCTTTCACCTATTTCTTCAGATTTGGAGTCCTTCAGCCTCTGAGCATCCGTGGGCTCTGCCTCTGCCAGGCTGAATGTGTGAGTTGCAGGAAGTGAGTTGAAGGTTTGTTCCATTTCCTGCTCTGAAATAATAATTTCTCATAGTTTCCCTTTGGTGATCTACTTTCAGAATCTGAGTCGCTGAATTAGTTTTATCAAAGGAGGAGAATGTACTTGGACACTTAGAAATTGAACGGGGATGCGTAAGAAAGTTAGCAATTGCCTTGAGTGAAAGAAGTACTAGGTGAATGCTACGGCAGTGATACAATTTATTGATCTTAACGGATGTGAAGCATAAGCAATTCCATCTCTTAAAGGTGTATTTTATAGAAGTAAGTACCTTCCAATGCAGTGTTCTTTGTTTAGATCATGTTGGAAAACTACTAGAAATTTCATTAAAATGTGATTGTGTGGGGTTTTTGAAAGAAAAATCTGGAATATGTTGCTTTGAAAAGCTTTTGACATTGATTCTAAATTTCTGCACAGACCTTTGTAGCCTTTTCACAGATGTAAGCATTTATGGGAAGATGGTGAATTTTTTTTTAATGTATTGTGTAAAGCTTAAGTTCACACTGCAAACTTTGGAGTAGGAATAGGCATTAAAATGTGACAAATTCGCGTACAAGTAGATGGTTTGTGTATTACAGTGGATGCTGTGTTTTCTGTTTTATTAAGGGAGGTGTTTTTTGTTCCTCTGGGGAGATAAACTTCCTATTTATTTTTCTTAAGTATTTGTAAATCTGGTGACTTATTTCTTTAAGTAATCTCTGCCATTGTTGATGTGTAGAACCTGAGGAGCACTCAGTTAATCTTAAACATTAAAAACTAGTTTGATTCAGCATAAACTCTACAAGTGCCTACTGTATGCTGGATGTTCGTAGAACTGCTGTTTTGTTGGTTAACATAAGAACCTTGTGTAGATCTAAAGTCTTCCTTTTGCAAACTCCCATGGCCTAAGGCGAAAACAGGGTTTGGCCTATGCCATGTTTTCTGGACCTTTCTATGTGTCTGGTTGAGAATATTTTAGGTTAGGAAACCAATGCACTTGCCCAACTTGTGAAAATCTATGGAACAACCTCAACATCCAAAAAAGACAACACTTTCAGATCAGGAAATACCCTCAGTCACCTAATAAAAAGTCGGCATCTAGGGCGCAGAGGCAAAGCCATTCAGTGGGTAGAGGAGATCGCCCACCCCTGAAGAGAGAATGCTTTAAACACACGTTCCCATTAATATTTAAGGCAGAAAGCATCTTGAACCCTCACCTCTCTTTCCCTCCTTCCTCCCAGCATTGCTGTTTGAGTTGCTCCCAAATGCTCACAAGGCCATGCCAGACGGAAATTCGCAGAGGCCGCTGCAGCCCCACGGAGGCCACTCGGGGAGGGATGCGGGCGGAGCCGTCGCGCCCAGGGCTCGCGGGCGCCCCAGGCCGGTCCCCGGTGCCCCGGGCAGCTGCGGGCGGCGCTCCCCGCCTCCCCGCGCACATGTGCCGCCCCTCCCCGCCCGCAGCCTCCGAGTCGCTGCGAGGCCATCTAGTCATACGCTGTCCATCAGATGTGTTTACTTTTTTCCTGACAGCAGACACATCTGGAGCACATATTCAGGTTATTCAGTGCCACTAGACACATTCCACAAGATCATTTCAGCGGTTGTTATGGCGATCTTCCTCCCTCCAGTGATTTTCAAGTTGCATGACAGAAATAGCTGGAGCTAACCAGGGGGACAAAAGTCAACGGGATCAGGAAGGGCTTCTTTCACAGAATGAACTAATTAGTGACCCTGCTTTCTTCACAGGGCAATGAGCATATGGTTTAATAAAGTGAGTCTATGACACTTCTTTTTTTTTTTTCCCCACTCTGTAGGCAAAGCTGTCACTGGCTGAAAACTTTCCTGTTTTTCCTGGTGGGACCCTAGTCTGCTGTCTTTCAACAGAGTTTACTTCACAAGTAGAAAATGTTTGCTCCTGAGAGTTAAACTTCAGAACTTTCTCTTGGCTTCATACTACTTAACTGTAGTGGGTCGCTCAACTTAAAGAGACAGGGTTCATTTTATCTGTCTTCCGTTGGAAGGATTTATGCTTACTCCAGACTCAACATTTTAAGTTACTTGTTGGTTTTTTTTTTTTGAATTGGTAACTGGAAGTTCAGATGACTATAACGTGTTGAAATTTTTACTATCAACTATGTCTCTCTGGATTAGTCACAAACTTTTTTGAGCCTGTGATTGTATTGGGCACTATTATAGGATATTTTAGGATTAAAAGGTTTAATTAAGCGAATTCCATTGTGATTGAATTTAAGTAACAGGCAGAGGTCTAGTTATGATTTCATTTTTTCCCCCGAGGCTTAACTTTTTATGTTTTGTGTAGGTTGTTTGACCACTTTATGGTGTGACCGTGTCATTGAAGACATGGGAATTTAGACCTGAGATAATTTTGTATTATGAAGGGGAAATTCTCTTTGCAGTGTATAGTAGGTGTTTCAGGTGATGCTGTAAAGCACTGCCATCTTTAAATACTATATGAGAAATGCAACAGGCCTTAATGAACATTTTTTGGATGGATGGACGTGTAGTATGGATTCAGAGTAAGTATCTGTTGCCATTAACCTTAATTCTGAATCACAGGGCACCCCTTTTTGGGTATTTCTATATTCTAAGTCTTAAAAAGTATGTCCATCTGTATGTATTTCACACTCATGGTCACATGTACTTCCAAATCCTGCTTTACAAACAAATACATAGTAATCTCTCAACCTCCTTTTCTTGTTCCCGACCCTGCGTTGTTATGGCGATCTTCCTCTCCAGTGATTTTCAAGTTGCATCAGAAATAGCTGGAGCTAACCAGGGGGACAAAAGTCAACGGGATCAGGAAGGGCTTCTTTCACAGAATGAACTAATTAGTGACCCTGCTTTCTTCACAGGGCAATGAGCATATGGTTTAATAAAGTGAGTCTATGACACTTCTTTTTTCCCCACTCTGTAGGCAAAGCTGTCACTGGCTGAAAACTTTCCTGTTTTTCCTGGTGGGACCCTAGTCTGCTGTCTTTCAACAGAGTTTACTTCACAAGTAGAAAATGTTTGCTCCTGAGAGTTAAACTTCAGAACTTTCTCTTGGCTTCATACTACTTAACTGTAGTGGGTCGCTCAACTTAAAGAGACAGGGTTCATTTTATCTGTCTTCCGTTGGAAGGATTTATGCTTACTCCAGACTCAACATTTTAAGTTACTTGTTGGTTTTTTTTTTTTGAATTGGTAACTGGAAGTTCAGATGACTATAACGTGTTGAAATTTTTACTATCAACTATGTCTCTCTGGATTAGTCACAAACTTTTTTGAGCCTGTGATTGTATTGGGCACTATTATAGGATATTTTAGGATTAAAAGGTTTAATTAAGCGAATTCCATTGTGATTGAATTTAAGTAACAGGCAGAGGTCTAGTTATGATTTCATTTTTTCCCCCGAGGCTTAACTTTTTATGTTTTGTGTAGGTTGTTTGACCACTTTATGGTGTGACCGTGTCATTGAAGACATGGGAATTTAGACCTGAGATAATTTTGTATTATGAAGGGGAAATTCTCTTTGCAGTGTATAGTAGGTGTTTCAGGTGATGCTGTAAAGCACTGCCATCTTTAAATACTATATGAGAAATGCAACAGGCCTTAATGAACATTTTTTGGATGGATGGACGTGTAGTATGGATTCAGAGTAAGTATCTGTTGCCATTAACCTTAATTCTGAATCACAGGGCACCCCCCCCCCTTTTTTTGGGTATTTCTATATTCTAAGTCTTAAAAAGTATGTCCATCTGTATGTATTTCACACTCATGGTCACATGTACTTCCAAATCCTGCTTTACAAACAAATACATAGTAATCTCTCAACCTCCTTTTCTTGTTCCCCGACCCTGACTCACGTATTTCCCTTGCATGTACCACATGGTTAAGTTTAGTCCCAAGGCATTGCAATCACCATAAAAGCAGAGTTTGTATTTTTCCCATTTAATTGAATTACTCATATGTTGACTGAGTTCTCTGGACTCTGGGAATGTGACAAGTTGGTGACAAGTAGGAAAATCAGAGCTGGACTCTTTCAAGCACATTGTCCTAATTCTTCCCCCATTGGTATAATGTCCCCCTGCCCCAGCTCGCTCACCCCCCAGTCAGATGCCTTTTCCATGGGTCCTGCTGAGGCCAGTCACTAGGCTTTTTGGAGACCTGCTCTCAACAATGCCAGGAGGACACGGAGAGCTTGTAGGATCAGATGCGAATTTAATTCCGGGAGACCTGCTTGTCGCTTCTCCTTGTGTTCCTGCTAGTTACACATTGTGAACGGTGGTTCCTTTCAGAGCCTCAATTGCTTGGGCGAGTGTGTATCTCACAGGGACAAAGCTCAGGTTGGAAGTGGAGGCTGGCTATAAAAGGATGCTTCCCTCTCCAGATGTAACTTTGCAGTAATTAAACCTAATGCGGTTTAAGCATTGTAGTCAGTGTTGGAGTAGCTATTGCCAAGTCTGCTTGATGATATCACTTATATCAACTTACTGCTAGTTGCCTAGGAACTAGAGTAAATTTGAAAAAGTTTCATATAATAATGCTTGGTTTTTCTGCATCAGGTAAAGTGGATAACTTACTCTTTTATCAAAATGTGTCATCTCTATTAGATACAGTACATTTGAGACTTTTCCCCCTTAATTTACTCTTCTCTCCATCCATTTATCCTACCTTTAGACTGCATATTCCATAGTTTGTCGCCTTGGTTTGTTGGCAGTTCCATGAACATTTTTGGATGGATGGTGTAGTATGGATTCAGAGTAAGTATCTGTTGCCATTAACCTTAATTCTGAATCACAGGGCACCCCTTTTTGGGTATTTCTATATTCTAAGTCTTAAAAAGTATGTCCATCTGTATGTATTTCACACTCATGGTCACATGTACTTCCAAATCCTGCTTTACAAACAAATACATAGTAATCTCTCAACCTCCTTTTCTTGTTCCCGACCCTGACTCACGTATTTCCCTTGCATGTACCACATGGTTAAGTTTAGTCCCAAGGCATTGCAATCACCATAAAAGCAGAGTTTGTATTTTTCCCATTTAATTGAATTACTCATATGTTGACTGAGTTCTCTGGACTCTGGGAATGTGACAAGTTGGTGACAAGTAGGAAAATCAGAGCTGGACTCTTTCAAGCACATTGTCCTAATTCTTCCCCCATTGGTATAATGTCCCCCTGCCCCAGCTCGCTCACCCCCCAGTCAGATGCCTTTTCCATGGGTCCTGCTGAGGCCAGTCACTAGGCTTTTTGGAGACCTGCTCTCAACAATGCCAGGAGGACACGGAGAGCTTGTAGGATCAGATGCGAATTTAATTCCGGGAGACCTGCTTGTCGCTTCTCCTTGTGTTCCTGCTAGTTACACATTGTGAACGGTGGTTCCTTTCAGAGCCTCAATTGCTTGGGCGAGTGTGTATCTCACAGGGACAAAGCTCAGGTTGGAAGTGGAGGCTGGCTATAAAAGGATGTTTCCCCTCTCCAGATGTAACTTTGCAGTAATTAAACCTAATGCGGTTTAAGCATTGTAGTCAGTGTTGGAGTAGCTATTGCCAAGTCTGCTTGATGATATCACTTATATCAACTTACTGCTAGTTGCCTAGGAACTAGAGTAAATTTGAAAAAGTTTCATATAATAATGCTTGGTTTTTCTGCATCAGGTAAAGTGGATAACTTACTCTTTTATCAAAATGTGTCATCTCTATTAGATACAGTACATTTGAGACTTTTCCCCCTTAATTTACTCTTCTCTCCATCCATTTATCCTACCTTTAGACTGCATATTCCATAGTTTGTCGCCTTGGTTTGTTGGCAGTTCCATCCAGCACAAGGCTATTAATTACTTAGGTGACTTAGTTTCCCCTTCTCAGTACGCGCTCAAAATCCGTGGTGAAAACATACTTGCCCCTCACAAAAGACTTATATTTCTGTCGAATGTCTTTAAAAAAAAGTGAATTGGTTCCAAACAGAATATATCCCCAAAGGTCCTCAAGCTTCACTCGTCTTGTGCGCTCTTTTATTATGCCCGAGAAGATGGCAGCCAGCTTAAGTCAGTCAGCCAGGGTCCCAGACCAGTTTGTCTGTGTGTGATAGCTAAATAAATAGCAAACTGAATATGGTAGTGATAATCTCAACTCAGGGTTTTCTCAGTTGTGACATGTTTGTGTTAAGGATGATTTTTTTGTTGTTTTTGTTACAGTCTGACAGCTGAAGATGCTTTTAAAATCTTTCTAGTCACTTAGAGCAGAACTATATGGCACCGGCTTGCTGGTTCTAAAAGGCAAGTCCTATCAATCACGGCCACAGCATGTCTCTGGGTTCTGGGGGAAGATTGAGGGGTAGGGGAGTGAGACAGGGGAAGGGGGTGCTGCTACTCTGTCCAGTTTACATTTGTCACCAGTGACTAGCTTTTAAAAAATGTATTAGCTGTGCATGGTGGTAAGTAAGATCCAGCTGCCGGGGATTACGGCTTTGAGTGGGTCGGGGAGCTTGGAATGCATTCAGTTCCATCAGGGATTTGTGTCCCTCGTCATCAGCCTTAACATTGCTAAAGCAGTAAAGATTAAGAACAGACCAGTGTCACCTGCCCTGAACTCTGAAAAACTTTGGAGCCATGAAACAGAGTGGGGGTGGCGGCTTAGAAAACATCTCTCCCCTCTGTTCCAAAGAATTTTCCAAGGACACATTAGGAAATAAATGGAAACAACATAAACTCAGGTGAAGGGCTATCTCGGGTTGTACTATTCCCACAACTTGCCTAACGTGGTCCTCATCCCATAATTTAGGATGAAAAATACTTTCCAGAAATAACTTTCTGTTAATGAACTTTTTTTTTTGGTGGTGGGGTTGCGGGGGCGGTTCCAAATCAAGGTGAACCATCCAGAGTTAGAAGGGAATGTATGAGTCTGAAAGATTGAGTCTCACTTCATATGAGAAAAAGCTTTTTTTGCCTGGTGTGGTTTGAGTGACCTCCCCTCTCCCCAGCAAGAAAGTTGAGAGAACACCACAAAGGTTTGCTTTTTCAGAGATTTTGAAATTCTGAAAACATACTTGCCCCTCACAAAAGACTTATATTTCTGTCGAATGTCTTTAAAAAAAAGTGAATTGGTTCCAAACAGAATATATCCCCAAAGGTCCTCAAGCTTCACTCGTCTTGTGCGCTCTTTTATTATGCCCGAGAAGATGGCAGCCAGCTTAAGTCAGTCAGCCAGGGTCCCAGACCAGTTTGTCTGTGTGTGATAGCTAAATAAATAGCAAACTGAATATGGTAGTGATAATCTCAACTCAGGGTTTTCTCAGTTGTGACATGTTTGTGTTAAGGATGATTTTTTTGTTGTTTTTGTTACAGTCTGACAGCTGAAGATGCTTTTAAAATCTTTCTAGTCACTTAGAGCAGAACTATATGGCACCGGCTTGCTGGTTCTAAAAGGCAAGTCCTATCAATCACGGCCACAGCATGTCTCTGGGTTCTGGGGGAAGATTGAGGGGTAGGGGAGTGAGACAGGGGGAAGGGGGGTGCTGCTACTCTGTCCAGTTTACATTTGTCACCAGTGACTAGCTTTTAAAAAATGTATTAGCTGTGCATGGTGGTAAGTAAGATCCAGCTGCCGGGGATTACGGCTTTGAGTGGGTCGGGGAGCTTGGAATGCATTCAGTTCCATCAGGGATTTGTGTCCCTCGTCATCAGCCTTAACATTGCTAAAGCAGTAAAGATTAAGAACAGACCAGTGTCACCTGCCCTGAACTCTGAAAAACTTTGGAGCCATGAAACAGAGTGGGGGTGGCGGCTTAGAAAACATCTCTCCCCTCTGTTCCAAAGAATTTTCCAAGGACACATTAGGAAATAAATGGAAACAACATAAACTCAGGTGAAGGGCTATCTCGGGTTGTACTATTCCCACAACTTGCCTAACGTGGTCCTCATCCCATAATTTAGGATGAAAAATACTTTCCAGAAATAACTTTCTGTTAATGAACTTTTTTTTTTGGTGGTGGGGTTGCGGGGGCGGTTCCAAATCAAGGTGAACCATCCAGAGTTAGAAGGGAATGTATGAGTCTGAAAGATTGAGTCTCACTTCATATGAGAAAAAGCTTTTTTTGCCTGGTGTGGTTTGAGTGACCCTCCCCCTCTCCCCCAGCAAGAAAGTTGAGAGAACACCACAAAGGTTTGCTTTTTTCAGAGATTTTGAAATTCTGCATACATGCCAGCAAGCAGTTTAGAGGCAGGAAGTCTTTTCTAGTAGTGCAGTCATGAACTGGTAAACTAGAAGCATCTGTAAAAATTTAGAGGGAATATCAGCTTTCTCAAAGCTCCAGCCCGGGTGTAATGAGGTGCAAATGATAGCGCTGCACAACCCTTCCCCACCCCAACTGTGGAATGGGATACTGAGTCAGAAATTAGGAAGACAAGGCTTTCAGAACTCGGCTTCACTGAGACAAATTTCATTTTTCGGACGAAACGGCTTTCGGATGACTAAGGAAGGATCGCCTCAACATTTAGGGTTGCTGAGTAGTGAACAGATGATTTTCTGCTGAGCCCCGGCAGATGCCATTTCTGAGAAGTGGTGGCTTTTTGGGGGGGGGTGGGTGCGTTTAATGACATACCACTCATTTGACTAAGTTCACCCAAGGCTTTAAAATAGACTTCAGCTGATTTGTGTCTTTGGCAGGCACCCCTGTCTTTACAGAAAGAAAAAAGGGGAAAAAAAAGAAAAAAACAGAGGGGATAAGAAAAAAAGATGTGATTTGTTTGAAGGAACACATCTGGGGTGTGATCTGCTGTATCTTAACACCAGATGGCAGGTTGAGGCTGACAACTAAACCCACTTTCGCCTGGTCCAACGGGATCTTACTGTGTCATTTTTTCCCCCTGCCCAGGCGCTGGAAGCAGAACACTTATTTACACTCACGGCCAGCCGGCCTTCTTGTATCTGTGCCTTTGGGCTGTTTGGCTGCCTCTCTGCTGTTTATAGACAAGGCTGGCTTCCCTTGGCAACCCCTGAAACAGGTTCCCTCTGTGGCTCATACCTTTTCAAAGGTATGTTTTGTCGAGGCAGAGGTGTGGTGCCTTAAGGTGACTGATGCTTGTCATGACAGGCATGGCGTTAGCTGGGCCAGCAGTGACTGGAAGTGACAGCGGTGGTTTGCAACGCCCGGGGGCCTCTCCGTCAGCACTCCCTGCTGGAGCCACTAGAAGCACCTCCAAGCACCTTGACTTATCGTGGAGATAACAGTTGAGAAGATTGAGGACCCCACCTTGATCTTCTTGTAGAAGTTTTTACTTGAAAGAGTGTCACCTCCATGGCCCAGAGAACTCAGGCAGGCTCTGTCCAGAGCTGTAGAAGGAGCCTCAGAATTTCCATACGTTTTGAGTCTTAAATTTTGCCATTAGACTTACAGATCTTTTGTGTACTGTCACATCATACAATGATCAAACATTAAAAGAACCCCAAATTCTCAATTATACACTTCAGGAAAAGGAGATGATAAATAATGTATTTTCCCTTACTCTTGTTTGCTACAGTACCTGCTCATGAATAGCAAATTAGAGGCTCTCTATATTACTGATTCCCAAAGGACTTTGTCAGAAGTTTCAAATCACTTGGTTATCTTTGTGGATCTTCCAGGAATGATTCTTAAAATGCTCACTAATGATTAATGGGCTTATGTGTAATCTACGCAGAGGACTACAAAATGCATTCATTTAATCCATTCTACAGACTAAGATTAATTAGAATCATCTGTAGGCATCTTAGAAGGTCACAATTCTGATATAATTTGGTAGAAGCTCTTGGGGATTTGAATGAAGTTTCTGAAGCACTTCCATTGAGAGGGGAAAAAGGCCTTTAGGGGAAGTCAGTGAACATTTTGGGGTGGGGACAGAATTTAAAGTTGTCGCCTGAGCTTTCTTTCCCTTCACATTTCATCTTTCTGGTTAGTCAAAGATCACTCAGGTTATAGTCTCCCTGTTCAAAAAACACAGTCTCTCTGTACCAAATGGTTTTGTACTTACTGAAGTTAAAGCAGTCAGATGGTTCCAGGGTGGGTGGACTTTGTTTTCCTTGAGATAAAAATTTCACTTGTGGGACTTTCCTAGAGGTCCAGCGGATAAGACTTTTCTTTCCAATGTAGGGGTACAGGTTTAATCCCTGGTCTGGGAGCTAAGATCCCACATGCCTTGGGACCAAAAAACTAAAACGTAAAAACAGAAGCAGTATGGTAACAGGCTCAATAAAGACTTGAAAAATGGGGCTTCCCTGGTGGTCCAGAGGGTAAAGAGTCTGCCTTGCACTGCAAGGGGCACCGGTTCGATCCCTGGCCTGGGAAGATCCCACATGCCACGGAGCAGCTGGACCGGTGTGTCCAATTACAAGCCAGTACCCTGGAGCACATGCGCCCAGAGCCAGTGCTCTGCAGTGAGAGAGGCCACTGCAATGGGAGGCCCACACAGGCTAAAGAATAAAAAAAAAGGTGGATGAAAATAAATATAAAAATAAAAGAGGCATGATGAGGGGAAAAAAAAGACTTGAAAAATGATCCACAATCAAAACATCTTAAAAGAATTTCACTTGTAATTTTTATATGCCATCATAGAACTGTTGGGTAGACAATGTATTTTGAAATACAGACTTTATAACTGGGTATTTTAGGGAAAGAATTTGTTGGTTTGGGAAATCACTGATGAGAAAATTTAATAAGAGTGATAAGAATCTGCTTCTTAGTAAACTCTTTAGTATGGTTGTTATAAATAAAACGACAAAACCAAGTTAACTGGTTCTCTTTAGGAAATTTAGTTCCATTTCATACTATGAAGAAGATCCATTGGTAACGTAGAGGAGAAGACTAATGTGGTTTTGATCACTAAATGGAGGACAGCTTCCCTTGACAAGTCAAAATCATTTATAAGTTCTTGAAACTACTTGACCAGTTACAGTCATTGGAAAAGGAGCATGTCTTAATTAAGTTAAATTCATAGCTCTTTTTCTGTTCAGAGGGTTCAGTAACTTTTTTGGCTTAAAATATATATCCTTAGATTTACTGAATAGTTTTGATGTTAGAATCTTTTTTTTTTTTTTAATGTTCTGCAGAATTGGATGTATTTAATTTCTGAGCTAGATTAGTCAGTTTCAGCTAGAGTGTTTTCAGTTACCCAAACCATGTTTTAATCCTTTTTTACCTACCTGTCACACATAATAATTAAAAAAATGTTTTTGATATGAATTTGCTTTATCTTCTCTGACACGTTTGGGTAAATGACAACAACTTTGGTGTTTTTAAAATGTTCCCTGATTCAAGAAAGCAGCCTTCAGATAAGCTTCAGGCAATTTCCTAGTTAAGTTCTTAATGGACTGCCATTCCTCTCCATGTCTCACTTCAAAATTTTTTTCCTTACAACTTCTCCAGGTATTTGTATGCGAGCCTTACTTTAAATACCCCTGGGAATTGAAAAAAGCAGGCACTTTTGCATTAGGCTCACTTGGTTTTGGGTAACTAGTCCATGACCATGGACAGATTGCGTCACTTTTACATTGTAATTTCTTCTCTTCAGAAGTGACATTTATTTATTATTATTTTTTTAAACCTTTATTTTGCTTTTAACTTTTACCGAGTTTTGTTGTTTACAGATATGTATGTTCCCAGGTTAGTGACATTTAGACATACTTTGATTTTTGTAAGAATAGAACGAGGTATTATTAGAATATAAAACCTCCTGTGGAGCCTGACTTTTGGTAAAGGGAGGCACAGACTTGATCATTGCTAGTATTATCATTTAAATAGGAAGTTGGCTTGAACTCTAAATGGACTATGAATATTTGTGGAATGGTATGATGCTGAGTATTTTGTGAAAGTTGCTATTTGCACATTATATTCATAATACCTCATTTAGCTTGTATCTCAGAAATATAACTTCCTTGTTTGCATTTGTTTTCGTTTACTTTAGTCTCCACCCTGTACTCTTCTGAGAACTGGGGAAGAAAATATAATCATTTAAATTGAAAATACGTGTCTGAGGACTTAACTGCATTTTAATACTCTTTTTAAGGTTTTTTGGGGGGGGAAAAACAACAGTCACCTCACCACTACTACATTTGTATGTTTACACATACCTGAGGAATCTCTCAGTGTAGTCTAAATATCTCACAGGCCTGCTTTTTGGAGTCAGAGAGTAATAAATCAAAGTTGGGAAGCCTTACTGTTTCTAGGTTTATTATAATAAATACTCTTATTTGAAAGAGCTGTGTTTGTCGCTTATTTGATCAAACACCCAGCTTATTTATCAGTAAGCAGTTGGGAAGTTGCGGAGTTTTTCTTTCAGTGTAGCACATGTGTATATGTGAATATTTTTCATGCATTCTTCTACTTCCATTCTTCCTTGGGTAAATGTCAAGTGAGCGAGGGAGTAACACAGTTAACACCTTAGTGCTGTATACTGATTCATATTCAATTATGAGACCATGTGTATATCAAATATGTGTACAAACATACAAAAACCCTCAAAGGTGATTTTAGTTGCTTTTCTTTCATCTCCAAAGTTTCCTCAAACTGTGGCTTATTTAATGTAGTGGTAATACGCTTTGCATGTTGTATTATATTTGCATTAATTTAAATTACAATCCTCACTTAGAATATGGAGGTAGAGATAAAGGAGGTTTTGACGGGTCTCTGTTTATTTGGTAACTTGTTGCAGAGTTGGCAATGAACCCTTCCTTGTCTTGGGTTTTGGAGATTTTCTTTGTGAGAGTACCATCTCCCAAGCTCCTTGTGACTGCTGCTGTTTTAGCCCAATCTTCTGTAAGCCCTTGCTGTGTACATGTTCTTGTGGTGGTAGCTGAAATGCGCTGCCAGGGCATGCTTTGTTATTCATACACAATCTACAAAGGACGGAGGTAACTGTCATTCAGGAAGCCCATAGCTTTTTCTTTTTTTTTTTTTTAAAGGAATGACTTTTTAAAAATTTTTAAATTTTTACTTATGTATTTATTTTTGGCTCTTCTGGGTTTTCACTGCTGCCACAGGCTCTTCTCTAGTTGCAGGGAGTGGGGGCGACTCTCCAGTTGAGGTGAGCAGGCTGCTTGTTGCGGTGACTTCTCTTGTTGTGGAACTTGGGCTCTCGGACACATGGGCTTCAGTAGTTGCGGCACATGGGCTCAATAGTTGCGGCTCCAGGGCTCTATAGCCCCGGCTCCATAGTTGTGGCTCACGGGCTTAGTTGCTCTGCAGCATGTGGGATCTTCCGGAATCAGGGATCAAACCCATGTATCCCTCATTGGCAGGAGAACTCTTTACCACTAAGCTACTACCAGGAAAGCCCAGCCCATAGCTTTTGAATTACTACCTTAATCAGAAACTTTAAAACATTTTTTCTCTCTGCTGGATTGCATATAAGCATTATTAAGTTATTAAGGCAAAAAGTACCTGTAGTCACTACTCCTCTAACCCCTACCCGAACAGGATCTAGGGTATAAAAGTAAACTTTACCTTATACTTTATAAATTTCTGAGGCCTACAAGACCCCATTGCTATTTATGACTCATTATATCATTGTCTCTTCTGTTGAAATTTTCCATGCTCATTGCTCTAGTCTGGGATTGTTATTCACAGACATTTAGTTTTGGAATGCATCAGCTGAGTACCACCCCACTTCAGTGTTTAGTGTTTTCATCCCTTTCCCTTGATATACTTGGGCCATTTAAGTTTGAGTAGTTGCTTTGTTGACTTTCAAAAATACCATTGTTTGTATAATTTGTATTTGTGAGAGGTAGTTCTCTTCAGGTCCTGTCTTCAGGTCTTCATTGTTAGTGACCTCCCTAAGCCTAATAGGCAAACAGCCATCAGTTGTGAGACAAAATGCGACATGCTCTGAAACTCATTTCCCACCTGAGAATTGCCATTTCTTTGGTGGATTTTAATAAGTGTAGAGGCATAGTTAAAAAGCAGGGGTGTGGAGCCAGATTAACCTATCATTTAAATCTTGGTTCTTTGACTTTGTAGAAATACAACTTTGGGCAAGACTTTTAACTTTCTTAGCCTTATTATTTTAATTTTAGTGATTAAAAAAATATATTTTAATTATAGGGATTTAAAAATATCTCAAGGAGTTGTTGAAATTAAATGAGATAATACTTGCAGAGTGCATGATATGGATGCCCACTGTACACAATGTATAGATAACCTTAACACTTTTTGTGTTAATTCTTGAGTTATCCTTGACTTTCTATGGATATTGGCTTGGACCCACATATCTCTTATCAGTGATTCTGTTTATACTTCCTGACATTTCTGGACTCTTTTCTAGTCGGTTGTCATTTCTGCTGCTATGAAGGGGTTTACTAAAAGCCATGACATATATTTCTACCTAGTATCTTTGTTTTCTGTCTTAAATAGAAATACTTGTACCATATACAGTATTATACTGTTGTACTGACTATGAAATCTAATGGGTATCATCTCTGCTTAATTATTTGTTTTTTTCTCTTGAGAATTTATTGTACATGTAGCTTGCAAAAATTTTAAAAATGCAGGCACAGTAGGTTGAATTAATGTCACTTCTTAATTCTTGACACAAAAATATTTACATTTTGTTTTCTGCTGGGGACAATTAACGAACTTTTTACTTTTGGCTCTGCTGGGTCTTCATTGCTATCTGCGGGCTTTCTCTAGTTGCAGTGAGTGGGGATTTCTCTCTAGTTGTGAGATGCAGGCTTCTTGTTGCAGTGGCTTCTCTTGTTGTGGGAAGTAGACTCTGGGGCATGGGGGCTTCAGTAATTTTGGCCCGTAGGCTCTAGAGCGCAGGCTCAATAGTTGTAGCCCAAGGATTTAGTTGTCCTGTAACATGTGGAGTACTCCTGGACTAGGGATCAAACCTGTCTTCTCTGCATTGGCAGGCAGATTCTTAACCACTGGAATACCAGAGTAGCCCAGAATTTTGTTTTTCTAATGCCAAGGCTTTGAGGTTAAGTGAAGCCAGAATATATCGTCATGATTTGTTGTCATTGTTTAATTGCTAAGTTGTGTCCGACTCTTTGTGACCCCATGGACTGCAGCACACCAGGCTCCCCTGTTCTTCACTGTCTTCAGGAGTTTGCTCAACCTGATGTCCATTGAGTCAGTGGTGATATCTATCTCATCCTCTTCTGTCTGCTTCTTTTTTGCCTTTGGTCTTTTCCAGCATCAGAGTTTTTTCCAATGAGTTGGCTCTTCACATCAGGTGGCCAAAGTATTGTGTAATACGTATTGGAGCTTTAGGGACAGCAGCATGACCCATTGCCATCATCATGATAGGATGTTAGAAATGCGAGTCGCATTCAGTGTCCCTTAGTCAGGTACTTCTTAACCCTTTATTTTTTTTTTGGTAATGTCTCATCCTTTTTAATGAATTAAAACATTTGAAACTTCCCTCGCTTAAAAATCTTTGAAGGTCTTTGATGATTGAGGACATTGAGGCCCCGAGAGGTAGGGTCACAGTAGTACTCCCATAATGATGTCAGTCTCTTTTGGGCAATTTGTGAGAAATCACGGTCTCCAGTGTTACCCAAGCTCATTGTGGGCTCCTGTGATCGTGTTGTCTTCAGCTTCCGTGTTAACTCTCCCAAGCCCTCCTTCCTTCCTTCATTTCTCTTTATAATTGCATACTTACCCATTTCTGCTGGTTATTTCACATTGGTTCCTTTTCAGGACCTAATTTCCCCCAGTCTTGCCTTTTGGGGTAACATTTAGTTTGGCATCAGATGAATAGCCCAAGTAATAAATAGAAATCATGCCTGTATCCAAATACTATGGCAAACAAACTGTCATCATGCTCTTAAAAAATGGATATGATTCAGAACTGGTGTATCTTTTTGAGGAATTTTTGCCTTCAATCCTAACCTGAAAAAGAAGTAAATCAAATTTCATAAAGGTAGAAATTAAAGCAGCTATATTCCAAATGCCCCATCCAGAGCCTGGCACACAAGGAGTACTCCAAAAATGCTTTGTCAAGTGGATATAGGCCTCCACAGGAGCAAGAGTTATAAATCCTGGGGCTTCTCCTGTTGGAGAGCCAGTTCCTGATTTGTGTAAGGCACCATGAGCTGCACTCTGGAAGGGAGAGAAATGAATGAGTATTTGTGAAACACTTTCAGTGTGCCAGGTGTTTCCATCACACTGCTAAATTTATCTCCACAACAGCATTCTGGGTTTGTGCCTCTTCATTCTTTTCATTTTTTGGATGAATAAGTGGGAACTCAGAAGGTTTACATGAGTTGCTTGAAATGTTTGAATTTGAAGTAGGATCTTTCTGACTCCAAAGCTTTGTCCTCTCCAGACCTCCTTAACAACCACAAGAAGAGTTACTTCCCATACTGGCTCTGCCATTGCTATCATATTGCTGTCATTATCTCTGTAGAGATTTTTGTTTCTTAACCCTTTATTTTTTTGGTAATGTCTCATCCTTTTTAATGAATTAAAACATTTGAAACTTCCCTCGCTTAAAAATCTTTGAAGGTCTTTGATGATTGAGGACATTGAGGCCCCGAGAGGTAGGGTCACAGTAGTACTCCCATAATGATGTCAGTCTCTTTTGGGCAATTTGTGAGAAATCACGGTCTCCAGTGTTACCCAAGCTCATTGTGGGCTCCTGTGATCGTGTTGTCTTCAGCTTCCGTGTTAACTCTCCCAAGCCCTCCTTCCTTCCTTCATTTCTCTTTATAATTGCATACTTACCCATTTCTGCTGGTTATTTCACATTGGTTCCTTTTCAGGACCTAATTTCCCCCAGTCTTGCCTTTTGGGGTAACATTTAGTTTGGCATCAGATGAATAGCCCAAGTAATAAATAGAAATCATGCCTGTATCCAAATACTATGGCAAACAAACTGTCATCATGCTCTTAAAAAATGGATATGATTCAGAACTGGTGTATCTTTTTGAGGAATTTTTGCCTTCAATCCTAACCTGAAAAAGAAGTAAATCAAATTTCATAAAGGTAGAAATTAAAGCAGCTATATTCCAAATGCCCCATCCAGAGCCTGGCACACAAGGAGTACTCCAAAAATGCTTTGTCAAGTGGATATAGGCCTCCACAGGAGCAAGAGTTATAAATCCTGGGGCTTCTCCTGTTGGAGAGCCAGTTCCTGATTTGTGTAAGGCACCATGAGCTGCACTCTGGAAGGGAGAGAAATGAATGAGTATTTGTGAAACACTTTCAGTGTGCCAGGTGTTTCCATCACACTGCTAAATTTATCTCCACAACAGCATTCTGGGTTTGTGCCTCTTCATTCTTTTCATTTTTTGGATGAATAAGTGGGAACTCAGAAGGTTTACATGAGTTGCTTGAAATGTTTGAATTTGAAGTAGGATCTTTCTGACTCCAAAGCTTTGTCCTCTCCAGACCTCCTTAACAACCACAAGAAGAGTTACTTCCCATACTGGCTCTGCCATTGCTATCATATTGCTGTCATTATCTCTGTAGAGATTTTTGTTTCTTAAAATACGTATTCATTTATTTGGGTGTGTTGGGTGCACACAGACTCTTCATTTTTGACATGTGGGATCTTTTAATTGTGACATGCAGGATCGTTAGTAATGGCATGTGGGACTTAATTCCCTGACCAAGAATTGAATCTGGGCCCCCTGCATTGGGAGTGCCATCTTAGCCGTCCGTTCACCAGGGACATCCTGAGTTTATGGAGGTTGTCCTCAAACAGCAGCCATCTGCTTCCAAAGACTGTGAGGCCCTCCTGGTTCAGGTGGCCAGACTCTAGAGCCCCCTGTTCCTCGCTCTCTAGTCTGTTCAGTGTGCACAGCAATGATTACCTAAGTAGGTGAGTCCCAGAGATTCCTTCCACCTACTACCCACATGAAAAATAGACTTTCTCGTTGGGATCCACGGCTCTCCCTTTGTGGTTTTCATATCTTAGATGGAAAAGTGAATGAGAATGCAGGAAGATTTCCCTACATGGAAAGGTGGCTGCTTCCCTATCCTCTCCGTTTCCCCGGTCGGTTGCTGGAGAGGTCACCAGGGACACAAGAGCACTTGCAGAGTTTGGGGAGTCCTGGATGGTTGGCAGATGAGATCATTTGATTCCAGTGACACTTCCCAGCTGCCCTGAATTCAGTCTTCAGAGCACCATCCTTTTATTACTAGATTGAACTGTAGGATAAGAAAAGTGCTTTGAGCATCTTTAGACCACACATGTAAGACTACAGCGTACTTCAGCCTGAGAATTTGGAGTGGGACCTCCTAAGAACAAAAAAAGTGAATGCACATTACCTCTGTGTGTGTGTGTGTGTGTGTGTGTGTATGTCTCTGTGTGTGTGTGTGTCTATTTGGCCTTGAGATTCATGACTTGATGAAAGTGCCATTAATTTCCCATCTTTTCTTAGTTTATGCTTACAGCAGTCATTCTCAATTGCTTACTACTTCTCTTTGGCTCATCTGTTGCTATCTGTTCGTCATTTACTTGAGGTGTAACTTTTCCCTTGACTTTTCTACCTGCTCTCATTCCTGGACTTTGAACCTTTTCCTTATGGAAAACAGTAGAGAAGCAGGTAGGTGTGTCTAGAACAAAATTAGTGGAATCAAAGGAAGGCAGCCCAAGTTGGCATTTAATGAGGTAGACCTGGCAGATGTGTTCACGCTTTCTACTGAAGAGTTTGTGTACACCTGAACCTCTGCACTGAGGTTCATTGCCTTAATCCTGTGGTGGTGGTATGAAGAATGTCCAGATTTCCAAACAAATTAGGCAAGGAGGTTAATCAGAATCAACACCGGGTAAAAGGAGGTCTTAGCGGAAGTGCCTAAGTATTGTTCAAACACAGGGGATAAATGTGTTCTGCTTTGCTTGGCCAGAACAATGTCTCAAGCTGGTGATTAGGCTCGACTCCAGGTTTAACCTCAGGCAAAATTTATGCAGCTCTACTACCGTGTGTCAGGTAATTAAAGGGGAAATATTTGCTTCAAGTAGAAGTGTTTTTTAATTAAACATGAAAAAAAGGCAAAGGGAAGTTGGCAGTAAGGAAATTGTTTTTAACTTTTCCTTTTAAACCATTAAGAACTTCAAGCAAAGGGCCAATATTTTAGGCATGGCTGTTGGTTAAACCAGTGCGGAGCATTATTCAGCTGTGCTGGAATTCTGAAATTCTTCTTTTGTCTTTGCTTTGAAGAACTTGGAGGTGTTAGGGTGATTCTGTCTTCGTTGAAACATGATGCCCTGTGCCATTTTCTGCTAATCACTAATGATTCGCTTGATAGCAAAGGAGTTCTTTAATTTAAAATAAGGGCCATTTATAAGCCCACTAGATAATCGTGCAAATCTTGATGTGGGAAGCACAGATACAGCAGGAAGTCTAGGCTGAAAAAAAAAAAAAAAGGGAAGGATAAAAACTTCTGCTTCCTATGATTAACTAGCATGCTGATTGGATTACGTTACATCCAAAGATTCTATTCATGGTTCCACCCCTCTGCTCATCACTAACTGTTGAAACTTCATCAGCTTTGATTTAATTCTAGACCCCAGGCCTTAAGGATCCTGCATCCACAAAGCTTCATCCTTAGTATCTGTTTTAAAATGGACTGTGACCATGGCAGTTGCCTGCTTAGGTCTTTTTAACAACATCCTTGCCAACTTTTCATATCTAACCTCTCTCATTGCCCTGTATAGTTAGAGTGATTTTGTCTGAGGCTCAGTTTTGATCATGGTACTCAGTTTCTTCAGACTTTGCATAGCATTTGCTTTTCCCTGCCATGGCCCTTGAACAGCTTAAGCACCACATCTGACAATTGTTTTTACTCTATCTGCTCTGCCCTCCTAAGGGTTTCCCTGACTGCTCAGATGGTAAGGCAAGATCCCCTGGAGGAGGGAATGGCAGCCCATCCTAGTCTTCTTGCCTGGAGAATTCCATGGGCAGAGGAGCCTGGTGGGCTACAGTTCATAGGATCACAAAGAGCCAGACACGATTGAGTGAATATTGCTTTCCCTTTTCACTCTGTCCTCCAACCACTTTTGAACGGTTTTAACCATTCCTTCAGCACCCTCAAACAGCTCGTTTCTCTCACCACCTTACGTGTGCTCTTGACTTTGGGTTCATAACTCCTTTTTATTTTCTTTTTTAAATTGAAATTTCATTGACTTACAATGTTGTGTTACTTTCAGGTGCAGAGCAGAGTGATTCAGATCTAAATATGTATCTGTACTTTTTCAGATTCTTTTCCATTATAGATTATTACAAACATTGAGGATAGTTCGCTGTACTATACAGTAGATTCTTGTTGGTTATCTGTTTTAAATAATATATACATGCTAATCCTAAACTCCTAATTAATCTTTGCTCCCCTGACCCCTTTGGTAGTCATAAGTTTATTTTCTGTGTCCTTGGGTCTATTTCTGTTTTGTAAAAATTTTTAATTTAATTCACTCATTTATTTGGCCACACTACATAGTATATGGGATCGTAGCTCCACAATCAAGGGTCAGAGCAGCTTCCCCTGTAATGGAAGCACAGATTGTTAACGGCTGGCTCACTAAGGAAGTCTCTGTATTTTTTTTTTTTTAAGATTCCACATATAAGCAATATCATATGACTTCTGTCTTTTTCTCTGTGACTTCGCTTAGTTTGTTAATCTCTAGGTCCATCCATGTTGCTACAAATGACATTATTTCATTCTTTTTTATGGTTGAGTAAGATTCCTTTATATATATGTACCACATTTTTTTTAACCTTTCGTCTGTCGAAGGACATTTAGGTTGCTTCTATGTCTTGGTTATTGTAATAGTGTGGGCGTGAACATTGGTGTGTATGTATCCTTTTGAAATATGGTTTCTCCTATTATATACCCATGAGCAGGATTGTTTAAGATCATATAGTAGCTCTATTTTTTAGGTTTTTAAGGTACCGCCATAAGGAAACTATAAACAAAACAAAAAGACAGCCTACAGAATGGGAGAAAATATTTGCAGGTGGTGCCACTAACAAAGGATTGATCTCCAAAATATATAAACAGCTCATATAGCACAATATATCATAAAAAAACCCTAGTCAACAAATAGGCATTAAAGCTAAATATACATTTCTCTAAAGAAGACATATGACCAAAGCCATGTGAAAAGATGTTCAACGTTGCTAATTATTACAGAAATGCAAATAAAACATGCCTAGAAGTTTTACCTCACACTGGTGAGAGTGACCACCATCAAGAATTCTACTGGAGAGGTGTGGAGAAAAGACCTCCTCCTGCACAGTTGATGGGAATGAGCAGAGTGATTCAGATCTAAATATGTATCTGTACTTTTTCAGATTCTTTTCCATTATAGATTATTACAAACATTGAGGATAGTTCGCTGTACTATACAGTAGATTCTTGTTGGTTATCTGTTTTAAATAATATATACATGCTAATCCTAAACTCCTAATTAATCTTTGCTCCCCTGACCCCTTTGGTAGTCATAAGTTTATTTTCTGTGTCCTTGGGTCTATTTCTGTTTTGTAAAAATTTTTAATTTAATTCACTCATTTATTTGGCCACACTACATAGTATATGGGATCGTAGCTCCACAATCAAGGGTCAGAGCAGCTTCCCCTGTAATGGAAGCACAGATTGTTAACGGCTGGCTCACTAAGGAAGTCTCTGTATTTTTTTTTTTTTAAGATTCCACATATAAGCAATATCATATGACTTCTGTCTTTTTCTCTGTGACTTCGCTTAGTTTGTTAATCTCTAGGTCCATCCATGTTGCTACAAATGACATTATTTCATTCTTTTTTATGGTTGAGTAAGATTCCTTTATATATATGTACCACATTTTTTTTAACCTTTCGTCTGTCGAAGGACATTTAGGTTGCTTCTATGTCTTGGTTATTGTAATAGTGTGGGCGTGAACATTGGTGTGTATGTATCCTTTTGAAATATGGTTTTCTCCTATTATATACCCATGAGCAGGATTGTTTAAGATCATATAGTAGCTCTATTTTTTAGGTTTTTAAGGTACCGCCATAAGGAAACTATAAACAAAACAAAAAGACAGCCTACAGAATGGGAGAAAATATTTGCAGGTGGTGCCACTAACAAAGGATTGATCTCCAAAATATATAAACAGCTCATATAGCACAATATATCATAAAAAAACCCTAGTCAACAAATAGGCATTAAAGCTAAATATACATTTCTCTAAAGAAGACATATGACCAAAGCCATGTGAAAAGATGTTCAACGTTGCTAATTATTACAGAAATGCAAATAAAACATGCCTAGAAGTTTTACCTCACACTGGTGAGAGTGACCACCATCAAGAATTCTACTGGAGAGGTGTGGAGAAAAAGACCTCCTCCTGCACAGTTGATGGGAATGTATATCAGTACCGTCACTGGAAAGCACAAAGGAGATTGCTTATGTTCTTTTAAAATGGTACCTCTTTTATGAAGGCCTTGCTTATTCTCTTAGTGCATGAAGATTTTTCCCTCTAAATCTCCTTTGTACCTCATTATGCCCTGAAGTGGAGTAACCTTTATAGTGAATTTGTATTCTTGGACTAGACTGTGTGTAGCTTTAGGGTTAGATCTATGGATTGGGACCTCCCTTGCTATTTTCCACAAGTGTTACCTGTGACGTTAGTCTGCCCTGACTCTAAATGTCTTGTATGAATGATGCAACCCTGTGTAAAATTGGAGTATTAACACTTATCCACCAGGGTTGTTCTGTGAAGCACATAGGAGAATTTATTTGGATATGCAGCTCTGTGTCTGTCATACTCACAGGAGGTGCTTAATAAATAGTATGGTAGTTGTAGCCAGATGGCCATGGGTGGTTTGATTTCTCCTCTGCAATCCATCAGCATGTGATTTTTGAGTCTCTGCCCTTACAGTTCTTCATCAACAAAATGAAGATAATGGTAGTAGGTACCTCGTAGGATTTTGTGAGGATAAATGAGTCTGTACATTTACAGCCCTTAGAATGGCACCCGGCAGCTTGTGAGCCTGCACCCTCTACTTCAGAAGGCAGGAGCCCCATGTGGCTTCTGAGCCCTTGACATGTGGCTGGTCCAAGCTGAGGTGTACTGTGACTATCGAATACCTACTAGAACCTTGGGGTGGCAAATAGAAAGCTAAATATCTTATTTCATGTTGAACTGATATTTTGACACGTTTGGGTTAAGTAAATTATATTATCCCATCTCCCGCCCAGTTTTATTGAGGTATAATTTGACCTGTGTCAATATGTAAATTTCAGGTTTACAGCATAGTGATTTGATTCACACACGTTATGAAATGATTATTACAGTCAGGTTAGTGAATGTTCATCATCTCATATGGATACCAAACTAAAGAAATAGAAAATATCATTTTGCTTTTGACACGAGGTAATGCTAAAGAGTTACTCTTAACAACTTTCATATAGAGCACACAGAAATGTGAATTATATTTATCCTGTTGTATGTTATACCCCTAACCCTTCTTTATTTCATAACTGGTAGTTTTTACCTTTTGACTTACTTCATTCAAAAAACTAATCTCACTTAAAAAAAAAAAAAAAAACTTATTGTGGCTGCTAGAAAGCTTTAAATTACACGTTTGGTTCACATGTCTATTTTACAGCACTACTGTAATACTGTGTTAGCTTTTGTTAGCATATTGTTCTTATTTTTATTATTTTTTTTCTTGGTTTCCGTGTTCTCCCCCCTCACCCCACCCCATATTACCTTTTCCAGTTAACTACTTGAATTCAGCGATTCTGGGTATGGAAATTTAGGAACAAGAGGTGTTAATGGATAAGATAAAGCTTAGGACAAATGAGGGAACAGAGAGGTGAGCAGCTTCTGACCCCAAGTTTAGGAGGACTTACATACTCTGAGTTGCTAACATAATCTTCCTGTTTTCTTGGAGACAAAGGGTTCCCTCTATTGCTCCCTGATGGTTTCCCCTATTATAAGGAGGAAGCTACACTTGGTTATCATGGTTGGATATCCATTTATACCAGTAAAAGTACAAGCTTATTGAAAACTAAGAAAATAGAAAAACTAACGATAACAAAAATTTTTTTGGTTCCAAAAGAGTTTTTTTTTTTTTTTTTTAATTAAGAAAAAAATTTGGCCTCTTTTATTGGTTTTTTATTTTATTTATTTTCATCCATCTTCATACCTTGGCCTGTGTAGGCCTCCCACCGCAGTGGCTCCTCTCGATACAGAGCACTGGCTCTGGGCGCATGCTCCAGAGCACTAGGCTCCTAATTGGACACGTGGCATGTGGTATCTTCCCCGGCCAGGGATCAAACCGGTGTCCCTTACACTGCAAGGCGGACTTTCCACCAATGGGCCACCAGGGAAACCCAAGTTTGTTTTTCATTAAGGAAACGAATATAAAAGAAAACACTTTAAAAGAGCAGAAAGACTTGGTTATCTTAATTCTAAGTAGCCTTCGTCTTCGATGAATTCTTCTCCCCTGCCTGACTATGATTCGTGATCACGGTTGAAGGTTCAAAGTGTTTTATGTATTTTACTTCAAACGATTTTCTAAAATGGATCTCCCATGACACGAAGGTTTGGACACATCACACACTTAGTGTTGAACTTTTTTGCATTGAATTTGCCATCAACTTTATCTATCATTCAAGGAAGAAGTGGCAACCCATTCCATTATTTTTGCCTGGAGAATTCCATGAATAGAGGAGCCTGGCAGGCTATGTAGTCCATGGTGCTGCAGAGTTGGACATCACTGAGCAACGTTCACTTAGCCGTCATAGGCTCAGAATCAGCCTATCATCCCAAGGGTAATTTAAGAGTTTGATTTGGGCAGTCTTTTTTAGGTTGGTCAAACAAATATGTGTAAGTCTTGCTGATTATGTGTTCATTTAGTTCCTGAGGTCTTACATCCCCTTAATTGCTTTTCATGGTAGCTGGTTCTTTGCGCTGAATATTTAAACAATGAGGGATAGGGGTGTGGCACACTGGATAGAGATAATCATTTGAAGTGCTGGTTTCCTTTGAGATCTTAAGGTACAGTGAGTAGCATTATCTCTCTGAGTGCCTTAGAACTAACAGGGAACAAAAAGGCATTTGCCAATCCCAGTGGACAGATGTGGTTTATTTATCTTGGTGAATCTGTAAGAAGGCAGAATCACGATAATGCAGAGGAGCCACCTAGATATTCTGTGGGTGTGGCCGTGGGCACATGAGGTGAAGTTTCCTTGCTTCTGTTTCAAATAAAAATCTCTGAGCTATTTTTCTTGTTTGAGCAGTAACTAGCTCTTATCTGTTATTTCAAATATGCCGTTTGAAGTGATGGTCACCTGTTTACCCCTGATGAGGTAATAGGTTACAGAGGAAGAAAACTGTGTAGCTGTGCTGTGTTTGGGTTTGCATTCCATTTCTGAATATATCAATCCAAACGTGAACAATTTAGGTGTGATGGTTTTTATTAGCAAATACAGGTTTATGCAAGGAGTCAGGATAGATTTCTTTTAAATAATAAGCTTCTGTAGGCCCTTTGAGTATTTGGGTTATGATAGTATTGATCACAACCTCAAGGAAAATGTCTCTTGCGGAAAGCCAGACTTCTGTGCCAGTAGACTTAGGCGGTGCCTGGGTGTGAACAGGTGTGTGTCTGTGTACATGTGTGTGCTCCCATGCTAGCCCGCCACATACCTGGATATGCACTTCCGTGCTCTTTTTTTTTTTTTTTTTTTTAACTATATAGACAGGCCACCATTGCTTATTGCGCTGGCCTGGTGTATGTCCACTCTCATCTCACCACAAGTGTCAGGGCGACACATGGAATCTTAAATGAGGGGATAGAACAAGTGGGACCAGAAAACATCGTCCACAGCCCAGTGATCCGTGTCTCCGGTCTTTGGCTTCTAGCATAGATTGCATAATCAGGAGAGACGAGACAAGCCAAATCCTTTTAGTACACCGTGTCTGGGGAGGTTATAGAGTCCCAGAGGTTCGCTTCCTGTTGCCATTGTAACAGTCTTGATTGTGACAAGGAGATCTTGGGAGTTGCCTGAGAATGTCATGAAAACCCCATCCCTGATTTTGAGATAAATCCTTTCATTTGAAGTGCTGGTTTCCTTTGAGATCTTAAGGTACAGTGAGTAGCATTATCTCTCTGAGTGCCTTAGAACTAACAGGGAACAAAAAGGCATTTGCCAATCCCAGTGGACAGATGTGGTTTATTTATCTTGGTGAATCTGTAAGAAGGCAGAATCACGATAATGCAGAGGAGCCACCTAGATATTCTGTGGGTGTGGCCGTGGGCACATGAGGTGAAGTTTCCTTGCTTCTGTTTCAAATAAAAATCTCTGAGCTATTTTTCTTGTTTGAGCAGTAACTAGCTCTTATCTGTTATTTCAAATATGCCGTTTGAAGTGATGGTCACCTGTTTACCCCTGATGAGGTAATAGGTTACAGAGGAAGAAAACTGTGTAGCTGTGCTGTGTTTGGGTTTGCATTCCATTTCTGAATATATCAATCCAAACGTGAACAATTTAGGTGTGATGGTTTTTATTAGCAAATACAGGTTTATGCAAGGAGTCAGGATAGATTTCTTTTAAATAATAAGCTTCTGTAGGCCCTTTGAGTATTTGGGTTATGATAGTATTGATCACAACCTCAAGGAAAATGTCTCTTGCGGAAAGCCAGACTTCTGTGCCAGTAGACTTAGGCGGTGCCTGGGTGTGAACAGGTGTGTGTCTGTGTACATGTGTGTGCTCCCATGCTAGCCCGCCACATACCTGGATATGCACTTCCGTGCTCTTTTTTTTTTTTTTTTTTTTTTAACTATATAGACAGGCCACCATTGCTTATTGCGCTGGCCTGGTGTATGTCCACTCTCATCTCACCACAAGTGTCAGGGCGACACATGGAATCTTAAATGAGGGGATAGAACAAGTGGGACCAGAAAACATCGTCCACAGCCCAGTGATCCGTGTCTCCGGTCTTTGGCTTCTAGCATAGATTGCATAATCAGGAGAGACGAGACAAGCCAAATCCTTTTAGTACACCGTGTCTGGGGAGGTTATAGAGTCCCAGAGGTTCGCTTCCTGTTGCCATTGTAACAGTCTTGATTGTGACAAGGAGATCTTGGGAGTTGCCTGAGAATGTCATGAAAACCCCATCCCTGTTACTTTTATTTCTGCTGGACACTTTCTGGTTAGGGAATACATTTCTTTCTTTCTTTCTTTTTTTTTTTAAAGGCACAGCTGAGGGAAAGCCCATATATTCTTTGCATTGAAGTCATATACAAGAATACCTTCCCTTATTCAGTTCAATCTCAACTCTTGGAGTGCGATTTGTTTGTATTTATAAAGAGTAATTTTAAAGCAATTAGAAGCTTTTTATGAATAGTTACTATGATCACTTCTTCCCTTTCTTACAGAAATGTCAGGCTCAGTTTTTTAAGGATCTGAAAATAATAGCTTTCCTTTTACTTCCATAAGAGTAATTTCATGGCAAGAAAGAACTACAGGAATTTTTCCTGTTTTGAAATTATATTCTTGCCTTGTAGATTAAAAAGAGATACCAGGATGCATTAGTACATGTATATTTCATTAGTGTTGCCTTGTTCCTGTTAATTAGCATAACATTAAACGCTAGCTAAGAGAGTTCTGTTTTGGCCGGTTGTGAACTTTTGCAGAAATTATAGCAAAATAAATATTTTGAATGTTCCAACCAGAATATGTTAGTTTAAAAAAGAATAAATTTTCTTTCAATCTGCGCAGCTGTAGTTTACTTCCCAGGCATGAGAAATATCTATTTTATTAAGTCCTGCGAGGAATATGTGTCACATACATTTAAGAAAAATCTATTTAAGATGAAAAATTCCAAAAATGACTTCCCCCTGGTGTGAAGTAAAACAAAAGCCCCAACTGCATCTCTGCCTGTGGTAATGACATTGAGGTGACAAACTGCAGGCAGGTGAGGTTCATGGGGATGATCTCACACCTGCACCATGAGCCTGGGGAACAGCTGGGTCTGGAACTGGCGTCTGGCCTTGCTTTCTGTTTGATGAGAGACCAGCGCTCAGGCTGAGGGCCCCGCAGACTTTCACAGAAGATTCCAAGTGTGTTTAAAAAGGCAAAGGGGGCCGTGGTGGGTAGTGTTCTTTGATTTTGCGAATCTTTTTCTTTGGCATGGGGAGGTTGAATCAGCCCCAGCTCAAGCCCACCAACCTACATCCCAAGCCCCTTATGTCAGTTCTGAGCTCTGTCTGCCAAAAGAGTGTCACCTCACAGGCTCTGTCACTTAGGAGGCTCCGAGACCAAAGATCCTTGTCCACTTTTCCTCCACTTTAGTCCTTGTTTGGTGCAACCAGGAGGCTGATTGGGAGCCCGCTGAAGGACTCCTTCCCCACCAAGCTCTCATTCACTCCTTGAAGCTGCCCCATGGAACTCGAGAGTAGCTGAAGGTGGTCAGCCTTTATGGGCAGGCAAAACCCTTCCTGCTGTTAGTACTCAAAGGCATCTGCTGCTGCTGGCAGCATGTATGTGCGTGTGTGTTGTTTCTAATGATATGTTTTATTTTTGTTTATTTATTTATGGCTGGGCTGGGTCTTCGTTGGTACTGCACTCACGCTTTCTCTGGTTGAGGCCAGCGGGAGCGTGAAGGGCTTCTCATTGTGGTGGCCTCTCTTGTTGGGGAGCATGGGCCCTAGAGCACGTGGGCTTCCGTAGTTGTGACTCATGGGCTTAGTTGCCCTTCAGCGTGCGGAGTATTCCCAGACTTGGAATGGAACCAGTGTCCCCTGCATTGGTAGGCTGATTCTTAACCTCTGGACCACCAAAAGTCCTGGTAGTGGTTTTTGATTTAATTCTTTTTCACAGCTCCAAAAAGGAAAGCTATGTGTTCCGCTGGTCAGTCTTATTCTATGTATCTACATGTGAAGGGAAAAGTCAGGATTGATTTCAGTGTGAGAGCTCCATCCCAACTCCATCTGACCCAACTCGGGAAAGGTTCATAGGAACTAGCAGGCTCACCGCTATTTGGTTTCTTTGTCAACTCACTGCGCTTTCACTAAGGCCCCTTCACTTGATCGTGTGTTCTTGTCTTACAACATTGGTGTTGCTGTGGCCCCTGCCTTCTGGGAGTGCTTCCATTATATAATTTCCCAGGAACCCTGACTGGAAACGATTTGCATTCTTGCTTTCTTAAGAGGAGTTCCTTTTTTTTTTTTCCTTCCTTGAATTTATTTATTTATTTAACCATGCTGGTACTTATTTGTGGCTTGTAGGGTCTATTGTCCCAACCAGGGATTGAACTCGGGCTCCCTGCATTGGGAGCACAGAATCTGAACCACTGGACCACCGGGAAGTCCCTTAAGATGAGTTCTGATGCCTCACTTATATATGTGGGTATCAGATTTCTTGGAAGTCAGAGATCAAGAAGTCAGGTCCACCTTGGTTCGGTGGCTACTATACTGTTTGAAAGGGGGCTTCCCAGGTGGTACTAGTGGTAAAAGAACCCACCTGCTAATGCAGATGACATAAGAGATGTGTGTTCAATCCTTGGGTCAGGGAGATCCCCTGGAGAAGGAAATGGCAACCCTCCAGTATTCTTGCCTAGAGAAGCCCGTGGACAGAGGATCCTGATGGGCTCCAGTCCATAGGGTCTCAAACAGTTGGACATGACTGAAGCAGCTTACCATACTATTGGAAAAGTTTGCACCCCAAAAAGTTGGGGTGATTCCATACAACAAGGGTTCAAAAGTCATTTTTTGGTGGCCCTCTCTTGTTGGGGGAGCATGGGCCCTAGAGCACGTGGGCTTCCGTAGTTGTGACTCATGGGCTTAGTTGCCCTTCAGCGTGCGGAGTATTCCCAGACTTGGAATGGAACCAGTGTCCCCTGCATTGGTAGGCTGATTCTTAACCTCTGGACCACCAAAAGTCCTGGTAGTGGTTTTTGATTTAATTCTTTTTCACAGCTCCAAAAAGGAAAGCTATGTGTTCCGCTGGTCAGTCTTATTCTATGTATCTACATGTGAAGGGAAAAGTCAGGATTGATTTCAGTGTGAGAGCTCCATCCCAACTCCATCTGACCCAACTCGGGAAAGGTTCATAGGAACTAGCAGGCTCACCGCTATTTGGTTTCTTTGTCAACTCACTGCGCTTTCACTAAGGCCCCTTCACTTGATCGTGTGTTCTTGTCTTACAACATTGGTGTTGCTGTGGCCCCTGCCTTCTGGGAGTGCTTCCATTATATAATTTCCCAGGAACCCTGACTGGAAACGATTTGCATTCTTGCTTTCTTAAGAGGAGGTCCTTTTTTTCCTTCCTTGAATTTATTTATTTATTTAACCATGCTGGTACTTATTTGTGGCTTGTAGGGTCTATTGTCCCAACCAGGGATTGAACTCGGGCTCCCTGCATTGGGAGCACAGAATCTGAACCACTGGACCACCGGGAAGTCCCTTAAGATGAGTTCTGATGCCTCACTTATATATGTGGGTATCAGATTTCTTGGAAGTCAGAGATCAAGAAGTCAGGTCCACCTTGGTTCGGTGGCTACTATACTGTTTGAAAGGGGGCTTCCCAGGTGGTACTAGTGGTAAAAGAACCCACCTGCTAATGCAGATGACATAAGAGATGTGTGTTCAATCCTTGGGTCAGGGAGATCCCCTGGAGAAGGAAATGGCAACCCTCCAGTATTCTTGCCTAGAGAAGCCCGTGGACAGAGGATCCTGATGGGCTCCAGTCCATAGGGTCTCAAACAGTTGGACATGACTGAAGCAGCTTACCATACTATTGGAAAAGTTTGCACTTTCTCTAAAAAGTTGGGGTGATTCCATACAACAGTTCAGATTTCTGGCTTCTCTTGAAAAAAACTGTCATCTGCATTATAGTGTAACTGTTCCAGGGAGGAAGCCAATTCTGACTCCATGTGGTAAACTGTTTCTTCGACTTGTTTTTTGTTGCTCTTGTTATCATAATCATACTTGATGGCTTGCCTCAGAGGCCCCTGCCCCTCTTCCTGACTGTAAACTAAAGTGCCTTTGTTCAGCTCATAGAGAGAGAATTTGTCCCTCCTCACCTGTGAATAGAAGATATTAACACACTCCTTCCAAAGGCTGGCCATTCCCCTGGAGACATTTTTCAGGACTGAAGACCCTTTCACTTTCCCACTTCCTCTTCCTCTCTATTCTGCCTCTGACTTTAGTTCCTCATTGCTTCTTTCTCTCCCATCTATATAAAAAACACCCCTGGCACCCAGACCCCATAATATGGTTCTTTTGAGGTACTACCCCGCCCTCTTCTTGGTCTGCCAGCTCCCCCATTAAATTCTCTTCCTTGCCTCAACGCTTCGTCTCTCGGATTCATTGACCTCTTGTGCAGAAAACAGAGTGAGCTCATAAATATGAGGCGTAGAAGCCAACCATGGCCTCTACCTTTGGAATGATGGCTTTTAAGCCTTTTTGACCAGCTATACGTGAAACAGTTATACATGGAACTCTCCTTACCACATGCCATGCATTTTTTTCTGTTCTGTTTCATGAGAACACAGACCGTGGAATGCCACTAACTTGAATTTGCTGTTCACTGATGATGGTGACCTGACCTGCAGTTTGAGAAGCAGGGATCTGGATTTGGGCAGGTTCTGCTTGCCAGCGCCCTTCCTCTCCTGCAGGAGATCTGATGCAGGCATGATGCAGGTTCCCCAGGTTCTGGCATTCACAGGAAACCACTCAGCTGTCATTCATATTAAAGCAACCCGCCCTGTAGGACACCCACTCTGCTGTCCCCCTTTGACTGTGGTGAGGGCTGGTTTTCAGGACTCCTCCATTTCACGCCTGAAGACAAAGGCAGGGGGAATGCCTCTCTTTGGTCTGGCCTGGGCTTTTTTGCCTCACCACATGTGAACAGAATGAACCTGGGGAAATGTGCTGCATTGTGGAAGACCTCCAGGCCTGTCCTATGGATTGCATAACACTGGGGCATAGGCAATGGGGACAATTCATATGACAATGGATTCTTTTTATAAAGCAAAGGAAGTTTTTAACCTTAGGTGACTTTAGTGGCTTTGCATTTGCATTACAAATGTTTAAGTACTGTCATTAACTGGGATGGTTACAAGGCAGGGGGCAGGTAAAGGCTAAAGGGATTTTTAATTGTCTTCTCTACCTTTATCAGTACTCATCAGGGCCCTGACTATCCTAGCATCAATAAGAAATGATAAAGCATCCTTTCATAAACTTTAAACATTTATACTTAGCTCTTCAAATTGTATTCCTTGAGGATATTGCTAGAGTAGGATTTGAGTCAGAAGATGTGGCTTCTTTTTCTGGCCGTAGGTACATTCATATTGTGTGAACTTAGGCGAGCTTTAATATACTGGGCTTTGGATTTCCCATCAATTAAATAGGTAGGGTAGAAATAATCCCCGTCATCCCTGTCTTGGGCTTCCCAGGTGGTGTTAGTGGTAAAGAACCTTCCTGCCAATACAGGAGACATAAGAGACTCTGGTTCAATCTCTGGGTCAGGAAGATCCCCTGGAGAAGGAAATGGCAACCCACTCCAGTATTCTTGCTTGGAGAATCCCATGGGCAGAGGACCCTGGTGGGTTACAGTCCATAGGGTCGCAAAGAGACACAACTGAGGCGACTTTGCACACACGCACATATCCCTGTCTCATTGATTTTTGAGGATCTCATTTGACTCTGTGTGTGTGTGTGTGTGTGTGTGTGTGCACACAGATACGTGTAAAAATGGAAGCTGCTCTGTCTCTACTCTTGGGGGGTGCTCTTTTGTTAGGAGATAACAGAATTACATCTCACAGCTACCTGACTTGCTGCAGGTATTGTACACTAAGGTGACTCTCCCTTTTCATACTGTTTTGGGAAAGATAAAGCTTGTATGATGACCCATTTCTGTCTTAGATACGGATGATAATTGAAGTCAAGATCTGCACTCCTTACATTACAGCACAGGAGGTCTTGGTCTTGCAGACTCTGGAACTGTCATGCACTCTGTTAGGAATTCAGCAGGCATGCTGGCTTTATGAGTTGAAAGGTGAGGCTGAAATAAACGTGTTGGATATTTACTTGCTTTATGTCCATTGGTGGAGGCAAAAACCTCAACTGAGCATGTCTCTACTGTTCAGGCAGAGCTTTTTCCTGAAAACTGAAGTTGGTTGGGTTTCTTCAATCAAGGGCACTTTAATTTTTTCATTTTTTTTTTTTTTTTTAGAGGAGCACCTTCTCAGTGTTTTCACATCTGTCCTAGTTCCAGTACGCGTTGAGTGGTGGCACGTTTAAATTTCTTAAAAGGTCAACAACAAAGAGGGGTCCAGCAGGGTGGCTTACTTTTGTTTCTTCCTATCAGCAACCCTCCCTCCGCCCGGTCACCCCCCTGCAGCTCTGAGACAGTGTGTGTCTAGGGAGGTCTTTTTTCTAATAAAGGACATGTGGACCTCAGCCTTTTAAAACCCACTTTAGAATTTGACGAGGTTTTGTAAAGTCACATGGTTACCAATGTTGCATCTGATTCCAGGGTTAGGAATGGACTCTTGTCAGAAGGCAAAGGGGATCCTCTCCCATTTGTGTGGACGGTGAGAGGAGAGGAGGTGGAGCTCTCTTCTTTCAGGGACAGTCTAGTGAGTAAGAGTGTCTGTTTCTGGACTGGCAAGATGGGATATGTGTGTTCCATCACCAGCTTGCTGCCTTGGGCAGATTGCTTTGGATATCTCTGGGCCTCATAGCCTCAATTTATTATGCCACTCAGGGCCTTTATTGTGGTCGCTCTTATTATTTCTATTTTATGTATGAGAACCTTGAGATTCTCTTGCCTCTCTTCTATTTATGTTTGAAAAATTCTGAATGGATATTGGAATATATCCAACAATTGCCACTGTCAGAAACACATGCTGAAAATTTTGTTTATAAACAGGAAGTCATGCTGATGTGATATCCATAGAATTAATGAATCTATGTAGCCTATATGCTTTTTTCCTGCTTCTGTGCTCTCTATTATTATTCTTATTTTACAGACAAGGAAACTGAAGCTCAAAAGGTCAGTGATCTGATCTCCCCATAGGTGGGCTTGTTGGATTTGCCTTTGTTCTTTCTTCTGCTCTACACTAGCAGAATCCTAGTGTTGGCCATTATGGGTCCTTCTATTCGAAAATTTCCAAGTTCGCATCTCATTCCAGAGAAGGATAACAAAGAAGCAGACCTAGACAGAAACATAATTTGGAAAGTTTCAGAAATTACCCTAACAGAGATTTTTCTGTTTTAGGTAACAGTAACCTCATGCACATTAGTGCATTAGTTACTAGCCTTTATTCTCAAAACGTTCTTTTAAAGAATTTAGAAACGTAAGCAGGAATGAAGTGACCTTGCTTTCTGTCCATTGCTCCCTTTTCACAAATCCTGTTTAGAATCTTTCAGTTCTGTCTTCCCAGGAAGTGCCCCCTTCTTGGCCCCTCTCCCTCCTCACTTCCTGTCTTCATTTCACTGTATCCTCCTCAGTACACTTCTTTGTTAATTACATGCAGGACACTTGATGCATATTGCAAAACGACATACAGTTTCTTAGAATAGCCTAATAATATGTAGGGTCTATTCCATGTATAGAGCAAGTAGATATCTACTTTTTGGTGGTCATGGGAAGATTTAGGAGATAACTTGGGGGGAACTTGAGCATTTCTGTTTTATAAATGTGGTTTTAGTGGAAAAGGATGTTATCTCCTGTTATTTAAAAATAGCTCTGTATAGATAAGATTTGATGCTTTTACCACTGTCCCTCTAATTCATTCTTGTCATAAAGGGATCTTTGGTCTTGATATTATCTTTTTATTATTCCAGAAATGTAAATTGGTCAGGTGGTTTTATACAAGAAGGATACTAAAACTTAAAAACCTTCTCACAGGAGGGAAACATATAACTTTGCCTAATGGGAATTGTTAATCAGAGATAATAATCACAGTGTTAGTAAATTTGAGAGCATGTAGCTTTTGCTTCACATGGCATTGAGTCTAACCTAAAGAAAGAGAAGGGAGAAAACGATTTGTTGGCAAAGTTAATTTTATAACGTGCCTGATGTAGAGCTTGATGAGCACTGGGTGAAGAAAGACAGGGGTGTAGATTCACTTCCTTGTGGTCTATATGCAGAACCCACCTGGTGTTGGGGGTGGTTGGGTGGAGAGGGCGTGTTTCTGTTTGTTTAACAAGCGCAGGTCATGTCTGACACCTGTCCACTTCCCCAGCTGTGCCACACCAGCTTTTCCATCTGGATGAGAAGATCATTTTAGAATCCTAAAATATGTTTTGAACCCTTAGGGACACTGTGGAATTTTGTGGAGAACTATACGATAGGAACATCTTAGGTAAAGCATAGGCATGCATGGCCTAAGCAGAAATGTTATAAACCCCAAACATCCTCAGCTTTCTGGGCACGCCTTTCATTTCTCCAACCATCCTCTACTTCCTAGCTTACCTTCCTGCTCACACACACGCACACACAGAGGATCATCTAGATATCTAGGTAAGTAAAAAGTGAAACTTGGCAGTTACGATGATTTCTCAAGCTTACTGAGGGCTGCTAAGGATTTTCAGTCAAGCTACATTTTGCTTTGTTTAATGCCTTATTATGATACTCCAAGCATACTTTTAAAATAACACTCGTTTCCTCAGCACATATTTTTAGTGTTTAAATATCTTCATATCATTCTCTGTTAACCTCTTTACTAGGTAAGATGACTTATTAAAATCGATTTAATCTATATTCATCAATATTTTCCCCTTTAACGTGGTTTTGGAACTGGTCTGCCTTTCCTCAGTTTGATCACATTTTTGGGGGCTTAGGTGTTGCATCTCAGGTTGCTCGGCTTGATCTGAGAAACACATCATTTGTACTGTCAGCTTCCCAAAGCAGAACACAAATTTAGTCCTATGAAACTGAACACTTATATTGATAATTAGGTTGTCAGTATAGGTGAAGCGTGTTTTAGTGCATCCATGTATGTCTGAACATCAGACTGTTCACCAGCTCTCCCATTAATTCAGGGAGATAATAATCACAGTGTTAGTTTGGCATGTAGCTTTTGCTTCACATGGCATTGAGTCTAACCTAAAGAAAGAGAAGGGAGAAAACGATTTGTTGGCAAAGTTAATTTTATAACGTGCCTGATGTAGAGCTTGATGAGCACTGGGTGAAGAAAGACTGGGGTGTAGATTCACTTCCTTGTGGTCTATATGCAGAACCCACCTGGTGTTGGGGGTGGTTGGGTGGAGAGGGCGTGTTTCTGTTTGTTTAACAAGCGCAGGTCATGTCTGACACCTGTCCACTTCCCCAGCTGTGCCACACCAGCTTTTCCATCTGGATGAGAAGATCATTTTAGAATCCTAAAATATGTTTTGAACCCTTAGGGACACTGTGGAATTTTGTGGAGAACTATACGATAGGAACATCTTAGGTAAAGCATAGGCATGCATGGCCTAAGCAGAAATGTTATAAACCCCAAACATCCTCAGCTTTCTGGGCACGCCTTTCATTTCTCCAACCATCCTCTACTTCCTAGCTTACCTTCCTGCTCACACACACGCACACACAGAGGATCATCTAGATATCTAGGTAAGTAAAAAGTGAAACTTGGCAGTTACGATGATTTCTCAAGCTTACTGAGGGCTGCTAAGGATTTTCAGTCAAGCTACATTTTGCTTTGTTTAATGCCTTATTATGATACTCCAAGCATACTTTTAAAATAACACTCGTTTCCTCAGCATATATTTTTAGTGTTTAAATATCTTCATATCATTCTCTGTTAACCTCTTTACTAGGTAAGATGACTTATTAAAATCGATTTAATCTATATTCATCAATATTTTCCCCTTTAACGTGGTTTTGGAACTGGTCTGCCTTTCCTCAGTTTGATCACATTTTTGGGGGCTTAGGTGTTGCATCTCAGGTTGCTCGGCTTGATCTGAGAAACACATCATTTGTACTGTCAGCTTCCCAAAGCAGAACACAAATTTAGTCCTATGAAACTGAACACTTATATTGATAATTAGGTTGTCAGTATAGGTGAAGCGTGTTTTAGTGCATCCATGTATGTCTGAACATCAGACTGTTCACCAGCTCTCCCATTCAAAATTGTAGTTTTATCTTTTTGTCAATGAGGTTTTTTCTCCCTTCTCCTTCCCCAACCTCTTAAAGCAGAATTCAGAAGGACTGCTGTGTGTGTTTGTGTATAGACCCAGGTTATATGTGTCAGTACTCAAATTTGTCTGTGTGTAACTTCCATGTACCTTAGAATTAATTTCCTTCGAATCCGAAACTAGCCGGGGCATTCCTGTGTCTGGTTCTGTTCGCCTAGAAATTTAATTGTGCTCCCACAGCCTTGCGGACCTTTGCATGAAATCTTCCTACTCCCAGAGACGGCCTGTGTCGTTGGAGAAATCTTGATATGTCCATGGATTATTTAGTAATGCTCATTTGAAGATTTGAGAGAGTTTTATATTGATCCAGC
Source organism: Tragulus kanchil (assembly GCA_022376925.1). Lineage (NCBI taxonomy): Eukaryota > Metazoa > Chordata > Mammalia > Artiodactyla > Tragulidae > Tragulus > Tragulus kanchil. The sequence goes on from JAIOJX010000023.1 coordinate 124,247,801, forward strand.
AATGCTACATACCAAACAGAACCGCCACACCACTTTTAAACCACATCAGCCTGTCCCCCAGGGAATGGAAATCTGCTTTCTGACATGTGAAATAAATGCATCCTTTGCTTGCAAATACTAACAGTTGAGAGGCTGTTCATTCTGGGTAACTCATACCTCGCTTTGCATTCCACTTGGTCTTCAGCAATTGGAGAGATCCTGTGAAAACATAGCGTGTCTCCAGGACATGCAGACTAATTTGAAACCATTTGAAGGCGGAAAACCTGTTTCATGGGCAGTCATGTGTTCAAGCACATAGCGCCTCATGGGCAGCATTTGTTTGCATACCTACGTGTGAGCATCTGTGCATGTAGACATAAATACAGTTCAGGGTCCTGGTGACATAGGCGGCCTCATGGGCAGCTCTTTACTAGGTAAGATGACTTATTAAAATCGATTTAATCTATGTTCATCAATATTTTCCCCTTTAACGTGGTTTTGGAACTGGTCTGCCTTTCCTCAGTTTGATCACATTTTTGGGGGCTTAGGTGTTGCATCTCAGGTTGCTCGGCTTGATCTGAGAAACACATCATTTGTACTGTCAGCTTCCCAAAGCAGAACACAAATTTAGTCCTATGAAACTGAACACTTATATTGATAATTAGGTTGTCAGTATAGGTGAAGCGTGTTTTAGTGCATCCATGTATGTCTGAACATCAGACTGTTCACCAGCTCTCCCATTCAAAATTGTAGTTTTATCTTTTTGTCAATGAGGTTTTTTCTCCCTTCTCCTTCCCCAACCTCTTAAAGCAGAATTCAGAAGGACTGCTGTGTGTGTTTGTGTATAGACCCAGGTTATATGTGTCAGTACTCAAATTTGTCTGTGTGTAACTTCCATGTACCTTAGAATTAATTTCCTTCGAATCCGAAACTAGCCGGGGCATTCCTGTGTCTGGTTCTGTTCGCCTAGAAATTTAATTGTGCTCCCACAGCCTTGCGGACCTTTGCATGAAATCTTCCTACTCCCAGAGACGGCCTGTGTCGTTGGAGAAATCTTGATATGTCCATGGATTATTTAGTAATGCTCATTTGAAGATTTGAGAGAGTTTTATATTGATCCAGCAATGCTACATACCAAACAGAACCGCCACACCACTTTTAAACCACATCAGCCTGTCCCCCAGGGAATGGAAATCTGCTTTCTGACATGTGAAATAAATGCATCCTTTGCTTGCAAATACTAACAGTTGAGAGGCTGTTCATTCTGGGTAACTCATACCTCGCTTTGCATTCCACTTGGTCTTCAGCAATTGGAGAGATCCTGTGAAAACATAGCGTGTCTCCAGGACATGCAGACTAATTTGAAACCATTTGAAGGCGGAAAACCTGTTTCATGGGCAGTCATGTGTTCAAGCACATAGCGCCTCATGGGCAGCATTTGTTTGCATACCTACGTGTGAGCATCTGTGCATGTAGACATAAATACAGTTCAGGGTCCTGGTGAAGACAGTGGAGGCCAGGCTTGAACTCGTTATTGGACTTACTAGCTGTGACCCTGGGTAGGTTAGTTTCAGCCTCCGTCTTTTTCACTGCTCTCATCTGTAATTGGGGGACAGGGATAATTCCTACCTCGAAATGTTCTAAGGACTCAACATTTACGTGTGAAGTGTTTAGAACACTTGCCAGCCCCCAAATAAGTATTCAGTCAGTGCCCACTATTTTTTAGAATTACATGGTCATTTTATGATGCTCTGTGGATCAAATAAGCAATCTTACGTAAATCTTTCCTCAAAGAATTAAATGTGATAGCCAGCAGCAAACGTGTGACTTTTCCTTCAGTAGGTCGCCTTCTGCACAGCAGTTTTCTGTGATCTGAGCCGAGTAGACTCCTGAAAGAGTTAAAAACATTTCCTTGTTTTTCAGGCTTTAATTTAGGCTCATTGTTATACAAAAACTGTTAGCCTGGGTAAAGCTGCACCTTGAGCACTGATGTAAACTGAGTTTCTCAAAGTACATTAAAATTTGCCATAGTCTTCCCTTGACGATTGAGAGATTTGCATCTGGTAGCGATTCACTCAGCTGAACGGAGGATCGCGCTCCTCAGAGTGCTGGTAAGCGGACACATGACATTTGCAAAGAGCAGTTTGCCCACTCGAGTGCCAGGGCAAACCGGAGAAAATTCTGTGCTTCCAATTTCATCAGAAACGTAGGGAATATTGCAAATGACACTACCAAATCAACTGTAAATAGATGATAATTTGATTGACATCTGGAAAGCTGTCACCGGCTGAGCAGCCCATAACAGGAACATTTACTGAGTGCGAAGGCAGCTTTCAAGTAAATCACTTTTTGTCCAGTGGGGCCCAGCCAGATTATAATTGCATGTCCTTCCCTTCATTGCAAATTCCCCATTACCGTTACCAGCAGTGTCTCATTTAAAGGAAGGTTGTCTTCCAAATATTCCCAGTGTCTCACATTAACTCGTCACCTCCCTCCTCGAAGGAAGGCTGGCTGTGTGCTGGGTGATCCAGCCCTGTGCCTTCCTTACCTTGAAATGAAACTCATTAGCTCTGGCCTTTGTCGTGCAGAGGTACATGCTATAAATTAACTGTTAGGTTCAATGTAACATGACGAAAGTTGGGGGCTAAATGCATTTCCGCAGGGTCCTCAGAATTGTCTCCACTGTCGTTTTTGAATAAGCGTCTTGGCACGGATGGTGTTTTGAAATGACAGCCTTTCAAAATGGGACTGAGGAGTGGTGCCTTTTCGCCATGTTGAAAAGATACAGGGAAAGTCTATGGCTAGCGTTTGTTCCAGGCCCTTTATCCTGCAACTCCATGTGTTTAGGAATAGTGAAAAACGACAATTACCAAAGCAGATGGCCATTTAAAGGTTCAGTCCTAGATAGTTTAGGAAGTGGGAGACATGTAGGAAGTGAATGCTAAGTCAACATTCATGAGATGGTCTAGTGTGTGTGTGTGCGTGCGTGTGTGTGTGTGTTTACCAATCAGGTGTTTGCTACCTGGTTTTAAACGTGCAACAGTTTATGAATAATAAGCTTGCTGAACAGTACAAAGTTACCCACCTTTGTTCCACAGAGTTAGCATTTATCCCATCTGGTCAAGCGCACGGAGGGAATTACCATCCTGGCTTCTCCTAGCTCTGCTCTGCCTCCTGTGTCTGGCTCCAGCGGAGTCTACAGCTCTGTGGACACCTGACATGTGGAATCCAGAACTCACCATGATCTTGGTCTTTGAATTTCAAGATGATGTGTTGTTGGCAAAAACCCTTTGGTCTCCACCCATGGACTTAACACGTGGAGAGAGATGGAGAGAGAGGGGAACCACGAGGGATGTTATCTCTACTCCATGGGTTGCCTGTTTCACTCAAGCGTGTGAAGGCCAGACTGAAGTTTCTGTTGCTGCAATGAGACCTGTGAGCGTTTGCCTTTTAGCAAGGGCTTTAGTCCCTGTGGCACAAACAGTCAAGAGATTATTTCTGGTGGTACCGGTGTCGCTGCTGCTGGTAGCCCTGCTGAAAGGGCACGCGAGCGGGGAAATCTTGCTAATTGTACTGAGCCTGCCTGCATTGCAAGTGTCAGATGATTTGATAGGACTGACACGCAGCTAAATGGAATAGGAAAAGACACTGCAGTGGACTATTGGTCCATTAGTTTGCCCGGGCAGCTTGTTTTACTAAGGAGCCCTCTAATGGTTTCTCGGCAATAATTACTATCTCTCTTCTCCTTGCTATTCAACATGACAGGCACTTGCAGAAGTCGCAGCTAATATATTTGCACTCTAACCAGCCCCAATGCCGAGTTTCCTGGAGTATGTTTGGCTGAGAAATGAATGATAGTCATGGTGGTTTTTTTCTTTGAGAAATTTTCTCTAATGCAGAAGACAGTCACTTTATTTCAGATACTAAACAGGCATGTGGCATCACATGAGTGCTTGTGAAAAAAATTGATGCATTAGCTGTGGACTGCCCATTGCATGTCTCCTGTAGTAGGAGCTGATGATGATATTGAAATAGGAGGAAAACTTTTATGGGCTGTTTTGCTTATGTCATGATAACTGCAGACCTGAGCCAGAACGAAAGAGGGAGAGAAGTTTATATGGAAATAAGCATTCAGACAACTGTCCTGAGGCTATACCATAAAGAATTATTCCTTTGTTTCGACTAAGTATAATTGGGAGGGAGTAGTCATTATTATTTCTGTGCATTTCTGTCTGAAGTTAAAGAGGGTATCTTAGAAGAAAACATGTTTGCTTTTTCTTCTCTTTGTTGTCTCATCGACTTCTTGAGTATGGTCAGTTTAGCTTGTTGGGATGTTTACTTGTTTTTAAAACTTCCTACGTTAAAATTGGTGTTGTAAATGGACTTGAATTCTTTTGAGATATGTGAATAAGGTTTGTTTGCTCAAGTGTAGCATTTAAATATAATGAATATTTTAATAATCAGTTGGTGACCACTATTTTTCCTAACATCTTTGGAGGAGCTGAAGGTCATAAGAAGCCGTCTATAAGAAAATACAGAAAGGAGGAAAGAAAATCAGAAAAAGAATTGTGTAGAATGCTGTAGAATTTGAAGTTATTTTTACAAGTGGTGTATGCGTATGGGGAGAAAGTTGCAGTCATTTTGGGGTTTTCTTCCATCGAGTCAGGTCTTAAGCCTCTATTATGTTGGATATAATTTCTTTTGGGAGAAGATGATAAAACATTAGCCACAATTTGATTTTTGGCAGGTATTTTCCTCTTCTGCTTCTAAAACATAACCCAGCTGCCTGAAAGCATCTTATTTTTTTCTGTGTCAGAGAGAGAGAACCATCTTAGAAAAAAAAAATATTTAACACTTGCAGAAGTCGCAGCTAATATATTTGCACTCTAACCAGCCCCAATGCCGAGTTTCCTGGAGTATGTTTGGCTGAGAAATGAATGATAGTCATGGTGGTTTTCTTTGAGAAATTTTCTCTAATGCAGAAGACAGTCACTTTATTTCAGATACTAAACAGGCATGTGGCATCACATGAGTGCTTGTGAAAAAAATTGATGCATTAGCTGTGGACTGCCCATTGCATGTCTCCTGTAGTAGGAGCTGATGATGATATTGAAATAGGAGGAAAACTTTTATGGGCTGTTTTGCTTATGTCATGATAACTGCAGACCTGAGCCAGAACGAAAGAGGGAGAGAAGTTTATATGGAAATAAGCATTCAGACAACTGTCCTGAGGCTATACCATAAAGAATTATTCCTTTGTTTCGACTAAGTATAATTGGGAGGGAGTAGTCATTATTATTTCTGTGCATTTCTGTCTGAAGTTAAAGAGGGTATCTTAGAAGAAAACATGTTTGCTTTTTCTTCTCTTTGTTGTCTCATCGACTTCTTGAGTATGGTCAGTTTAGCTTGTTGGGATGTTTACTTGTTTTTAAAACTTCCTACGTTAAAATTGGTGTTGTAAATGGACTTGAATTCTTTTGAGATATGTGAATAAGGTTTGTTTGCTCAAGTGTAGCATTTAAATATAATGAATATTTTAATAATCAGTTGGTGACCACTATTTTTCCTAACATCTTTGGAGGAGCTGAAGGTCATAAGAAGCCGTCTATAAGAAAATACAGAAAGGAGGAAAGAAAATCAGAAAAAGAATTGTGTAGAATGCTGTAGAATTTGAAGTTATTTTTACAAGTGGTGTATGCGTATGGGGAGAAAGTTGCAGTCATTTTGGGGTTTTCTTCCATCGAGTCAGGTCTTAAGCCTCTATTATGTTGGATATAATTTCTTTTGGGAGAAGATGATAAAACATTAGCCACAATTTGATTTTTGGCAGGTATTTTCCTCTTCTGCTTCTAAAACATAACCCAGCTGCCTGAAAGCATCTTATTTTTTTCTGTGTCAGAAGAGAGAGAGAACCATCTTAGAAACATATTTAAAGCATATGATGAAAATGAAAGGTTTTTTAAGAAAACCTTTTAGAATCTATTTTCTTTGTGCCAGGTACCAGATGTTGATGTTGGCAGTGCTTAAGAGGGTCACAGGGCATTTACAATCACTAGGCTATAGGGAATAAAATTCCAGGTCTGTTGTACCAAAGATTATTTAAAACCCATGTTTGCCTAGTGACTGGTACAAAAAAAGTACTTTTACTATCTGAGCCTCTCTTAAATAGGTACCTTAGAAATACATAATCAATGAAATTGCTGCAAAATCTATTTATGTTCCAAAGACTCTTAGCATTATGAAGGTCACTGGTTCCATTTAAGTATTTTTCAATGTGAAAAGCAGATTGGTGTCAACTGTTACGACATGACTGGCTTTCCTTTTGAGCTATCCATTTCTAATCAGAGGACAGAAGCTCTGCTCCTTGTTATACGCATGTGCCAAAAATGCGAGTGCACATGCACACACACACTAGACTCAATGATATTTTCTTCATATCCTCCAAAAGCAGAATTTTAGAAAAAAAGAGGACCTTTTGTCCCCCCTCTGCATAGTTTTTTCTGTGAGTGAGCTGAAGTCTTTTTTGTCATTGATGGGGTGATTGTAGGGGAGGAATGTTTTTTCTTCCACCCTTCAAGCGTCCCTGACTGGGTCTGAAAATTAAACTGACAAAGACAGATTAACAGGAGATTAATAGCTGTTTTTTAAAACAGGAGAAAAGCATACAAATGTATTTAGTATAAATTTTATGGGACACGGGAATTTTCATAAGTTGCTGAAGACCCAAAGAAACAGACCTGAGTATTTCATGCTAGATTTTTGAAGAGTGCGCAGTTGTGGAGAGAGATGGTAGGTTAAGGATGAGAAGACACTGGGAGAAAACCCAGCAACACTTGGTTGTGAGGATTCTTTCCTGCATCCCTTTGTGTTTGGAGATAAGATGCTCCTTTCTTTTGGATATAGAGAGGGCACCTGACATTATGAAGGTTTTATGACCTGTCCCAGGGAAGATGGATGAAGGGAAGGTCGAGAGTAACCTCCTTGCTTCTGCCATTGTAGTGGACTCTTTCAGCTAAAGAGATTCAGTATACCACTATGCTTTATTTTGTTGTTCTGAAGTCCTTCAGGGTAATAGGGTTAATAGTTTCATTGTTGCAATAAAGATATGGGGAAATAAAGTTCTGCAAAACAAAACGGATTCTCACAAGAGAACTGCCTTGTGATCATTATAGATTATTGTTTCTTCTGAGTGTAATGCTTGGAAGAGTTAGGTGGTTAACTGCTTTCATAAAAATACAGAGCCTCTCTTAAATAGGTACCTTAGAAATACATAATCAATGAAATTGCTGCAAAATCTATTTATGTTCCAAAGACTCTTAGCATTATGAAGGTCACTGGTTCCATTTAAGTATTTTTCAATGTGAAAAGCAGATTGGTGTCAACTGTTACGACATGACTGGCTTTCCTTTTGAGCTATCCATTTCTAATCAGAGGACAGAAGCTCTGCTCCTTGTTATACGCATGTGCCAAAAATGCGAGTGCACATGCACACACACACTAGACTCAATGATATTTTCTTCATATCCTCCAAAAGCAGAATTTTAGAAAAAAAGAGGACCTTTTGTCCCCCCTCTGCATAGTTTTTTCTGTGAGTGAGCTGAAGTCTTTTTTGTCATTGATGGGGTGATTGTAGGGGAGGAATGTTTTTTCTTCCACCCTTCAAGCGTCCCTGACTGGGTCTGAAAATTAAACTGACAAAGACAGATTAACAGGAGATTAATAGCTGTTTTTTAAAACAGGAGAAAAGCATACAAATGTATTTAGTATAAATTTTATGGGACACGGGAATTTTCATAAGTTGCTGAAGACCCAAAGAAACAGACCTGAGTATTTCATGCTAGATTTTTGAAGAGTGCGCAGTTGTGGAGAGAGATGGTAGGTTAAGGATGAGAAGACACTGGGAGAAAACCCAGCAACACTTGGTTGTGAGGATTCTTTCCTGCATCCCTTTGTGTTTGGAGATAAGATGCTCCTTTCTTTTGGATATAGAGAGGGCACCTGACATTATGAAGGTTTTATGACCTGTCCCAGGGAAGATGGATGAAGGGAAGGTCGAGAGTAACCTCCTTGCTTCTGCCATTGTAGTGGACTCTTTCAGCTAAAGAGATTCAGTATACCACTATGCTTTATTTTGTTGTTCTGAAGTCCTTCAGGGTAATAGGGTTAATAGTTTCATTGTTGCAATAAAGATATGGGGAAATAAAGTTCTGCAAAACAAAACGGATTCTCACAAGAGAACTGCCTTGTGATCATTATAGATTATTGTTTCTTCTGAGTGTAATGCTTGGAAGAGTTAGGTGGTTACCTTACTGAGCTTTTCCAAAGGATTTTAAGTATTCTTGCTATAGTTCTCAATTGAGATTTTACTTATAGATGTTTGAAGGATTAATTTTTCTAGGCCCCATTTCTTGTCTTGTTTCTGCCCCAGTGAATTAGTTTTGTTTTTTTTCTTTTTCCATAGAAATAGGTATTTCAAACAATCTAGCTGTCAGGACAGAAAGAAACAACTAGAAGGAAATATCATTAGTCATTGCCTCTGATTCCTGGAATTGTGACTTATTTCTGCTTCTTTGTGTTTTGTACACTTTTGTGATTTTTCTATAGCTATAGTATGTTGCTTGTAGAATAAGAAAGAGGAAAAAGGGCTTCCCTGGTGGTCCAGTGGGTAAGGACACCGCCTTGCAGTGCAAGGGGCGCCGGTTCAATCCCTGGCCTGGGAAGATCCTGCATGCCGCGGAGTGACTGGACCAATGTATCCAACTACCACACTGGAGCTCTGGAGCGCATGTGCCCAGAGCCGGTGCTCTGCAGCGGAAGAGGCCACTGCGATGGGAGGCCTACACAGGCCAAAGAACAAAGATGCAAGTAAATGAAAGACCAATAGAAGTGTCCAAAAAAGAAAAAAAAAAAGAAAGGAAAACTATATGTATGTATTTTGTATGTAACATACATTATAGTACATATATATATATAGTACATATACATATTTTAGCTGATTTTTTTATGCCTAAGGAGTCAAACATTGCCTGTTTTAATTGTACATCCAGGACGGTTCTGGACAATAAAGAACAACCATCTTGATGATGATATAGCTTTCAGAGCCACCTGCCATGTAAATTGGTACATATAAGCACGCACCACCTTTTCAAGGGGTTTGTTGGTGACCAAATGAAGCAGTTGTATTTACAGTTTCAGTGGCAGAAAAGGCTCACCCATTGTTGCCATTACTGCCACATGCTTCTTTGGCTTCTGCCTCCCATGTGTATGTTTTAGGGGCATAGCCTTAGTTTTTTATAGTGCCCATTCAGTGTGCGTGTACAATGGAATTGGGTTTACAGGGTGATGGGAGAATTGTGAGGGTCATTTCATAATTTTTTCTATCTGTTTAGGTTAGTGGAGAGTATAAAATAGCATAAAATGAGTACTTGCTGCCAGATAGATGGATTTAGGGCCACCTTGTAATTCATATAGTTTTTAGTGTAGATTTAAATGATATTTCGAGTTGAAGGAATTTCTTTGAACCATAACATGTTACAGTTAACTGGAAAAATTACATGGAAGACTTGTGTTCAGAAAACTGCTTTGTCTTCATCTGTAAAATGGGGATACTGATAGTACCTTCCATTAGGATCCTTGTGGGGATTATGAAAATCCTTTGTAAATGCATGTATGTTTCTTTTATTGACTAAGCTACTTTTGGCAGACTACCTAAATTTCAGTGGAGGTGATTTGGATCAAATCCTTGACTTCACAGCCTAGAGCCAAACTACATTTGTCCATTCTCCTCAGAAGAGGGGAGGTCAAAGATGTATGATTTTAATTTTATTTTCATGAGAGGCTATGCCGACTCTAACCCCCATAGCTTCCATTAAAAAAAAAAAGTCGAAAATAGTTACTCATTTTCTCTTCCTAATTACTTGGCAGAAATTTAGAGTTGAAAGAGAGAAACTAGTAACAACCAATCGTTGCTTCAGCAAAAGGCATTCTTGGGTCCTAGAGACCAAAGAAGTCAGCAGGAATGCCCAGGGTGAGTTGATGGATTGCAGAGTCTGGCTGGTAATTACTTTCACTGAGCTAACACATTAACTTAATGCACAGAAGCAGGGCCAGATGAAAATCCGGCTTTGGACCTCTTCCCTTCCTCTGCATGGTTATCTGCTACGTTCCTTCAGGAGGCAGCCCTCGCTTTGGGGATTGAGCCCTTCTTCCCTTCCTGGGACTTGGCATGGATTTCCATGCTCCGTCCCGGCAGACTCAGGTTGTACTCTTTTGATTTGGTTATCCTGGGCAACAGTTGGTGGGGGACACACAACTCTTTAGATCAGCCAGCTTTTGGGGTAGCCGTTCTTCAAGAGGTTTCAGTTAGATACCAGATATTGACAGATTTAGTTTACCTCGCGGTTCACATTTCTAGAATTGGCAAGCTTTAGCTCTTGGACTTCTGTGACACTTACTAAGTAAGCACCTTGGTGGGCCAGGGAGGTTTTATGTTAAAGGGAACGTGTTGATTATTAATAGTTTTCTAGCGTGCGGTGCAACAAATGATTGTCAAGCCGTATGACATTTAGTGACATGATTATTTAGTGATATGAGTTTGCCATGGATGGAGAGGGGCATGTGTCTATTTGTGGTTTCAGCCGATTGTCAAATCCATATACTTGAGAAATGTATTCATTCTGCCATAGTCTCAGCCCCTACCCGTCTATTATGTAGCAAAGAAACTGTGTCTAGAGATGTGAAACTGTTTCAAGCCCATGAGCACTATGAACAGAGTTTACCTCAAGTTTTCCGAGTTCATCTTTAGGAGATAAGAAGAGTAGCTATTTTATGGAACTTAGAGAGAATGCAATCAAACATGTCTGTATTGGGGCTTAGGAACAGTGAATAAAACAAAGACTTTACAAATGAAAGCCACCATTATTGTTGCTATCATTTTTCTGCTTAGAATTGCCGTCGTTACTGCCACCATGTTGTGTAAGACTGTCAGGCAGTCCGTTGGTGTGTGTCACACTGGAGTAATCCATCTTCTGCTAATACGGTAAAGCAGGTACTCAACTTACGACTCGATTTCAAAAAAATTCCATAAGCTCTGACACTTTTGATTTCCATAAAGACCTTTGAGGAAATTCCCTTGTAGTACAGTGGTTAGGATGCTGTGCTTTGACTGCTGAGGGCCTGGGTTCAATCCTTGATCAGGGCACTAAGATCCCACAAGCCATGTGGCACTGCTGAAAACAAGGACAGAAAAGACAGACAAAAAACATGGAAAGCATTGGTAGAAGATAGTTGAATGGTAATTTGCAATCCTGATTTTGAATTTTGTACATTTTTGTGTATTTATGGGTTGATTGGAGAAGGAAATGACAACCCACAGGAAAATGGTGGGCCAAATCTATGGGGTTGCAAAGAGTAGGATACAAGTTCACCACTAAATAACAGCATGGGTTGATTCCAACATAGAAAAATTTATCAAATGAGATTCTGTCAAAGTACATCCTCTAGAACCAGCAGTAATTCCCTGGAATCATGATTCACTGTTCAGCAGTTTCCTTGTTTCTTTAGTCTTCTACTTGGAATATGTAACATTTCGTGTATTTAAATTTCCTAATCCTGTCAGCCCAGGGCTTTAAATTGGAAGACTTTAGTGATGAAGTCAATTCTGATGTAATTACATAAAGGATCAGATTTTTGGGAAGTATTTTTAAGACGCAAGAGTATAGATACAATATGTTAGTTGAAAAGAAGTGGATACAAAACTGTAAATAGTATGACCCCAGCTGGCATGTAAAAAGGTAGCTACAGAAGGAAGAAATGCTGGAAGGAAATATATAAATGAGTAAATAATAGTGTTAACTATTCTCTGGGTAGATTAATAAGAAATATGTTTTTAAAACTTTTACAAATAAAATGTTAAATGTTGAATTATCTGCAGCTCACTTCTTTTTTAAATACTTATTTGGCTTCACGGAGTCTTAGTTGTGGCATGCGGGATCTAGTTCCCTGACCAGGGATAGAACCTGGGCCCCCTGCACTGAGATCGTGGAGTCTTAGCCACTGGACCACCAGGGAAGTCCCTGCAACTCACTGCTTACACTTTGTATAAATTATTTTAAGAAGAAAGAAATCGTCAGTGGTGGAGGAGGGCATGGCAGCCCACTCCAGTATTTTTGCCTGGAGTATTTCGTGGGCAGAGGAGCCTGGTGGGCTACAGTTCATTGGTTGGCAAAAGAGTTGGACATGACTGAAGCGACTTAGTAGACACGCAAGGTAGTGATTAATGCCAACTTTGTCATACTAGTTTGGCTCTGTGTTTGATGTACTTGCTGTCTCACAGGTATTGTAGTTTAGTAGAAAAAGTGTGAACTCTGGAGTTGGCGGGACCTGGGTTCTACCTTGTTGGCTTCCTTTAAGAGGTTTGGTTTTGGGGAAGTTGCTCTGAGCCTTAGTTCTCATTAAATCAGTGAGGGTCTGTCTTTTTTAAGGTTTCTTAATTCTGATAGTGGCTTGCTTTTGGAGGTGCTCAGTAAAGCCCTTTTCTCCTCTCAGCCATTACCCTCACTTTCCAGTCCCACAAGGATCTATATAGGAAGCAATGAGACTTGGAAAGAAGTTTTACTTTCATGCTAACATTTTCAGTGTTGTTTCAGTGTTAAAGAATCCACCTGCAATGCAGGAGATGTGAGTTAAATCCCTGGGTCAGGAAGGTACCCTGGAGAAGGAAATGGCAACCCACTCCAGAATTCTTGCCTGGGAGATCCCATGGACAGAGGAACCTTGGCAGGCCACAGTCCATGGGGTTGCAAATAGTTGGACACGACTTAGCGACTAGCAACAGTAGCAAACATTTTCAGTGGTTTGACTTTTTAATCATCTTCTTTACTGTAAAAAGTTTTGGTTTCTGTGCGTCTCACATCCTTGGGAACCAAGCTTATGACAATCATGAAGTGTCTTACTTCAAAGGGTGAGAAAACCGAGCAAACCAAAATCGTGATGAGTGCTGTGGAGCAGTGTGTGAGCTGGGGAACGCTGAGTAACAGCATCCCCGTTCCCCTCCCCGCTGGCAGGGATGTGGAGGGTGCGGAGAGGACGCTGGGGCTGATGTAGGGTCTGTAATTGCATGACCGTCTGGCCTGCCCTGAGCATTCTTTTCCCTTCCAGGATTCCTGTAATTGTCATCAGATGGCTCAGTCTCCCAAGTGTTTCCGGTATTGCAGTGACTTCTGGAGTGTGTTTAAGGGGGGAAAAAGCGGCCAGAATTAGCAGTCATCATTTGTTTGTGTCTCTTCTGTTGTATGTAGACGTGTGCAGGTCAGGCATCTCAGGACTATAAGAAATCACTTATAGAGGCACAGACAGACCTTACCATCTTCTCTGGTCCCTCCTGCTTCTTTTGCTATTACTTTTCCATCTGGGCTGCTCAAAAGCAAAACACAATTGAGAAAAGATGCAGGAAGTAGTCCTGTTTTCAACTACAGTCTGTGATTCTTCTGGCCTCTTCACTTCTGGGGACAGTTACAGAGCATTGCATCTATCTTGGGTGCAGGGTTTCAGGAGGTAGGAGTTGGACAGTGCATAAGCCCTGCAATGAAAGGGCGTGGAGGAAATGAGACATTTGAGACCGATCTTGAAATTCAGCTGATAGAATTTGCATGACAGAAGTGATCGTGTTAATTGGCAAAGCAGATGTTCAGGTGGAAAGAACGGTGATAGAAAAGAGGAAATGTGTTTGCAGAGGAGTATAGGATGCAGTTGAGCTTAAAAATAAGAAAACCTTTGTAAATTTGTGTTCATTCTTTGAAGAGGGTCAGCCTAATGATTCTGATTTTAGGTTGAATCCTATCTTAAAGATAGAGAAGGAATGGCTCACGCCCTCTATGTGGATCCCATCTGGAGTCTTGAAAGGTAGTATTTAAATTTTCCTTCATCAATAAACCTATAACTGAAACTACAGGAATATATCTTGCTTGGGTATCTTTTTTGAATCAGGTAATCTTCTGTCCTTCCTGCTTTCCTAGGAAGGGAAGAATTGCTGAAATGAAAAGGGACGCTAATTAAAAAAAAAACGAAGTGATCGCCACATCTAAACCAGTGTGTTTTTCCACTGCCTTGTTCCCTAAGCAGAATCTGAGTAGGGAGGTTGAGGTTGCATAGAATTACTTAACTAGATCGTTTTGGGTAGTGTGCAGTTGAAGAGAACTAAAACAATTTCTTCTGATTCACGCTGTTGGCTGAGAAGTTGTCGCTTTTATGGCCCTGAAAGGTCCAATTGAATTCATCAGATGGCTCAGTCTCCCAAGTGTTTCCGGTATTGCAGTGACTTCTGGAGTGTGTTTAAGGGGAAAAGCGGCCAGAATTAGCAGTCATCATTTGTTTGTGTCTCTTCTGTTGTATGTAGACGTGTGCAGGTCAGGCATCTCAGGACTATAAGAAATCACTTATAGAGGCACAGACAGACCTTACCATCTTCTCTGGTCCCTCCTGCTTCTTTTGCTATTACTTTTCCATCTGGGCTGCTCAAAAGCAAAACACAATTGAGAAAAGATGCAGGAAGTAGTCCTGTTTTCAACTACAGTCTGTGATTCTTCTGGCCTCTTCACTTCTGGGGACAGTTACAGAGCATTGCATCTATCTTGGGTGCAGGGTTTCAGGAGGTAGGAGTTGGACAGTGCATAAGCCCTGCAATGAAAGGGCGTGGAGGAAATGAGACATTTGAGACCGATCTTGAAATTCAGCTGATAGAATTTGCATGACAGAAGTGATCGTGTTAATTGGCAAAGCAGATGTTCAGGTGGAAAGAACGGTGATAGAAAAGAGGAAATGTGTTTGCAGAGGAGTATAGGATGCAGTTGAGCTTAAAAATAAGAAAACCTTTGTAAATTTGTGTTCATTCTTTGAAGAGGGGTCAGCCTAATGATTCTGATTTTAGGTTGAATCCTATCTTAAAGATAGAGAAGGAATGGCTCACGCCCTCTATGTGGATCCCATCTGGAGTCTTGAAAGGTAGTATTTAAATTTTCCTTCATCAATAAACCTATAACTGAAACTACAGGAATATATCTTGCTTGGGTATCTTTTTTGAATCAGGTAATCTTCTGTCCTTCCTGCTTTCCTAGGAAGGGAAGAATTGCTGAAATGAAAAGGGACGCTAATTAAAAAAAAAACGAAGTGATCGCCACATCTAAACCAGTGTGTTTTTCCACTGCCTTGTTCCCTAAGCAGAATCTGAGTAGGGAGGTTGAGGTTGCATAGAATTACTTAACTAGATCGTTTTTGGGTAGTGTGCAGTTGAAGAGAACTAAAACAATTTCTTCTGATTCACGCTGTTGGCTGAGAAGTTGTGCTATTGAAAAGCTACTTTGCTTTACTGGCTCTTACTTACCAAACTAATGAAACGGTTCCCTGCCTTCCACTACCCCTGTTTGTGTAGTGGTAGAATATTCTCTAAACTTGTGGGGACCCAGCTCTAGAGAGTCATATGAACTGTTTCACATTTGTCATATGGCTCTTTTACAATAATCACTATTAAATACTGATGCGTACTTTTTCTTTTTCTTTTTTTTTAAGATTTGCCTTTTTTTTTTTTTTCTTCCTCTAAGTCAGCATTTATTTTTCATCCATCTTTTATTCTTCGGCCTTTGTGGGCCTCCCATTGCAGTGGCCTCTCATTGCAGAGCACTGGCTCTCGGTGCATGCACTCATTATTGGACACATGGGTCCAGCTGCTCTGTGGCACGTGGGATCTTCCCGGGCCAGGGATTGAACTGGTGTCCCTTGCACTGCAAGGCGGACTCTTTACCCACTGGACGACCAGGGAAACCCTGAGGCCTCCTTTGAAACCTATTCCAGCCCTTCCTTCCTGAGTAGCTGGGTATAAGAGATGAGTCCAAAATAGCTCATGATCATTATAAACACTCAAGTGATGATAGTTTCATCCCTCTTAGGAGCTGGTCCTCCCAAGTGGCATGAATGGTAGAGAACCTGCCTGCTAGTGCAGGAGATGTAAAGAGACACAGCTTCTACCTCTGGGTTGGCAGATGCCCTGGAGGAGGGTGCGGCAACCCACTCCAGTACTCTTTTTTTTTTTTTTTTTTTTAAGATTTATTTACTTATTTACTTTGGGCGGGGGGTGGAGGTCAGGTTGGGGAAGGAGGGGAGCGGGCGGGCCACTTATGTTGGTCTTTCATTTCTCTATTTTCATCCGTCTTTGTTCTTTGGCTCCTGCGGGCCTCCCATCGCGGTGGCCTCTGTTGTCGCAGAGCTCCAGCTCTGGGCGCATGCGCTCCAGAGCTCCGGCTCGGTGATTGGACACATCAGTCCAGCCGCTCCGCGGCACGTGAGATCTTCCCAGGCCAGGGATCGAACCGGCTCCCCTTGCACTGCAAGGCGGTGTCCTTATCCACTGGACCACCAGGGGAAGCCCTCCAGTACTCTTGCCTGGAGATTCCCGTGCAGAGCGGAGCCTGGCAGGCTACAGCCCACTGGGGCCCAAAGAGTCGGACACGACTGGAGTGAGGGCGTGCCTTAGGAGCTGTTGGTTGGATAGCAGGCATGTGAGCAAGTCCTGGCCAATAATTTGTAAGAGGAGGGCTGGGAGACAAAAGGAGTGAGCGTTATCCGTCTGGAATGAAAAACAGTTTCCTGCTTGGAGTTTGTCAGTGATGCTTCCGGAGGCAGTCAGGAGACTCAGGGGTGAGCGTGGCAACAGGAAAGGCAGAGGTGGTGTCCTTGACACCTAGCCTAGGGTTGCTACCTTTGACTTGGTATGTGAGAGAGCTCATTGTTTAAGCTCTTAGGATCTGGACTTTCTATTACCTGAGGCCAGCCTGATTTCTATCTCATAAAATGTGTCTGCGCATTTATCATGCCCCTTCAAATATTTTTGCTTTAATTTGGAAAGTAGTTATTTTTAATATTTTTTTAAATTATAAAAAGTTTATTTTCTCTGTGCTGCATGGCATGTGGAATCCTAGTTCCTTGACTGGGGATTGAACCCATGCTCACTACACTGGAAATGAGAAGTCAGCTACTGTATTGTCATAGAGAAGGCCCCTGGAAAGCAGTTCTTGTAATCTGTAACTTATTCACAGTGTGTATCATTTAAAGAGTTTCTGTTGAAGGCATGAGAGGCAGGTACCTCTTTTTGAAAGGAAACTAGAACTTCAAGCACACTGCTGCTGGTGTCATCCTGTGGGCCATCTTGTTTTTACCATAGGTGGCACCTTGAAGAAGAGTATGAAGGGAAAAACCCATTTGAGTTTGGTTTTTATGAGTATTTTCAAATACCTGAAAATGTTCCAGTAGAACTAGCTCATTACTCTGAGTCTACTGAATTAGATTTGTCCAATTTCTAGGAATCAGTGTTTTACTCCTTTCTGTGACCATATCCTTCTGCTTTCAATGTAAAGTGGACGGGTTACCAAAGAAGTTTTAGAAAACTTGACCTGTGGAGTTATAGTGTTTGAGTTCAAGTACCAGCTTCACTGCTTACTTGGACCGTATAGCGAACCGGCTCCCCTACAGCCCACTGGGGCCCTCCAGTACTCTTGCCTGGAGATTCCCGTGCAGAGCGGAGCCTGGCAGGCTACAGCCCACTGGGGCCCAAAGAGTCGGACACGACTGGAGTGAGGGCGTGCCTTAGGAGCTGTTGGTTGGATAGCAGGCATGTGAGCAAGTCCTGGCCAATAATTTGTAAGAGGAGGGCTGGGAGACAAAAGGAGTGAGCGTTATCCGTCTGGAATGAAAAACAGTTTCCTGCTTGGAGTTTGTCAGTGATGCTTCCGGAGGCAGTCAGGAGACTCAGGGGTGAGCGTGGCAACAGGAAAGGCAGAGGTGGTGTCCTTGACACCTAGCCTAGGGTTGCTACCTTTGACTTGGTATGTGAGAGAGCTCATTGTTTAAGCTCTTAGGATCTGGACTTTCTATTACCTGAGGCCAGCCTGATTTCTATCTCATAAAATGTGTCTGCGCATTTATCATGCCCCTTCAAATATTTTTGCTTTAATTTGGAAAGTAGTTATTTTTAATATTTTTTTAAATTATAAAAAGTTTATTTTCTCTGTGCTGCATGGCATGTGGAATCCTAGTTCCTTGACTGGGGATTGAACCCATGCTCACTACACTGGAAATGAGAAGTCAGCTACTGTATTGTCATAGAGAAGGCCCCTGGAAAGCAGTTCTTGTAATCTGTAACTTATTCACAGTGTGTATCATTTAAAGAGTTTCTGTTGAAGGCATGAGAGGCAGGTACCTCTTTTTGAAAGGAAACTAGAACTTCAAGCACACTGCTGCTGGTGTCATCCTGTGGGCCATCTTGTTTTTACCATAGGTGGCACCTTGAAGAAGAGTATGAAGGGAAAAACCCATTTGAGTTTGGTTTTTATGAGTATTTTCAAATACCTGAAAATGTTCCAGTAGAACTAGCTCATTACTCTGAGTCTACTGAATTAGATTTGTCCAATTTCTAGGAATCAGTGTTTTACTCCTTTCTGTGACCATATCCTTCTGCTTTCAATGTAAAGTGGACGGGTTACCAAAGAAGTTTTAGAAAACTTGACCTGTGGAGTTATAGTGTTTGAGTTCAAGTACCAGCTTCACTGCTTACTTGGACACATTGTATGACTTCTCTGTGCTTCAGTATTCTTCTGTAAAATGTAGACTATATTTCTATTTAACTTGTACCACGAACATTCTCTTGTTTCATGAGAGTTCTGTGAGAAGATTTATGAAAATCTTACATAATAGTATCTGGTGCCTGCTAAGTATATAGTTGATAGACTAGTACCTAGTTGAATTGTTGTTCAAAGTACTTTATAAAATGTGTGTCTCCTTTGTCTCTCAGAACAACCTGATGAAAGAGGAAGTATCATTAGCCCTACTATAGGGTATGGTGTTAGAATGTAACTTTGCTACTAGTGAAATGGGATTGGGATTATAATCTAGATCTCTCCCCTAATATGTTATGCTAGACTGTGAGTTGGATCTTTAGGAAATGTCTTTGTGATGTTATTGAGAAGGCATAGATGGGAAGGGCTTAAATTCCTATTCCTTAAATCTGGCTCAGTGATGAGCCAGTTCATTCATTCTAAAACTAGTTGTTTATTTGTTAAAGGGATGTTTCGCTTTGCATGCTTCCAATATGCACAATTTTCAGTTGTTACGATTAATTAAATAACACGATCCCTGAACAACACAATTCAAATTGGGGTTATTACATTACATTAACAGTGAGTAATTATATAAGTACAGCCAGTACATCCTGTTCTTTGGTGTGTGGACAGACAGCAAAGGATGTAGCTGTGTTGCCTCCTTGTCTCTCAAAGATGAACTCATATGACATGTTGTGAAAATGGATGATTCAAAGAGGGAATTGTCAGACAAGATCAAAGTGCATCGAGGAAACGGAAGTGCTAACACTGGAAGTGAAATTTGAACCATTTGTAAATAGAATTCTAGGAAAACTCTGACTCCTGCCGACTGCAAGAGTGTCAACACTGCCACTGTTCTAGAGCCTCTATGCAGTGAGAGGAGTCAGGGAAGAGGAACTTACTGTAAATTAGGAAAGTGATTGTGACAGAAAGGATGGAAGCATATCAGGAAGAAAGGATGCTGGCAGCAAACTTACGTACCAAGGAGATTCCTCAGAGACAATGCAGGACAGTGAACACAAAACAGAAACTGTTGGAAGCTGGGCTTCCCTGGTGGTCCAGTGGGTAAAGTGTTTGCCTTGCAGTGCAAGGGCCACCAGTTCGATCTCTGGCCTGGGAAGATCCCATGTGCTGCAGAGCGGCAAGACGATTGTGCCCTATTATGAGCCAGTGCTCTGGAGCGCATGCACCCAGAGCCAGTACTCTGCACCGAGCGAGGCCACTGTGACGGGAGGCCCACACACAACAAAGAATAAAAGATGGATGAAAAATAAATAAATAAAAAATCAATAAAAGTAGTCACAATTAAGAAAAAAAAAATATATATATACAGTGTTGGAAGCTAATCCAGGAGTATGCCAGTTCACCGAAACATATGAAAGATGCTCATAACTAGAAAAAGGGGGTTTCTTTTTTGAGTTGGATCTTTAGGAAATGTCTTTGTGATGTTATTGAGAAGGCATAGATGGGAAGGGCTTAAATTCCTATTCCTTAAATCTGGCTCAGTGATGAGCCAGTTCATTCATTCTAAAACTAGTTGTTTATTTGTTAAAGGGATGTTTCGCTTTGCATGCTTCCAATATGCACAATTTTCAGTTGTTACGATTAATTAAATAACACGATCCCTGAACAACACAATTCAAATTGGGGTTATTACATTACATTAACAGTGAGTAATTATATAAGTACAGCCAGTACATCCTGTTCTTTGGTGTGTGGACAGACAGCAAAGGATGTAGCTGTGTTGCCTCCTTGTCTCTCAAAGATGAACTCATATGACATGTTGTGAAAATGGATGATTCAAAGAGGGAATTGTCAGACAAGATCAAAGTGCATCGAGGAAACGGAAGTGCTAACACTGGAAGTGAAATTTGAACCATTTGTAAATAGAATTCTAGGAAAACTCTGACTCCTGCCGACTGCAAGAGTGTCAACACTGCCACTGTTCTAGAGCCTCTATGCAGTGAGAGGAGTCAGGGAAGAGGAACTTACTGTAAATTAGGAAAGTGATTGTGACAGAAAGGATGGAAGCATATCAGGAAGAAAGGATGCTGGCAGCAAACTTCGTACCCAAGGAGATTCCTCAGAGACAATGCAGGACAGTGAACACAAAACAGAAACTGTTGGAAGCTGGGCTTCCCTGGTGGTCCAGTGGGTAAAGTGTTTGCCTTGCAGTGCAAGGGCCACCAGTTCGATCTCTGGCCTGGGAAGATCCCATGTGCTGCAGAGCGGCAAGACGATTGTGCCCTATTATGAGCCAGTGCTCTGGAGCGCATGCACCCAGAGCCAGTACTCTGCACCGAGCGAGGCCACTGTGACGGGAGGCCCACACACAACAAAGAATAAAAGATGGATGAAAAATAAATAAATAAAAAATCAATAAAAGTAGTCACAATTAAGAAAAAAAAAATATATATATACAGTGTTGGAAGCTAATCCAGGAGTATGCCAGTTCACCGAAACATATGAAAGATGCTCATTTGATATTTTAAATTATACAGTGAGAAGAAGGAAGCACTGTTCAAACTACTCAGACAGCTGTTGATATGTTTTTTTAATAATAAAGAAGCAAAACCCTTTAATTCTCAAAATTTTCTAATGTGTTAAATTACAGGGTATTAAATGAATGTTTTACTTTCTTCATCTTCCTCTGTAACTGAGTTTTCATGTTTTTGACAAAAAATGTTAAAGGCCACAGAAAAACTGTAATTTTTCTGTTGATTATGAAGACTGCTCTGCATGGTTTCAGCATGCATGGTCATGTTTATGGTGTTGTATTAAGTAGTGTGCACGGCAGGAGCTGCCAGTGTTTACTGAGCCAAGTGGGCACCCTTGTGAGTGGTGTGGCTGCAGACACAGTGATGCCTTATGAGACATCACTCCAGTATAGATTCATTGAGTGTCAGTCATGTAGCAGGCTGCATACACAGACGCGGATAAAGAGTAGATCTCTTTCTCTGAGAATTCGCCCTTCAGTTGGTCAGTGAGAGCATTCATTATATCACAGTATATGCATATAACATGTGTAATACATTTCTTTGAATGCAGTGATAAGGAAATACCAGGCAGTGTAAGAGCCTAGAGAAAGGGCATCTAACTTATTTGCCTGGGAGTGTGAGGGTTGAGAGAGGCAGGGAGACAGCCTGGAGGACTCAGTGGTTAACATGGAAAAGCTCTGTTTAAGAGCCAAACAGTGGTAAGAAATTTCCGCCCAGAGAGCGCAGAAGATTTTGGAAACTTGATTGTTGCTGGAATGTGGAAGGCATGCTTGGGGACCGATCAGCAATGCCGTGGGACCTGTAGGCAATGGGACACCCTTGGGATTTGTCTGTAATTTATTTCAAATTAAAGTATGATTAAGACACAATCAAATTGACCCATTTTAAGAATATCATTTAGTATGTTTGATCTCAGTCCCGTGACCATCACCGCAGTCAAGATGAAGAACATTTATAGCACCCCCTCAGTGTTCCTGAGTGATTAAGCTCCTCCTTCCTACCACTCCCAGCCCCTGGCAACCACTGACCTGTTTTCTGTCCTTAAAATTTTGCCTTTCCCCAGAACATGATATAAATGGAATCACACAGTATGTAACCTTTGAAGTCTGGCTTCTTTCACTCAGAATAATACTTTTTAGATAGATCTGTGCTGTGGCATGTAAAAAATAAAAAAAGCCTTTGGATTTTAAACAAGAGAATTAACTGTGAGATTTGATAGGAGGACAAACTTGAGAGAAGGGAGACCAGAGGCTTGCACTGTAATTCAGCCAGGTTCAGATAGAGGGGAGCTGTGATCAAGAGATGATCTTCCCTATCTGCTGAGAAACCTGTAAATGGTCAAGAAGCAGTAGTTCAGAGCAAACATGGAACAAGGGACTGGTTCCAAACTGGGAAACGAGTCCGACAGGCTGTCTCTTGTTACCCTGCTTATTTAAATTCTATGCAGAGAACATTATACTGAAATGCCAGGCTGGGTGAATCACAAGCTGGAATCAAGATTGCCAGGAGAAATATTAACAACATCAGATGTGCAGATGATACCACTCTAATGGCAGAAAATGACGAGGAACTAAAGAGCCTCTGGATAAGCGTGAAAAAAAAAAAAAAAGCTGGTGTGAAACTCAGCATTCAAAAAATGAAAATAATGACATCTGGTACCATCACTTAATGGCAAATGATGGGGAAAAAGTGAAAGCAGTGACAGATTTTATTTTCTTGAGCTCCAAAATCACTGAGAATGGTGGGTGCAGCCATGAAAGTAAGACACTTGCTTCTTGGAGGGAAATCTGTGACAAACTTGGATGGTGTATTAAAAAGCAGATACTTTGCTGACAAAGATCTGTATTAGTATTAGCTATGGTTTTTCCTGTAGTCATGTATGGATACGAGAGTTGGACCATAAGAAGGCTGGGGGCCGAAGAATTGATGCTTTCAAATTGTGGTGCCGGAGAAGACTCGAGAATCCCTTAACCTGAAGGAAAATAAAACCAGTCAATCCTAAAGGAAATCAACCGTGAATATTCACTGGAAGGACTGAGGCTAAGGCTGAAACTGCAGTACCTTGGCTACCTGATGTGAAGAGATGACTCACTGGAAAAGACCCTGATGCTGAGAAGATTGAAGACAAACTGTGAAGAGGAAAGCAGAGGATGAGATGGTTAAGCCAGTACCATCATTAGCTCAATGGACATGTTTGAGCAAACTCCAGGAAATAGTGGTGGACAGAAAAGCCTGGCGTGCTGCAGTTTAGGAGGCTGCAGAGTCAGACGTGACTTAGCTACTACACGACAACAATCTTTGACCTAGGAAGGGAATGGCCCTGAAAAGTGATATAGGGAGAGTGCTTGCCCTTCTGAGGAAGCACGTTTCAGAAAGTTGATTCACCACACACGTTTATGGCCAAATGATACTGGGTACAAAATTTGCCCGCAGCCGTAATTAACAGTTTCATCTCAGGCAGCTCTGTGAGGTCGAATATTTCTCAGATAGGGAAACAGAGTCGAAGTAACTTTTCCAAAGTTTGACAAACTGGCAGGGCTGGACCCAGGTCATCTGGCTCCAAAGTCCATACTCTTCCGTATACACCATTAGATCGTTGAGTTCTAGCATGCCAGCACTGGGAAGTGTTTCATTTCCCAGTTAAGAGGGATGGAGTCTGGAGAAAGCTCTGAGCTGGCTCACCAAACATCCCAGACAGTGATGGAGGCAGGGCAAGTTTCCTTCTGGCCAGGGCTCTGGCCGTTCTTGGTTTTTATACCTTTGTCTCCGTTGCATGTCAGTTTCATATTAGTGAAGAGTAACTTTGCTGACATAGGCAGTCTGGCAGAATTTGTGTTTAATTCCTTGCTTTCCCTTGGCCTCAGCTCTCTCTTGTCTGGGAATGTACTAATTGACTCTCTTCCTGTCCTCTCTGTCACTTTATGATTCCCAAGGGAGCCTGGCATCACTGTTAAGCTTCTCTGGCCTGTCCTGTTGGGTCCTTGTCCCATCTTGTGCTCTCCCCGGTCTCTTCCTATTAGTGTGTGGTAGGGAGGGAGTTAGATGCCTGACCAGAGAGTTCGGTTTCGGGATAGGGGGGGACCTGGGAGCCTGGACTGCTGTGGTGTTGGGGTTATTGTGGCTCAAATCAGAGACCTTCCATGGGGTGTCCTTTGGATTATCCTGCCCCACCTGTACACACCAGAGCTCACCTTCTCTGCTTTGGGTGCAGGGCCTCTCTCTTCATTCGAGGTTCAGAGCTAAGACAGCACTGATCAACTTGCCCTAAGGAACCTTGAGTACACAAGGCATCCGGGACGGAAAAGGGCGTCTTTGTCTTAGCAGTTTACATGATGTCTATTTTGTCATCTTATTTTAGGGAGCCAAAATTTGGGGGATGAATTGATTTTCTTTGACATCCATAACCTTTCTTTAAAGAAAATCTCTCCTGTGGGCTTATTCAAATGGAGAGATGGCTATTTTTCTTCTGTTTCTCATTTTTTTCTCTCCTTTGTCTTTTGTTTTATTCACGAACAGTTTAAATTCTTCAAATGATACTGGGTACAAAATTTGCCGCAGCCGTCTTTGGTGAGGTCGAATATTTCTCAGATAGGGAAACAGAGTCGAAGTAACTTTTCCAAAGTTTGACAAACTGGCAGGGCTGGACCCAGGTCATCTGGCTCCAAAGTCCATACTCTTCCGTATACACCATTAGATCGTTGAGTTCTAGCATGCCAGCACTGGGAAGTGTTTCATTTCCCAGTTAAGAGGGATGGAGTCTGGAGAAAGCTCTGAGCTGGCTCACCAAACATCCCAGACAGTGATGGAGGCAGGGCAAGTTTCCTTCTGGCCAGGGCTCTGGCCGTTCTTGGTTTTTATACCTTTGTCTCCGTTGCATGTCAGTTTCATATTAGTGAAGAGTAACTTTGCTGACATAGGCAGTCTGGCAGAATTTGTGTTTAATTCCTTGCTTTCCCTTGGCCTCAGCTCTCTCTTGTCTGGGAATGTACTAATTGACTCTCTTCCTGTCCTCTCTGTCACTTTATGATTCCCAAGGGAGCCTGGCATCACTGTTAAGCTTCTCTGGCCTGTCCTGTTGGGTCCTTGTCCCATCTTGTGCTCTCCCCGGTCTCTTCCTATTAGTGTGTGGTAGGGAGGGAGTTAGATGCCTGACCAGAGAGTTCGGTTTCGGGATAGGGGGGGACCTGGGAGCCTGGACTGCTGTGGTGTTGGGGTTATTGTGGCTCAAATCAGAGACCTTCCATGGGGTGTCCTTTGGATTATCCTGCCCCACCTGTACACACCAGAGCTCACCTTCTCTGCTTTGGGTGCAGGGCCTCTCTCTTCATTCGAGGTTCAGAGCTAAGACAGCACTGATCAACTTGCCCTAAGGAACCTTGAGTACACAAGGCATCCGGGACGGAAAAGGGCGTCTTTGTCTTAGCAGTTTACATGATGTCTATTTTGTCATCTTATTTTAGGGAGCCAAAATTTGGGGGATGAATTGATTTTCTTTGACATCCATAACCTTTCTTTAAAGAAAATCTCTCCTGTGGGCTTATTCAAATGGAGAGATGGCTATTTTTCTTCTGTTTCTCATTCTTCCTTTTCTCCTTTCTTTCCTTCCTTGTATAGTGCGTCTTTGTATATAAAAATGTAGCTCCTGTTCTCATCTCTTCTACCCACTCCACCCAGGAATGAAGTTGAGTATTAATACATTATGGCCACCATTTTCCTGCGGCTTACTCTTTCTCGACATATACTGTAATTAAAACTGTCCTTCTCAATTTCAACTCAGAATACCTGAAAAGACTCCTTGTTCCTTTAAAAGAAAGCAAATTTCCCCAGGTAAGTTCCCATATGTTTTCTGTAAAAACTGGCACACACTTTTCTTTGTATTTTACCTCTGTCAAATGAGATCCTTCTAAGAGTAATCAGCCTGTCTAGGCCTCTCATCTCTTTTTGCCTGCATTTTCTCGGGCAATTTTAACTCCTTTTGTGCCATCCAGGAAAGTTTGTGTCTTCCCATCACAAGAGTGTCCAGGCTTTCTGAGATAGCCAGCTTCTCTTCCGTTCTCTCAGATGGCCCTTGAGCTCTGTGTCTGTTCTGAATGGGGTTTTGTGCAAGGAAGAGAATTTTCCTCCATGGCCCTGGGAGGGCCCCAGCAAATATGTCCTTGGGGTCATATCTTTGTGTAAAGGGTACATGTGCTTTTGCATGCTCTTTCTTAAAGAGGGTCTCCCAAAGTGTGTAAGCTTTAGATCTTCCCTCAACCTCATCCCGTTGAGTGGTTACTTTGAAGAAGTATATAGTTAGAGCTTCTATTGCCCGAATTAGTCACCTGTGGCATTTACTTTCTCCGACCTTCCAGCTGTGGTGTAACCTCTTTTACATTTCCTCGTTTTAGTCTCTGAAAATGCAGAGCATGTGCTCAGCCCTCCTGTCCATCACGCGTTGAAGGCCCCAACAAGAAACCTTGCTGGAGAGATCCCTTAGGTCTTGGGTGGTGTGCTCTCTCATTGCAGCTGGCACAGATTAACATCTGGAGGAGAGGTGGGTTTGGCAAAGGTGGCCTTAAGGTCCTTACTCTTCATCTCTAACGTGCAAGCATATTCCCTGCTCAAAAAATACACTAACAAGCTGTCTCTGTGGAGATGTGTTGTAGCACAAGCACATGCACAGATAATGTCCTCCTTCTTGGACTGACCGTCCTCTTGGTCTCGCAGGCCAGAACACCTGAGTGATCATGTTCTTTCTGTTCTCTGTCTGCTTGCTTCATTCATCACATCCAGGAAGTTGACGGTTTCAGTGTGCATCCTCTTTTGGAGCTCTCATCTTCTTTAAAAAACAAAAGTCTCATGACTGCTCTTGAGTTGGATGGAGAGATGGTTCGTAAGGGGAACCATCGCCCATTTGTTCCTTTTCAGTCTTCCTGCCCTTGAGGCAAACTTCAGGCAAGCTGGCCGCAACAACTGCTCAGGTCACCCTCCCGCTCCCTCCAGGAAGCTGTACCTTTTGGGATTGAAGGCTTTTAAAAACATCTCTGACTGGGCTTCCCTGGTGGTCCAGTGGGTAAGAACACTGCCTTGCAGTGCATGGGGCACAGGTTCAGTCCCTGGCCTGGGAAGATCCCACGTGCTGTGGAGCGGCTGGACCAATGTGTCCAACTACTGAGCTGGAGTGCTGGAGTGCATGTGCTCTGCAACGAGAGAGGCGACTGTGATGGGAGGCCCACACAGGCCGAAGAATAAGGATGGAAATGAAAGACCAATAGAAGTGGCCAAAAAACCCCACCATTTCTGACTTTGTCACTACTCAGGCTCAAACTTCATTCTTTGCAGGCTCCCTGGTCAGAACAAGCCCTTTACTTCTCTGTTTAGGGTCCTCCTTGCGTGGAGGCCAGCCTGTCTTTTCACTGCAGTCTCTCCTTGACATGCGTTACATTGTCTTTTAGCCGCATCAGTTCCTGGGTATGCCTCCTTTTGGGCAGTCATTTTCTTAAGGCACTTCATGCTTTGTGCCTGGTGGGACAGTTATTCAGAGGGTTGTATGATACTGCAGACTAGATGTAAAAATCCTTGAAAGTGCTTGGTCTTCTTTTAGTCGTGGTAGGTGTCTCAGCACTTGGTGAAGGAAGTTGTGCTAGGCTGTTACAAAGGGCCTCGTGGGCACCCCACCGGGCACCCCACCAGGCACCCCACCAGGCGCCCTGAACCCTCCTCACCTGTCTTCACCACAGCGGCAGCCACGCCACCAAGTGAGGCTGGGCAGAGTCTCTTCGATGGAGAAGATAATCCTCTTTCTTTCTTATTCCTGTGGTGACACTCTCTTCCGTTCTTTGCATAGAACTTTTTTTTCCTTGTTTTAACAAAAATTTTGGATTTTTTGTCAAACACACTAGAAAAAGAAAATTGGATATTCTTCCACTATTAGTCGAGATGTACGAATCCTTTTGGGTTTGAAATTATTAAGAAAAGCTTCCAATGTTTTAATGTATAGATCAAGAAAGCTTTAAAAATTTATGTGAATTTTAAAATTTATATTTGGAAGATTTGCTGTTGAAAATGTACTCATGGCTGATCGGGTGGTTATATGACTAAGACTGGTAATGATAGCTCTGATTTTAAAAACAATATTGATGTTTCACTTGAATTACTGTTTTTTTGGTTTAATTTTTTTTTTTTTTTTTTTGGCCACTTCTATTACTCTTTCATTTATTTCCATCTTTGTTCTTTGGCTTTGTGGGCCTTCCATTGCCCCCACTTCTTGTTGCAGAGCACCGGCTCTGGAAACATGTGCTCCAGAGCGCTAGCTGGGTAGTTGAACACATCGGTCCAGCTGCTCGGTGGGAGGCAGGATCTTCCCAGGTCAAGGATCGAACTGGCGCCCCTTGCACTGCAAGGCGGTGTCCTTACCCAGTGGACCACCAGGGAAGCCCTGGTTAATTTTTTCGTTCATTATTTTTAATTAGAGGTAAATTATCGTGTTGTGTTTGTTTTTCCTGTTCAACTTAAGAAAAAAATACATAGTTCACTTATTGATTTGGCTGTGCCTGCTCTTAGTTGTGGCGTGCGAACTAACTCTTAAGTTTCAGCATGTGGGATCTGGTTTCCTGACTACGAATGGAACTCAGGCCCCCTGCCTTGAGAGTGCAGAGTCTTAGCCACTGGGCTAGATAGCATGGAAAGAAGGGGAATATTGTAGTGATTTAAATAAAGTAGGGGTTTACTTTGTGAATTAATTTAAAATTTGAGCTTGTTGTATAGCTATTACATCCACATGCTAAGTAGAGAATATAAAGCAGTGTCTATTGTGTGACGCTTTCATCAACTCTTCTCAAATAGGTCTTAAATCAGTGTTAGAAGGGTCCTATATGGTGTAATTGTTTCATTAGACAACCTGAATTTTGAGTACATTTGAACCTTGTAATGTAGAAGGAGTAAGCGTAGATAAAACAGGCTTAAATCATTGTGATTTACATCATTTATCTCTTCTGCATAAATACTGTATTCACATAGTAAAACTGCTGTCCTGGAAATCAGATTTTGATTGTGTGAGTATTTGTGGGGCTGGAGGAGGTTTTAGGGTTATGTTTGTGTTTAGATTTAATTTCAGTGGTAAGTTAAGATTTATGGTGAGCAGCATGCTGAATGTTTTATTTACTTTTTCCAAAGTTATGAATAAAACCAACATCTGAATCAGATCTTTGGGAACCAAGTTCAGAGAATATGGCGTAATTCTGTTTCAATTGTTTCTCTTTAATTGTGCCTTATTTCTATTCATCTGCAAGTTTTGTATTTAAGGCATTAACGTATTTGATACCCTGTGATTGGACATCTTTAACTTTCTACTAGACTGACACTTTTAGATTTTTGGACTCTGAAAACAGGAGTCCCATAAGACCTGTCTTTTGCTTGAAATACTAACTGACTGCACCCTGATGTTTCCATTGCATGAAACACACACCACTGGCTCACTGGAGAGGAAATGCTTCTAAGAATTAGGCATGCTTCCCTTCTGTGACAGATTGTTTCCTTCTTCATTCAGCAATTAATACATAAATTCAAGTTTTTCAAAAATATTTATCAAATTTATGTGATGTGGTATGAACTATAACATGTAATGCTGAACAGAATAGAAACATTTATCTTTCTTGCACTCAAAGTACCTTAGAATCTTAGTAGGGGAGAAAAATATGAGAAAAATATGAGGATACAGTGAGATAAATGCTGAGCCCAGGGCATGTCAAGAGGAGAGATTACTAGTCTTCCTAGAGGAAGTGACACCCCTGTCCCTTTTATTCTTTGAAAGTAGCCAAATGAAGTGGTCTCGTAAGGGTGACTAAAAATGTCCTTGGTACTACCAACAGCCCTGATAAAAGCTCAGGGGTGAAGAGAGAACTCGGCACACTAGAAAGACTAGTATGTTAAAACTTGAGGCCAGCAAAACTCAAATCACAAGAACTCTTCTCATTTTGGATCAGAACATTTTATTTCATAAGGAGATGAGAAATGACTACATACTTAATGTCCAAGTCCCCATCTCTTATAACAGAAATATTTTAGAAAGTTTGAACTATATAGAACTACCAAAAATGAAAAATCATATGGAATCATATTACCTAGAAATAACAGTATCTGTCATTTTGTAACTTATCATTTCAGATTTTGCCCTGTGCATCTTTCTTTTTTAATGCAGTTAATTAATTTATTTTGTGTATTTTGGGTTTTCTCGGCTGTTGCATAGATTTAATTTCAGTGGTAAGTTAAGATTTATGGTGAGCAGCATGCTGAATGTTTTATTTACTTTTTCCAAAGTTATGAATAAAACCAACATCTGAATCAGATCTTTGGGAACCAAGTTCAGAGAATATGGCGTAATTCTGTTTCAATTGTTTCTCTTTAATTGTGCCTTATTTCTATTCATCTGCAAGTTTTGTATTTAAGGCATTAACGTATTTGATACCCTGTGATTGGACATCTTTAACTTTCTACTAGACTGACACTTTTAGATTTTTGGACTCTGAAAACAGGAGTCCCATAAGACCTGTCTTTTGCTTGAAATACTAACTGACTGCACCCTGATGTTTCCATTGCATGAAACACACACCACTGGCTCACTGGAGAGGAAATGCTTCTAAGAATTAGGCATGCTTCCCTTCTGTGACAGATTGTTTCCTTCTTCATTCAGCAATTAATACATAAATTCAAGTTTTCAAAAATATTTATCAAATTTATGTGATGTGGTATGAACTATAACATGTAATGCTGAACAGAATAGAAACATTTATCTTTCTTGCACTCAAAGTACCTTAGAATCTTAGTAGGGAGAAAATATGAAAAAAATATGAGGATACAGTGAGATAAATGCTGAGCCCAGGGCATGTCAAGAGGAGAGATTACTAGTCTTCCTAGAGGAAGTGACACCCCTGTCCCTTTTATTCTTTGAAAGTAGCCAAATGAAGTGGTCTCGTAAGGGTGACTAAAAATGTCCTTGGTACTACCAACAGCCCTGATAAAAGCTCAGGGGTGAAGAGAGAACTCGGCACACTAGAAAGACTAGTATGTTAAAACTTGAGGCCAGCAAAACTCAAATCACAAGAACTCTTCTCATTTTGGATCAGAACATTTTATTTCATAAGGAGATGAGAAATGACTACATACTTAATGTCCAAGTCCCCATCTCTTATAACAGAAATATTTTAGAAAGTTTGAACTATATAGAACTACCAAAAATGAAAAATCATATGGAATCATATTACCTAGAAATAACAGTATCTGTCATTTTGTAACTTATCATTTCAGATTTTGCCCTGTGCATCTTTCTTTTTTAATGCAGTTAATTAATTTATTTTTGTGTATTTTGGGTTTTCTCGGCTGTTGCATGCTTTTCTCTAGTTGCAGGGAGTGGGGCCTCCTCTCTAGTTGAGGCGAGCAGGCTTCTTGTTGCAGTGACTTCTCTCGTGGAACTCAGGCTCTAGGGCACACAGGCTTCAGTAATTGTGGCACATGGGCTCAATAGTTGCGGCTCCAAGGCTCTAGAGCCCAGGCTCAATAGTTGTGTCTCACAGGCTTAGTTGCTGCACAGCATGTGGGATCTTTCTGGATCACGATTTGAACTCTTGTCTCCTGCATTGGCAGGCAAACCGAACTCTTTACCACTGAGCTACCAGGGAAGTCCCTGTGCATCTTTAATTGTGTAAAATTGAAATTATACTGAATATGCTATTTTGCATATGATATTTTGCAGTTAATAGGAAAGTCACATGAATTGTCCTTCTTTATCTTGGATTTCTTGTAACATATGCATTTTAATCATCAGTAGTATTCTGACGCAAACCATTGTTTATTTCTGGAACCTCTATTATTGGAAATTTTAAATGTTGCTGCAATAGGATGTATTTTATTTAAACTTTTGATTAAGTCTGTGATTATTTCCCTAGGGTAATAAAAAAGCATTTCCGTTCTTCCGTGCCCGTGCTTTTCTTTTTGTATATATGAACTGTTTGTTTATCACCACTGCTACTGAAAATCATTCCAGCTCTGATGACGCAATGCCTTAAATATAAATCTTTAGATCTTTGGCATTTATTTATTTATTTATTTATTTTAAACCGCTTTTTTTTTTTAAACATTTATTTTATTTATTTATCTTTTTTTTTGAGGAGTGAGGTGGGGAGGGAGGGGGACAGGCGGGCCACTTCTATTGATCTTTCATTTATCTGTTTTCATCTGTCTTTGTTCTTTGGCTCCTGTGGGCCTCCCATCGCGGTGGCCTCTATTGCTGCAGAGTCCTGGCTCTGGGCGCATGCGCTCCAGAGCTCCGGCTCGGTAATTGGACACATTGGTCCAGCCGCTCCGCGGCACGTGGGATCTTCCCAGGCCAGGGATCAAACCGGCGCCCCTTGCACTGCAAGGCGGTGTCCTTACCCACTGGACCACCAGGGGAAGCCCAGATCTTTGGCATTCAGACCACTGCTCTCCAAGACACCTGCTTGGAGAGCCCATTTGGTACTGATTCCTATTATATCCATATAGGTGAAGGCATAAGTTACAATAGGTGATTTGTGGCTGGACATGAAATGTAAGGCTAGTATTATGTGTTGATATACATGTGAAACCATTATATCCAGTTGTTTTTTTAGAGTGTCCAAATGTCTAAAAATGTTTTATCCAAGAAATTTTTTGACAGAAGAATTAAATCTTTTTTTAGGCAATGT
This sequence comes from Tragulus kanchil, assembly GCA_022376925.1. Taxonomy (NCBI): domain Eukaryota; kingdom Metazoa; phylum Chordata; class Mammalia; order Artiodactyla; family Tragulidae; genus Tragulus; species Tragulus kanchil. Next base: position 124,280,621 of record JAIOJX010000023.1, read on the forward strand.
TCTTTAACTGCATGATTAAATAAACTTTTGGTCTGTGATTCAGAATGTATCTTTTTTTTTTTTTAATTTTGGCTTCTTTTACTGGTCCTTCATTTATTTATTTTCATCCATCTTAATTCTTTTGCCTGTGTGGGCCTCCCATCGCAGCAGCCCCTCTGGTTGCAGAGCACTGGCTCTGGGTGCATGTGCTGCAGAGTTCCATCTTGCAATTGGACACACTGGTCCAGCCACTCTGCGACATGTGAGATCTTCCCCTGCCAGGGATTGAACTGGTGCCCCCTGCACTGCAAGGTGGACTCTCCACCCACTGGACCACCAGGGAAACCCGATTGTTTCATTTATTTATTTATTTATTTTCATCCATCTTTATTCTTTGGCCTGTGTAGGCCTCCCATTGCAGTGGCCTCTCGTTGCAGAGCACCGGCTCTGGATGTACGTGTTCCAGAGTGCTGGCCTGTAATTGGACACACTGGTCCAGCTGCTCCCCGGCACAAGGGACCTTCCTGGGTCAGGGATCAAACTGGTGCCCCTTGCTTGGAAAGGCAGACTCTTTACCCACTGGACCACCAGGGAAGCCCCAGAATGTATCTTTTTTTGAAATTTAATGTTTTATCTTTTGGCCATGCTACATGGCATGTGGGATCATAGCTCTCTGACCAGAGACCGAACCCATACCCCATGCATTGGTGGTGTGGAGAATAACCATGTGGCCATCCAGGGAAATCCCAAGAATATAACTTATTAGATAAATACCTCTAGAGTTTAGAATCAAAAGACAAACTGTAATTGTTTAAGTCAGCATTTTTTCTTAAAGATATCAAGAGGAAGGAATCTGCATAGAACCAATTAGGATAGATACTGAGAATAGAACCATTGGGGATTTTATTGATTGATTGATTTTGTAGATTTTTATATTGTTTTATGCTGAAGCCCTATTATCTTCATCTGCTCATCTTGTTTGTACCTTAGGCTCTAGCATCATACTCAGGAACTAGCAGCCCCCCACCCCCCTCAAACAAAAAACAAAATCATGTCTTTATTGAGACATAATTCACATACCATGCAGTTTGCCTATTTAGGATGTTTTTAATTATTTCAGTGGTTTTTAATGTATTTGGAATTGTGTAACCGTCATCACAGTCAAATTTAGAACATTTTTATCATCTCAAGAAGAAAATTTGTACCCTTTAATTTTCACCCATCCCCTGACCCGGCCAACCCTCTGCAGCTGTGGACAGCTACTGGTGTACTTTTGTCTCTATGAATTTGCCTTTTTCAGACATTTCATATGAATGGAGTCATACTGTATGTGGTATTTTGTGTCTCCTTTCACACACAGAGTATTTTAAAGATTCATCCCTATTTTGCCAAACCACACTTCATTGTGTGTATTATCTATCCCGTTTTTGTTTATCCACCTATTAATTGACGGAACAAATACTTTGTAGTATCTAGTTGCATTTGGGTAAGTTTGTATTGCAAAGGTAAAAACTGAAGTTGCAAGATCCCAAGTTGGAGATGCCTTCAGAGTTTGTTAGTGGTGAAGGCATATTACGTGTTCCAGAGTGCTGGCCTGTAATTGGACACACTGGTCCAGCTGCTCCCCGGCACAAGGGACCTTCCTGGGTCAGGGATCAAACTGGTGCCCCTTGCTTGGAAAGGCAGACTCTTTACCCACTGGACCACCAGGGAAGCCCCAGAATGTATCTTTTTTTGAAATTTAATGTTTTATCTTTTGGCCATGCTACATGGCATGTGGGATCATAGCTCTCTGACCAGAGACCGAACCCATACCCCATGCATTGGTGGTGTGGAGAATAACCATGTGGCCATCCAGGGAAATCCCAAGAATATAACTTATTAGATAAATACCTCTAGAGTTTAGAATCAAAAGACAAACTGTAATTGTTTAAGTCAGCATTTTTTCTTAAAGATATCAAGAGGAAGGAATCTGCATAGAACCAATTAGGATAGATACTGAGAATAGAACCATTGGGGATTTTATTGATTGATTGATTTTGTAGATTTTTATATTGTTTTATGCTGAAGCCCTATTATCTTCATCTGCTCATCTTGTTTGTACCTTAGGCTCTAGCATCATACTCAGGAACTAGCAGCCCCCCACCCCCCTCAAACAAAAAACAAAATCATGTCTTTATTGAGACATAATTCACATACCATGCAGTTTGCCTATTTAGGATGTTTTTAATTATTTCAGTGGTTTTTAATGTATTTGGAATTGTGTAACCGTCATCACAGTCAAATTTAGAACATTTTTATCATCTCAAGAAGAAAATTTGTACCCTTTAATTTTCACCCATCCCCTGACCCGGCCAACCCTCTGCAGCTGTGGACAGCTACTGGTGTACTTTTGTCTCTATGAATTTGCCTTTTTCAGACATTTCATATGAATGGAGTCATACTGTATGTGGTATTTTGTGTCTCCTTTCACACACAGAGTATTTTAAAGATTCATCCCTATTTTGCCAAACCACACTTCATTGTGTGTATTATCTATCCCGTTTTTGTTTATCCACCTATTAATTGACGGAACAAATACTTTGTAGTATCTAGTTGCATTTGGGTAAGTTTGTATTGCAAAGGTAAAAACTGAAGTTGCAAGATCCCAAGTTGGAGATGCCTTCAGAGTTTGTTAGTGGTGAAGGCATATTAGAGAAGTTTAGAACTCAGTTCACAAGGAGGTTGGGGCTAAGGAAGAATAGCCTGTACATCAGTACTTCATGCCAGTTCCACTTGTTGGTTACTTCTTAAACCTGCTCTTGTCTCCACGTGTCTGGTAAATTACGTAAGCAACACTTTTTGTTTGGTCACTGCATTACCACTACCATCTTCTACGACAGGCAACAAAGGAGCATTTCTAAAAATGCTATTTTCTCTTAGGAGTCCAAAATCCTTAGCATGGGCTGCCTGACTGGCTCACGTCAGGCCCTTGCTGCCTTCCCCTCACCTCTCCCCTCCTATTCTCTGATTTTGTGCTTAACAGAGGATAATGGAATCCTTTCTGAAGTTTTTCTCTGGGTACGCTGATGCTGGGAAAGATTGAGGGCAGGAGGAGAAGGGGACAGCAGAGGACGAGATGGTTGGATGGTATCACCGACTTAATGGACAGGAGTTTGAGCAGACTCTGGGAGATGGTGAAGCACACCAGGGAAGTCCATGTACTGCAGTCCATGGGGTCACAAAGAGTCAGACGTGACCTAGCGACTGAACAACAACAATCCTCAGTTTCAACTCTGTGTTAATTCAGTTCAGAACTCTGTGTCAAGGATCCCTTTTGGAGCCAGGTAAAGTAGAAAGATCTCATGAGCTCCGAGTTGCACTGTGCATCAGAAATGGCTTGCTTCCTTTGAACCTCTTACCTGCAAAATAGAGATGGTAACCTTAAAGCTATTATAAAGGTTAAGGAGATGATATGTGAATGTGTCTAGTGTATAATATGTGCTTAATAAACGATTTCCTTTTCATTTGTGTTAGTGTTCAGATATCCCTTCTCTTTCTTTTTTATTTTTTTCTGCTGTAAAGAGGAATTGATACATTATGATGAATTTCTGCAGTTTAGGGAGTTTTTCTCCCAGCATCTGTATCTTTGTCTCTGAATCCTGGTTTTGTGAAAACTCTGGATTTTCATAGCACTCCTGTACCTATTTCCTGGGGTTCCTGCCTATAAAAAAGCAGTCTCATTTATTGCTTTTTTTTCCAAAATGTTTATATGTTTATATCTTTATGATTTGCTAATTATGTGAAGAAATTATTTCCTAATTAAATTGTTCATTTAAAAACCAAGACAATTCAGAAAATAGAGAAATAGGGAGAAGGTAAACTTCAGTTGCAGTCCACTTACCTTCTGTGGTCCTTGTGGTTAATGATTTTCTAGACTTTATTCTTTGCAGAAACATATATGTGTGCCTGTAGTTTTTGAAAAAGAAGTTGGATGATACTGTATCTTTAATTATTTTTTCCGCTTGCCAACGTAGGTGTTTTTCAGTGCTGTTATTATGCATGTGTGGAAGTGTGTATGGCCTCAAGAATGCTGTCATACGGGAGGACCCTGATGATGGTCACCAGTCCTCATGAATGGGCATTTAGATTGTAGCTAACTTTCGGTTGTTATAAAACAGTGATGGCTTTGATTCTGAAGTCATGATGATTCTGATAAGCTTTTTATCTCCAAATTTAACAGATTTCTTGAAGTAATTTCCCTAAAATTTAACACCACATCCCATTCAAATTTGTTCTTCTTCCTTTTTACAGATCTTTTGTAATGCTCTTTCCCACAGGAGAGTATTCTCTGATGTCCACATTTTGCTCTTAATTTGGTGCTAGTTTTCGAATTTCTTCGTGTTCCCTACCTCTGTTTACCTTGACAGAATGGTGTATTTTCACCTTGGCGTTTGGGACTGTCCTCTGTGAGCTATAGCTTTTTAATAATTATCACTTCATATTGGTTAACATCTCTTTCCATTTTGGCATCGATCCTTAGAATAAAATTCGTGAGTTCTGCTCCATTACACTTTTTATCACCTCATGGAAAATTGGAGTTTATTTAAATATCTGATTTAATCTAAAAGAGAGCACCTGTGGGCCCATGTACTCAGTCGCAAAGCTATGCCTGACTCTTTGTGACCTCATGGACTGTGGCCCACCAGGCTCCTCAGTCTATGGGATTGTCTAGCCAAGGATACCAGAGTGGGTTGCCCTTTTATCCTCTAGGGGATCTTCCCGACCCAGGGATTGAACTCGCATCTCCTGCTTTGGCAGGCAGATTCTTTACACTGAGCCACCTGGGGAGCCACTTGCTTTCTTCCAAATAAAAGATGCAGTGGAGTGGTTTGTATTGAGTATAATCAAAAGACATATTTACACGAAATTGTCCATTGCCCCAAACTGGCATATCCTTGAGGTAATTTTTTAGCCTAGATTGTTTTCTTTGTTTTAGGTCTGGTTTGTGTGTGTGTGTGTACAGAAAGTTAATTATGTCCTTGAGAAGCGTTAGCCATTTTGAAATAATTTTAATATGAAGCTTTGTAAATTGTTTAAGTGAAAGTTGTTAGTCACTCCATCGTGTCCGACTCTTTGAGACCCCATACACTGTAGCCTGTCAGGCTCCTCTGTCTGTGGAATTTCCTAGGTAAGAATACTGGACTCTGGGTAGGCATTCCTTTCTTCAGAGGATCTTCTTGAACCAGAGATTGAACCTTGGTCACCTGCATTGCAGGCAGATTCTTTTCCATCTGAGCCACTAAGGAAGCCCTAATCCGGTTGTATATTCAAGAGCCCTTGTTGTCAAACTTGACGATGCATCTGAGCCATGTGGTGGTCTCATTTCATCAAAGATGGCTGGGCCTTACCCCCAGTTTTTCTGATTCTGTACATCACAGATATGGCCTGAAAATCTGCATTTCTAATAAGAACCCAGGTGATGCTGATGCTATTGGTCCTGAGACCATTCTCTGAGAATGGAACATAGAAATAGCTTTTGGATTACCTATACTTTTTGTAATTATCTATAGCGTTTTTCTCTTTATCCCAGTACACGTGGAAGATGTAACTGAGCATATTTTAGTAGAGTGGTCTCTTGTTTCAAAAGCAAACAAAACCTCTTATGGCAAAATATGGAAAGGTTACTGGATACAGAACAATAGCCTGGTGTAAGACCAGTAGGTAAGGCATCTGGAGTCCTAGACCTGGATTATATGGGCCAAAAGGGCACCCATGTACTCAGTGAATTGCCTGACTCTTTGTGACCTCATGGACTGTGGCCCACCAGGCTCCTCAGTCTATGGGATTGTCTAGCCAAGGATACCAGAGTGGGTTGCCCTTTTATCCTCTAGGGGATCTTCCCGACCCAGGGATTGAACTCGCATCTCCTGCTTTGGCAGGCAGATTCTTTACACTGAGCCACCTGGGGAGCCACTTGCTTTCTTCCAAATAAAAGATGCAGTGGAGTGGTTTGTATTGAGTATAATCAAAAGACATATTTACACGAAATTGTCCATTGCCCCAAACTGGCATATCCTTGAGGTAATTTTTTAGCCTAGATTGTTTTCTTTGTTTTAGGTCTGGTTTGTGTGTGTGTGTGTACAGAAAGTTAATTATGTCCTTGAGAAGCGTTAGCCATTTTGAAATAATTTTAATATGAAGCTTTGTAAATTGTTTAAGTGAAAGTTGTTAGTCACTCCATCGTGTCCGACTCTTTGAGACCCCATACACTGTAGCCTGTCAGGCTCCTCTGTCTGTGGAATTTCCTAGGTAAGAATACTGGACTCTGGGTAGGCATTCCTTTCTTCAGAGGATCTTCTTGAACCAGAGATTGAACCTTGGTCACCTGCATTGCAGGCAGATTCTTTTCCATCTGAGCCACTAAGGAAGCCCTAATCCGGTTGTATATTCAAGAGCCCTTGTTGTCAAACTTGACGATGCATCTGAGCCATGTGGTGGTCTCATTTCATCAAAGATGGCTGGGCCTTACCCCCAGTTTTTCTGATTCTGTACATCACAGATATGGCCTGAAAATCTGCATTTCTAATAAGAACCCAGGTGATGCTGATGCTATTGGTCCTGAGACCATTCTCTGAGAATGGAACATAGAAATAGCTTTTGGATTACCTATACTTTTTGTAATTATCTATAGCGTTTTTCTCTTTATCCCAGTACACGTGGAAGATGTAACTGAGCATATTTTAGTAGAGTGGTCTCTTGTTTCAAAAGCAAACAAAACCTCTTATGGCAAAATATGGAAAGGTTACTGGATACAGAACAATAGCCTGGTGTAAGACCAGTAGGTAAGGCATCTGGAGTCCTAGACCTGGATTATATGGGCCAAGACAGGTTTCCTTAAATCTCTTACAGTCTTAGTTCACTTGCAGGACAAAAAGTGGTTGCCGCTAGATTTCTCCTCTCCCTCCAACCTCCTGAGCAGGCTGGCAAATCCTCCAGGTAGTTTTTTTTTTTTTCCCCTCCAGGTAGTTTTTTGTTTATTTATTTATTTATCTATCTTCTGGGGGTGGGGGTGAGGTGGGGAGAGAGGGGGATGGGAGGGCCACTTCTATTGGTCTTTCATTTCTCCATTTCATCCGTCTTTGTTCTTTGGGTCCTGTGGGCCTCCCATCGCGGTGGCGTCTGTCGTCAGCGCCGGCTCTGGGCGCATGCGCACCAGAGCTCCGGCTCGGTGATTGGACACATGGGTCCAGCTGCTCCGCAGCACGTGGGATCTTCCCAGGCCAGGGATCGAAGCGGCGCCCCCTGCACTGCAAGGACGCGTCCCTACCCGCCGGACCACCAGGGGAAGCCCCCAGGTAGTTTTTAAACAGGTTCACTATGTCAAATATTTTGATTAAGACATGCTTATCTCTTTTCAATACGTGTTCAGAGTTGCTTTAAATGGTTGCCTTCTTTTAAGGCTTGGATGAGGAAATACTTTGAAATCACAGATATTCCAAGTGGCTTTGGGAATCAGAGCTGCAGGACAGGTGACTATATGTATGTCAGGTCTTCAAGAATACAGGGTTGAACCGAGAAAAAAGGAGGAGGCGAGAGAGAACATTTTAAATAACGGGAATTGAAACTGATTCATTGGATTCAGAGTTAGTTCAGTGTATAATTTTCTGGTTTCTTTTTGGAGGTAATTAGTTAAGTGTTCACACTTACGAGCATAATGACAGTTTAGACCTTTGCCTTTGAAGTTCTTTCTACCTGTCAGCTGAGGTGGGGGAGGTGTATTTGGCCTTCTCTGGCAGGCGCAGTGTTTGCATTTAGATAGAAAGAATACCCTATTAGAAAAAGCACAAGAGGATCACTTGGCAGGCAGGTGAGTGAGGTGAGGCTTCAGCATCACCTGGCCGCTGATAAGAGAGGGGTTTACAGATCAATTTTGGAAAGGTTACTGGATACAGAACAATAGCCTGGTGTAAGACCAGTAGGTAAGGCATCTGGAGTCCTAGACCTGGATTATATGGGCCAAGACAGGTTTCCTTAAATCTCTTACAGTCTTAGTTCACTTGCAGGACAAAAAGTGGTTGCCGCTAGATTTCTCCTCTCCCTCCAACCTCCTGAGCAGGCTGGCAAATCCTCCAGGTAGTTTTTTTTTTTTTCCCCTCCAGGTAGTTTTTTGTTTATTTATTTATTTATCTATCTTCTGGGGGTGGGGGTGAGGTGGGGAGAGAGGGGGATGGGAGGGCCACTTCTATTGGTCTTTCATTTCTCCATTTCATCCGTCTTTGTTCTTTGGGTCCTGTGGGCCTCCCATCGCGGTGGCGTCTGTCGTCAGCGCCGGCTCTGGGCGCATGCGCTCCAGAGCTCCGGCTCGGTGATTGGACACATCGGTCCAGCCGCTCCGCGGCACGTGGGATCTTCCCAGGCCAGGGATCGAAGCGGCGCCCTCTGCACTGCTAGGACGCGTTCCTACCCGCCGGACCATCTGGTGAAGCTCCCAGGTAGTTTTTAAACAGGTTCACTATGTCAAATATTTTGATTAAGACATGCTTATCTCTTTTCAATACGTGTTCAGAGTTGCTTTAAATGGTTGCCTTCTTTTAAGGCTTGGATGAGGAAATACTTTGAAATCACAGATATTCCAAGTGGCTTTGGGAATCAGAGCTGCAGGACAGGTGACTATATGTATGTCAGGTCTTCAAGAATACAGGGTTGAACCGAGAAAAAAGGAGGAGGCGAGAGAGAACATTTTTAAATAACGGGAATTGAAACTGATTCATTGGATTCAGAGTTAGTTCAGTGTATAATTTTCTGGTTTCTTTTTGGAGGTAATTAGTTAAGTGTTCACACTTACGAGCATAATGACAGTTTAGACCTTTGCCTTTGAAGTTCTTTCTACCTGTCAGCTGAGGTGGGGGAGGTGTATTTGGCCTTCTCTGGCAGGCGCAGTGTTTGCATTTAGATAGAAAGAATACCCTATTAGAAAAAGCACAAGAGGATCACTTGGCAGGCAGGTGAGTGAGGTGAGGCTTCAGCATCACCTGGCCGCTGATAAGAGAGTACAGAATAAGATGAACAGGAAGATTCCACTAAGCCCCTCGGCCTCTTGTATCTAGACTGGTTAAAAGGTGGCTGATGCACAGTGGAGAGGTGGATATGGGGAACAGTTTTATGGATATTGGGGTGAGGGAGGGGAAAATGCTGTGGGACTAGGGGATCTTGAACAGGGGCTCTGTGGTGACCTGGAGGGGTGGGATGGAAAGGGAGATGGGGGAGGTTCCGGAGGGGGATGGTCAAAAAAATGGTGGCTGATTGAGCTAGAGATGCTTCACGTACATTGCAGAGACAAGTCTCTGGTCCTCTAAGCCTGTCACCGTCAGTTATAATTTAAAATGTTTTTAGAAAACTTCTTTGACTCTTATTACTGTGTTTCTCTCTCACTCCTTGTCTTTGATGGCATGATCGGTATGGTCTTCTTGTCAGCAACTGGGAGAAAAAAAAATCTCAACAGAGTGAGAAATCTTAAGACACAGAAAACGCTTTCCTGAAGTATTCGCATGTGAGCAGTGGGCATGGGCGTGTGCTGAAAGACAGGAGGAGGGAAAGGCTTTTTGTGGAGAATGACAGGTTGATAGGATGACCAAAGTTTAACTGAAATCCTTTTATTGATATTGGAATGTCATAAACCTTCGTACGACACTGCCACATTCAACCGTGTGATCTGGAGTCCCATAACTTGCACAGTGTGTGTGTGTGTGTGTGTGTGTGTGTGTGTGTGTGTGTGTACAGTGTAAACATTTTATGAACTGCACTGTCTGATCCATCCGTCTGTCTGGGCAAGAATCTCCCTTGATAGTAAAAAGAACAGCAATCAGGACAGAATTGGTCAATGCGGCATGTCTAATGGTGGGGAGATATTTGAAGGACTCACTATAGACACAATAGTCTCTCTAAATAGCCTCTTTGCACCCGGAGTCTTATTGCAAACAGGTTCATTAAGGAGAGACATTCTGACACACAGCATCACAGTAATGAAAGTAGCTCTGTTTTTCTAATATTGTATCTTGCCACTTCAGTTGTGCTGCTAGTACAAGATTTCCCTTGTGTTGTTGTATATTTCTCCAGAAAAAGAATCAGTCTTCATAGAATATACAATTATTTTGTACAGGAATATATAACTCATACCTAAGATCCAGTCTTTCCTGTTTATGTGCACAGTGCAAAAATAATTGGCAAACATATCTTCCAGACCAAAAGATTCCAGCACCTTCAATTTGTTGGGTTACAAGATGTTGCACCAGAGTTATAATAAACTTTAAAAAAATGTGTAATGTTCAAAATGGATTTGTGATCAATCATAAAAGAAAAAAAATATTAGCACAGTTTCCCATGAGGTGCCATTTTTTTTTTCCCTAGGATTTTAGCCAACTGCAGCATAGTATCTGTTCAAAGAGAGGGAAAATGCAAAAGGTTTTCATACAGCTAGCTTTACATATAACTACAATATGATGACTTAAGCTATTGGATTTTCTGCCTGTTAATGTACAGCATGAACATTATGAACATGGAAAAAAAAAGGTTATATCGGTTTAAAAGTGGATATGGAAAATTTAATGTGCTCAAGTGGGAACAATGGCATATTAAAAAAAAACACTCATGACACAGATCTAATAATTCACTTGCCCCTGTAGGAGAAAGGGTATCAGCTCTGATACTGGCTCATAGTTTATTTTTATATACACCCCTGGTCCCTGCAGTATACCCCGCGTGTGGGTTCCAGAGAAAAGAAAGAAAATAACCTGTAGGGAAATCAGCCTGGAAACCTTTCATTAAATACATTGTACTCTGTATTGTGCCGTTCACAGAATCTTCAAGAAAGAAAGAAGGGAAAAACCTGTTATCAGTCTGCATGTACGAAATATTATATTTGAATACTATCATTTGTTTTAAGATTAAGGCCGAGGCTGCAAACATATTAGTTATTATTCACTTACATCTGGTAGATAATGTAACAGGGATTTAAAAATTCTCTTTCCATTTCTAGTTCCCGTCTTTCTTTCTGCCTTCCACTCCCCTCCCCCGTCTCATCCCAAACAATGGCAGATACCACTTTAACTTAAACCTGTGCTGGCTGCAGTGGTTTCCTGTTGAAAATATTGCCTCTTGGTAGAGGGTTGGGGTGGTGAGGATAATAAAGTTGGTGATAAAATTCTTGCTGAAGTTTATCTGTCATTTAACAGAAGATGCATCTCTAGGGAAAATTGAAGAAATGGTTAAGTAGATGCTTTCGTGAGAAAAGTATACATGGTAGAGGCGTGACTTCGAAGAGTGACACCTTTGTCAGGTCGAGTGTCGTTCGGAGTGAGGCTTTGTCGTTACAGCTCATGTATTGCTGGTGGTGGGCCTCTAGTATCTGTAACCGTCTTACCGTTCTTGCTGACTATCCATGCAGGACACTCTAGGCAGGCCAGCTGGGACGCGCCGTCTGTCCGTGTTTGTAGCTGTCTCTTGGGTGCCAGTGAGCACACATTTGAAACCTAAACCTTGGGTGCCATATAATAGTATTTCGTGAACTTCTGGACGAGCAGATATATTAGGAGTTGATCTCAGATATCCAGCACCACGTTGCCCTCCACAGTCTGTTGGAAGATTTCTTATTTTGGAAGTAGCTTGTGTTGAAACACCTTGTCTTAAGTCGAGAGGGTCATCAGCACCAGGATTTTCTCACCATTGTAAGAAGCTTCAGTGTCCGGGAAGCACCATTCACATGACGGTAGTGGTGATCGGATGCGCCTCATGTGCCAGGCATTCTGTTAGGTGCTTTGCATGAATCATCCTGTTAGTCTTCACACGAAGCTGGTGAAGTGGAGGCTGCTTTTCTCCCTTTCCCAGATGAGGAGACGGGGTCATGACTAAGGGACAGTGCTGGGTGTTTTAGATCCAAGCCTGACCTTGTTGCCACGGTCATACTCTTTACTGTTGTTTGAAATCACATCCTAAGCTGTGTGGCCTCCCTGAGGTCCACTCCCTTCTCCATTGACTCTCCTGCTTGTAGAGCGACTAATTCCTGGTCCTTTGGGTTTATTACTTGACCCTCGCACCTACTAACTAGGTGACTCTGTTGATCCTTTCCTTGACAGTAAAATGAGGAAGAAGGATCCCCCTTATTTAACCCAGTACAATGACTCGTAAATGAGAGGTCTCAGAAGCACATGCAGTGTACTGGTCATCCTCTTTATGCCAAGTTCTGTGCTAGAACCTCGAGTCCAACAGTGACATTGTGGACAGGCATGGGCCCTGCCCCTTGAAGCTTGCAGACCTGTAGGTGTGTCAGAACACTGAAAGTCTTTACAGAGTTAGTTATGTGCTGCCTGTCTAAACCATTGTTGTTCAGTCACTAAGTCATGTCTGACTCTTTGTGGCCCCATGAACTGCAGTATGCCAGGCTTCTCTGTCATCCCTATCTCCCTGAGTTTGCTCCAGTTCATGTCCATTGACTCAGTGATGCCATCCAGCCATCCCATCCTCTGTCATCCCCTTCTCCTTTTGCCCTCAGTATTCCCCAGCATCAGGGTCTTCTCCAGTGAGTCAGCTTATCATATCAGGTGTCCAAAGTGTTGGAGCTTCAGCTTCATTATCAGTCCTTCCAGTGAATATTCAGGGTTGATTTCCGTTAGGATTGACTGGTTTGATCTCCTTGCTGTCCAAGGAACTCTTGAGTCTTCGCCAACACCACAGTTCAAAGGCATCAGTTCTTTGGCCCTCAGCCTTCTCTATGGTCCCAGCTCTCACATCCATACGTGACTACTGGGAAAACCATAGCTTTGATTCTATGGACTTCTGTCGGCAGAGTGATGTCTCTGCTTTTTAACACAGTTCAGGTTTGAATAGATGTTAAACTGACTTCCAAGTTAAGGCTACTCATCTAAACAGATACTAGATTTTCCATGCTCTGATTTTTAACCTATAGCTTTCATCCTGTTAGTCTTCACACGAAGCTGGTGAAGTGGAGGCTGCTTTTCTCCCTTTCCCAGATGAGGAGACGGGGTCATGACTAAGGGACAGTGCTGGGTGTTTTAGATCCAAGCCTGACCTTGTTGCCACGGTCATACTCTTTACTGTTGTTTGAAATCACATCCTAAGCTGTGTGGCCTCCCTGAGGTCCACTCCCTTCTCCATTGACTCTCCTGCTTGTAGAGCGACTAATTCCTGGTCCTTTGGGTTTATTATTTGACCCTCGCACCTACAAACTAGGTGACTCTGTTGATCCTTTCCTTGACAGTAAAATGAGGAAGAAGGATCCCCCTTATTTAACCCAGTACGATGACTCGTAAATGAGAGGTCTCAGAAGCACATGCAGTGTACTGGTCATCCTCTTTATGCCAAGTTCTGTGCTAGAACCTCGAGTCCAACAGTGACATGGACAGGCATGGGCCCTGCCCCTTGAAGCTTGCAGACCTGTAGGTGTGTCAGAACACTGAAAGTCTTTACAGAGTTAGTTATGTGCTGCCTGTCTAAACCATTGTTGTTCAGTCACTAAGTCATGTCTGACTCTTTGTGGCCCCATGAACTGCAGTATGCCAGGCTTCTCTGTCATCCCTATCTCCCTGAGTTTGCTCCAGTTCATGTCCATTGACTCAGTGATGCCATCCAGCCATCTCATCCTCTGTCATCCCTTTCTCCTTTTGCCCTCAGTATTCCCCAGCATCAGGGTCTTCTCCAGTGAGTCAGCTCATCATATCAGGTGTCCAAAGTGTTGGAGCTTCAGCTTCATTATCAGTCCTTCCAGTGAATATTCAGGGTTGATTTCCGCTAGGATTGACTTGTTTGATCTCCTTGCTGTCGAAGGAACTCTTGAGTCTTCTCCAACACCACAGTTCAAAGGCATCAGTTCTTTGGCCCTCAGCCTTCTCTATGGTCCCAGCTCTTACACCCATACCTGACTGCTGGGAAAACCATAGCTTTGATTCTATGGACTTCTGTCAGCAAGAGTGATGTCTCTGCTTTTTAACACAGTTCAGGTTTGAATAGATGTTAAACTGACTTCAAGTTAAGGCTACTCATCTAAACAGATAGTAGATTTTCCATGCTCTGATGAACCTTGCTTTCTTTGGTATGACCTAGATGCAGAGCTTCTTACCTAAATCCTCTTCCACTGTCCCCACTGCAGGTTTCTGGAAGTCAGAAACTTGAGAGTTTGCCCCCTGCCTCTTTCTCAGCCCCTTCTACTTCCATCTAACTTCCACTGTCTGCCTGTGCTCCCATTTCTGGTTTTTCATATTTATTTATTTACTCGGTTGTGTTGGGTCATAATTGTGGCCCGAGGGATCTTCATGGCCCTGGAGCACGTGGGATCTTAGTTTCTCAACCAGAGATTGAACCCGAGTCCCCGGCACTGCAAGGTAGATTCTTAACCACTGAGCCACCAGGGAAGTTCTACCCTCGTTTCTTCGTGTTCTGCTTTCCACCATTCTCTGAGTTCTTAAATCTTAGCTTCACATCCTAGCTCAATACTTGCTTCAAATCCTAGCTCAGTCTTCACAGCTTCAAATCACACCCCTCGTTGGATGTTCCTTTGAAGCACAAATCCCAATTTTACATTTATCTTCGCCGTGTGGACAATCTGTTTTCTCCAGCTAGACTGAAAGTTCCCTGAGATTGGGGACTTTGTCTCTCTAATATCTATCCCAGGCACAAGTCTGGTCTTACAGAGTAAATGAAGAGGGACTTTTCTCTCATCTTCTTCTTTTACAGTGCTTTCAGCTATAATATTTATTTTACCTACATGTCCAATATACGTTTTGAATTGAACACTAAATATACATTCCCAACTTTGCGTTTCCTCCTTTTCTCTAATTCTTGCAATTTTTATTTTATTATACTGAAGTATAGTTGATTTGCAATGTTGTTAGTTTCTGCTGTATAGCAAAACATTCATATATGTGTATATATGTATATATATACACACACATTCTTTTTTCATATTTTTTCCATTATGGTTTATCACAGGATACTGAATGTAGTCCCTCGTGCTGTACAGTAGGACCTTGTTGTTTATCCATTCATCTCTATAATACTAATGTGCATGTGTGCTAATTCACTTCGGTTGTGTCCAACTCTTCGTGATCCGATGGACTGTAGCCTGCCAGGCTCCTCTGTGTGTCTGCTAACTCCCAAACTCCCAGTCCGTCCCTCTCTAATTCTTCCTGTCTCGTTTGTCTTTATCAAACCCAGAGAGCCTCCGTTCCTCCCCCTTCCTCCTGCTCGCCCTGGTCTGTCTGCATAGGGCCACCTCTTCAGGAGGAGTCCCTGGGGTTCCTCATCCACGTCCGCACCTTCCCTGTCACCTCTGGGTGTGAGCTCTTACTAACTTCCTTGTTAGAATCACGCAACTGATCTTTTCGCCTCTTGTCCTGAATGTGTAATCCTTCTGAAACACGGATCTGCTCGTGCCAGGTCTTAAAAGCCTTTGCTAGTGAAATGATACTGTGTCTGGGATTTACTTTAAAATTATTCCATGGAGGAGGGAGGTTCAGGGGATTCGGGCGAGTGCAATTGAAACAAGACTGACCCTGCGCTGATCATTGTTGAGGCTGGTGGTGTGGTTCACAGGGAGCTTGTTATCCTATTTACATTTGTTTGGGTTTGAAAACATCAATAGTAAAATTAAAAAATAGAACAGGGCAAACTTAGACTGTGCACTGTATAAACTCTGACCTTTTTGGCGGAGTGCATGATGCTCTCACGGTCCCTCTCCCGTGACTCCTTTGGCCTCTCATGTCCCTCAACTGTGACTGCTAACTCTGTTCTGCTGTCGTCGCTGCCCTCAGCATTGATCGCCTGAAGGGCTCACTTGTACAGATCACTTCTTCCTGGCCCACTCCATTAGCCTGGTTGGGGTCTTCTCCCCCATCCCTTTGATGGACCATCTTTAGAGCCCACCGCGTTCTTTCTGTGCATAGTCCAGCCCCCTCCTCTCTGAGGACTTCCCCACCCAAGAAGATCCCCACTCCCCACCTCCAATTTTCAGTTCGATGAATGCTCATTACATACCTGTTGAGTGTCAGTCAGCTAATGGATGCTTGATATTAAATCAAAGAGTTACTTTTCGTTTGTAACAAGGAGAGACTCCACCAGCGAGCATTGTGGGCTAAGCTTGGCCCATCCCCCGGGCCACCCCAGAATCCTTAGGGAATGAGGTGTGTATTGTACTATACACATGCAAAGTAGCCAAATATTAGTAGCACCTGGAGGTACATCTCTTTCCCTACCTTTTCTCTCTTTTTAAAGGTGACTTGAAAAATTGTCAGGCTCTGCAGTTACACTTAGGAAGTCTCCCTCTCTCCCCTATCCACTTCAGAAATGGAGTTGGGGAGCTGTTTTGGTGGGAGGGGAGCCTCCAGTCGGCCTTCTGCCAGGGCCCATCCAAACATCCTCTCAGTAGGCTCTAAGGTGAGCAGAAAAGTAACCCTCTCCCCAACCTTTACAATATATCTACCTGTTTTCTGGCCACTTGATTATTCCAAACACCAGTCGGACTCTCGAGCCCAGAGGTAAAAGTAGGAAAGGTATAAAAGATTTGAGAGATGAACCAGCTTTTGTGGCTTGGAGAAATAAAAGACCAAGGTATGAGTTAATCCCTGTTCTCAAACACATGAAATAATTTTACCTGGAAGGTGGTACCAGCTGTTAGCCATTTGAGTAAAAATAAACAAAAGGACTTAGGTTGCAGCTGGAGGGATTTTAGGTAGATAAAAAATTTTCATTAAGTGGTTCTGGGTGGGAACTGGGTTTCTCATCCCAGTAGATGGTTGATTGAGGTCCAGCTTGGAGGGCAGTAGGCGGTTGAGGACTTTTGCCTAACTCTGTTCTGCTGTCGTCGCTGCCCTCAGCATTGATCGCCTGAAGGGCTCACTTGTACAGATCACTTCTTCCTGGCCCACTCCATTAGCCTGGTTGGGGTCTTCTCCCCCATCCCTTTGATGGACCATCTTTAGAGCCCACCGCGTTCTTTCTGTGCATAGTCCAGCCCCCTCCTCTGTGAGGACTTCCCCACCCAAGAAGATCCCCACTCCCCACCTCCAATTTTCAGTTCGATGAATGCTCATTACATACCTGTTGAGTGTCAGTCAGCTAATGGATGCTTGATATTAAATCAAAGAGTTACTTTTCGTTTGTAACAAGGAGAGACTCCACCAGCGAGCATTGTGGGCTAAGCTTGGCCCATCCCCCGGGCCACCCCAGAATCCTTAGGGAATGAGGTGTGTATTGTACTATACACATGCAAAGTAGCCAAATATTAGTAGCACCTGGAGGTACATCTCTTTCCCTACCTTTTCTCTTTTTAAAGGTGACTTGAAAATTGTCAGGCTCTGCAGTTACACTTAGGAAGTCTCCTCTCCCCTATCCACTTCAGAAATGGAGTTGGGGAGCTGTTTTGGTGGGAGGGGAGCCTCCAGTCGGCCTTCTGCCAGGGCCCATCCAAACATCCTCTCAGTAGGCTCTAAGGTGAGCAGAAAAGTAACCCTCTCCCCAACCTTTACAATATATCTACCTGTTTTCTGGCCACTTGATTATTCCAAACACCAGTCGGACTCTCGAGCCCAGAGGTAAAAGTAGGAAAGGTATAAAAGATTTGAGAGATGAACCAGCTTTTGTGGCTTGGAGAAATAAAAGACCAAGGTATGAGTTAATCCCTGTTCTCAAACACATGAAATAATTTTACCTGGAAGGTGGTACCAGCTGTTAGCCATTTGAGTAAAAATAAACAAAAGAACTTAGGTTGCAGCTGGAGGGATTTTAGGTAGATAAAAAATTTTCATTAAGTGGTTCTGGGTGGGAACTGGGTTTCTCATCCCAGTAGATGGTTGATTGAGGTCCAGCTTGGAGGGCAGTAGGGCGGATTTGAGGACTTTTAGCATCCTGAAAATCCAGCTTCATAATTACAAAAGCAGCAGCTGGGAATGCCCTTCCTGCCCAGAGCTGCAGAAGGAGGGTTCCTCTCATTCCTCACACCTTCCCCCAAGTTGAAAGAAATTAACCTCAATTAAAGAAAATAGTGATGGATGACTTCAGAGTTAAATATGATACATCGCACAGGAGAAACGACATTAAAAGAACATTAAAGTCGGGACAGAAAGCACTAAAAGTGAAAAAATTCACAGCTAAGGCCGAAAAGTGATATCGTTTACATCTCTGCTAATATGTTGACCTAACAGGACACATTAAAAAATTATGAGTGTACTCTGTTGTGCTAGGAAGAAAGTTTTGGACTTGACACTCTCAACCTAATCTGTGGTTTCATTGCCCAGCTTTCATTAAGGCATTGCCCATGAATGATTGTAGCCCATGGGAAAAAACCTGTTACCTTTAGCAGAAGAATTTTGGTGTGTGTTTAAATATTAATTTTGGAGGGGGCCAGGTGGTGATTCGGTGACTCTTTTCACTTAAGTACGTGACCATATTTCAGTTTTTCTAACGTCAGTAATTTCTTTTGAAAGATACTACTTTTATTTTAAAATATTAGTAATAACTTGATAGTTGTTTAATGTTAAGTAATATATTTTTGTATATATGTATATATATATTTTTTCTAAATGTTGGCTTCTTTTATCGGTTCCCCATTTGTTTATTTTCATCCAACTTTATTCTTTGGCCTTTGTGGGCCTCCTGTTGTAGTGGCCTCTCTCATTGCTGAGCACCACCTGGGCGCATGCTCTTTGAGAGATGAACCAGCTTTTGTGCTTGGAGAAATAAAAGACCAAGGTATGAGTTAATCCCTGTTCTCAAACACATGAAATAATTTTACCTGGAAGGTGGTACCAGCTGTTAGCCATTTGAGTAAAAATAAACAAAAGAACTTAGGTTGCAGCTGGAGGGATTTTAGGTAGATAAAAAATTTTCATTAAGTGGTTCTGGGTGGGAACTGGGTTTCTCATCCCAGTAGATGGTTGATTGAGGTCCAGCTTGGAGGGCAGTAGGGCGGATTTGAGGACTTTTAGCATCCTGAAAATCCAGCTTCATAATTACAAAAGCAGCAGCTGGGAATGCCCTTCCTGCCCAGAGCTGCAGAAGGAGGGTTCCTCTCATTCCTCACACCTTCCCCCAAGTTGAAAGAAATTAACCTCAATTAAAGAAAATAGTGATGGATGACTTCAGAGTTAAATATGATACATCGCACAGGAGAAACGACATTAAAAGAACATTAAAGTCGGGACAGAAAGCACTAAAAGTGAAAAAATTCACAGCTAAGGCCGAAAAGTGATATCGTTTACATCTCTGCTAATATGTTGACCTAACAGGACACATTAAAAAATTATGAGTGTACTCTGTTGTGCTAGGAAGAAAGTTTTTGGACTTGACACTCTCAACCTAATCTGTGGTTTCATTGCCCAGCTTTCATTAAGGCATTGCCCATGAATGATTGTAGCCCATGGGAAAAAACCTGTTACCTTTAGCAGAAGAATTTTGGTGTGTGTTTAAATATTAATTTTGGAGGGGGCCAGGTGGTGATTCGGTGACTCTTTTCACTTAAGTACGTGACCATATTTCAGTTTTTCTAACGTCAGTAATTTCTTTTGAAAGATACTACTTTTATTTTAAAATATTAGTAATAACTTGATAGTTGTTTAATGTTAAGTAATATATTTTTGTATATATGTATATATATATTTTTTCTAAATGTTGGCTTCTTTTATCGGTTCCCCATTTGTTTATTTTCATCCAACTTTATTCTTTGGCCTTTGTGGGCCTCCTGTTGTAGTGGCCTCTCTCATTGCTGAGCACCACCTCTGGGCGCATGCTCTCCAGAGCACTGGCTCCTAATTGGACGCACCGGTCCAGCCGTTCTGCGGCCCGTGGAATCTTCCCGGGCCAGGGATTGGATTGGTACCCCTTACACTGCAAGGCAGACTCTTTACCCACTGGACCACCAGGGAAGCCGTATTTTTGTATATCTTTGAAAACAAATTTTAGGTTTTATTTTTTTGTTCCGGCATGATTTTTTGCTGCTGAAAGTAGATCTGAAATTTCATATAGGGTTTCCCTGGTGGTCAAGTGGGTAAGGATACCACCTTGCAGTGCAAGGGGCGCCGGTTCCATCCCTGGCCTGGGAAGATCCCACGTGCCGCGGAGCAGCTGGACCGGTGTGTCCAATTACCGAGCCGGAGCTCTGGAGCGTGTGCGCCCAGAGCCGGTGCTCTGCGACAACAGAGGCCACCACGATGGGAGGCCCACACGGGCTGAAGAACAAATATAGATGAAAATGGACAAATGAAAGACCAAAAGAAGTGGCCCGCCTGCTCCCCTCCCTCCGCACCCCACTCTCCTCAAATAAATAAATAAATAAATCTTTAAAAAAAAAAAGAAATTTCATATGTGTACTTTAAGAAAATTATTGCCTTATTAGGCATATTTTCAGAATCAAATCCAATGACATTTTTAAATGTATACAATTGCATTGTAATACTAGAAAGCCTCCTTGAAATTTTTACATGATAGAATCAATTTCTTTACTCTTGGTTTTTTGTGAGTGTATGTGTGTTCCTTATATCAGGGACAAAAATAAATCCCTCAGTGGGTCAGGAGTAGCATGGTTTCCCCGGTGGCTCAGATGGTAAAGAGTTTGCCTGCGACGCAGGAGATCCAGGTTCAATCCCTGGGTTGGAACGATCCCCTGAAGAAGGAAATGGCAGCACATTCCAACATTCTTGTCTGGAGAATCCGTGGACAGAGGAGCCTGGGTGGGCTACAGTCCATAGAGTTGCAAAGAGTCATATGATTGAATGATTAACATTACTAGTCATGTAGACTATAATGGGAGTAAGTATTTGTATATGGTAGAGCTTCCATAATATAAAAATTAATCCTTAGGTTTTTTTAATCCCTTCTCTGACTCCAGAGAGTTGCTAACTTTCCCTAAACAGAGGCCAGAATGAAAGATGCTACCTTCAGAAAACCAAGCACGTGACACATAAGCTTCCAAAGAGGAGCTCATCTCTGTCCCTTGTCTTTCTTCCTGTCCCCTCTCTCTCTTTACATTTTGGGGAAAATTTGGAGTTCCAGTCATTGACCATAAATTTATTTGTGAAAGGGGACGGTGAAAAGTAACCTATTCCTGAAATCATTGAGCCACGAAGAACAAATTGAACTTAGCAAATTTGGATGCCAAATGTTACACTTCTGTTTTTAAAGGGGAGAGAGAATTCTATTAAGAAACAGAATTGTAAGTATATGTACATAAATAAAATCACATTAACTTGTATACATCTACATTAACAACTAAGATAGGTTAAAAAGGTCATATTAGTGGCCCTTCCTGGGTGGTACAGTGGCTAATACTTGGTGGTCGCAATGCAAGGGGCCCAGGCTTGATCCCTGGTCAGGGAACTAGATCCCACTGGCTGTCACAGCTAAGGATCCCACATGTCACAACTAAAAAGATCCCATGTGCTGCAACTAAGACCTGAGGCAGCCAAATAAATAAAGTAAAAAAATGTCACAGTAGGTAGAAGGAAGAAATCCAAGCCACAATTACTATAGAAAATTTCTATTTTTGTTACATTAAGGGTGAGTCTTAATAAAAGGATAAATGAAATTGCCCTTAAGTGCAATGGCTAGTAGCCAACAGAATTTATTGCATACTGACCTATGTGATATTAACTTGGGTGCATGACAGGCGTATACTCATGGCCTAATCACAGATTTTAGGTTCAGCTTCTTCCCAGATGAATGAATCCATGCTTCCAATTAATTAAAGAAAAAGTTCAGGAGGCCAAAAATTCAGAGAGAGAGGCAGGGGGAGATAGATGAAACTGAGGTCACTTTTTTTCTGATTGTTACTCTGGGTCACCATACATAGTCTGTTTCTTAGTAGAGAAAATGACATCTGTAAGCCCGTTTGGAGTTTGAAATGTAATATAAGTGCAGTGCCTCATCGTAAGTATGCAAACATGTTTTAAAACAAGAGTACTATATGGAAGCAATTACTGGCAATGAGTGAGCTCCACACCCCCAAAGAATGGGTTGGGGCCAAAACATGGAAGATTTCTAAACAGAATTACTTTCATGTGGGTGGGAAAGAGAGCAAGGTCAATTTTTATTAGGGACCAATCCCAGCTCTTATTTTAATTCTGATCACATACTTGGTAACCCAAATAAACAAGTAATAAAGAGATTTCTTGTTAGGATGAGGTTCTTTTTTTCCCCTTGGTACAGTCTTCCAGTGAGGAGTGATGGGTTTATGGCAGGAGGGTATGATGTACATAAACTTGAACATCACCAAATAAATTCATGGACAGTTAGCTCTGTGCTTTCAAACTTCGGGCCGTGTAGTGGTTGAAAATGTTGTTGCCGCCCTTTGTGACATGGTAACTTGAGCATTCTTTAACTGGGTGTGTTGTGTTCATCTTTAACAGATTTAACAGGATGTAGCAAGGTTTGATTTTATCATCTGGTAATAACAGGGTCTGTAGTTTTCCCCTCCCCCTCCCCACCACCAACTTGAAGAAGACCCTGTTGACAGGGTCTCTTTCTTTTCCCCTTTATCCTGTATATTTTGTTTATTTGCCACCATCACATAGAATCATCCTTATTTCAAGACAAGTTTGTATTGTAATATTTGGTACGGTGGGGGGGATGGATCTTAACCATTGAGGAAAGAAGATTGTTGTATGTAAAAATCAATTTATTGCATACTGACCTATGTGATATTAACTTGGGTGCATGACAGGCGTATACTCATGGCCTAATCACAGATTTTAGGTTCAGCTTCTTCCCAGATGAATGAATCCATGCTTCCAATTAATTAAAGAAAAAGTTCAGGAGGCCAAAAATTCAGAGAGAGAGGCAGGGGGAGATAGATGAAACTGAGGTCACTTTTTTTCTGATTGTTACTCTGGGTCACCATACATAGTCTGTTTCTTAGTAGAGAAATGACATCTGTAAGCCCGTTTGGAGTTTGAAATGTAATATAAGTGCAGTGCCTCATCGTAAGTATGCAAACATGTTTTAAAACAAGAGTACTATATGGAAGCAATTACTGGCAATGAGTGAGCTCCACACCCCCAAAGAATGGGTTGGGGCCAAAACATGGAAGATTTCTAAACAGAATTACTTTCATGTGGGTGGGAAAGAGAGCAAGGTAAATTTTTTATTAGGGACCAATCCCAGCTCTTATTTTAATTCTGATCACATACTTGGTAACCCAAATAAACAAGTAATAAAGAGATTTCTTGTTAGGATGAGGTTCTTTTTTTCCCCTTGGTACAGTCTTCCAGTGAGGAGTGATGGGTTTATGGCAGGAGGGTATGATGTACATAAACTTGAACATCACCAAATAAATTCATGGACAGTTAGCTCTGTGCTTTCAAACTTCGGGCCGTGTAGTGGTTGAAAATGTTGTTGCCGCCCTTTGTGACATGGTAACTTGAGCATTCTTTAACTGGGTGTGTTGTGTTCATCTTTAACAGATTTAACAGGATGTAGCAAGGTTTGATTTTATCATCTGGTAATAACAGGGTCTGTAGTTTTCCCCTCCCCCTCCCCACCACCAACTTGAAGAAGACCCTGTTGACAGGGTCTCTTTCTTTTCCCCTTTATCCTGTATATTTTGTTTATTTGCCACCATCACATAGAATCATCCTTATTTCAAGACAAGTTTGTATTGTAATATTTGGTACGGTGGGGGGGATGGATCTTAAACATTGAGGGAAAGAAGATTGTTGTATGTAAAAATCAATTTTTTATAAGATTTCTGACAGATTCTTTGAAGCCCTTTGACCTCATCAGTACTGTGTTTAAATAGATTTTTCTCCTCAAGCCAGCATCACTATAACCCTCAAAGTGTTAGTCACTCAGTTGTGTCTCTCTGTGTAACCCCATGGACTGTAGCCCATCAGGCTCCTCTGTCCATGGAATTCTCCAGGCAAGAACACTGGAGTTGGTTGCCCTTTACTTCTCCAGGGGATCTTCCAGACCCAGGAATTGAACCTGGGTTTCTGCATTGCAGGCAGATTCTTTACCATCTGAGCCACCAGGGAAGCCTATAAGCCTCCACAACAGAGAGTTATTTCATATTCAGCTTCACTGAGTAGCCATCCAGAAGCCTCTTGCCTGTTATCAGAACATGGTATTGATGAGTGAGGCTTGGTCAA
Source organism: Tragulus kanchil (assembly GCA_022376925.1). Classification (NCBI taxonomy): domain Eukaryota; kingdom Metazoa; phylum Chordata; class Mammalia; order Artiodactyla; family Tragulidae; genus Tragulus; species Tragulus kanchil. The sequence continues at coordinate 124,304,725 of JAIOJX010000023.1, forward strand.
GTTACTTAACCTTCCTTCCTTGATTTTCTGTTATGTAGACTGGAAATGATAATATCTGCTTTTGTTCTCCTAGGGATTTTTCAATCCATTAAAGTCATTAAGCACTTTAGGCACTGGATGTGAGGAATCTTCATTACTGTTACATTACTGTTATTTTATTAGTGTCATATACAAAGGGGAGCTTTCTGAATGTTGAATAGTTAAGTCTCAGAATGAGCTCTCTGAAGGCAGTTGTTTGGGCCAGACAGGTTACTTATCTCCTTACTCTTGAGACCATGCTCCGTTCCTCCCTGCTTCTGTTTGGGGAGAAAAAAGCAAAATCAAAACCAAGAACACAAAATTGAAAAAGAAAATTGGGAGATGTCTGTGGTCCACCTCCTTTTCTTTCCCAGGAGCTGCTGTGGTGTTGAGCTCTGTACAGGGTGAACTTCTCTGGTACCTGTCCTGATACTCCTCTCTCCTGTCTGTGGAATGCACGTTCAGGAGTTTAAAAGTGGATTGTGGGCTTCGATTCATCCCCATTTACAACTTTAATTTGCTTTTTTTGTTCTTTTTGTAATTTTTTAAATTGGAGGACACTGCTTTACCAAGTTGTGCTAGTTACTGCTGTACAGCAGTGTGAATCTGTAAGTATACCTATATCCCCTTCCTCTTGAGCTTTCCTGCCACCACACCAGTCTAGGTCATAAGAGAACACTGAGCTGAGCTCCCTGCGCTATACAGCATCTCCCCACTGGCTCTCTGTTTTCCATATGGTAGTATATATGTTTCAGTGCTACTCTTTCCATTTGTCCACCCTTTCTTTCTCCCACTGTGTCCACAAGTTCATTCTCTACATCTTTATCTCTATTCCTGCCCTGCAGATAGGTTCAACAGTACCATTTTTCTAGAGTTTTAGATTCATCCCCATTTACAACTTTTATTTTATTTTCTTTTTTTTGAAATACTATTTCTCTAAGAGAGAAGAAACTTTGAGGGTAGAGTGGGTGAAGATCTTTGAATGTCTTTGGTTTGGTGTTCAAGGGCCTTTGTGCACAATGACTAGGTTTCCTAGATCGCAGTCCCTTCTGGCATTTTCTCTTGCATACTTTCTCCCTCACATCTCCTATAACGTCTCAGAGGTAGTTGGACTTCTGTATGGCCTTGGACAGGCCTCCTTGGTGGCTCAAATGGTAACGAATGCACCTGCAATGCAGGAGACCCGGGTTCAATGCCTGATTCAGGAAGATCCCCTGGAGAAGGGAATGGCTACCCACTCCAGTATTCTTGCCTGGAAAATCCCATGGACAGAAGAGCCTGGTATACTACAGTCCATGGGGTGGCCAAAGAGTTGGATACAACTGAGGTTCATAAGAACACGACAGATCGACCCTCAGCTCCCGGCCAGAAGAATTTGCTTCCTGGAGCCCAGGTTCCTTTGCTCGCAAAGGTGTTACTTTTCTAAATGAACTTCCCCTGTCCTTTGTCCTTAACTTTTGGAAACCACCACCACCACATGTTCATGCTTTTAAAGCTTCGAGACTCTGACATATTTTGCTTTAATCATGGTATATTTTACTTTCACTACTTTTATTTCTGGGCTTATTATTCTTATGCTTCATCTGCGTGTAACTTGGTGACATGTCCAGTTGGGTCAACTACAAAGCATTAGTCCCTCAAGCACCTTATCTTGTAGTTGATGAAGAACAAAGAGTTGTGTTATGGTCTGAAGTAAAAGCTACTTCTTTTCGTCAAATAAACTGTGTGAAGCAGACTTATAGCATGTACGTACAGTTACCAGGGAGGAAGGATGAGGGGAAGGGATAGTTAGGGAGTTTGGAATTGACATGCACACACTGCTATATTAAAAATGAATAGCCAACAAGTACCTACTGTATAGCACAGGGAACTTTGCTCTATGTCCTGTGGCAACTTGAATGAGAGGGGAGTTTGGGGGAGAAGGGATGTATATGTATGGCTGAGTCCCTTTGCCTGTTCACCTGAAGCTATCAAAACATTGTTAATTGTCTACACTTCAATATAAAATAAAACTTTTAAAAGAAATACTGCATGAGAACGAATACAGAAACAATTACAAGTACTAAAAAATTAAGAAGCTTTAAAATAAACATGAATTGGTAAGAAGAAATCAATTCATTTTCCCCCAGCTTTTATTCAGTATCTAGAATCCTAAAGTTGTAAGTAAGTTGCTTGTAAATATGAGTAGAATGATATGCTTTTCCACTTTCCCCTGCCTCCCAAGTATTAAGGTCTAACAATGGATTTTCTGGTATTGATTTGTGTGGAAAGTCTTAGATGAGATCATAGTTTTGTATTTAAAGAATCACTGTTTTGGGGATGGAGCGGGAAAGAATATAATTACATGAAGTTGGGAATGTTGTGGGAAATCAGGGACATATGGTTGCCATAGGTATAGTATTGGTTTTTCAGAATCAAGTGTAACACAAATGGAAATAAATTGTGGCTAGCTATTGCTACCTCTGTACCTGAGGTATGTTTTTTTTTTTTTTAATCCCCATGTGTGAAGTTTGTGGAGTATGTGTTAGGGTAACAGAACTTTTTTAAAAAAATGTTCCTCCCGTTTCTTGAAGAGACACTGCAGCACCCACTGTTTTCCGCTCATCTTTCCTCCTCCCCAAATTTCTTGTTAAGAATTTCATATTCTTTTACAGCCCAGACAGAACCGAAAGCCATTTGTCATACCACCATCTCCTTTGGGTTAGATACACCTCCTGGGGAGTTCACAGATGACCTAAATAGATTATTGTGATGTAAAAAAAATTCCTGAGGAGTCAAAATGAGTCAGCCTTGGAGATGCCCCAGAACCAGGGCCTGTGGGAGTGGATGAGCATGAGGCAGGAGCTAGCTGTGTGGTTATAAGGATTTCTTAGTATTTGTGCTCTTGTAATTGATTGACTGAATTGGATTTATCTTACTGGATTGGGCTGTGTCTCAACCTTTCTTTCACTCTCAGGGCCTAGGCAGCTTAGGCGTTTTGTCCTAAGCATTGTCTGCCTGTCCAAACCTGCCATTAAGTCCTAAAGAATAAAAATTTGTTGGATAAGATTAAGCTTTGGGGGCCAGACGGCTGCAATGTCAAAAATTTGTGACCTGTGGTCTGTATGTTAGTCACTCAGTCGTGTCTGACTCTTTGCGACTCCATGGACTGTAGCGCTCCATGCTTCTCTGTCCATGGAATTCTCCAGGCAAGAACACTGGCAAAGTAGCCATTCTCTTCTCTAGAGGATCTTCCCAGGTCAAACCTGGGTCTGTTGCATTGCAGGCAGATTCTTTACTGTCTGAGCCACCAGGGAAGCTCAAATTTAAATAGATAAATAAAATAAGTAATATAAAAATAAAATGTTCCCCTATTGAGAATGCATGATTTAGGCCCCAACCTTGGATGTATTAGGTTGGTGCAGAAGTAATTGCTGTTTTGTGTTGGTGATATTGGAATATATTCTAAAATAAATGCTCTCACAGATGTAAAGTATGAATAAATCTGGTCTTCCTGGTGGCTCCTCTGGTAAAGAATCCACCTGCAGTGAGGGAGACCTGGGTTTGATCCTTGAGTTGGGAAGATCCCCTGGAGTTGGGCATGGCAACCCACTCCACTACTCCAGCCTGGAGAATTCCATGGACAGAGGTGCCTGGCCGGCTATAGTCCATGGGGTCACCAAGAGTTGGACTTGACTGAGCAACTTAGCACAGCACAGTCTGATAGTAAATCTAAATTATGTGTAAATGGCATGGTTAAGAGTGATGGTTCTCTTAACCTGTGTTTAGTGGTCTTTTTTATTTTTCCTATGTGTTGTGAGGGACATTACCACTGATTCACATTGGAAATGACCAGTCCTTTTCAGTTGGAAACCTTACATTCTATCTAAATGATAAGATTTCAGAGATTAAAATAATGGAAAAGATCTGTTTGGTGGATTTTCTGTCCCAGTAATCTTAAAAGTAACTGTGTATACTTTTCCCTTTCTAATCTCTATCTAGAAAACGCTCTGCCCCTGAGTGAAACAGCTTCCGGTGTGGTCCTTAAAGGTTCCTCTCTGAAAATAACTTTTCATAACAAAGTACAAAATGTTAAAAGCAATTAACTAAATAAGTCCCAATTCTAATTACTAAAATTTTTGCATGAAAATCACATTTTCCTTGTTACTGAAGTATGAGATTCTAGCCAGCTGTTGCAGTGGTAACCTGTAATCGGTTTCTGTACCTTTGTTTTTTGTGTGAACTGAAAACTATTAGCATGAAGTTAAGTGTTACCACTGTAAGATGAATTAGTTTCCTGGAATTTATCACTAGTAAAGTCAGAACAGATTCCCTCTGGAATCAACGTTTATTGCAAAAACATACACTTTGACCCTGGAATACTTTTCCTTTTCCCATTTAAGTGAAAGGTAAGTTAAATAGTATTTTTTCTTAAAGGTTTACTCAATTCTTATATCTGTGAGTGTAAGTAGAGCCAGTATATTCCTCAAAGATATTTATTGTGAAAACAGGATTGATATATGGTGCCTTAACTATGGTTAGTTGCTCGGTTGTATCTGACTCTTGGCCTCCCCCATGGCCTGTAGCCCGCCAGGCTCATTGCTCCATGGATTCTCCAGGCAAGAATATTGGAACCAGTTGCTCCCTTCTTCAGAGGATCTTCCTGATCCAGAGATTAAACACAGGTCTCCTGCATTGCGGGCAGATTCTTTACCATCTGAGCTACCAAAGATACCATTAATTCTCAGGTGAGAAATATTACCCTGAAAACATTGCATGCTTTTTGTGCAAAAATAACAGCAGAAGAATGCTCCCTCAATCATGTCCAAATTTTGAATATGCTGCTTAGTAAAGAGGATTTTGCTGATGTGATTAAGGTTTTAAAGATCTTGAGATGGGGAACGAACCCTTGATTATCCAGGTGGACTTGATTTATCACGTGTCTCATTTAGAGAACCTTTTTCAGCTGTGGTCAGAGAGACACGCCTGGAAGAAAGGTCAGAGAGCGCCGGCATGACTGGCTGGGAGATGGAGTAAGGGGGCTCTGAGCCGAGGAAATACAGGCAGCCTTTAGAAGCTGGAAAAGGCCAGGAGACAGATCTTCCAGAATTTCCTGAAAGGAATGTGACTCCGCCAGCACTTTGATTTTAGCCTAGTGAGACCTATGCTGGACTGCTGACCCACAGAACAGTAAGATAATTTATGTTTTAAGTCACTGAGGTTGTGGTAGTTTATTATGGTTGTTGTAGAAAACTAGTACTCTTTGCTTTGTGTTTATAATTTTTGAATAAAATGATTATTGAAATTTAAAGCTGTGAAGGAAGAAAACAGGTCTGATAACATGTAAAATATTTAGTATTTTATAAGATTTCATTTTATATGGATTGGTACAATTCATGGACTGTTAAATAACACAACGAGTTCACTCTGGCCTTGCGATGGTGATTTTTTTTTTTTCCAGTGTTACTGTTGTCCTAGGAACATGGTAGGCATTCAAAAAAGACCGAGAAAAGTGAGTGAAGCAGAAAGAAAAAAAAGTGAGTGAAGTTATGTGGCCAAGCTTTGCATCAGCTGTTGTTAGCAGTGGAGTTTGGAGAAAGGGGCTTGAGGAAAACTAGGAACATAAGTGCTTATGGCAGATTTGAAAGGTGACCCCAAGCTTCTGAAAAGTTTCATATTTATCAGTTTGTTCTGTTTGGCAGTTGTCATGGAATTGCTCAAGACTTATTGAACTCAGACTCCACGGCAGAACCGAGGTCATCTGTGCCTTGATAGGCTGGATACTAGTAGTAGTCAAAAAACAATGGTGATGAGGACTCTTAATCTTTCAGATAATGTTTTTCTCTTTAATTAATTAAAAAAAAATGACAAGCTTCAAGATGTTATGCCATATAGCAAGAGATAAAATTTACGTTAGAATCACAGTAAAGCTATACAATAAAACAGGTAAACCTACATACATTTAAGCTATTTCTCTACTTTCCTTGGCTAGTAAGTTGAGACAATCAGAAACATTTATTGAATCTGTTGGTTTTAGGCACTGGGGATATAGGTGTAAAGAACTCTTACTATCTTAGGGCTTATTGACCCAGAGGAAAGATAGAAATTAAGTCATTTCATGTGCTGAGAAGTACGAGTGCTATAGGAGTGGACGATCATGTACTCTAGTCCAGGGAAAGGTGCTGTCTCTGAAGGTAAGAGGAGGTTCAGTGAAGGAGAAAGGGGAAGGGCTTCATGTTTTATAATGCTATATGCCAAGTTTACCTCAAAAAAGATGGTAGTTTCTGCAGGCGTGGTAGCCACAGGAATGGAGAGAAGATGGGTCCAGAGATAATTTGTTTGAGAGAGAAACGAGAAGCTATTTGGAGATGACATCTGGTGTCAGAAAGGCAGGGTGAGGCATTAAAATAATAACACAAAGATACCTTTGATCCACATAGAAGAGAGCAGAAAGAACCCCCCTTATTATGGAGTAGAAACTAACAGATTTATGTGTGTGTCGGATAACACAAAAGTGACTGTAAAGTTGGGACCAATCTCATAGTTTAAGCTAACGTCTCATCTTATCGAGAGACAAAGGGCTTCTTCTCCCTGCGACTGTCTCCTGCCCATCTCATGAGCTAATCCAGGAGGGTTGTTTTTACACATGGAGGTGATTTGGCAGCTGACCCTGGAGTTCTCCACACTGTGAAAACTGGGGTCTGGGCTGACTCCCTGGAGAGTTTCATCCCTGTTCTAAAGTTAGAGTGAGGAAGCCCTAGGAAGAAAAGAGAAGCAGTGGAGAAAATTATTCTGCAAGCACTCAGTGGCCCATGGTGTCGGTTACCGAGGTGGGCGGTTCTGAAGGAGGAGCGTATGTGAGGGGTCATCGAGCGTCACAGAGATGAGTTTGGAGAGTTTGGAGTTCCTATTAGACCTCCCCCTGGAGATGACATGTACGCATTGAGTGTATTTATGGTGTAGAAGAGTGATGGAGGCTGAGGACGGGGGTTTGGTGGCCATGAGCAGTCGGCCGGTCCCTCAAGCCTGGGAGTGGACTGGTTTGCTGAAGAAGCTGGGATGTGGCGTGGGGAAGGAAGAGGGAAGTCATGCCTTTGTGTGTATAATCATGGAGTTGACATCAGTAGATGATCCCCTACTCATGGGGTGACCCCTACAGGGTGGAGTTCTCCTTGGAGGAGAGGGCAGTGGTGAGAAGAGCACTGAAGACATAGAGCCGTGGTCAACATTTCATTTTGTGCTGCCTTTTCCTTGGCAGGGTAGCCGAAAATTGAGGCCCCCACACTCTGGGGTGGTAGACTGTTGTCAGTGCTCTCTGAGCAGTCTCCTTCATCTCCCATATCTTCCCTGGACTGCTTTTCCTGCACCCTTGCTTCTTCTGTCTTGGGTCAGTGTATATCTTTCCACATGGTCTTGGTCTGTCTCTTTCTCTCTCTCTCTCTGAATTTTTGCTTATTTGGAAATCTTTTCAGTTGTTTCCACTTGTAACTTTTAGATGTTTGTTCCCCTTCTCTGGGTCAGGTATCCTTTCACTGGTTTGTTTATTTGGTCCAGCCTGTGCCAGCTTTTGTAGCCACAGCACGGATGCATTGCTTGCCTCTTGAGTATTGGTGAGCTACAGAGGATCTCTGTGGCTGTGTGACTGGAAGTAGAGGTGAAGGAAGATGTATCTTGCTGGGAAGAAACTCATGACCGTGGGTCCCACAGTCCCCAAGTGTTTCTTGTGTAGGTATATTTAATCATCTTAGTGGCACAGGTGTTCCACATTGAAAAAGGAATTTTTTTGTACTTAGAATTGAAGGCAAATTGGAGAATGAAATTCAGGGGGAAAAAGGAGTCTTCATATTTGCAAAAATATTTTGATCAAGGCTAAAATAGAGACCATCTTTAACCTTTATTGTATCAGACAATTCAGTTTGCAAGTTGGTGTAGATGGGGCAGCTTTCCTAAATCCTATATGGATAAATCCCCGACTTGTTGGGGAAGGCAAGGGTTCCTTACTCAGAAACACTTTTGTGCCTTGAGTTTTCCAAGTTAAAAAAGGACAGGTAGATGGGGTGCTCAGGGACATCTTTTGATTTTATGAAGCCTAGTGATCGTGAACTAAAGTATAAACACAAACAGGAGCATGGGCCGTGACGACTTGGACAAAGATTTGACCAACTGGCAGCGGGACCTATTTGGTAGACAGTCGTTTTAATGGGTTTATCTCAAGACAGTTTTTCTGTTGTGAGAGTGTCGGTTCATCATTCACCCTTCCCAGAGGCAGGAGACACCATCACAGTCCATGAGCCAGTACGTGGGGCTGGTCACTTCACGGGAGCTCATCTTGGCCGGAACCACACGGCCTCCTTGGGGAGGACAGGAGCACTGGGTGTCTGCACTGGGACAAACGGAGGGCAGGGAGGATTGAGGAAGGGAGGGGTGTTGGGAGTGATTCATTTCAAGTGAGATCTAACATATTGGAGGGGGGCTTCCCCTGGTGGCCCAGTGGGTAAGGACACCACCTTGCAGTGCAAGGGGCGCCGGTTCAATCCCTGGCCTGGAAAGATCCCACGTGCCGCGGAGCGGCTGGACCGATGTGTCCAATTACCGAGCTGGAGCTCTGGAGCGCATGCGCCCAGAGCCGGCGCTCTGCAACAACAGACGCCACCGTGATGGGAGGCCCACAGGAGCCAAAAACAAAGACGGATGAAAATAGAGAAATGAAAGATCAATAGAAGTGGCCCACCCGCTCCCCTCCCTCCCCAACCCGACCCCCGCCCAAAAATAAATAAATAAATAAATCTTAAAAAAAAAAAAAAAAAACATACTGGAGGGCTGAAACCATCCATCTGTCCCACATCACAAAAAATGTAAGTGTATATGCTTTTTCTAAGTTTATTTTGAAGCAGGGTGGAGTTCTCCTTGGAGGAGAGGGTGGTGGTGAGAAAATAGGTTATTTTTTAAAGGCATATTTATGAAGCTTCAGAGAAGGGGCGGACTGAGCTTGCTGATTGATACCTGGGATAGATTTTTATTGTTTAGCAAAATATTGGATACAGCTGTCGGCATAAGCTTCCCTTTGCCAACGCAAGCATTCCCGTCAAAAACCCAAGCCCATTACCCCTTGTCAGACAAGTCTCTTCGATGCAATAGTGTACACGATTCTGCTGCAGATTTAAGAACTATTTATGTGCGTTTTATTTCCTTGTTTAGTCACTGAATCATACCGTAGTGTTGGCATGATAAGTTTTGTAATTTGTTTTCCTGTGCAAAGAGTGCTTTTCTTCCACCGAATGTTCACTTCTGCATACTTTTTTTAGTTAGGCCTTATGTCATTACCAAGATTTACAGTTATTTAATAATGATTTATTGTCGTCATTTATTCTGCCAGCTGTGGCACATTTTCAGTGGAATTTGTAAGGCAGATTGATACAGAAATTTACCAGGACGTGCATTTCACGATTTAATGAAACATACTCCAAAATCTTTTTGAAGTGGGTCATTTTAGGCTGACACATTTGGGTGGAAGCTTTACCTTAACAACTTTTGCGAGTGTTCAGGATCCTCTGTGTCTGTCCCCTAAACATTGAAAGAGGAGCCTCTGAGGTCTGTTAGTTTCAGGCTGTCCACGTTGCTTTCAGACTATTTAATGTCATGTCAGAGTTGACCTAGGATGTTCACATGTTATTAAAGGACAGAGAAACATCCGGACACAAGGTTCTGTGCTTACCGAGCTGGAGCTCTGGAGCGCATGCGCCCAGAGCTGGCGCTCTGAGACAACAGACGCCACCGCGATGGGAGGCCCACAGGAGCCAAAAACAAAGACGGATGAAAATAGAGAAATGAAAGATCAATAGAAGTGGCCCACCCGCTCCCCTTCCTCCCCAACCCAATCCCCGCCCAAAATAAATAAATAAATAAATCTTAAAAAAAAAAACATACTGGAGGGCTGAAACCATCCATCTGTCCCACATCACAAAAAATGTAAGTGTATATGCTTTTTCTAAGTTTATTTTGAAGCAGGGTGGAGTTCTCCTTGGAGGAGAGGGTGGTGGTGAGAAAATAGGTTATTTTTTAAAGGCATATTTATGAAGCTTCAGAGAAGGGGCGGACTGAGCTTGCTGATTGATACCTGGGATAGATTTTTATTGTTTAGCAAAATATTGGATACAGCTGTCGGCATAAGCTTCCCTTTGCCAACGCAAGCATTCTCGTCAAAAACCCAAGCCCATTACCCCTTGTCAGACAAGTCTCTTCGATGCAATAGTGTACACGATTCTGCTGCAGATTTAAGAACTATTTATGTGCGTTTTATTTCCTTGTTTAGTCACTGAATCATACCGTAGTGTTGGCATGATAAGTTTTGTAATTTGTTTTCCTGTGCAAAGAGTGCTTTTCTTCCACCGAATGTTCACTTCTGCATACTTTTTTTAGTTAGGCCTATGTCATTACCAAGATTTACAGTTATTTAATAATGATTTATTGTCGTCATTTATTCTGCCAGCTGTGGCACATTTTCAGTGGAATTTGTAAGGCAGATTGATACAGAAATTTACCAGGACGTGCATTTCACGATTTAATGAAACATACTCCAAAATCTTTTTGAAGTGGGTCATTTTAGGCTGACACATTTGGGTGGAAGCTTTACCTTAACAACCTTTGCGAGTGTTCAGACTCCTCTGTGTCTGTCCCATAAACATTGAAAGAGGAGCCTCTGAGGTCTGTTAGTTTCAGGCTGTCCACGTTGCTTTCAGACTATTTAATGTCATGTCAGAGTTGACCTAGGATGTTCACATGTTATTAAAGGACAGAGAAACATCCGGACACAAGGTTCTGTGCAATTCTATATGTTTTGATCGCTATTAAAAGTATGTGTCCAGAATCCTCGCAGAGGAGATCTAGTAGATGAAGCTCATTTTGAGGCCTTACGTGTCACATTTTCTCCCCCTTCTCAAGATTCACTGGCCACTAACCATGTGGAATACATTTAGCTTTGGCAGAACTGCCAGCTCACACTCCGTTCACAGTTTCTTTGTTATAGGACAAATGCAAGTTGTTATATTTTCCCTTTTCTTTCTTTATTAAGAAAATATTGTGGAGATTTAGTTTGTTTACTTGGTGGTGTATGTTGGTTTAGAGAAGCATAGAATTTAGAAAAGGAGAGTGCACAGATCCTTTATAATTCATAGTTTTTTTTTTTTGGATCTGGCAGTTTGAGAATCTGTCTTTGAAATTCACGATTGCCAAGTAATTTGTAAACATGACTTGTTCACTAAGACTGCATGAGAATTTTAGTTCTGAGATGAAACTATGAATTCCCATCTCCATGTCAGCTGCCAATTTTGTCTACAGTGGCGTGGGCCATCTCATTGGAGTTATTACTGCCGCTGCAAACACGTTGACTTCATAGATCAGTTGTTTTAGTATTTGTGAAGACGTTGTCTTATTTGTGCCTTGAAGCTGAAGTTTTAGGTGACACTTGTAGTTAGAGCAGTAGTCTTGGCACTGAGATGGAAAGGAAGCCTTCGAAAATGTTGAAGCCTCTAATTTTTTTGTAGTAGTTTGTTATTTTTTAAGCACGTTCAGGTACTAGTTAGACAGAAATTACAAAAGAGTCAAAACAACTTGGAAAGCTAACAACAAAAGAGTCAAAACAATTTGTAGACCACTAGGCAAGTCCCTTTTGATTTTTTTTTTTTTTTGCCACCGTATGTGACAGGGTGAACAGTTTGTCATCTGATCTGTTATTTCTGAAGATACAATTTTAAAAAACTTCTTAGAAATACCACACAATAGTTAATTTTGTCATCAGATAGGATTTCAAGTTGCAGTGCATTAAAATGGGATCTTTTAAACTCATTCTAATGAAAATTTTAATAAGTGTAATAAACATACATACCTAGTATTGAGCTCTGGACTTTATCTTCAGTGAATTAATAATTCTAGAAAAATTGTTACAGCTTTTTATGTTACAGTTGTGTGCTATGGACACATGACCCCATGGTAATTAGTGTTTATTTTTATTTTGAGAAAAAGAAATCTGTACTGCAAGAGAAACTGGGAGAGATACTTTTAAAAGTATTTATTTATTTGACTGCTCCAGGTCGTCTTTGCAGCATGCATGATATTCAAGCTTAGTTGTAGGATGTGGGATCTAGTTCCCTGACCAGGGATCTAATCAGGGTCCCCTGCATTGGGAGTGCAGTCTTAGCCACTGGACCACTTGGCAAGTCCCAAGGGGTTTTTTATTTGAAAGGAAACAGAGATGAACTTTTCCTGAGAGATCTCATTGCTGATCTCTTAGGTGTGGTGTCACATTTTCTTTAAAGGACTTTAGCTCTTGTGCAATGAAAAAGATCATGGAGAAAGATTGAGCTTTTTACGTCTTTTCATCTAGTACTCCAGTACTCACAATATACTAGGTATCTTTAAAAAGTTTACATGTAAAAGGAAAGACAACTTTATATGAGATCCTAGTTCTGGATTTAGTTTTGGTCTTAGCAGTGTTTTCAGGTTTTTATTTTGGGCTTACCTGAAGAACTTTTTAAATTGATACATTCGAACTTAAAAAAGGAGGCAGAGTTCAGAGACAACAAATCAGTTACATCTTGTGGGTGGATTTTGACTGAGTGGTGGTGAATGCTTTGAGAGGCTGAGGTGGCTCAGAAGGGAAAAGAAAATGGTCTTGCTCAATCAGCAATGCCAGCCATAGCTGTTGAGGGAATAGTCTATAGAAACATGACCTGAATGACTTGCCATGGCAGAGAAACTCCTGGAAGTTACTGTCATCCCTCATGCAGTTATCATGTGCTCATACCTTCAACCAAGTTTCTTAAAGCAGACCTTAATGCGAGGCAGCATGCCAAGCATGGAAAGAATAAGGAGGTGGGACAGGCTTGAATTGGCTTTCAAGTCTTGGTGGGTGGGAGGCTTAATTGTTAACAGAAATGTGCATTGTGTTGGGCAGCAGTTTTAGAGACAAACCAGGATGGTCCAGTTCAGAAAGATTGAGTTGTAAGCCAGTTGTAAGGTAGGAGGATATTTAGTTGCAGAAATGGGGCAGATTCTAGAGCTGTGTGTGTTTGCTGATGGGGTACTCCAAGCATTGTGGAGGAATGCCCATTCCTGCGGGACAGGGATAGACGATTGCCTTGTCAGATGTATATATAAACATTGCCATGTGCTCAGTCGCTTTGGTTGTGTTCAACTCTTTGCAATCTCATGGACTGTAGCCCACCACGCTCGTCTGTCCATGGGATTCTCCAGGCAAGAAGACTGGAGTGGGTTACCACGCCTTCCTCCAGGGCATCTTCCCAGCCCAGGGATCCAACCTGTGCTTCCCACATCTCCTGCATTGCAGGTGAGTTCTTTACCTGCTGAGACGCTGAGGAAGCCCCATGACATTTCCCTAGTGCAAGGCAAACACCCTGGAAAATACTGGAAAGTAGAGACTATAACCAGTTTTCTAGGCGAGTGATAAAGCCATATCATGTTGGATGAGACTCCTGCCAGAAATACATGGTAGAGAATGGAGGATAAGCATGTTTTCAGATATAGATATTTATTAATGTCAGAGACTGTTTTTTTTAAGGTTGAAATCTTTAACTCTTTAGTGTCTGTAGTGCTTGTATTGATAACCTATATCTGTAAAGCATCGTATTTTATCTAATGAATACTATAAGTATTTTGGGAGATTCGTCCTCTACCATTTTTTCCTAAGGGATTATCTTAAAATTGTTTTTGACTCCTTTTACCCGAAAGGTAAAATTCACTTAAGCATCCGTTCACACAGATACTTTAGAAAAACAGAACAACTCAAAATGATTTGTTTCTCACTGTTAACTAGTGTGGGCTCTCCTGCCCTGTGTTGGACTATTTTCTGTGGGTGTCTGGTGTAGCGTCATATTGAGTTGCTTATGACACAGATGCAAACCCATGGAGCTTCCTTGCTTTTGGAGCAACATTCTAGGGGGATATTGGAACATGACACACATTCCCTAATTGAGTGCTTCTGCCTCACATCTCTTTCGGCTACATCTTACTGTTCCTAGATGAAACAGCTTCCATTCTTCAACGTTTCATTTCAGAAACTTCAAGTCTAAATTTCAAGGCCTCTACAGTTTGCCTGTGTAGTAACTCATGTCTTAACTCACAAGCATCCTTCATCTACCTAAGGAATGATGCTTTCTTACGTGTATTTTTATTTATACCCCTCTGCCCTTTGGAATGTTTTCTTTGTCTTTTGATACTCTCTTTAGCCCAAGAAACTCAGGCTGTATCCCTCTTTTTGACCAAATTTCTTTGGCTCCTGGAAACACTGGCTAATAACACATGCAGTGACTGTGGCTCTTCTACTTGAGTAAGAGAGAACAATTGTTAGCTCTTACTTAACTGGTGCGTTTGTGTCTCATCTTTCCAATGATGCTGTGTGTCAGGTGAAAGTAGAAGGCCCAGTCCTTAGTGTGTCCAACACCTTACAAATATGAGCACAGGAGGAACCAGGAAAAACAGTGGTTTTGAGCCCCTGAAGGGATGCAAAAAAGCATGTAATTTTAGATGTCAAACTTAGCTAGTTGTTCTCCTCACTGCTTAGAATCTAAAATGTGTTTTGCTAATTGCCATTACATAAATATTGTAAGAAGTGAGAAAAGAGTTCAGAAGCCTATACAGAGAAAGCAGACTTCCCTTCCTTCCTTAGAAGTAATTTCCATTAACCAGACTCTTAAAGGTATTCCCAGAAATAGTTTATTCCAAATACAGAAGTATTTATTACCCACTCCCCAGGTTTTTCCTTCTTTGCGTTATATTAACTGTTCTCTGTCTCCCCTCTTACTCATGATATATTTAGAGGTGTTCCTTACCAATACAATAATCCCCCCCTTATCCACAGTGGGTGTATTGCAAGACCCCAATGGATGCATGAAAACCTGGATAACACGAGACCCTATGTATACCATGTTTTTTCCTATATACACATATACCTCTGATAAAGCTTAACTGATAAATTAGGCACAGTAAGAGATTGACAGCAATAACTAATAATAAAACATAACAATTAAAACAGTATACTAAAATAAGTTATATGAATGGAGTCTCTCTTTTTACTCAATATATTGGGTTGGCCAATAAGTTCGTCTGGATAGGGCTTCCCTGGTGGTCCAGTGGGTAAGGACACCGCCTTGCAGTGCAAGGGGCGCCAGTTCGATCCCTGGCCTGGGAAGATCCCACGTGCCGCGGAGCAGCTGGACCAATGTGTCCAATTACCGAGCTGGAGCTCTGGAGCGCATGCGCCCAGAGCCGGTGCTCTGCGACAACAGAGGCCACCGCGATGGGAGGTCCACACGAGCTAAAGAACAAAGATGAATGAAAATAGACAAATGAAAGACCAATAGAAGTAGCCCGCCTGCTCCCCCCACCACCCCACCCCAAATCAATCCATCAATAAATATTTAAAAAAAAAACAAAGTTCGTCTGGATATTTCTGTCACATGTAACAGAAAAACCCAACTGAACTTAATGGCCATCTCAATATATGGACAAATTAAATGCCTTTTCCATTTTCGCTAAGCACTTAATACCCCAGGCCATTATGGTAGTTTAGGACATGGTAGCAAAACTAGCTCCAATTTTTTTCCCTTCTTCACAGTTTTACAGATAGAAGATTCATGCTTACCTTAGATCTTAGCAACCTCAGTATATGATATTTACAGCTTAGGAAGTCAGGAACTTTCATCCTTCTATATAAAGGAGGCTCTTAGAGCTTCTCCTTGGCATATCTTGAACTGCCAGCACTGCTTCTCCAGTGCTTTGGGGCCATCAGTGACTGAAATAAGGATGACTTAAACATAAGCGCCCTCATACTGTGAGAGTTGCATGATAACTTAGGTGGGTCCTGAGTGAGTTCTGGACGGAGGGCTGATTCACCTCCCACACAGGGCTGAACAGGCGGCCGAGAGATTTCATCATGCTCTTCAGCATGGTGTGCAATTTAAAGCTGATGAATTGTTTTTTTTTCTGGAATTGTTCATTGACTGTTTTCTGACCGTGGTTGACCGTCGGTCACTGAAACCTGGGAACATGAAAGGGCAGCGTAAGGAGGCTCGCTGCTGCTTCCACCTTTATTTCATCTTAGCAGTTGCTTAATAAAGCAGTTGCTTTCCTTTGGAAAGGCTTCTAATAAAATCAAACAGCAAGTCCGAGAAGTGGAAAGGTGGCAGATAGTAAAAGAGAAGAAGTCATTACAACGAAGTATAAAGACATAAAATGATAAGATTTTAGAATTTGAAATCAGAGCATTCCCAGAGATTCTCTTTTGTTTCTTCTAGGAGCAATCCGTCCTTATCTCATCCTTAGAAACCCTAAAAGTATGACTGCATAATAATGTGATGTTCAAAGGAAAAACTTGGATTATCAAGGGAGGTACATCTTGTTTCTAAACCCTCGGTTGACTGTGTAGTATCCTTTCAAAGAATTCTTGAATGAAATGGTAGAAACTGGAGAGGCAATGCAGAATGTGGGATGAGCACATCTTTTGAAATCAGACCAACTTGGTCTTGAATCCCCACTTTAACACTTAATTTAAGACGTTGGCCAAGTGAGTCAACTTTCTTAGCTTCAGTTTCCGTATTGGTAAAATGAGAATAATAAGACCTATCTGTGAAGAACAAATGAAAGATACTTAATGCTTTCTCCAGTACCTGGTGTATAGCTGGTGCTCAATAGATACAATTAAAAAGACCTATCTGCTGATGCTGAGATTCATTATGCTATACCTCAGTATATGATATTTACAGCTTAGGAAGTCAGGAACTTTCATCCTTCTATATAAAGGAGGCTCTTAGAGCTTCTCCTTGGCATATCTTGAACTGCCAGCACTGCTTCTCCAGTGCTTTGGGGCCATCAGTGACTGAAATAAGGATGACTTAAACATAAGCGCCCTCATACTGTGAGAGTTGCATGATAACTTAGGTGGGTCCTGAGTGAGTTCTGGACGGAGGGCTGATTCACCTCCCACACAGGGCTGAACAGGCGGCCGAGAGATTTCATCATGCTCTTCAGCATGGTGTGCAATTTAAAGCTGATGAATTGTTTTTTTTTCTGGAATTGTTCATTGACTGTTTTCTGACCGTGGTTGACCGTCGGTCACTGAAACCTGGGAACATGAAAGGGCAGCGTAAGGAGGCTCGCTGCTGCTTCCACCTTTATTTCATCTTAGCAGTTGCTTAATAAAGCAGTTGCTTTCCTTTGGAAAGGCTTCTAATAAAATCAAACAGCAAGTCCGAGAAGTGGAAAGGTGGCAGATAGTAGAGAGAGAAGAAGTCATTACAACGAAGTATAAAGACATAAAATGATAAGATTTTAGAATTTGAAATCAGAGCATTCCCAGAGATTCTCTTTTGTTTCTTCTAGGAGCAATCCGTCCTTATCTCATCCTTAGAAACCCTAAAAGTATGACTGCATAATAATGTGATGTTCAAAGGAAAAACTTGGATTATCAAGGGAGGTACATCTTGTTTCTAAACCCTCGGTTGACTGTGTAGTATCCTTTCAAAGAATTCTTGAATGAAATGGTAGAAACTGGAGAGGCAATGCAGAATGTGGGATGAGCGCATCTTTTGAAATCAGACCAACTTGGTCTTGAATCCCCACTTTAACACTTAATTTAAGACGTTGGCCAAGTGAGTCAACTTTCTTAGCTTCAGTTTCCGTATTGGTAAAATGAGAATAATAAGACCTATCTGTGAAGAACAAATGAAAGATACTTAATGCTTTCTCCAGTACCTGGTGTATAGCTGGTGCTCAATAGATACAAAGTTAACACCCCCCAGACTCTTTGCCTATCCAGAATGGTTAATTTCCAATGAGCTCTGGATGCTGAGATTTTACAGTAATTGTGTCTTCTAGAAAACTTATTCAGGATATAAGAACATATTATTACAAAACCTTGCACATACTAAGTACTCCAAACCTGGGCACAGGTTTACGTTGTTAACTCTTAAGTGTTTGGTTCTATTTGTATTCTTCACCAGAATCCATGAATGTCTAGAACGAAGTACGTGTCATATGAAGATGCTCAACAGCCAAATGTCAGAATCTTAACTAGTGATGTGTTTGTAAATGTTTAACACCTAGTTCATGAGATAGGGAGTTCTGATCTGTAGCATTTGCTGATATGAATTTCCAGTGTAAAATTTGTAAAAGTTTCATAGTTGGTTCTTGTATGTCAGGGCTGAGTGCCCTAGTACTCGACTGGATTCCCAGTCCTCTTGACCTCTGCTTTGGACTGCATATAAAAGTTTGGGAAACTCAAGTCTCAAAAACGAGGTCAGCCTACCACCAGTTTATTTTGTTACTTGACCTTAGTTTCCCTGTTTGTAAAGTAGTGGGAGCAGATCCGTTTCCCAACCATCTTTTGGTGTGGTTGTATGAGTTACTATTGTGGCTTCTTATTGGCAAAATGGTGAATAATCCACTTATCAGTGTAGGAGATACAAGAGGACGCAGGTTCGATCCCTGGGTTGGGAGAATCCCCTGGAAAAGGAAATGGCAACCCACTCCAGTATTCTTGCCTGGCAAATTCCATGGACGGAGGAGCCTGGCGGATTATAGTCCACGGGGTTACAAAGAGTCTAATACAAGTGAACGCATGCACACACTCACACACACACACACACACACACATTTTGTATAGGTGTCACACGCTACAGAGACTAAGGGTCCCAGGCTTTGTGCTGCTTATCCTGTATGTGCAGTATGGATTTCTTGTTTAAAAAGGTCTCTATCCATTAAAAACATGTACGTTTGAGAACCACTGATACTGAAATAGTCGTCATAAAGCCCATGCCTGTAATTGCAGCAGAGACCCTGAAATGGTGACAGGTAAGGGATGTATGCACTGCTTATATATGTGTGTGTGTGTGTGTGTGTATTTATATATTTTATGTTATTTATATGCATATATAATATGAAACAACGTAGGGTTTAGGAAAATGCAAAAAGGAACATAATGCATTTCAGCAGTATTTTTTGTCAGAGATAGACAAGATAGAAAACGATTTTGGTTTTTTTTTTTAAAGCTTTTTAATTAATTAATTTTTAAAAAATATTTGTTTATTTACTTGGCAACACTGGGTCTTAGTTGCAGCATGTAGGATTTAGTTCCCTGATGAGGGATTCAACCCAGGCCCCCTGCAGTTGGAGCTCGGATTCTGAGCCATTGAACCACCAGGGACATCCCCATTTGTTGGTTTTTGACACTGTTTAAATGTGATTTTCATTGACGTGTGAATGGATCCTTCAGATATGTATGGCTGGTTAAGGAGGAACAACTTACAGGCAGGAGTTACAAACTCACAAGGCTGTGGAGGCCAGGCAGATGACTGCATTGAGGAAGATGTGGATTATAGCGGAAGGGGAGACTGTCCTATCTGAGAACACTTTCGAAAGGCTTCCGCGGCACCTGCGTGGACTGCTGTCATGACAGAACACAGATTTTCTGCTGCTCTGTCTTCAGTTCCCTGATTTCACCCTGTTCCCCAAAGCAGGGGATCCATAGTTTCATTTGAATTTCTTGAGTTTTTTTTAAACCTGTGGCCTATGAATTAAACATACTTGCACACTCATACACACTCATGAAGGGAGCCAAGCCAGACATGCCCTGAGGGTTTCTAGTTAGCAATCTCTTCTCACGCATACATATGCAGCACCTCGTACTTATTGAGTGCTTATGTGCGAAGCACTCCACTAAACTTTTGGCACTAATCAAAATGTTCAGTTGTCATAGCACCTGGTGAGCTAATGTTATTTCCTATTTTATAGATGAGGAATTTCGGCTTCAGAGGACTGATAAGTAATTGCCAAGTTCACGTGACTAGTAAAAGGTTCCATGGGTATTCTCACCCATGTAATCTGACTGCAGAACCGTTTGGACAGAGCTGACTCTGGATATCAGAACTTGTGTAGCACTTGTTCTAACACAACACTTATACACAACACTTATTTAACAAAACACGTACTGTGTTAGAATAAGCGCTATAAGGACACACAAAGCACAAAAAGCTGAGTATAAAGGGTGGATCGTGACTGTTACCTAATAGTAGCTCAGTTATGTGCCCTGATACAGTGGAGTGGATGACTGCTTGATAGGATGCAGCCATGGCGTGGTATCTGCTTTCACACTTTCTAAGAGTTTTACTGATAGAGCTCAATGAGGCCCATGTAGAGACGTCAGAGGGAGTTTCTATTTCTTTTTTGTCACAAACTAGACAATCCCAAGCTCTGGAGCCAACACTGTCTCTGTCCAAGGGCAGAAGTTCCCTTGCTTTTTGTTGCCATATTTAAACCCCACCCATGGAAATGCTCCAAGTCCTGAGTGATGATCACTTCCTCTGGGCAAGGGTAGGAAGAATAAAAGTAAATGTAGCACGAGGAGTAAATCCCAAAGGACAGAGATAAGTACTTGAGGTCAGAGACTGCATCTTTTATAGTTTGTCTACCACACCAAACTCATTAATATGAACGTCAGTGACTGCAAAGGGCAGGGGATCCACTGAGTTTCAAGGCTTCCGGCACCTCGTGGACTGCTGTCATGACAGAACACAGATTTTCTGCTGCTCTGTCTTCAGTTCCCTGATTTCACCCTGTTCCCCAAAGCAGGGGATCCATAGTTTCATTTGAATTTCTTGAGTTTTTTTTAAACCTGTGGCCTATGAATTAAACATACTTGCACACTCATACACACTCATGAAGGGAGCCAAGCCAGACATGCCCTGAGGGTTTCTAGTTAGCAATCTCTTCTCACGCATACATATGCAGCACCTCGTACTTATTGAGTGCTTATGTGCGAAGCACTCCACTAAACTTTTGGCACTAATCAAAATGTTCAGTTGTCATAGCACCTGGTGAGCTAATGTTATTTCCTATTTTATAGATGAGGAATTTCGCTTCAGAGGACTGATAAGTAATTGCCAAGTTCACGTGACTAGTAAAAGGTTCCATGGGTATTCTCACCCATGTAATCTGACTGCAGAACCGTTTGGACAGAGCTGACTCTGGATATCAGAACTTGTGTAGCACTTGTTCTAACACAACACTTATACACAACACTTATTTAACAAAACACGTACTGTGTTAGAATAAGCGCTATAAGGACACACAAAGCACAAAAAGCTGAGTATAAAGGGTGGATCGTGACTGTTACCTAATAGTAGCTCAGTTATGTGCCCTGATACAGTGGAGTGGATGACTGCTTGATAGGATGCAGCCATGGCGTGGTATCTGCTTTCACACTTTCTAAGAGTTTTACTGATAGAGCTCAATGAGGCCCATGTAGAGACGTCAGAGGGAGTTTCTATTTCTTTTTTGTCACAAACTAGACAATCCCAAGCTCTGGAGCCAACACTGTCTCTGTCCAAGGGCAGAAGTTCCCTTGCTTTTTGTTGCCATATTTAAACCCCACCCATGGAAATGCTCCAAGTCCTGAGTGATGATCACTTCCTCTGGGCAAGGGTAGGAAGAATAAAAGTAAATGTAGCACGAGGAGTAAATCCCAAAGGACAGAGATAAGTACTTGAGGTCAGAGACTGCATCTTTTATAGTTTGTCTACCACACCAAACTCATTAATATGAATAATCTTCTTAGCTGCAGTGATTGTAGTAGCAAAAGTAATATAAGAAACTGTAAGTAATAGAAGAAACTGGTCTTACATTTTCTACATCAGCTCTTTCATTAATTCCAGAACTGTGGGAGGTTTCTTTGAGAAACTGATGAGAAAGTGCCAGTCTCCTCTGTACAGCTCCTTTGTTTCCACTTATTTTTCCTCCCCACGTAAAATACTTTTCAACCTTAAAGATGCCAGCTTTTGAGGGTATAGGGCTTCCCAAGTAGCTCAATGGTAAAGAATCCACCTGCAGTGCAGAAGACATGGGTTTAATCCCTGGAGAAGGAAATGGCAACCCACTCCAGTATTCTTGCCTGAGAAATCCCAGAGGAGCGTGGTGGGCTATAGCCCATGGGGTCTCAGAAGAGTCAGGCATGACTTAGTAACTAAATAACAGTAACAAACAAGCAGGCAAAACAATAAGAGTCTAAAGAGAAAGATGAACACTGAGTGCAGACATCTATATCTTGACCCATTTAGGTTTTCCCCTTGGGATGTTTTGGAACACCATTAGACACGGTAAGACTCTTTATAGTTTCTTCATTTGGTATGGAAGGGGAGAGGGAAAAAGAGCCAGTCCCCCTGGCTGTATTCTTCTCAGCAGTCTATACCCATCATGTGAATGGAAAACCCAAGAATCTTCGTTTTCAGAACTGTATCTTAGCCCCTGGCTCCTGGAGAAAACCAGTGTGGTTCAGATGTGGGATAGGAAGAGTGGTTTGCATTGGCATGGGCCTTGCGGGTGCTTTGGGGCTGGAGCACACTCAGCTGTGGGTTACAGATGCTTGCTCTCCAGTATTCATGTGGCCAACATGTGAAACCAGGGCACCCACAATGCTACACAAAGGTCCACGCCTCTGATAGTTTGGGAAATAACTCCCAGCTGAAGAAATTCCTTCTTGTAGGGCTGGGACACATTCTTGAAGGTACTACCCATTGCTGGGACGCAGGGGAGTGATGATCACTTCCTCTGGGCAAGGGTAGGCAGAAGAAAAGTAAATGTAGCACGAGGAGTAAATCCCAAAGGACAGAGATAAGTACTTGAGGTCAGAGACTGCATCTTTTATAGTTTGTCTACCACACCAAACTCATTAATATGAATAATCTTCTTAGCTGCAGTGATTGTAGTAGCAAAAGTAATATAAGAAACTGTAAGTAATAGAAGAAACTGGTCTTACATTTTCTACATCAGCTCTTTCATTAATTCCAGAACTGTGGGAGGTTTCTTTGAGAAACTGATGAGAAAGTGCCAGTCTCCTCTGTACAGCTCCTTTGTTTCCACTTATTTTTCCTCCCCACGTAAAATACTTTTCAACCTTAAAGATGCCAGCTTTTGAGGGTATAGGGCTTCCCAAGTAGCTCAATGGTAAAGAATCCACCTGCAGTGCAGAAGACATGGGTTTAATCCCTGGAGAAGGAAATGGCAACCCACTCCAGTATTCTTGCCTGAGAAATCCCAGAGGAGCGTGGTGGGCTATAGCCCATGGGGTCTCAGAAGAGTCAGGCATGACTTAGTAACTAAATAACAGTAACAAACAAGCAGGCAAAACAATAAGAGTCTAAAGAGAAAGATGAACACTGAGTGCAGACATCTATATCTTGACCCATTTAGGTTTTCCCCTTGGGATGTTTTGGAACACCATTAGACACGGTAAGACTCTTTATAGTTTCTTCATTTGGTATGGAAGGGGAGAGGGAAAAAGAGCCAGTCCCCCTGGCTGTATTCTTCTCAGCAGTCTATACCCATCATGTGAATGGAAAAAACCCAAGAATCTTCGTTTTCAGAACTGTATCTTAGCCCCTGGCTCCTGGAGAAAACCAGTGTGGTTCAGATGTGGGATAGGAAGAGTGGTTTGCATTGGCATGGGCCTTGCGGGTGCTTTGGGGCTGGAGCACACTCAGCTGTGGGTTACAGATGCTTGCTCTCCAGTATTCATGTGGCCAACATGTGAAACCAGGGCACCCACAATGCTACACAAAGGTCCACGCCTCTGATAGTTTGGGAAATAACTCCCAGCTGAAGAAATTCCTTCTTGTAGGGCTGGGACACATTCTTGAAGGTCATTTTCTAGAGGGCCGGCACCCAGAGAGAGAGGCTGAATGCCATTGGCCTGGGCACCAGGGACGGTATCAGTGGGTGGCTACAGTCTTGGGGCCTTGAACTGAAGATTGAATTTAAAAAAAAGTGCTCCTCGAAACTTGAGATTCCTGAACGCCAGATTGTACGCTGTGCACGTCGCAGAGAGCTTGGTACACAGAAGCCATTGGGTGGTTTCTTTGTGCAAAGCTTGAGTGGTGGTGGCTGGTCATCGTGTTTGACTCAGGGTGTGGTCGAGATGTTCCCACCAATGTTCGCTTCCCTGAGTGGTCTCCTAGGTTGATAGGACCCCAGAAGACTATATGGAAAAGAAAGGAAATGGGCATAAGGTTGGATGGTGCACTTTTTGTAAGTTCAGTAACCAAGACAGGTTTCATGGACCAGAAAGGTGTGTCCCGCCTCACACACGTGTCCCCCGTCTCACACATGTGTCCTGAGCTTCCTTCCAACAGAGCACGTGAGACAGTCGGGACCGCCCCACCCCCATTCAGGGAGCACTCTGGTCTTCTCATTCAGGTGCCATTTCCAGTGAAATAGTAGCTTCTCAAAGTATTCAGAAGTTAGTTTATTGACTCTTATTGCACTTCTGAGCACCTAATAAATAATTTATTAGTCTGATGGATATGTGGCTACCAGCTATGGGGCATGAAATATGCACTGTTTGTCTAATACACTGTAGGGAGACCTGTTTATAAAGTATTTAGTATTAGAGGGAAAAGAGCCAGTCCCCTGGCTGTATTCTTCTCAGCAGTCTATACCCATCATGTGAATGGAAAACCCAAGAATCTTCGTTTCAGAACTGTATCTTAGCCCTGGCTCCTGGAGAAAACCAGTGTGGTTCAGATGTGGGATAGGAAGAGTGGTTTGCATTGGCATGGGCCTTGCGGGTGCTTTGGGGCTGGAGCACACTCAGCTGTGGGTTACAGATGCTTGCTCTCCAGTATTCATGTGGCCAACATGTGAAACCAGGGCACCCACAATGCTACACAAAGGTCCACGCCTCTGATAGTTTGGGAAATAACTCCCAGCTGAAGAAATTCCTTCTTGTAGGGCTGGGACACATTCTTGAAGGTCATTTTCTAGAGGCCCGGCACCCAGAGAGAGAGGCTGAATGCCATTGGCCTGGGCACCAGGGACGGTATCAGTGGGTGGCTACAGTCTTGGGGCCTTGAACTGAAGATTGAATTTAAAAAAAAGTGCTCCTCGAAACTTGAGATTCCTGAACGCCAGATTGTACGCTGTGCACGTCGCAGAGAGCTTGGTACACAGAAGCCATTGGGTGGTTTCTTTGTGCAAAGCTTGAGTGGTGGTGGCTGGTCATCGTGTTTGACTCAGGGTGTGGTCGAGATGTTCCCACCAATGTTCGCTTCCCTGAGTGGTCTCCTAGGTTGATAGGACCCCAGAAGACTATATGGAAAAGAAAGGAAATGGGCATAAGGTTGGATGGTGCACTTTTTGTAAGTTCAGTAACCAAGACAGGTTTCATGGACCAGAAAGGTGTGTCCCGCCTCACACACGTGTCCCCCGTCTCACACATGTGTCCTGAGCTTCCTTCCAACAGAGCACGTGAGACAGTCGGGACCGCCCCACCCCCATTCAGGGAGCACTCTGGTCTTCTCATTCAGGTGCCATTTCCAGTGAAATAGTAGCTTCTCAAAGTATTCAGAAGTTAGTTTATTGACTCTTATTGCACTTCTGAGCACCTAATAAATAATTTATTAGTCTGATGGATATGTGGCTACCAGCTATGGGGCATGAAATATGCACTGTTTGTCTAATACACTGTAGGGAGACCTGTTTATAAAGTATTTAGTATTGGTTTTATAATGCACCGTTGACAACAGGAGACCACGAAGCTCAAAGATCAGTCTCATTTTGGCCCACAGTATTAATGTGGCTTTATAAAGCTCTGTGACAGGTCGCTTTGACAGTGGTCCTCGCAGAAAGGACACTGTTAGGAGGGCGGGCTCGAGTATCTGCCCGCACCGTGGGTGAATGTCTTCGTCCAGGTCCCTGAGGGGACTCTTGGGCGGTTGGCCAGGTGCTGGGGCTCTGCATTTCCCTGTCCTCGAGAGAGATTCTGGACTGAGAGTGCCCGAAGACTGCGAATGCAGCCCCGCTGATGGTGCAGAGAGCTGGGGGACGTTGGCCCACAGCTGTAGTTTTGGATTCCAGTTGCAAGAAGGAGAAGTGTGAGCTCCCCTTAGCCTCCTCTTGAGTTTGCTAATCAAGGGACATTGATCCTCATCTCCAAGTCCTTCGTTCAGGTCCCAGATGTGACACAGCATCCCTTTTTAGAAAAATAATTTTTGCTTTTTGGCCACTTCTATTGGTCTTTCATCTATTTATTTATTTCTATCTTTGTTTTTTGGCCAGTGTGGGCCTCCCATTGCAGTGGCTTCTCTCCTTGCAGAGCGCCGGCTCTGGGCGCATGCACTCCAGAGCTCCTGCTAGGTAGTTGGACACATCAGTCCAGCCACTCCACGGCACGTGGGATCTTCCCAGACCAGGGATCGAACCAGTGCCCCTTGCCCTGCGAGGCGGTGTTCCTACCCATTGGACCACCTGGGAAGCCCCCACTCCAGTATTCTTGCCCGGAGAATCCCATGGACTCCGTCTACTTATCACGGTTTTGAAGGAACCAAGGCTGAATCCTCTCTGCCGTCTGCCATTTCTTTCGTCCTTTTCTCGCCAATTCACACCTTTCATGGTGCCTTCTCCTCTCTGCTCTCTGTTCATCCTCCATGACTTCCTGGCCTGTCTCTCTCAGCAGGTGTCTTTGTCTTTCCTGAGATGATCCTGTCCTCTGTGTAGCTACCATTTACCGAGCACTGATTATGTGTGAGGCACTCTGGTAGGCCTTGGCTTAGCAAAGAGTGATAAAACTCAATTTCTTTCAGCAAGTGTACAGTAGAGTACGGGATGGATAGTAGATTAGCTTTCTACATGACCACATTTGATATATAGATATAGATGCAGATATATTTTTTTAAAAACCACAGAATTTTTTTCTTTTACCTTTGGTTTCTGAGGACATTTTTTTCTTCTCCTTAAAAAAAGCACACAACACTATTTATTTGACTGTCCCAGATCTTAGTTGCTGTATGTGGGATTAGCTGTGGCATGCAGACTCTTAGTTACAGCATGTGGGATCTCATTCTGATGAGGAAGTGAATCTGGGCCCCATGCATTGGGAGCTTAGAGTTTTTGAGCACCAAGGAACCCACTGAACCCAGGGGTACCCTATTCATTTGTTTTCTTGATCGCATGCTCTTCTAAAACCCTTCTTATATCATCTTCCCTCTGGCTTAGCCCTTCCTTATTCTCTTCTGCCCTGGTTTCATCCCCTTTGTCTGTGATAACCTACCCCTACTCCCGCCTCCCACCTGCCACTGCCCAGTAGTGAAAAACAAACCACCTACACACTAACACAATGAACTCCTCCCAAGCCCTGCAAACTCTCAGACCACTTTCTATTACTTTACTTGCTTTCTTTGTAAAATTTCTCTTTAGAATGTTTTCTTTTCTACCTGTTCTTTCTAGTCTAAAGGATATAATTTCTATACTTACCTGCCCACTAAGACATGTTTCTTAGGATACAAAATATAATTATAACATATTGCAACCACAAATATATATGAGGAAGGGTAGGATGAACACCAATTTTCTTAAGCTTAAAAACGAATAATGTACAGATACATCTAAGCCCCTGGTTACCTTCCTAGTTACATTGTATCCACTGCCATTTCCTTTATCCAATACGTGCCCTTCCATCCTAAAGTGGGATTCTGACTTTGGTATCTACCATTCCTGTTCATTTTGTTTTGCTCTTACTATATTTACTACTTTGTGTTACTATACCTGGTTTTAGTGTCCTCTGAGGCATGGTTTCTTAGAACATTCAAGGCTCCACACTCTGACTTCTCTTGCTAAGGAGAAGACTGAACAGTCACAGCGCCTTTGTTCATGCTGTTCTTTCTGTCTTCTGCCACAATAGCTGTGGGTATCTCCCCCAAATGCTCACCATGGCCACTTTCATTTACCTTTTGTGCCACTTCTCTGTTGTTGACTCTCTGATCCTACGTCTCTGGTGGCGTCTATTTTCTGAATGTTTCTGGTTGCCTGGTCACCAGATGATCTACTGAGCTTACTGTATCTTCCCACCAACTCATTGGCTCCCGTGTCTGTTTAGAGTGCCACCATTTCCCTGTACTCAGAATAGCATCATGTCATCTTTCCCTCTTCTCTTTGGTCACACACATGTTGTCAGTCGGGATTCGGGGGAAAATCTGGGCCCCATGCATTGGGAGCTTAGAGTTTTGAGCACCAAGGAACCCACTGAACCCAGGGGTACCCTATTCATTTGTTTTCTTGATCGCATGCTCTTCTAAAACCCTTCTTATATCATCTTCCCTCTGGCTTAGCCCTTCCTTATTCTCTTCTGCCCTGGTTTCATCCCCTTTGTCTGTGATAACCTACCCCTACTCCCGCCTCCCACCTGCCACTGCCCAGTAGTGAAAAACAAACCACCTACACACTAACACAATGAACTCCTCCCAAGCCCTGCAAACTCTCAGACCACTTTCTATTACTTTACTTGCTTTCTTTGTAAAATTTCTCTTTAGAATGTTTTCTTTTCTACCTGTTCTTTCTAGTCTAAAGGATATAATTTCTATACTTACCTGCCCACTAAGACATGTTTCTTAGGATACAAAATATAATTATAACATATTGCAACCACAAATATATATGAGGAAGGGTAGGATGAACACCAATTTTCTTAAGCTTAAAAACGAATAATGTACAGATACATCTAAGCCCCTGGTTACCTTCCTAGTTACATTGTATCCACTGCCATTTCCTTTATCCAATACGTGCCCTTCCATCCTAAAGTGGGATTCTGACTTTGGTATCTACCATTCCTGTTCATTTTGTTTTGCTCTTACTGTATTTACTACTTTGTGTTACTATACCTGGTTTTAGTGTCCTCTGAGGCATGGTTTCTTAGAACATTCAAGGCTCCACACTCTGACTTCTCTTGCTAAGGAGAAGACTGAACAGTCACAGCGCCTTTGTTCATGCTGTTCTTTCTGTCTTCTGCCACAATAGCTGTGGGTATCTCCCCCAAATGCTCACCATGGCCACTTTCATTTACCTTTTGTGCCACTTCTCTGTTGTTGACTCTCTGATCCTACGTCTCTGGTGGCGTCTATTTTCTGAATGTTTCTGGTTGCCTGGTCACCAGATGATCTACTGAGCTTACTGTATCTTCCCACCAACTCATTGGCTCCCGTGTCTGTTTAGAGTGCCACCATTTCCCTGTACTCAGAATAGCATCATGTCATCTTTCCCTCTTCTCTTTGGTCACACACATGTTGTCAGTCATTCCTGTCCCCTGGGTTTTCACCTCCAGGTTGTCCCTTGCTCTTTTCTTCCCCAGCCCTATTACTTGTTTTTTTTTTTTTTTTTACCCAGATGGTTATGATAGCTTCTCATTTGGTGTCTTTGCCTCTGTCTTTTCATACTCCAGCCCGTCTGTCTATCCGTCATGCTGTTGCCAGGTAGATCTTCTTCCAGTAATGACACTGTGCTGCTGGTGAGAAGCTTTCAGCAGTCTTGAGTGTTGATGGATAACAGGATAACTAACACCTCTTCCTACTGGCATGGGTTCCCAGGTGGCTCCGTGGTAGAGAATCTGCCTGCCAATGCAGGAGACACGGGTTCTATCTCTGGGTCAGGAAGATCCCCTGGAGGAGGAAATGGCAACCCACTCCAGTATTCTTGCCTGGAGAATCCTATGGGAAGAGCAGCCTAGGGGGCTACAGTTCATAGGGGCTGCAGAGTTGGATACGACTGAGGGACTGAATACACATGGCTTAGTGCTGTAGCAGACTCTTTTCAATATCATACATCCTGTTTTCACCCCTCCACCCCTTTCATTCCTCACTGTTCTACACAGATCCCACCCTGTGTTTTAGTCCAACTGGACCACTTCCTTAGGATTACTGTTGTTTGTTAAGGTCCGATGCCAATGCTGCCTCTGCTTGGAAACTTCCTCCTCCCACATCAGCTAGAAGGAATCTCCCTAAGTCCTATATCATTTGGCCACTATCTCTCTTATCATGTTCTGTGTTTAAGTTTGTTTTTGTGCATGACTTATCTCCTGTGCTAGATTATAAACTTCTCATGAGTGGGGCCTGTATCTTAAGTTTGTGTTCCCCACACCTTCTTGGATTTGGCAAGTAGGGCTTTAATCAGGATTCCCTAACAGTGGCTCAAAACACTTAGTTGAAAATGGCTGTCTTTATAACACGTGGAAGAAAAGGGAGCAAGGAACTAAGCTATTGAGGGCAAAAGTATATATGTTATCAATGAGCAAATTATTCAGTTCTTCCCACTGTGGTGTTCCGTTCTCTCCAGGATTTGTTGATTTGGTTGGATGCTGTCACCCTTAAAAACTATTAACGCTTAGAAAGTGTTTAGGTGGTCAAGGGAGGGTATCTGCCATTTTTTTCCCAATAGGTCATCATGTACTCCGTGTCTCCCAAGTAATACTGTCTGCAGAGTATATGTAATTTTCTCCCCGGTCTCCCTAAATAGGCATACTCAGTGCCCACTCCAAGTAGCCATAATTACAAGTCAGAGGACAGGCTCAGTGAACCAGGTGGGCAAGCGTATTCCAGGGTCCCCAGTTGTAGGGTGGATGCTTCTCAAGTTGACGTGTGTTTAAGTGTCTTGGGTACACTCCCATTCTTGCACCACCTAGGTAAGGTGTCTCACACCTAAGTGTTCTGTCTCCCCCCTTTTACTGTCGTGCACACACCTCATTTTGTGAAACTCGGGGGTTTGCTTGATCCTCACATTTCTTTAAAGAAACCATTGCTGGCAATACATTAAATGGCAGTTACATGAATGATTTTTGACTTTAATAGAGTATCTCCCTTCTTCAGCCCCTCCCCTTTTCTCTCCTACTCCCCCCTCATTTTTTTTTCTTTTTCTCCTTTTTTTCTTTTCTGTCTTTTACATAGTTCTCATTTATTGTTTTCACTGTTTACAGTAGTAGGACCATTTGCAGTAACACTAGTAAACTTTCAGAACGGAAGTATTCCATGCATACAGAAAATTGTACAAATCAGATGGGTATGCAGGTTGGTGAATTTTTACCAAGGGATTATACTCTGAACCATCTATTAGATGAAGATACAGGATGTCACCTGGACCTCAGGTGCTCCTTGTGCCTCTTAGAGAGACTACTCACCAAAATGTCATACCGCTTTTCAGAACTAAGTTACCCATTAATTCTTCCTATTTTTCATATGCTGTTAGTGAATTTTTGGCATCATCTGAGTTCCTGAATTTTGAAAAGAGTCCTCAGATAACATTCAAATTTGCTTTAACATTTTTTTTTCATTTAATATGTACATATATGACATAGCCATTGTGGTTTTCTGACATTTATGACACTTCAAGGCTTTTCACTTTTTACACTCATATTTTAGGTTTGTGAATTTCATGTAAGGGGATAGCTTCAGTAGAGTTGCTTTCTTTTGGGACAACTCTAAAAGAGTGGTATGTACGGGGTGTCTGTGAAGCTCAATCTTCTTTTGCAACAGTAGTTTGAATGTTACTATGATAACTTTACTGCGGCTGCAGGTGACTCAGGTCTGCAGACTTTAGAAGGATGTAAATATAGAAATTAACACTGTCTTCATTGCTCTTCATGGTCATACAAAAATAATTACCTGCCTTATGCTCATTTAAGCAAGCATGTTGCTAGACTTTCTTATAAAACAGGAAATTCAGGAGGAAGCCCTTGACACTGTCTGTAGCTGAAAAAAGATGAATCAAGTCATTTTTCTGTCATTAAGCCAAAATAGGGTAGATAGCATGTTTGATTTTTTTCCCCCTCTTTGGAGGCTCAAGATTCATGCTGACCTTAGATGCTTTTGTGTCTGCAAATAGCTGGATTCTAAAGATTCATCATTTCCTTAACATTTTATAAAATACCTCATCTACGACACCCTCTCCAAGTTCTCATTATTTAAAAATTTTTTATAGTATATCAGGGGAGTATGGCATTTGGATATGTCCCTGAAAACACATCCTTGCTGTGCTTCCCTGAAATTGAGCCCCTGATTAGACTGTCAGCAGATGCTGTATCACATTGATTGTGCCAGTTGGTACAGAGACAAGTGTCAACCGGAGTGGTTTCTCCATTTCGCCACAGAAAGATGAGGTGGTGCGGTAGCATTTGCCTATGTGCCCACCAGTGGTGAAAGTGATTTAAATCTCTGTCCTATTCAAAGTTCATTTTAGGAGGCCTCTTTTCCCCATAGTCTGAGATCACACAATGATGTTTCCAGTGTCCACACTTCTCCCTCAGGGTATGTGATCAACATTTTTGGTACAGCAGTTGTTGTTATTTTTTGGTCATGTGCTCTAATGTGGTATTCCTATAAGTAAACACCAGAGCGTGATTTAGTACCCACGATGCTTTGGCACAAAGTAAGCTAACCAAAAGCCAAAAGGTATGCCTACCTTTCTCGGCCCTGATGGCTTCACAGGCTGTTCTGGCTGAGGTTTCTATATGTTGAAACGCTCAACCAGGAGCCAGAGCCATCTGGTGAAGGTGGAGTTGTAAACAGGACTAACCTGTACAGTTTTAACCCAGACTCTCGTAGAGCAGAGGGGCCTGTGATTGAGACTGACAATCCAAGGGAACACTGCCATTTTCCCTCCTCCTTCATTTGAATTTGTAAAGATCCTGAACTGCATTTTGAATTGGTTAGTCCATGAGCTGTTAACCCAAATTTATGTTCCAAGTTTACAGAGAATAAGCAATAAGATTGATACCTCTAAGGAGGAAGATTTACTGAAGAATACAGGTGCATAGTTCAGTTCATTCATAAGGAGCAGACATAGGGTTAGATTCAGTAGTTGACAGGCATGCTTCATTTTAATCTAGATGTCAAGGCAACTGTATCTAAGTTTACCTAGATCATCTGATATGTTAAGGCATGAATGAGTCGTTAACTGAGAAAAGGTTTTTCTGGTTTCCTTAAAATTTAAATGCAGGAATCTTAACTAGTAGAATCAAACTTTCTTCTTCACAGTTATCAGACTTGTGTACAGCCCTTGGCTGTTGAGAGGTATTTCAACCCTAACAAGGCTGGTAGTGGAAGGAAATTAGGAGCCAGTGGAGACTGGGAGATGTAGATGTGGTGAATGAATCCTATTTGTGAAAATGAGCATCTTCAGTGTAGAGATGTGTTCATATCTGAACGTCTGGTGCCTGAGACAGTGAAGAATCCTCCTACAATGCAGGAGACCCGGGTTCCATCCTGGGTTGGGAAGATCTCCGGTAGAAGGGCATGGCAACCCACTCCAGTATCCTTACCTGGAGAATCCCATGGACAGAAGAGCCTAGCAGGGTACAGTCCATGCAGTCGCAAGAGTCAGACACAACTGAGCCACTAACATCCTATGAGCTGCTTTTTAATCTTCTTCCCTTCCTCCTTTCCCCCTTAACATGCAGGCAGAGTAGAGTAATAGTTCATCTTTTTGTGTCTTTTTTTTTTTTTTAAGAGGGGGGTGAATTTTCACTGTCCTCCCATCAGATGACCTATGTGACTCAAGGGAAAACAGGCAGCTTAGATTATGATACAATTATTCACAAAGGGAAAACCTCAGTGGAAATTATTGTTTTACATTTTCTCTATTCTTGATAGTGAGTCAAAAAATTTTCCCCCTTAGCCTCATGTAGAAAATGAAACTTTACACAATAAAGTAGGGATGGCAGGTCTCACAGGGGAAAAAGGTTGCTGTCAACTTTTTTTCTCTGGAATATGGAAATTTGGGTGGATTATCTGTTCAGAGGAGGTTTCCTTTATTAATTCTTTCCTTTTCACTTAAGACATCTGTTAACATTTCACACAGACCAACAGATTGAAATATTCTAAGGAGGAAGATTTACTGAAGAAACGGTAAGTTCAGATCATCATAAGGAGCAGACATAGGGTTAGATTCAGTAGTTGACAGGCATGCTTCATTTTAATCTAGATGTCAAGGCAACTGTATCTAAGTTTACCTAGATCATCTGATATGTTAAGGCATGAATGAGTCGTTAACTGAGAAAAGGTTTTTCTGGTTTCCTTAAAATTTAAATGCAGGAATCTTAACTAGTAGAATCAAACTTTCTTCTTCACAGTTATCAGACTTGTGTACAGCCCTTGGCTGTTGAGAGGTATTTCAACCCTAACAAGGCTGGTAGTGGAAGGAAATTAGGAGCCAGTGGAGACTGGGAGATGTAGATGTGGTGAATGAATCCTATTTGTGAAAATGAGCATCTTCAGTGTAGAGATGTGTTCATATCTGAACGTCTGGTGCCTGAGACAGTGAAGAATCCTCCTACAATGCAGGAGACCCGGGTTCCATCCTGGGTTGGGAAGATCTCCGGTAGAAGGGCATGGCAACCCACTCCAGTATCCTTACCTGGAGAATCCCATGGACAGAAGAGCCTAGCAGGGTACAGTCCATGCAGTCGCAAGAGTCAGACACAACTGAGCCACTAACATCCTATGAGCTGCTTTTTAATCTTCTTCCCTTCCTCCTTTCCCCCTTAACATGCAGGCAGAGTAGAGTAATAGTTCATCTTTTTGTGTCTTTTTTTTTTTTTTAAGAGGGGGGTGAATTTTCACTGTCCTCCCATCAGATGACCTATGTGACTCAAGGGAAAACAGGCAGCTTAGATTATGATACAATTATTCACAAAGGGAAAACCTCAGTGGAAATTATTGTTTTACATTTTCTCTATTCTTGATAGTGAGTCAAAAAATTTTCCCCCTTAGCCTCATGTAGAAAATGAAACTTTACACAATAAAGTAGGGATGGCAGGTCTCACAGGGGAAAAAGGTTGCTGTCAACTTTTTTTCTCTGGAATATGGAAATTTGGGTGGATTATCTGTTCAGAGGAGGTTTCCTTTATTAATTCTTTTTCCTTTTTTTCACTTAAGACATCTGTTAACATTTCACACAGACCAACAGATGTTGCAAAGCAAGTCCCATACTTTGTTCTCAGGAAAAATGACATTTCCTCAATTGGTTCCCCCCACCTCTGTGACTGGCCCAGGCTGCTGCTTCTGCATAATTTGCATATATTAAGTTATATACCTTAATGCTATACGAATTTGTAGCTTCAACATTCTTTTATACTCTTAAGTCTGATTTGATTAGAAACTGGTTTACACATTGAGGTTTGAGAGGTCCTAGCATTTAAAATAAAATCTCCTTTGAGAATGGCAGCCTGATTCTACAGATGGGATTGGATAGCCAATTACTTAAAAAATTTTTTTCCTCTATAAAATAAGTGAAGTACAAAAGCTTGAGTTGTTTTGCCACAAGGAAGTGCTGATTGTCATGCGACGTGGAGCGTCATTTTTATTATTTTGGCAAGAACAGGGACAGTTTTGTCTTGACAAGCCATTAGATGAATACCAGCGTGTGTCACATGAAAAACCACTGATCTTTAACCCAGCTCTGTACTTAACCAAGCCTTGAAAATGAATAGTGCATAAAAGAAGAGCAAAGGCCGGTTTACTGTCATTACAGATTACAGAATCTGTTAACAGCTGCTGAAGTGAACCCAGGGAATTACAGGTATTGTTCCATGAACCAGCGGAAGTCCTAGAGATGCTTGTTAAACTGTCTATAAATTGTACACTTATTTGATATTTGCTTAGGATTTACATTGTGGAAAACGTAGCTGAAAAAAGGAAAATCCCTGAGTACTTTCTCCCTGTACTAAATGCATGCTTTTATCACAAAACCACATATATTAACAAAACTATCTCAATGTTACTTTCTTACCTTTCTTATGGAACTTATTTTAGGAAAGCAATGTGCTTTCAAGGAAAGTAATAATAAGAATTCATAAGAAAAAGTATACAGTACCCCCCTCAAAAAAAATACCCGATACAAAACAAAATCCATTGCTCTCATTTGTTTCTTCGAGGTGTTCATCGTGAATTTGAAAGAATTTTTTAAAAGATGGAATATGGAAATTTGGGTGGATTATCTGTTCAGAGGAGGTTTCCTTTATTAATTCTTTTTCCTTTTTTTCACTTAAGACATCTGTTAACATTTCACACAGACCAACAGATGTTGCAAAGCAAGTCCCATACTTTGTTCTCAGGAAAAATGACATTTCCTCAATTGGTTCCCCCCACCTCTGTGACTGGCCCAGGCTGCTGCTTCTGCATAATTTGCATATATTAAGTTATATACCTTAATGCTATACGAATTTGTAGCTTCAACATTCTTTTATACTCTTAAGTCTGATTTGATTAGAAACTGGTTTACACATTGAGGTTTGAGAGGTCCTAGCATTTAAAATAAAATCTCCTTTGAGAATGGCAGCCTGATTCTACAGATGGGATTGGATAGCCAATTACTTAAAAAATTTTTTTCCTCTATAAAATAAGTGAAGTACAAAAGCTTGAGTTGTTTTGCCACAAGGAAGTGCTGATTGTCATGCGACGTGGAGCGTCATTTTTATTATTTTGGCAAGAACAGGGACAGTTTTGTCTTGACAAGCCATTAGATGAATACCAGCGTGTGTCACATGAAAAACCACTGATCTTTAACCCAGCTCTGTACTTAACCAAGCCTTGAAAATGAATAGTGCATAAAAGAAGAGCAAAGGCCGGTTTACTGTCATTACAGATTACAGAATCTGTTAACAGCTGCTGAAGTGAACCCAGGGAATTACAGGTATTGTTCCATGAACCAGCGGAAGTCCTAGAGATGCTTGTTAAACTGTCTATAAATTGTACACTTATTTGATATTTGCTTAGGATTTACATTGTGGAAAACGTAGCTGAAAAAAGGAAAATCCCTGAGTACTTTCTCCCTGTACTAAATGCATGCTTTTATCACAAAACCACATATATTAACAAAACTATCTCAATGTTACTTTCTTACCTTTCTTATGGAACTTATTTTAGGAAAGCAATGTGCTTTCAAGGAAAGTAATAATAAGAATTCATAAGAAAAAGTATACAGTACCCCCCTCAAAAAAAATACCCGATACAAAACAAAATCCATTGCTCTCATTTGTTTCTTCGAGGTGTTCATCGTGGCTAATATTTGTACCAACATGAGATTTTGTTTTTAATAGATAGAAAAACCTAACCTACCTCAATACTCAAGTATTGAAAAGATCAGTAACATTTAAAATAGTCAGTTGTGGGAATTATTGCTTACAGAGCTAACAAGAAAGAACACACTTTCTAACTCTGCTGGTGGAATTGCATTGTGCCTCCCTGTAGTCTTGTTATCCCATACTAACTGAAATGCAAATTCTTTGTAACTAATTGGATCTCATTGAGGGTACATGCATAGTATGTAGTTATATGCAAAAAGGTTTTTAAAAAGAAAATTTTTCTGCAATTACAACTTTTGATTACTATCTAAAACATTATATATAGTATAGGTTTAGAGTATATGTATATATTTAACTTTTTTTATAGATAAAGACATGAGGTATGAAATGCTTGAGAAATACCTGCTCAAAAGTTAGGTGGAAAATATTTGTCTACAGCAATCTGTAAGCTGGATTTTATTAAGTCCTGTGAAAATGAAAAATTTTTTTGAAGTTCAGGATTTAGTATCTTGCAGCCAGTCATGTTAACTGAAGTCGTGTTAATAGTGTAATCCTTTTGTTAAAATATTTTAAATGTGAAAATATTATAAGCATCAGAAATCACTTCCAGAAAACTATTCTTTGGCTTCTTCCCTCAGTTCTCCAATTTGCTTTAATGTTGGAAACTGCATTTGAGTTTCTTACTTTTGTGTATTTCTCCTACCTGTTGCAATGAGGTGGAGGTATTTGCATCCCCATGATTTCTTTACTGACTCAGCTGCCATTTAGACCTAGTTGGTGTCCTTCCT